>CM046879.1:142550924-143750924 GCA_025667525.1 Glebionis coronaria | reverse complement strand
GCCGTCTAAGGAAAAAGGTTTTTAAGTGCTTTGTGTCACCTCGTTTCCCCACTTGCTTGTGCGTATATTGAGAGGAACGACTGTTATTGGTTTACACACTCAAGTAGTATTAAATCTTGTTTTTGTTGTTTACTTATTGAACCTCGAGACGTTTAGGTTTTCACCTACGTTTCAAAGTCGCCTGAGGGTAGTTTACTTTCATAGTAATTATCCTTATTCCTTGTTTTATCAATCTTTTGATTGAGCAATACCAAAATAAAATACCAAAAATAATCTTCTTCTAATCTATTTTATTTTCTTCAACCCTCTAAATTCTCGTCACTTTGGTTTATGCAATTACAATCTAATCGAATTTTGATTAATCACGATAGGCTTGAAAACATTCCTCGTAGAAATAGAAATCGTCAACAACGAATAGTGGAACCCGAGCTTCCACCTATTGTTGTAGAGATGGCCGGTAACCGAACAATGGAGGAATTTCTCCGTGCACCCACCGAAGGGTACGGGGAAGCAACCATTGTGCCGGCTATTTTGGCGGATCATTATGAGATTAAGACGGGTCTTTTATCACTTATTCGTGCCGACCAATTTCGTGGCAATGAGACCGATAACCCGCACTCTCACATTCGGAATTTTCTTCGTATCACCTCGACTCTCAAGTTTAGAGATGTGCCGAATGACGCGATTAAACTCATGCTTTTTCTGTACTCGCTCGAGGGAAATGCTAATTGTTGGTATGAAAAAGAACCACCCGGTTCTATTTTTACATGGGACGATTTAGTGTCTAAGTTTATTAATCACTTCTTTCCACCATCCAAAACAACTCACTTAAAGAATGAGATCACTAGATTTGAACAAAAAGTGCATGAATCGTTTGGAGTTGCTTGGGAAAGGTTAAAGGATTTGTTGAGACAATGTCCACACCACGGTTTCACGGAGTTACATCAAATCAATACTTTTTATAATGGACTTAATATGGTTGAACAAGATTCTTTAAATGCCGCCACGGGTGGTAATCTTTTAAGAAAAACTCCGAGAGACGCGTGGGGTATCATTGAAAATAAGTCTAGAGTGCAATATTCACGAAACACACCGGTTGTTTCCAATGTGAATTCATCTAATACCGAGATTGCTAGATTGGACTCTAAGATGGACACGATTTTGAATGAGATTAGAAAGAATCCTCATGGATCGATTAATATGGTTGAGAATTTTTGTGTATCATGTGGTGGAGCACATCCGCATTATGCTTGTTCAACCACGGGGTTCGATCAAGCTAGTGTTTTTGCTGCGACGAGAACTTATGGCCCTAACGGTCAAGCTCCTCGTCAAAATCATGTTGCTACACTGGGTTTTCCACCGGTTCAAAATAGATACAACAATGGAAATAATGGGAATAATTTTAACCGTGGTAACCAAGGGATTATAATCAAGGAAATGGATTTTATGGCAATAAAAACAATCAAGGTTTTCAAAATAACAACCAAAATGATTCGTCAAGCTATATCAAAACGAATGAGGCAAATTTGAAATCTTTTCAAAATAATATTCAAGGAAAAATGGCAACATTAAAAAACGAATTTCAAAATACGATCAAGGGGCAAAATAACAAGATTGAGTTTAATTAAAAATAGAAAAGACCACATTCACTTGTCCTTATGGAACATTTGCTTATCGAAGAATGCCTTTTGGAGTATGCAATGCTCCGGGGACATGCCAAAGGTGTATGACGGCCATTTTCCATGATATGATCAAAAAACCATGGAAGTCTTCATGGATGATTTCTCGGTTTTTGGGGATGTGGAAACCTTGGTTTCCGGATCTTTGAAGCTACTAGGAATGCATCACGTTCATATGATTATACAATCAAAGCGGAATTAGAACATGACACATTAACAAGGTGTTAAGGCACAATAACATGAATTAAAACAAAAGGGATGTTCATTATATTAATAACAAACATCCACTAGACGTGTATACATTGAATCCCACGTCTAGTGCACACACACTTTTAGGTTTACATTGTGAATGAATTGATGAATAAAACCTAAGACCCTTGGTTCCTTTTATAGTGTAAGGATTAGGGTCTACAAGAGATAAAAACAAATAAACAAGTAAATCTTCTATTTAGATAAACATATACAGAATATATCCTGCATATATATCCAAATAGAATCTTCTAAAAGCTTCTTTGTCTACGTTTTGTCAATGCTTGAATTGCATGTGACAATGCTTAGATTGCACATGACAACTCTTGAGCTAACAACGCCTATTTTTATCTTATCAACGCTTGATTAACTCTTGACAACGCTTGGACAATATCTTCATGTTTTCTTCGTTTTTGAGTTTCTGCCACATCAACTTTTTGACCCAACAATCTTCCCCTAGTTGATAGTGGCAAAACTCTATGTGTATCTCTTGTAAGTTGTACATGATCTTCAGATTGCTTCCCCTCAAGTGTAGCATGTATTTCTTCCCCTTTTTGTCACATCAACAAGGAAGTAAACAATGTATGCAATCTTCGAAGATTCTCCAAATGTAGCTCTATGTAATGATCTTGAAGAACAATTAATATAATATTTTTGATGTAGAAGTAGAATAACCCAACCTTGTGTTCCATGTCTTTTACTATCCATGTGACTAAGAACTTATACCTTTAGCATTATAAGCAGACCTCGATCTCTTGTCAATATTCTCATCCTTTGTGAGACACTGAGCACGATAATGTAACTCCTTCAAGTGTTATGACAAGTCTTCATCACCAACCATGTAAAGCACGAACAAGTTATCTTTAAAGTCTATGACTGGGAGTGCACGACTTTAAGATATGATAGAACACAAACTCGCGAAAATCTTCTTCAATCATCAAACTTACCATAAGAATTCTTCCCCTTAAGCGAACACCTCTTCAAGACGAATTTAATGGAATAACATCTTCATACCATATGTAAAAGTATCTGATGGATAACTCTTTCACAAGTCTATCCCGATTACATAGTTTAAAATATCCATCAAATTCTCACGAATAGTTGCTAACTCGCTTTAAGATCATTAATTCCTTTTAAAAATATCCGAGCCATAAATATCAACATGATATTCTATATTAAAACGGAGATTCCATGTACCTTCGTGTGTAAATACCACCTTTTTGTGTGCTCAAAACGTACCAATTTTCTCAAACAGCAGCTATCCTTGTGTTGTCCAATATCCTTTTCTGTCCAATATCTTTACCAGATGTATTGTCCAATATCGAACAATACTTATCAGCGCTTGAAATACCATATATCGGACAACACTGTCAACCTATCAGCGTTGACTTATTCTGTCAGCGTCAAAATAACAAACGTCAGCGTCCACCATAAACTTCGTCAGCGTCGAACCAAAAACCTTGTCAGCGTCTTAGACATGCTATGCCAGCGTTTGAATAATAAGTATCAATGTCTTGGGACCCCACATGGCTACCTCAAATCACAACAGCATAGCATTATTCACGTCTTTTTCACTTGTCAACGTTGAGTTAAATAACATCAACGTCGCTGTTGACTAAAGACCCACATCTGAATTCAAATATAAATTCCTCGTGTGAACACTCATTTGCCCATTAATACATAGGTTACAAAATCACAAACAGACAAAAAGATTTAACCATTTGCTGTTGGGACCATGAAACCTCACGTGAATAACTTGTGTGTGAATAAACCATCATAGTCTTCATGTGAACACACCTCAAACAATCGTGTGAACACAAGTTTTTTTTTCACCAATAAGGAAGCTATAACCGTGTGAACATAGACTCAAGCCTTTCTTGATCGTGTGACTTTTCTAATAGCAGCTCTACTGTACCAATTCAAGCTACCCTCTAATCGTGTGAACACAGGTTCATCAATAAGGATTGACCAATAGAAATCTTCTAACCGTGTGAACACATTGTAGTATGTCATGCGAATAAACTCAATTTGCTCTTTTAGGATACAAATACTTCTTTTTCTTTGTCAAAGGTCACAGGACCACAAAACTGCTAACGTGATCACACATGTTTCTTTATCTAACCAAGATGTTGTCTTTTGGGGACGAATAGTATTCTCGACGTGAGTCTGTATGCAACCACATCCTCACATTGTTCTGTCTTTTCTGCCTGGGACCCCACGAAACAAATAATTGGTTCATACAAATCGTACCAATTCCTCACTTCGACAATCAAACAAGAAGTAACATAGCCATGCTATGTATAACGAATAGCAGATCTGATTCAATAGTAGCAAATCAAACGTCCAGCAACATGTCATTAAATTCTTCATAGTCACATATCTAGGGTTTGTATAAACCCTAATATCCAACACAACTTCAACCATGCTGCCCACTATTCGATCTGCTGCAATCATGTTGCTAGGGTTCATCACCAGTTCATGAAGAACTGATTCTCCAAAGCTAACAACATGTCTTCTTTTATGTATAGAATCGATCTAGGGTTTGTTGAAACCCTAAACCATGATTTCATGCAAATCTGAAAATCTGAAAATCACACATCAGCCAACTTTGACGCCTAATAACTTTTGCCTGGGGATAAAACTCAACAATCCCTCCGGTGGATGTTTACATATATGTATGTAGAACACACATATAATATTTCGTGACGATCCAACGGTTCAATCAAAAGTTATGACCTTCTGAATACTGCTGCGCACACAAAAACGTCCAGAAAAACCCTAGACGGATTTTTCTTCTTTTCACCATACACGAACACCTTGTTGGTCCTAGCATCACGAGCCACGAGGCTCTGATACCAATTGTGGAAACCTTGGTTTCCGGATCTTTGAAGCTACTAGGAATGCATCACGTTCATATGATTATACAATCAAAGCGGAATTAGAACATGACACATTAACAAGGTGTTTAGGCACAATAACATGAATTAAAACAAAAGGGATGTTCATTATATTAATAACAAACATCCACTAGACGTGTATACATTGAATCCCACGTCTAGTGCACACACACTTTTAGGTTTACATTGTGAATGAATTGATGAATAAAACCTAAGACCCTTGGTTCCTTTTATAGTGTAAGGATTAGGGTTTACAAGAGATAAAAACAAATAAACAAGTAAATCTTCTATTTAGATAAACATATACAGAATATATCCTGCATATATATCCAAATAGAATCTTCTAAAAGCTTCTTTGTCTACGTTTTGTCAATGCTTGAATTGCACGTGACAATGCTTAGATTGCACATGACAACTCTTGAGCTAACAACGCCTATTTTGCTCTTATGAACGCTTGATTAACTCTTGACAACGCTTGGACAATATCTTCATGTTTTCTTCGTTTTTGAGTTTCTGCCACATCAACTTTTTGACCCAACAGGGGAGTCTTTCACTTCATGTCTCTCTAACTTGGAAAGAATTTTGCAACGTTGTGAGGAAACAAATCTCGTGCTTAACTATGAAAAATGTCATTTTATGTGGAAAGAAGGAATTGTATTAGGATATAAGATCTCTAAGGCCGGTATTGAGGTTGATAGGGCTAAAATCGACGTGATTTCCAAATTACCTCCACCCACCACCGTTAAGGGAGTTAGGAGTTTTCTTGGCCATGCCGGCTTCTATAGACGTTTTATCCAAGACTTCTCTAAGATAGCTCGGCCTATGACCCATCTTTTAGAAAAAAATACTCCATTCCTCTTTTAGGATGAGTGCATCAAAGCCTTTGAGATGCTTAAGAAGAAATTAACCGAATCACCAATTTTAGTTGCTCCGGATTGGGATCTACCTTTTGAAATTACGTGTGATGCTAGTGACTACGTGGTAGGTGCGGTTTTGGGGCAACGTAAGACCAAACAATTCTTGCCTATATACTATGCAAGTAAGACTATGACGGATGCTCAAACTAAGTACACTACGACAGAAAAGGAGTTACTTGTCGTTGTGTATGCTTTTGAAAAGTTTAGACCATACCTCGTCTTGTCTAAAACCATAGTGTATACGGACCACTCGGCTATCAAATATCTTCTTAATAAACAAGATGCAAAGCCGAGGTTGCTCCGGTGGATTCTCCTCCTTCAAGAATTTAATGTGAAAATTCTAGACAAAAAAGGAGCCGAGAATCTCGCGGCCGGTCATCTATCTCGATTTGAGAATCCTCACCAAAGCGATCGAGAGAACAAGGAAATTAATGAAACATTTCCTCTAGATACGCTTGGTATGATTGATTTTCGTATTGATGATAGTACCCCATGGTTTACGGACATTGCAAATTACCATGCGGGGAAGTTTGCGGACATTGCAAATTACCATGCGGGGAAGTTTGTGATTAGGGGTATGTCGTCCCAACAAAAACGGAAATTTTTCAAGGACAAATCCTATTATTTTTGGGAAGAACCCTATTTGTTTCGAGTGTGCGCGGATCAAGTGATTCGTAGGTGCGTGTTTGGTAAGGAAGCTCAAGATATTCTTAAATCTTCTCATGAAGGACCCACCGGGGGACATCATGGTGCCAACGCCACTGCGAAGAAAGTATTTGATGCCGGTTTCTTGTGGCCTTCCATATGTCGTGATGCCCAAGACTTGCTCAAGACTTGTGATGCTTGTCAACGTCAAGGAAAGAATTCACAACCAGATGAAATGCCCCAAAACATTATCCAAGTTTGTGAAATCTTTGACGTATGGGGGATCGATTTTATGGGGCCATTTCCATCATCGAAAGGAAATAAGTATATTCTCGTAGCCGTGGACTATTTGTCTAAATGGGTTGAAGCTAAGGCTTTGCCTACGAATGATGCTCGACTTGTGGTGAAATTTTTGAAACAACTCTTCGCTAGGTTTGGAACTCCACGGGCTATAATAAGTGATCGTGGGACCCATTTTTGTAATGAACAATTTGAAAAAGTTCTAAAGAAATATGGTGTCACTCATCGACTTTAGACGGCTTATCACCCTCAAACGAGTGGTCAAGTGGAGGTTTCAAACCGAGCTCTTAAGAGGATTTTGGAGCGTTCTATTGGAGAAAATCGCACTTCATGGTCGGACAAATTGGACGATGCATTTTTGGCTTTCCGTACGGCTTACAAGGTGCCAATTGGTTGTACACCATTTAGGTTAGTCTACAGAAAGGCATTCCACTTACCAATTGAACTAGAACATAAGGCGTATTGGGCTCTAAAACATTGTAACTTTGATTTGAGGACCGCGGATGATCATCGCAAGGTTCAATTGAATGAACTAAGTGAATTAAGGGATCAAGCTTATGAGAATTCTTTGATCTATAAAGAGAAGACTAAGAGGATTTATGACTCTAAGATCAAAAACCGCATTTTCAATGTTGGTGATCAAGTCCTCTTATTCAACTCTAGGCTTAAGATTTTCTCGGGCAAGCTTAAATCCCGTTGGTCTGGACCATTCACCATTTCATAAGTTTTCTCTTATTGGCACCGTTGAGCTTGCTCAAAAAGACGGGCCTAACTTTAAGGTGAATGGTCATCGTATGAAACACTACTTTAGAGGGGACATACCTACGGAGGTTGTTCAGGATCTTCAAACTTTCCCTATGGACCAATGAATGCGGGGATCGAGTCAAGCTCATGACTCAGTTAACAAAAATGAGGTGCCTTGTGGGGGAGTCCCATACATTCTATCTTATTTCTGTTTTCTAACACTAATAAGGCTTGATCTTTTCAAGCTCGTGCTCGTGTTTTGTTGTGTTGTGAATCTTAGGTATGACCCTAATCTTTGAAGACTCTCGTGTTCGGTTTTTGATCGGTCCACTCGAGCTTCCATACTTTAATTGTCAAAAAGGGGAACCCACTATCCTTTGATTTTTATCGACTAACATTTTATCTTGAAGCATAATTAATAAACGGCTTATAGATTTGCGTGCTCTTACCATGTTAGGACTTTTGCATTAGACTCTTCCTGTTTTAGCAAGGGGGTGTTACTCTTGAGCTAGGAAACATTGAGGACAATGTTTGGTTTTAGCATGGGGGTGTCAGTCGATATAATCGCTTTCAATTGCTTTTGTCGTGTTCAAACGTAATCGTTTTTCTCGTTTTTCATAAAAAATTTAAAATTTTTAGTGTTATTTTGTATTTAATAATAAATTAAATAAGTGTTTTTGACACAAATGTAAGCTTTTCGTTGGTGAAAATAAAAATAGTTTTTGACTCAACTCGGTTTTTACCTTAGCTAATTCCTTAACGTGTGTAAATCAAGTTTTGCTAGACTTTTAACAAGGGAACTTTAAAACGTGAAAGTCTTAACTCATACGGGTTTAAGAACAAGAACTTTTCGCAAGTTCCTATAATTGATCCTAGAAAGTCGTTTATCAAGGGAACTTTAAAACGCAAATTCTAAAACTTGAAAAAGTCTAAGAAGATGCAAGATCCTATAGATGACTTGGAAACCCAAAACTTTGATTTAATTGGCTAAGTATCCATTAATTTCACATTTTTGAGATTTTACAATATAGAGAACAAGAGATGATAAAGTTTAATCATAAGTTTAGAGGTTAATTCTTCCTTGTGTAAGTATTTTTGTGCTTGATTCTATCTCCTCTTATTTATTTTTCACGCTTGAATAATAAATTGCTTAATAAATGAAGTTTTTAGCGGTTTGGGCACAATATCTTAACTCGTAACTCCTTATTTTTCTTCCTTGTAATTAAAGTAAGAACACATTGAGGGTGTCAGCGTGATGGACTTTTTGATCATGCGATTGCGGAAATTTTGCTTACTATATATATCATAATAATAAAAAGAATAAATAAACACATGTTCTCTATGAGCCTTCGGGTGGGAGTCATGTAGCACCAACCTTGTCATTAGAGCCTTAGGGTGTATGGCATGGTGACGTGTTTAATAAAAATTGCTTCATCATCATGAGCCTTAAGGTGGGTGTTGGGAATAAATTATGGGTCAGTTCACTAGACGCTGATAAGAAGAATTCAAGCGCTGATAGGATGACATTGGACGCTGACAGCCAAGCGTTGACACTTGAAGAAGTCAACGCTGACAGCCTTGAAGAAGTCAACGCTGACAGCCTTGAAGATTAACACTGATGGAATATATCTTCATACGAATCTTTTTGTTTATTTGTTTCTTTATTTGTGTATGGTAAAGATAAGCTCGACATTGTATTTTCTATTATTATCTTTACCTAGAATAGTTGATTCGTAGCTTATTGTACAAGACTTCTTAATCTATAAAAGAAGATCTTTTAGGTTAAAGTTAATTATCAGTTCTCATAAGTTTTCACAAGTTAAACCTCTTTCATTGTAATCAAGTTCGATCATTCTAATACAAGTGAAAGTTTGTTTAACATCTTTGTATTTTAGATTAAGTGTTAATTCCGCATAACACTTAGTTACTTTGTTCATAAGCAAAGGTTTCTCTACGTGTATTACTTGATCTAATCTCGTATACACAAAGCTTAATCGATCTAAGTTTGGGATCAACAAGTGGTATCAGAGCTTGTTGAGAAACTTTTGATCTTTAAGTAACGCAAGAACCCTAAAACACCAAAAACCCTAAAAACCCTAAACTTCTCAAAACCCTAAAAACATCATGTCTGGCACAAATCAACCTCCTGCTCCAGTTTTGCTACAAAACAAAACCACAAACCCTAGCATCAAAATTCCCATGTTTGATGCCAGGAACTTCGAGCTTTGGAAGTCTAATTTTGAGCAATATATAGCCATCCATGACTACACTCTTTGGGAGATTGTTGAATATGGGAACACATTCAACAAAGCTCAAAAGATTGCTAATGCTATTGCCACAAGGATAGCTGTACCTAATTGTCCTGAAGCTGATAAGAAGGAAAAGCCTGAAGATGGAAGAGCTGTATCTGCTGAAGATATAGCCAAGAAAAGGGTGGACATGAAAATCTTGAACATCATGAAACACGCCCTAGGTCATGAGAATCAGCACAAGTACAAACGCTTTGAGTCTGCAAAAGAGCTTTGGGAAGCTCTTGAAGTAGCACATGGTGGCAATGCTGACACAAAAGAAGAAAAGAAGAAGCAACTCATGCATGAGTATGCTGTCTTTAAGGCTCAACCAAATGAGAATCTCAGCAGTGTGAGAAGTAGACTGCTTGACATCACAAGTCAACTTTCCTTCATGGGAACACAGATTGATGACCCCTGACTTGAATGCTACTTTTCTCAAAAGCCTTGGTGATGTATGGAAGATTGAGACAAGATCTATTCTTGTCAATAACACCCACAAGACCTCCAGGTTTGATGACATCTTCAACAAACTAAGACTGTTGGAGAATGAATGGCTTTTGGAGAGTGATAATAAATCTTCCAGTAGCAATATGGCCTTCTTCTCACAAAGTGAAGGCCAATTTGATTCCATGAACTCCTATGGACATCCAGTCACTGGATCTCAGTCTGTCAGCGCTGGATCATATCCTGTCAACGCTTTATACTCAAGCGCTGACACTCACAACTTTGGCGCTGATGGAATTAAACCTGCTGGTTTAGATCTAGATACTGTGTGTGCATTCATAGCTTCTTTGCCCAGTGATTCAAGGATTACATATGAAGATCTTGAGCAGATAAGTGATGAGCAATTGGAAGAGATGGACATCAAGTGGACTATGGCTCTTGTAAGTTTAAGAGCAAACAGGTTTAATAAAAGGTTCAAGAAGAAGATGACCTTTAATGCTAATGATGTTGCTGGATTTGACAAATCCAAAGTTGAGTGCTACAATTGTCATCGGATGGGGCACTTTATGAGGGAATGTAGATCTCCAAGAAGATCTGATGCTGGTAAGCCTTCAAGCCAAATGGTTAAGAGCCAAGATCCCAAGGCCATGGTTGCTGTTCAACAAATTGATGGTGTTGGAGGATGGGACTGGAGCTGGAACTTTTTAGCTAAGGATGAGGAAGAGGATAGAGCCTTGGTTGCTGAAGTTAAAGAAGAGCATGTTGAATATGCTCTCATGGCACACTCCTCCTCTTCATCAGATAATGAGGTATATGATGATGCTTTCTGTTCTAAGGGTTGTCGTTTAAATACTGAAAAACTAAATCAAGAGATAGTAAAATTATTAGATGAGGCAAGTGCTGAAAGATGCAAAGTATCTAATTATCAAATTGCTCTTACCCAAACAGAAAAGACAGTAGCTGAGTATAAGAAAATGGAGTTTGAGTTAAAGGATAAAATAAATATCTTAAATCATGAGTTACATCAAAGTAAAGATATTCAAGATATCACAAACAGGGTTAATCTTGATTTGATAGCTCAGTTAGATGAGGCTAACAAAAATAAAGATAATGTGAGTCTTAAAATCCAGAGATTTGATAAGGCTATACAATCCCTAGGAGAGTGTGTTAGTAAACAAAGAGACTCTAAGGACATGAGTGGGATTGGGATGAAAGATTATACTGGTGTTCCACCACCAGCTGGGGATTTCTATGGTGTCCAATCAAAGGACTTATCTTGGACTGGCTTGCCAGAACTCCAAGAGAAGGAATTCATTCCTCCACCTAGAGTGACTTCCCCAGTTGAAGAATACAAACAAAAACTGACTGACCTAGATGAGTGGAAGAAAGCTAACCACACTTTGTTTGTTAAGGGAGGGTTGTTGTGTGAAAGTCCAAATGAGCCCACACCAATCACGAGCCATGATCCTACACCTATTAAAATCACACACCCAACCACTGGCAAAGCTGTTGACCTTGGCCCACAAACTGTTAGAAAACCTAGTGTTAAGTATGCAGAGATGTATAGGAATACTAGGTCACCAAAAAGCCAAGTTAGTAACCATGGAACAGGCTTCTTTGCTTCTAGACCTAAGACTATGTCTAGAAAATCTTGTTACTCATGTGGTAGCTTCTCACATTTGGCATACAAATGTGTCAACGCTTCCAATGTCAACGCTGATAGGAACCATTTCAGCGCTGACAAAAGTCAACATAGGTCAAACACTGTCAGACCCAATACTTTTGTGAACAAAAGTTCACAAGTTGTTAGACCAGCCCCATTCTTTACTAGAGGGTCTAACACACAAGGCCTAAGACCCTTCCAAAAGTCAAACACTTGGTCCAATAGGCAATGGGTTCCTGTAGCAAACCCTAGGTTCAACGCTGATAAAGGCAATCGGGGCGCTGACAAGAACAATTTCAGCGCTGACAGACACACTGCCAAACCTAGGTATTTGCAACCACAGGGAAATGGGTCTAAAGCTTCTACTAGCTTAACATGGAGACCAAAACAAGACCAAAACCCTAATTCTACTGGTCTTTCTATGACATGCAACAGGTTTCATTATATTTCAAAGGTCATGTCAAGACAAATTGGGGTTAACTGGGCATTTCATCCAAAAAGGGATGAAAATGGGGTTGTTATGAGAACCAAGTCTGTTCTTGTTGAACAACCAAATGAATCCGAGTCTTCCAAGGCTTGGGTTCCCAAAGAAAACTAATGTGTTTTCTTTATGTGCAGGGCATTCAGAAGAAGATCAATGATTATGGATATTGGGATAGTGGATGCTCAAGGCACATGACAGGAAAGGAAGACTATCTGACGAATTTCACTCCTATTCAAGATGGTGATAAGGTATACTTTGGAGGGGGCTATGGCACCATCACAGGAAAAGGAACCCTTATTACCAATAATCTACGTTTTGAGAATGTCTTCCTGGTAAAAGAACTGGATTATAATTTGTTTAGTGTATCACAAGTGTGTGATAACAAAAATAAGGTTCTTTTCACAGATACTGAGTGCTTGGTGTTAAGCAAAGATTACAAGCTCCCTGAGGAAAAATACATAGAATTTAGAACACCAAGGCATAAAGACATTTATAATGTGAATCTTAATGGAATTAAGATGAATAATAAAATGATGTCATGTTTTTATGCAAAAGCCTCAGTAGATGAAAGTAATCTTTGGCACAGGAGATTAGGGCACATAAACTTTAAAAATATCAATAGACTTGTGAGGCTTGGTTTAGTTGATGGTTTGCCTGAAAAGGCTTTCCACAATGACCACTCTTGTGTTGCATGTCTTAAGGGCAAGCAACACAAGGTCTCATTCAAATCTAAACAGGTGCACTCTAGTTCTAAACCACTTCACTTATTGCATATGGACCTCTTTGGTCCAACTAATATAGAAAGTTTGAAGGATAAATCATATTGTTTTGTCATCACTGATGATTTTTCCAGGTTTACATGGACTTTCTTTTTAGCCAAGAAAAGTGAAACTGCCCAAAGTCTGATTAATTTCATTACCCAGATTGAGAAGAAGAATGGTAATGAGGTCAAAATTATTAGAAGTGACAATGGGGGTGAGTTTAAAAATCAGTTGTTAGATGATTTTTGTGCCAAGAAAGGGATTACTAGGCAGTTTAGCATAGCTAGAACCCCACAGCAAAATGGGGTTGCTGAAAGGAAGAATAGAACCCTAATTGAAGCAGCCAGAACCATGTTGGCTGATGCCCACTTTCCTATAGCCTTTTGGGCTGAAGCTGTTAACACAGCTTGTTATGTTCAAAATAGGGCATTGGTCAACAAAATACATAATAAGACACCTTATGAGTTACTTTGGGGAAGGAAGCCAAATATTGGCTTTCTCAAGCCTTTTGGTTGTCATGTAGTTGTTTTAGAAACTAGTGATGCCCTAGGTAAATTTGATTCGAAAGGTGATGAAGGCTACTTCATGGGTTATTCAGTGCAGAGCAAAGGATATAGGGTTTACATTAAAAAGGAAAAACTTATACTTGAAAAGGTACATGTTAGGTTTTTAGAGAGTAAACCTAGTGATCCTGAAAGTGGTCCAAATTGGTTGTTTGACTTGGAACCTTTATCTAGAGCTTTAAATTATATGCCTGTTACTGATCCAGACATTGTGAAGGTAACTTCAAGTGTTTTGGAAAAGAGAATTGGTAATGTTTCAGGTATACAGGTTGCTAAGAAGGATGGACCACCAGCAGTTGAGTCATCTCCCACACAAGAATATGTTACACTTCCTATATGGACAGATGAGTATTATGCTGCTGCTGCTGCTGCTAGAAAAGATAATGGTGGTTTCCAAATACCACCAAATACAAACATGCATGGTTCTTCAGGCACTGACAAAGGGAAATCAAGCGCTGACAAGAGCAATTCAGACGCTGATGGATCAGACGTTGACAACAACAGTTCAAGCGTTGTTAGCCCAAGCGCTGACAAACAAGGTTCAGACGTTGATGACACCTTTGCACATCTTTTCTCTTCCCATTTTGAACAAGGTGGACCTTCCAATGTCCATGAAGAGATTCCTGTTGATCAAAGAGAGTCTGATGAAGAAGATATTGGCAACATGGAGCGTGAAGTTGAGGACACCAGACTTTTTGAAGGAGGAGTTCTCACTTCCACAATAAAGGATCACCCCTCATCTCAGATCATTGGTGATGCTATGGCTCCAGTTCAGACACGAAGATCCCATCAAAATCTTGGTGGATTTATTGCCAATATACACAAGAAGGTTGATACCCCTCTTGTACAAGCATGTTTGTTTGCATGTTTTCTGTCACAAGAAGAACCCAAGAAGATTTTTGATGCTCTCAAAGAACCTAGTTGGGTGGAAGCAATGCAGGATGAGCTTCACCAATTTGCTATACAGGATGTTTGGGAGCTGGTTGATTGTCCTAGATATGTGAGACCAATTGGGACAAGATGGGTTCTAAGGAACAAGAAAGATGAAAGGGGTATTGTGGTCAGAAACAAGGCACGTTTGGTAGCTCAGGGATATACACAAGAGGAAGGTATAGATTATGAAGAGGTCTTTGCTCCTGTTGCAAGAATTGAAGCTATAAGAATTTTCCTAGCTTATGCCTCTTGTATGAACTTCACTGTTTATCAAATAGATGTGAAGAGTGCTTTCCTCTATGGAACAATTGTTGAGGAGGTATATGTTATGCAACCTCCTGGTTTTGAAGATCCTGAGAATCCAGACAAGGTTTATAGAGTGAAGAAAGCTATGTATGGACTTCATCAGGCCCCAAGAGCATGGTATGGTACATTGTCCACCTACTTGGTGGAAAATGGTTTTAAAAGGGGCACCATAGATCAGACATTGTTCACAAAGAAGAAATGTAAGGATGTCTTACTTGTCCAGGTCTATGTTGATGATATCATTTTTGGATCCACAAATCCAAAGATGAGTGAAGACTTTTCCAAGCTTATGACAGATAAATTCAAGATGAGTGCAATGGGTGAGATGAACTTCTTTCTAGGCTTACAAGTTCAGCAGAAAGAAGATGGTATCTTCATCTCCCAAGACAAATATGTAACTGAAATCTTGAAGAAATATGGTTTTTCTCCACATGAAAAGAGTGCTTCCACTCCTATGGATAGGGAACACCCTTGGGGAAAAATTGGAGCTGGAAAGGATGTAGATGTTAGGCACTATAGATCAATGATTGGTTCATTGATGTATCTTACAGCCTCAAGACCTGACATCATGTTTGCTGTGTGTGCTTGTGCACGCCATCAAGTGACTCCCAAAGAATGTCACCTTTTTGCTGTGAAAAGAATTTTTAGGTACCTAAGATGTTATCCAGATCTTGGCTTATGGTACCCAAAAGATTCTCCATTGGAGCTTATTGCATATTCAGACAGTGACTATGGTGGTGACAAGTTTGATAGGAAATCCACAACTGGTGGATGTCAATTTCTTGGGAGTAGATTGATATCTTGGCAATGCAAGAAACAAACAGTGGTGGCAAATTCTACAACTGAAGCAGAATATGTTGCAGCAGCTGCTTGTTGTGGACAAGTCTTATGGATTCAGAACCAGCTATTGGATTATGGGTATAATTTCATGCATACCAAGATTTTTGTAGACAATAACAGTACTTTATGCATTATTAAAAATCCTGTACATCATTCTAAAACCAAACACATATAAATTAGACATCATTTTATAAGAGATTGCTTTGAGAAAGGTTTAATACAACCAGATAGGGTAGCCACAGAAGATAATGTGGCTGATTTATTAACTAAACCTTTTGATACTGGAAGATTTCAATATTTGGTAACAAATATTGGAATGGTTAATCTCAGTTAATATGTGTTTTGGAACCTTTTTGTAAAAGTATGTACAGGATAATGCATTGTTATTGGTCTTTGTGATGATTTAGATTTTTCCACTTTCTTTTTCTAACACTGACAAAGGTAAATGTAACGCTGATAAGTGTTATTTTGCCGTTGTTAGAGAGATTATTGTCTAACGCTGACAAGAGTCCCTTCAACGCTGATACGTGTTGTCGGGGCGCTGTCAGCAACAAATGTTAGTTTTGTGGTTTTCAATCTAAATGTGTAGGTGGTGGTAGCTTTATGCCATTGGATACAGAGTTGCTTATGGATCTTTGAAGAGCTATTTGGACATGTTTTTGTTTATGGATGATGGTTGGAATATTTATATTCCTATCTTGACATAAATTTTTAATGTTCATATATATTTTGAGAAACTCATGTATCATAGTCTAAGGGGAGGTTTAAGGAACCTTTAGGACTTTTGGGTATTCTTATAATACTCTCATCACAATTCTAGATTGTGTCCACAGGTGAGTATGGGTTAGTTTTACTAAACCATGAGGCACTGTAGCATGCAAAGTTGACAAACTATGCATGCTGCCAAGACATTTTTGGCCTAGAATTGGTTATGGTCTGATGGGAGACTTGGGAATAGTTTTGTTATGGGTTTACCTGGGAGTTACAAAGAATTTTATGAAATAACTTTGTTGGTAAGTATTTTGGTTAGCAAGGGACACTAGAGGACATTTGTGTCTATCTTGCTTAAGCAAGTGTGTATAAATGGACAGTGCTTGCCGCCCAGTAATTATTATCAACTTGTAAGATATTTCCCTTAGGATAAATTACTTTGCTTAAGCAAGTGTGCACTTTCTCATGAACCATTAGTCCCTGTCGCACACATTAGACAGTTTTGGAATAATGTTAGTTCCACAACAGCTAATGGAGTGACAACATTAACATCTACTGTTCATGGAAGAACATGGGTGGTCACTGAAGCCTTGGTTCGCCAAGCTTTGCGTCTTGATGATGCTGATGGTGTGACTACCCTTGCCGTTGCAACAATAGAACAAGGTCTTAGGGAATTGGGTTATCCTATTCCTGCTGGTAAATCTTTAAATAAATATCATAAGCAGGAATTTCCCTCTGACTGGAAATATTTGATACATGTCCTTCTTCAATGCTTAAGTCCAAAATGTACTGCTTTTAATGAAATAAACAGGTCCATTGCAAGTGCTTTGGTTTGTATGTCACGTAGGCTTAAGTATAATTTTTCAAAAATGATTTTTGAAGGGATGTGTAAAAATAAGGGAAGTAAAATGACTTTGGCTTACCCAAGATTTTTGCAAATGGTGTTTGATTTACAAGAATATTGTACTAGGGATCATGATACTTTTTATGAGATCCCTAAGCAAAAGAAAACCATTTTTGACAAGATGAGCTCCACAAACAGATCTATACCTCTCACCCAAGCCATGCTTGAAGTAATTCAGGCTGCTCAACCACAACCAGACCCTGCACCTCAACTTGAGCCTATCCTTGAACCATTACCTTCACCTGACCACATGGACGTTGACCAACCCAATGTCAACGCTGACACTCTAAATGTTGGCGCTGACACAGCCAATCTCAACGCTGATGACATCCCTGAACAATCCCAAACACCCCTTAACCAATCAACACCCACACAATCTACCTCATCTTCCACCCCATTACAATCTAGGTTGAATAAACGCCAAAGGACTACTGGAGTGTTCTCCTCTAGTGGTCCTAGCCTTGTTGTAGAGAGAACCACCTCCACAAGTGTGGCTGGTGCCATGGATGAGACTGGGGCTATTGACACAAGATTAGATGCTGGTCAAGACAGTCCCAACATCGTTAAGACCTCATCCACGCCCTATGATTCTATTTTGGGAGGTCAAATCCCCATTCTAGCTGAGGGCAGATTGGAACCTATGACATTGATTGAATTGACGGCTGCTGTCATTAGCTTGCAAAAGCAAAATGTCAGCCTTGTACAAATTGTCAATAATCAGGGCCGTGAACTCCAAGTATTAAGGGAGCGGGTAACTGTTTTGGAGAATCCAAGTAGCCGGAGTAGAATGGAGGAATCTTCCAAAGGGGAGGATGAAGAGGATGAGCTGATTCATACAGCCACTGAGAAGAGTTCACAATTTAGTGAATCTTTAAATGTTGCTGAAGTACTTACCAACTTGAAGAAGCACCCAATTATTGATACATCCAAGGTAACTCCATTGAACTTGGAAGGATCTTTCACAGCAACAATGGGCGCTGATACAGGTTTGAACGCTGACACATCCAGCGCTGACAAAGGTAATCGGGGCGCTGATAAAGGTAACTTGAACGCTGACAAAGTTGCAGGTGGTGTTGATGTATTCCAGTCATCAGCAATCATCAAAGATGTGTCCACACAGGTTTCTTCTTCTACCTTACCTATTATTGATCCAAAAGACAAGGGTAAAGGAATTTTGGTTAAAGAAGATGTTCCAAAGAAAGATGCAGCACAAATTGCATTTGATGAACAGTTGGCTGCACAACTTTTGGAAAGAGATTTGAAGAGAAGTGGTAGATCACCATTTGTTGCCACTTCTGAGAGTGAGGAAGAGAGTGGTGATGAAAAAGAAGAAGATAGCTCAGATTCAAGTGTTCAAATTATTGAAGATCCAGAAAGACTTGAATATGGGGATGAGTTAGCAAAGGAAAGATTGAGTGATTTGAAGAATCAGATTGATTGGGACCTTCCAGAAATCACCAGAATGTACCATGCTTGGGAAGACAAGGTAATGGACAATCCAGGAATGAGTTTGTCAGATCAAATTTGGGGGTTGGAAGTTCTTCTCAGGGTACAAGATGATATAAAGGTGATTTTGAGGTTTAATGCACAAGAGGTCAAGACTTGGCTTAAAAGAGATAGAAGGCAGTTGTATTACAAGTTGCTTAGATGCCATCAACCTAGATGGACATACAAGAAGTTGCTGGCTTTATCTTTTGAGGAGTTAGAGTATAGGGCACATCCTATTTGGAGGCATGTGCAAGAAAATAATGTATACCAGTTTCTTTCAGAAGAAAGGAAACAAGAGCTTGCTGAGGAAATGCAGATTCAAAAGGAGATGAGGATTGCTCAAAGACCAGTGAAGAAAGGAGATCCTCTCCAATTTCCCAAAGATATGGATGTGTATTATCCAACTGAAACTGTCATAAGGAAGCATCTCAAGCTTTCTCCATTGGAAGCTTCAGATTTGGTTAATGTAGTACCTCTAGATGACAGAAATCCAATCATAAGTTTTGATGAAGATGAGTGTGGATTTTGGAAGATTGGCATATTTGGGAAGGAGGTACACACTTTCACTTCAATTATTTCTATCTTTGCAAGCATAGACAGAGAAGACTTGGTGCATCTATGGAGATTAATAGAGGCCAAGTATACAGCTGAAGCACCTACTTCAGCAAATGGAATAAGACTATGGAACACATTTTTGACTTTGTGTGGTCCAAGGGAAGCAGATCCTGCCATATGGAAGGATCTTGAAGATGATCTCAGTAATCTTCATTGGAGGCTTTATTCTACTTGTGGTGTGTTTCATTTGAGCTCTACAAAGTTTTCAGAGTATCTACTTGTGGATGCTAACTATTTCTTGTCCAAAGAAGTATTGGAGAAGATGAAGGAGACACCCTTGGAGATTGATTATACTAGTGACGTGGCCAAGGACTTAATTAGATATGTTTATCACCAACATAAGAAGTTTTTGCAAGATTCCTCCTAAGCTTTAAGTTTTTATTCAGAAACTTGATCATTGGAATAGATATCAAGTTTAGGGGAGGATTGTTGGGAATAAATTATGGGTTAGTTCACTAGACGCTGATAAGAAGAATTCAAGCGCTGATAGGATGACATTGGACGCTGACAGCCAAGCGTTGACACTTGAAGAAGTCAACGCTGACAGCCTTGAAGAAGTCAACGCTAACAGCCTTGAAGATTAACACTGATGGAATATATCTTCATACGAATCTTTTTGTTTATTTGTTTCTTTATTTGTGTATGGTAAAGATAAGCTCGACATTGTATTTTCTATTATTATCTTTACCTAGAATAGTTGATTCGTAGCTTATTGTACAAGACTTCTTAATCTATAAAAGAAGATCTTTTAGGTTAAAGTTAATTATCAGTTCTCATAAGTTTTCACAAGTTAAACCTCTTTCATTGTAATCAAGTTCGATCATTCTAATACAAGTGAAAGTTTGTTTAACATCTTTGTGTTTTAGATTAAGTGTTAATTTCGCATAACACTTAGTTACTTTGTTCATAAGCAAAGGTTTCTCTATGTGTATTACTTGATCTAATCTCGTATACACAAAGCTTAATCGATCTAAGTTTGGGATCAACAGTGGGATGGTGAATGTCAATTCCCTTGTTTATGTCCAAGGAGCCTTCGGGTGTGGATCATAGATATGGATCACTTTTACATCTTAAAGAGCCTCAAGGTGTATGATGTAATTGTTGCTAACTCCATTAATAAAGTCTAAATTGACTTTGGAGGATTTATTGTTGCTTTAAGTAGACCTATTAGCCAAATTTCGAATCCGGGGATTTATCCCTCAAATCGTGTTAAGTTATCCTTGATGTGGGCTTTCTTTAGTGAAAACAGTTTTTGAAGTCGAGGTTAGGTTTTGAGTGTTGGGTTTACACCGTTTTTTCCTTCATTTTTGGACTAATAAATATCAAATAAGTCAAATGAGCCTTTGGGTGAATGACAATTTTTAAAATCTAGAGATACAATTAGGAATAAAAGGAGATTGAGTTTAACACAAATTACTTGTATGAGTGGTCTTAACATTGGGACTTATGACTGACAATGATCTTTTTTTTAAACTTGGTTTGGAGAGTGAAAAGTCGAGGACGATGAATCTATTTGAGTTTTATGATCCTAAAAGTTATTTTTCAAATAATGAAAGCATTACATTATGTCTTTGCAAAATAAAGTGTCAAAAGTTGAATAAAAGTTTAGTTAGTAGCTTTATTTTATCATTGTGTGAGGACACGGCAATTTCTTAGCAAGGGGGAGTTTGATATGAGTGAATTTACTCATATCATTTATATCAATAAGGGAACATGAATTACATATAATCTATGAAAATGGTATTGCATATGTGTATTTCTTGTTTCATGTGTGTAGGTACCCAAGTTCACAAAAACCGGCAAAAACGACACGAATTTGAAGAAAAGATCAAGAAGCCAAAAAATCAAGTCGTTTATTCGAGGATTTAAGTTTTATAAAGTTATTGGGCTTTGTGGGTAAAATAAACAAAAAACAAAACCGTGGTCAGATCGCAGCACCGATCGCAGTCCAGATCGTATCTTAGATCTTAGCCTTTAATCTTAGTCTTTGATCTTAGTCTTTGATCTTAGTCTAGATCTTAGTCTTAGATGTTAGTCTAGATCTTAGTCTTAGATCTTAGTCTAGATCTTAGTCTAGATCTTAGTCTAGATCTTAGTCTTAGATCTTAGTCTAGATCTTAGTCTAGATTGTAGTCTAGATCTTAGTCTTAGATTTTAGTCTAGATCTTAGTCTTAGATCTTAGTCTTAGATCTTAGCCTTTGATCTTAGTCTTTGATCTTAGTCTTAGATCGTAACCACATATCGAAGTCTGGATCGTGAGTAGTGATCGCAGTATTGGATCGCAAGTAGAAACCCTAAGGCTTATGCGATAACAATACCCGATTAGAACCATTAAAACCCTTAGACATTACGATGGAATGGAAAAGGTAAATAAGCAAAACCAAATAAGCACGTTTCTAATAAGCACTTACTAAAACTTAACCAAATCAATAATAATAACAAAAACTAAATAAGCTTGAATGAAAAACTTTCAAAATACTAAATAAGCAAGATTTATAAAATAAACTTTAAAAAGATTAAAATTTTAAGAACACTTCAAAGAAAATAAGCTAAACATTAAATAAGTAAAAATTGCAATAAGCTAAAACCTTAAATCGTTTAAAATCATTGATAAGAATAAAAAGATGAAAACTTTAATCAAATAAACACCAAGATGAAACAAGTTACTTACTTGAACCGAATCAAAATCAAAAACAAGAAAGGTAGAATAAGATGGATGATGAAAAGCTTGATTAAAGATTAAGATTCAACAACACAAATTTAAATGATTAAGATCCTACAAAATTAAATGCCAGACAAGTAGTTAAAGACTATATTGAAAAGCATGAAAAAGTAAAGTGGAGAGCTAAATGAATTTAGCTAACACCCTCTCTATGTGAAGAGGGTCTTCTATTTATAGGGGAGAGTTGGTAAGTGGTGCTTCTTTCTTTCTTTCTTTTGTCTTCTCGTCTTTAAATAAAATTGACGTTCTTGACTATTGCTCGGGATTTGTCGATAATTAATTTGAACTCGTCTTCTAATTTATTCATTAATTAGATTTGGTTCTTCGACTTCGTTAAACTTCCTTCTTTGGACTTTTTCTTTGATAAATCTTCAGAATAGGGCTTTGACTTCCGTTCGTTTTTCACTCTTGATCTTTTGACTACGTCTTTTTTTCTTTTTCTTCGATAAAAGCCCGTGAAAGCCCGTGTTTTCTTCCTTTTTCATATTTTGATCCTAAAACACAACAAAAACACAAACCACGCACAATTCTGACATTTACGACATAAAATACACGTTATGGTCTCGTTTTTAATTGTAATCAGTGGTAAAATGATGGGTGTTTTCACACCTATCAAATCCCCTACACTTGACCATTGCAATGCCCTCATGCAATGCATTATGTTCAAAGCACGATTTATATTTACCATCATAATTAACCCACATTGGCCCTTATTAAACAAGAGACATTAACGAGACTTAAAAAGATAGAAAAGTAAAAAATATTTAAAGGAGGAACAATTAAAGAGATCGAAGACTTACATTAGGGCTTAGGGTGTCATGAATGTTTATCAACCTCAAGTTTCATGTTCCCCATACCAAGCTTAAAAACGAGATCATTGTTATTATAAGTTAGCAAGCTAACACAAACTTATGTGGCTCAATTATTCGCTTAGACTCTCTTATTCCTAGGTGTATCTCTTATATTTTATTGTTGTCTTGAATGATCACGAGGATGCATTGTTGACTTATTTCGATAGTTATTTAGGCTGAAAATAAAGGACGATTTAATAAATAGTTAGCTAAAGGAAAAAATCTTTTAAAACTGCTTCTCGAGACCTCATAAAGTTCATATCTTGGCATAACTCGCTTCACGATCTGAGACCTTTCTCGGATAGAGATTTGGCATTGAATTCATACTTCGAATCTTTAGAGATGATCTTGAAATAACGGTCTTCTCTTCATAATAGGAATTTCTTCACTTGAAGGTTTGAGAGATTCTTCATACTTGGACCACGACTTCTTCATTTTTCTCCAATCTTTATTTGGGATTTTGATATACAACGATCCGCCTGCTTTAGGACTTGGATCTATTTATCCTCATACCTTGCTAGGGTCTTTTCGGATAGACTTCTTCATGATCTTTAGGGGAGTATTCGCTTTTCGTCATGTGTCTCGATCCTTCATATTGATTTTTGATAAATGATTCTTCACATCACTTTGGATCTTTAGAAACAAAATGTAGCCCTCATGCCTTGTTAGGGCCTTTTCGGACTCGCCAATCTTCGCATCCCGCTTCAATAAGTTATTCCTTGGCTATGAACTCTAATTAATACCGAGCAACTTTCAAACGATCTTGTGCTAGAAGCTAAGTAACGTTTCAAATCGTACGACCTTACTTATTGCAATTATATTTATTAACAAGCGATGGGAGAAAAAGCATATAATTAACTCACATAAATTCATGAAAGAATACCAAACTTATAATTGACTCTATCATCTCTCGTTCTCCAAAATTTTAAAATCTTAAGGAATGAGACTCGTGGATGGTTAGCCAATTAAATCAAAGTTTTGGGTTTTCAAGTCATCTATAGGATCTTGCAACTTCTTAGACTTTTTCAAGTTTAGAATTCGCATTTTAAAGTTCCCTTGATAAACGACTTTCTAGGATCAATTATAGGAACTTGTGAAAAGTTCTTGTTCTTAACCCGTAAGAGTTAAGACTTTTGCATTTTAAATTTCCCTATATAAAAGCCTAGCAAAACTTGATTTAAACACGTTAAGGATACTAGCTAGAGTAAACTAAAATAAGTAAACTCGGGTTGAGTCAAAAGATTCATGACGGGCCTAATATATCAAAGACATCTAAACTTATTAAAACAATTTATTAAAATTTATTCTACTGAAAGAAAATTAACGATAACAAAAGAAAAACTACTAGGCCAAAATAGATGAAAATTTTTGAAAAATGTAAAAAAATCATTTTTCCGGTTAAAATGAGGAAAAATATAAGGAAAATCCCACTTAACTTCGATAGAAGCCCCCCTACACTTAAGATAACCATTGTCTTCAATGTCTAAGCATGTGGGAGTAAACTCCCCTACACTTAGGACATTGTGCACGTTGTTTAAATCTTGCTAAAGAAAAGACAACTAAAGTGATTCCTATTTTAATATTGAAGAATATATAATAGTGAATCAAAAGAGTTTAGGATAAAACCGGGAAGACGGGTACACGAAATCACGGGTCGTCAAAAGTCATCAAGAATGGATCTTTGAAAGCTCGAATCCCTGCACATCATAAGAAAGAAAAAAACAAACACATACTAGGGTCTCCCCCTACACTTATTAGAAAAACGGAATAAAAGGATAGATAATCGGGTTGCCTCCCAACAAGCGCTTATTTTTGTTCATCGAGTCACGAGCCTTACTCTTCCCCGAATTAAATGATCCATGGAGAAACCTCGAATGTAATACCGGGATCAAAGACCTTGTCCTCGTTCCCGGAGGAAAATAAAAGAGGAGAGGCCGGAGGATAAGTCTTGAACGGCAGAAAAGTCCTTTCAACAAACGAAAAGTATGTGAAATCATGATCCACGGGAGGTGGGGTGGGTAAAGGAATCAAAATGTCATCCCCAAAAGACATATGATTATCACTGAGCAGCAAAGCCGTAAAGGTGTCAATCATAGAATGGTCAATGTCACCTCCCGGGTCAAAGCACTCATCCTCAGTAATGGTCTCCAAAGTATGGGATAAGAGGTGCTCGGGAGGGGAACTTGGGACAATATCTTCAGGCATTAAAGTATCAAAAAGAATATCCTCCTCCGTGTCATCATCATCCATACCCGGAGGTATTGAGTGAATGTCGATTTCTTCCATAAATGTGTCATTATTCTCGACGAGAGTAATAGATGGAGATAAAGACTCGGTATTAGGAGCAGAATTCAACGCTTCAATTTTAGCAATAAGAAGATGAACTTTCAATAACTTGTAGCGAAGAATATTGTCTTCCACCTCATCTAAAAGACCAAGTGCAGGGGTGAACTTCTCGTAAGTCGGAGAGAATAAATCAACATCGTCCTCATCTCCCGGAGGAAATGGGGAAAGATGAGAAATTTCAAAAGTGAAATTGTCATAGCATGGAGAAAAATCATCATCATTAAGAGCGACCTCGTCCGTAAGCTCAGCAAAAGTAGAGACATCACAAACCTCCTCAAATAAGTTGCCGAGACCAAATTCACTAATCTCACTCGATGAATCACAATCCTTAGACGCATATGGGATATCGAGAGAAGGAATTACAATTGCACTAGGATGTTGAGAACCAATATCATTCCAAGAAATAGTGTTCTCAACATCATCATCATCATCATCATAGTAGTATGGACGCACAAGAGGAGGAGTATAATCACTAAGATTAGATACTTGCTCTTTTTGAATTCTCTCTTGACGTTTTTCGAGATATTTAGTGAAACACTCATTAATGTTAATAACTTGATTCAAAAGAGTGGCTAGGTGCTCAGCAGTAATTACAAAAGAGGGTTGATGATCGAGGAAGTATTTTGGGGTGATACAAGTGTTTTGCTATGGTTCATAGATTTAAGTCTCGGTATCTCCTCGAATTGATCACGGTTCTAAGTGGAATGATTTGTTCTTGGTGACAAAAAGTGGGTTTGGTTTTCTATTCTACTAAAAAGGTAAATATGTGAATCAAAATGAAAGTAAACTAGAAGCAATTAGATAATAAAAATAAACCTGAATTAAACTAGAACAGTAACTTGTGAATACCTAAAAAAATTGCTCTATCCGGAATAAAAGTGGCTACTCGGAATAATTGACAACACGGAATAAAGAAAGCTCTATGCGGAATATTGGGCTATGCTGAATAAACATGATATGCGGAATATCTCACTCGGAATAATCTCCATGCGGAATAACAAAGGCTACTCGGAATATTAAGACTATGCGGAAAAATGAGACCATGCGGAATAAATAATCCTATTCGGAATATTGAAGTTATTCGGAATAAAATACTACCCGGAATAAAATCCTATGCGGAATCTTGGGCTATTCGGAATAAATTGGGCTCTATTCGGAATAACCAATTATTCCGAATAGAAGAAAATGAAAAATGAGACTATGCCGAATAAATATTCCGAACAAAGGAAAAATTAAGCAAGGAAATACAAATGTTCCGAATAGAGGATTAAGAAAGCAGCCTATCCGGAATATACAAATATTCCGAATAGAAGACAAAGCAAAATGACTATGCGGAATGTCTGGGTAAAGAACAGTTAACAGGAACTAAACAGGGGATACAAATTTAATTCAAATCGATCCAAATAAACAAAACGGTTTAACCAAATTAACCACAAATCATCTATTAACCACAAGGATCAAATCCCAATCATAAAAACCCAAAATCAACAACTTTTGAAGATCAAAATCAAATTAATAAGAACTTAAGCACTTTGAATAAAAAGATGATGATGAACAAGAGGAATGAAAAGATTAAATGAAAACTTGTATTGATGATTAAGATTCAGTAAACAAAATGAAGGATTAAACTTACAAGATTTAAGAACAAAAACAAGAATCAAAATCACCAAACACCCTAATGGTGTTGGTGATGCCTACGAACAGAAAGAGAGAAAAAAGGAATGAAAAAAAAAACTGAATGAAAAGTGTGAAGGGAAATCTTTATATAGGTCTCCCTTTTGGTTGGTGAGTGGGCTTTCTCCCTATCTTCTTGTCTTCTCGTCTTTTCAGAAAAGTTGACGTTTTCGATTCTGATTCGGGATCTGTCGACGATTAAATTCAACTCGTCTTTTAATTTGTTCCTTTAATAGACTTGAGTTTCTTCGACATATGTAAATCTTCCATCTTTGGTCCTTTTCTTCGATGAATCTTCAAATAGGCCCATTGACTTCAAATCTTTTGCATCTCTTGGACAATAGACTTCGTCTTTAGTCTTTTTCCTTGATAAAACCCGTGCAATCCCATGTTTTCTTCAATAATCATCTGGTTGACTCTAAAAACACAATAAACACAACAACCACGCATAATTCCAAACAAATGACATTAAACACGCGTTTTGGTCTTGTTTTTGTAAGAAATAAGTGGTAAAAGGATGGGTGTTTTCACACCTATCAAATCCCCTACACTTAACCATTGCCATGCCCTCATGCAATGCTTAGCGATAAAGCAAATTTACATTCTTCTCATACTTAATCAACCTTGGCCTTATTAAAATACTACTAAACAAATATTAACGTACTAAGAGAAATTAAAACTTTAAAACAAACAAAAGGGTATAAAACCATTTTCACTTGAAAATAGCTATATGGAAATAACCTGCAAAGAGATCAAGGACTTACATTAGGGCTTCGGTGTTGCGAAGATTTATCACCCTCAAGTTTCACGTTCCCCAAACTAAGCTTAAAAACGAGATCATTGTTATTATAAGCTAGCATATCAAACACTTACACACATGGCTTAACTAAATGCTTAAACTCCCTTATTCCTAGAGGTATCTCTTATATTTTATATTTGTCTTAGAATGATCATGAAGATGCATTTTTGGACTTATTTCGATAGTTTATTTAGGCTGAAAGCAAAGTAGGACGATTTGATCAATAGTTAGCTAAAGGACAAAATCTCTTAAAACTGCTTCTCGGGATATCAAAAAGTTCATATCTTGGCATAACTCGGTTCACGATTTGAGACCTTTCTCGGGCCGATATTTGGCATGTACTTCATACTTCATATCTTCGAGAGACGTTCTTGAGATAATGGTCTTCTCTTCGTTAATAGAGTTTCTTCACTTGGAGACTTTTGAGGGGTACTCCAACTTTGTTGACCACGACTTCATGATTATTTCTTCAATCTCTAATTGGGATTTTGAGATACAACGATCCGCCTCCTTTTCGGACTTGGATCTATTTATCCTCATACCTTGTTAGGGTCTTTTCGGATAGACTTCTCCATGATCTTTATGGGAGTTGATTGCTTTTCGTCGTGAGTCTTGATCCTTCATATTGATTTTAGGAATAATGCTTTTCACATCACCTTGGATCTTTAGCAATAAGATTGAATCCTCATGCCTTGTTAGGGCCTTTTCGGACTCGCCAATCTCCGCGCCCCGCTTCATAAGTTATGCCTTGGATATGAACTCTTATCATTACCGAGCAACTTTTAAACGATCTTGGGCTAGAAGCTAAGTAACCTTTCAAATCGTACGACCTTACTTATTGCAGATAAATTATTAGCAAGCGATGGGAGAATAGGCAAATAATTACACCAAGTGAGCTTGTGCAAGAATACCGACTTATAATTGACTCTATCATTTCTCGTTCTCCACAATTTAAAATCTCAAGTAATGAGACTCGTGGATGCTTAGCCTAATAAACCAATTAAGGTCTACATGGTTAAGGATACTAGCTAGAGTAAACTTTGATAAGTCTATTCGGGTTGAGTCAAAATAATCGCAACGGGCCTAATATGTCAAAGACTTCAAAACTAGCTACACCACTTTATTAATATTTTGACTTTATTACAGGATATATACATATGAAAGCAACGATAAAAATTTAAAAATTACGACTAAATGGCCAAAGTTAATAAAAAATTCGAAAAATGTTGAAAAAGATGATTTTCCGGTTAAATGAAGGCATTTTCATGGAAAAGTCCACTTAAAACTTCGATAGAAGTCCCCTCTACACTTAAGATAAACATTGTCCTCAATGTTTAAGCATGTGGGAAAAATCTCCCCTACACTTATGACATTGTGCATGTTGGTTAAATCAAGTTAAGGAAGAGACGACTAACGTGATCAATTTCAAATGTGAGTATGAAAAAAATTGAATCACGATAGTTGAGAGATAGAACCGGATTTCGGATAACACGGGAGCACGGTTCTTCAAAGGTTCCAAAAGTGCATTCATCCCTGTAATCACATCACCACACAAACACAAGCACCTATAGAGGTCCCCCTACACTTAGGAGGTTAAAACAGAAAAGGATAGATACTCGGGATGCCTCCCGAAGAGCGCTTGTTTTTTATAACCGAGTCACGAGCCTGACTCGACCCAAAATTAGTTCATGGGGAACGTGGTGAGGGATGGAATCATCTCATGAGAGATGTCCTCACCAAAGTACAACTTCACTCGTTGGCCATTCACCTTAAAATTAGGTCCATTAGGTTGAGCGAGCTCGAGAGTACCATATGGAAGAATTTGGGCAATGGTGAATGGGCCGGACCAACGAGATTTCAGCTTGCCCGAAAAGATTTTCAACTGAGAGTTAAAGAGTAAAACTTTGTCTCCAACTTGGAACTCTCGGTTCTTAATCTTAGTGTCGTGAATGAGCTTAGTATTTTCCTTATAGATCAAAGAATTTTCATAAGCCTCATTCCGGAGTTCATTCAGCTCATTGAGTTGGATCTTGTGTAGGTCACCGACTTTGTTGATATCAAAATTAGTCCACTTCAAGGCCCAGTAAGCCTTGTGCTCCAACTCAATGGGGAGGTGGCATGCTTTCCCGTACACGAGACGATATGGTGTACAAACAATCGGAGTCTTGTATGCGGTACGAAAACCCCACAGAGCATCATCAAGTTTATCAGCCCATGAGGCACGATGCTCTCCCACGGTTCTTTCAAGAATTCGCTTTAATCCTTGGTTGGATATTTCAGCCTGGCCATTAGTTTGTGGGTTGTATGCGGTGGAAAGACGATGATTTACACCATACTTACCATGACTCTTGCGAATTGGTCATTGCAATAATGAGTCCCACGATCACTAATAATGGCACGAGGCACACCGAATCTAGCGAACAGCGATTTCAGAAAGTTACAAACCACCCTTGCGCCATTAGTGGGTAAAGCTTTGGCTTCAACCCATTTGGAGACGTAGTCAACGGCTACAAGGATGTATTTGTTTCCTTTAGAAGAAGGGAATGGCCCCATAAATTCGATACCCCAAACATCAAAGATTTCACATTCCTGAATGAAATTCTGAGGCATCTCGTCTTTATGTGTGATCTTGCCTTGTTTTTGGCAAGCATCATAATGTTTAACCATCTCGTGAGCATCACGGTAAATGGTGGGCCAATAAAATCCCGAGTCAAACACTTTTTTGGCGGTGTAGTTGGGACCAAAGTGACCACCGGTGGGTCCTTTGTGGCAAGCGTCAAGGATTTCTAAAGCTGCCTGTCCATCAACACATCGGCGAATAATCAAATCGGCACATTGTTTGAATAGGTAAGGGTCGTCCCAGAAATAATGTTCAACATCTTTAAAGAACTTTGATACTTTGGTTTTGTATAGGTTCAATTTTACTCTCGATATCCTCTCGAATTGATCTCAGCCTTAAGTGGAATGATTGTTCTTGGTTGATAAGAAAGGGTGTTGGCTTGTTTATCTATTTTTAAACTAATAACAATTAAATGTAAATGGCGTTGAATAAAATAAAGCTTTGAAAAATTAAACTAGATTGACAAGGAAGACTTAAATGTTTGAAAACGTAAAGATAAAACTAGACGAAAACTTTGAAAACTTAAATGAATTAATGCTTAAAAACTTGTTCTATCGGAATACACTAAAATTATTTCTATCGGAATGTAAGAAAGTCAAAAGCATCGGAATGTAATCACAACTACCATCGGAATGTCCATATTTGGTGCTATCGGAATGTGCAAAGATCAAGCTGTCGCAATGCTGCTATCGGAAAATGGTAAACAAAAATTGGCCAGAGTTTCGACTTAATAAAGGAACCCAAACCCCGTCGGAATGTGTGATCGCAATACGCGATCGCAATCCCAGATCGGAATAGGTGGAATTACACCCTATCGCAAAGTAAAACCCTTAAGGGTTATTGCGATACCAAGTAAGAGATCCGTCGGAATGTGTTAAAAACCCTCTTGTTGCGATGGAAGCAGATATGTTCCGAAATTGGTGGGAAGCAAAAATTTCAATAAGCAAAGGGAATAAGCTAACCAAACCGAAACTTTTAATAACTCAAAACCCTTAAATTTGACAACTTTTGAAAACAAGAAACCTTAAACTTAATAAACGAAACTTGTGAATGATTAAAACTTTGAAGAAATCCGAAAATCAATAAGCATAGACAAGCAATTAACCAATAAGCATGGAAAGCTTACGACTTATACACGTACTAAGCTAAAGGTCACGAACACATCCAAAAATCCCAACCGTATGGAGTTTAACAATCGGATCAAGGATTTTGATAAACTAAGAAAAGTAGAAAAAGATTAAAGAACTTAAAAACTTAACTTGAATAAGATTGATGAAATCCCCAATACAAAGATTAAAAGAAGCTTGAATTAAAAGATGAAAACAAAGAAAAAGTTTAGTGAGAGAAAGTATGGAACTTTCTCTCTCTAGAAACTAGAGAAAATGAAAAACTAAAGACTAGCTAAAACTAAGTGTGTGAAAATTTGTGAGGTAAGGCCTTTATATAGGCGTGTATGTATGGGCTTGTGTATGGGCTTTGGTATCGGGCTTCTTTTCTTCTTTCTTCCTTGGTCTTCACGCTTCTTTTAAATAACCGTTTTCGACTTTGGACTTTTAGAAGTGTCGGTGAATAATTCCAACTCGTCTAATAATCTTTTGTTTAATAGACTCGAGTTCTTCGACATATATGAATTTTCCATCTTTGGCTCTATTCTTCGATAAATCTTCAAATAGGCACAATGACTTCAAATCTTTTGCATCTCTTGGACAATAGACTTCGTCTTGAGTCTTTTTCTTCGATAAAACCCGTGCAATCCCATGTTTTCTTCAATATTCTCCCGGTTGACTCCGAAAACACAATAAACACAAAAACCACGCATAATTCCAAACAAATGATATTAAACACGTGTTTTGGTCTTGTTTTAGCCAGAAATAAGTGGTAAAAGGATGGGTGTTTTCACACCTATCAAACTTTTTCTTTTGTTGGGATGTTAACCCTTCCTTTAGAATTCCACCCGCCAAGTAGTTTGCAATATCCACAAACCACGGGGTTTCATCAGAAGTCGAGTTGATAGACATTAAGGTCTCCAGGGGAAAAGAATCATTGATGTCTTTGTTCGGATGATCCCCTTGGTAAGGATCCTCAAGTCTACTGAGATGATCCGCGGCTAGGTTTTCAGCTCCTTTTTTATCGCGAATTTCGATTTTAAATTCTTGGAGTAGCAAAACCCAGCGAATAAGTCTTGGTTTGGAATCTTGCTTAGTCAACAAGTACTTCAACGCGGAATGATCGGTGTAAACGATTGTGGTGGAAAGGACAAGATAGGGGCGGAACTTTTCAAAAGCATAGATAACAGCTAAAATCTCTTTTTCGGTTGTCGTATAATGCAACTGAGCCCCAGTCATTGTCTTGCTAGCGTAATGGATTGGTTGGAAGTGTTTGTTCACTCTTTGGCCCAGAACCGCTCCAATAGCAAAGTCACTAGCATCGCACATCAACTCGAAAGGCAGCTCCCAATTAGGGGTAACCAAGACGGGTGCCTTAGTAAGCTTATCCTTAAGCAAGTTGAAGGCGTCAAAACACTCATCAGAAAAGTTAAAAGGAGTGTCTTTTTCCAAGAGGTGGGTCATCGGGCGAGCGATTTGAGAAAAATCTTTGATGAATCGACGGTAGAAGCCCGCATGACCGAGAAAACTTCTCACACCCTTCACGGTTGAAGGTGGAGGCAACTTAGCGATAACATCGACTTTAGCACGGTCTACTTCAAGACCGGATTTGGAGATCTTGTGTCCTAGCACGATGCCCTCCTTGACCATGAAATGGCATTTTTCCCAATTAAGAACAAGGCGAGTGTCTTCACATCGCTTAAGCATACGTTCTAAATTGGCAAGGCAAGCAGAGAAAGAATCGCCATAAACCGAGAAATCATGCATGAATACTTCCATAGTGTCTTCCACCATGTCATGGAAGATAGCCATCATACACCTTTGGAACGTCCCAGGAGCATTACATAAACCAAAAGGCATGCGTTTGTAAGCAAATGTTCCGTAGGGACAAGTGAATGTGGTCTTCTCTTGGTCTTTGGGATCGATGGGAATTTAAAAATACCCGAAGAAACCGTCTAAGAAGCAGTAATAGTCATTACCAGCTAGACGCTCGAGCATTTGATCCATCAAAGGAAGAGGAAAGTGATCTTTTCTCGTGGCATCATTGAGCTTGCGATAATCAATACAAACTCTCCACCCAGTAACGAGACGAGTGGGAATCAACTCGTTGTGTTCATTGGAAACAACGGTTATTCCGCCCTTCTTGGGCACACAATGGACGGGACTGACCCACGGCGAATCTGAAATAGGGTAAATCAAGTCGGCATCAAGAAGTTTGATAACCTCTTGTTTGATGACGTCATGAATTCGAGGATTAACCCTTCTTTGGCTCTGGATTGCGGGTTTAAAGTCATCTTCCATGAGAATCTTGTGAGTAAAAAAGTTCGGATCAATTCCGCGGATGTCGGAAATTTTCCAAGCAATTGCCTTCTTATGATCTTTAAGCACGGCGATGAGGCGAGATTTCTCTTCTTCTTTCAAGTCCTTCGCGATGATGACGGGCGAATTCTTCTCTTCTTCAAGTAACACGTACTCGAGATGGGGCGGCAACTCCTTAAGTTCTAAATCCGGAGGATTTTCGATGGGAGGCGTTTTTAAAGTCGGAGCATCGATAGCAATCACCGTGGGTGATGGTGGAGAAAGATTGTCTTCTTTAAGAAGGTTCTCAATGAGGCGGAGATCTTCATCCCAATTGGTGGTAGAATCGTCATTAGCTAAGTTCACATCTCCCATGGTGGCTTCCAAATCTTTCCAAAGGAAATCACTTTCTCCAAATAGAGATAGTGATGAATCGATAGAGGAAACGGTCTCAACATTGGGAAGAGAGGTAGGAATACTTTTGCAAGCATCTTTGAAGTGTTCTTCACAAGCCTCATCAAGAACGTCAATACAATTAACACTCTCGTTAGAATAAGGCTGTTTAGACAATTTTCCCATGTTGAAGACAATTTTATCGTCACCCACTCTCATGATAAGCTCACCGGCTTCAACATCGATGAGAGTGCGACCGGTCCTCAAGAATGGACGACCAACGATCAATGGCACACGAGGGTCCATGTCGTAGTCAACGACAACGAAATCAGCAGGAAAAGTGAATTTGTCGACTCCTACAAACACATCTTCGGCTATCCCCACTGGATAAGCAACCGTACGGTTAGCTAATTCCAAAGTCATTTTGGTGGGGACTAGCTCAGGGAGAGATAATTGCTTCCAAACGCTTAAGGGCATTAAATTAATACTGGCACCTAGATCGGCTAGGGCCATGCAATTCTCTACTCCCGGGAAGTTGCAAGGGATTAAGAAACGACCCGGATCACCAAGCTTGGTTGGCAATTTCCTTAAGAGCACTGTAGAGCAATTCTCATTAAGTTGGGTGTTAGCAATATCAAGAAGCTTCTCCTTGTCGCTAAGAAGATCTTTGAACATTTTCGCGTATTTGGGCATGTGAGCGAGAGCCTCACCGAAGGAGATGTTGAAATTCAATTGTTTAAACATTTTTAGAAAGTTAGAAATTTGAATATCATCCTTGCTTTTGAACTTCTCTTTCCTCAACCTTGAGGGATATGGTATATCGGAAGAAGAGGAAGGCTTTGGGAGAATAGGATCACTCACATCCTTGGGTGGAGGAGGGGTAGAATTAAGAGGCAGAGAAATTGGAGAAGTAGAAGGATGAGGAATAAGAGCAGGTGACTCGTTCTCCTGAGTCACAATCACCGGTGGAGGTATAGGAAGCTCGGGTTCCTTGGTACCTTTGCCACTGCGAGTGGTGATTGCTTTCATCTCCCCTCTTGGATTCATAGATTTAAGTCTCGGTATCTCCTCGAATTGATCACGGTTCTAAGTGGAATGATTTGTTCTTGGTGACAAAAAGTGGGTTTGGTTTTCTATTCTACTAAAAAGGTAAATATGTGAATCAAAATGAAAGTAAACTAGAAGCAATTAGATAATAAAAATAAACCTGAATTAAACTAGAACAGTAACTTGTGAATACCTCAAAAATTGCTCTATCCGGAATAAAAGTGGCTACTCGGAATAAATGACAACACGGAATAAAGAAAGCTCTATGCAGAATATTAGGCTATGCTGAATAATCATGCTATGCGGAATATCTCACTCGGAATAATCTCCATGCGGAATAACAAAGGCTACTCAGAATATTAAGACTATGCGGTAAAATGAGACCATGCGGAATAAATAATCCTATTGGGAATATTAAAGTTATTCGGAATAAAATACTACCCGGAATAAAATCCTATGCGGAATCTTGGGCTATTCGGAATAAATTGGGCTCTATTCGGAATAACCAATTATTCCGAATAGAAGAAAATGAAAAATGAGACTACGCGGAATAAATATTCCGAAAAAAGGAAAAAGTAAGCAAGGAAATACAAATGTTCCGAATAGAGGATAAAGAAAGCAACCTATCCGGAATATACAAATATTCCGAATAGAAGACAAAGCAAAATGACTATGCGGAATGTCTGGTTAAAGAACAGTTAACATGAACTAAACAGGGGATACGAATTTAATTCAAATCGATCCAAATAAACAAAACGGTTTAACCAAATTAACCACAAATCATCTATTAACCACAAGGATCAAATCCCAATCATAAAAACACAAAATCAACAGCTTTTGAAGATCAAAATCAAATTAATAAGAACTTAAGCACTTTGAATAAAAAGATGATGATGAACAAGAGGAATGAAAAGATTAATTGAAAACTTGTATTGATGATTAAGATTCAGTAAACAAAATGAAGGATTAAACTTACAAGATTTAAGAACAAAAACAAGAATCAAAATCACCAAACACCCTAATGGTGTTGGTGATGCCTACGAACAGAAAGAGAGAAAAAAGGAATAAAAAAAAAAACTGAATGAAAAGTGTGAAGGGAAATCTTTATATAGGTCTCCCTTTTGGTTGGGGAGTGGGCTTTCTCCCTATCTTCTTGTCTTCTCGTCTTTTCAGAAAAGTTGACGTTTTCGATTCTGATTCAGGATCTCTCGACGATTAAATTCAACTCGTCTTTTAATTTCTTCCTTTAATAGACTTGAGTTTCTTCGACATATGTGAATCTTCCATCTTTGGTCCTTTTCTTCGATAAATCTTCAAATAGGCCCATTGAATTTAAATCTTTTGCATCTCTTGGACAATAGACTTCGTCTTTAGTCTTTTTCCTTGATAAAACCCGTGCAATCCCATATTTTCTTCAATAATCATCTTGTTGACTCTGAAAACACAATAAACACAAAAACGACGCATAATTCCAAACAAATGACATTAAACACACGTTTTGGTCTTGTTTTAGTAAGAAATAAGTGGTAAAAGGATGGGTGTTTTCACACCTATCATGGGGGCTCAAAATTTTGAAAACCGGAATTATAGCACGGATGTGGCTCATAATAATTCATCGGCTGAGAAGAATGAGAACACGGATTTGGCTCATAATAATTCATCGGTTGACAAGAAAAGGTATCGTGAGGGCCCTCACAATTGTTGCAACACGGGTATTGAGAAAAACCCAGTGCATTTTGCGGATATGGATCGGCATATATGGGAGAGGGTAAGATAGTGTCAGTGGAGGTGAAGTATGAATTGGTTGAATTGCAAAATGGACAAAATCTAAATTGTGTATTATCGATATCATTTCCGCACCGCTCACATGTACACCATTGACAAGTTTGAAAACCATACAATGGTCTCCCACACCCTACGCAATAGACATACAAATCCATGAAGAATTAAAAATAAGAGGGGTTAAGAAAAAGAATTAAACACAATAGAGGATTGAGAGGAATATTTTTGGATGCAAAACTTTTGAAAAAGAAATGCTTTTTATGAGTTTTTAAATGTTTTTGGAGTTTTTTGAAAATTTTGAAAATTTTTATGGATTTTTAAAAATTTTTGAGCAAGAAAAATAACGTTCAAAGGTGAACGGATCCTAAAATCCAACGCATCCCTCACAAAAACCGTTAATCTTCATGAAAAGAGCCGGCAGCGGCGCCATTTGAAAGTGAGATTTTGCTAGGTTAAAAGTTCGTTGTTCTCGGCGTCTAATCGAATTGATTACAGTTTGAAGTATGACTCAGTTGTTCTTGGTGAAAAGAAAGAAAAGTTCGTTGATCTATTTTGAAATAAAAGTAAAAATGAAAGCTTGAAAAGAATTAAACTAAAAATAAAGACTTATAAAAATAAATGACGAAATATTAAAACTTTAAAAGTAAATTTTAAAACTTAATTAAAAGTAAAGATTAAAATAAAACTAAGACAAAACAAGTGTGAAATAACACTAAGTAAAAATGGCGGGAAAAGTTAAATTTGAAATTAAAATAAAAACAGGAAATAATAAAAAAAAACAAAACCGTGGTCAGATCGCAGCGCCGATCGCAGTCCAGATCGTATCTTAGATCTTAACCTTTGATCTTAGCCTTTGGTCTTAGTCTTTGATCTTAGTCTAGATCTTAGTCTTAGATCTTAGTCTAGATCTTAGTCTTAGATCTTAGTCTAGATCTTAGTCTTATATCTTAGTCTAGATCTTAGTCTTAGATCTTAGTCTAAATCTTAGTCTTAGAACTTAGTCTAGATCTTAGTCTAGATCTTAGTCTTAGATCTTAGTCTTAGATCTTAGTCTAGATCTTAGTCTAGATCTTAGTCTATATCTTAATCTTAGATCTTAGTCTAGATCTTAGTCATAGATCTTAGTCTTAGATCTTAGCCTTTGATCTTAGTCTTTGATCTTAGTCTTAGATCGTAACCACAGATCGAAGTCTGGATCGTGAGTAGTGATTGCAGTATTGGATCGTAAGTAGAAACCCTAAGGCTTATGCGATCACAATACCCGATCGGAACCATTCAAACACTTAGACATTACGATGGAATGGAAAAGTTAAATAAGCAAAACCAAATAAGCACTTTTCTAATAAGCACTTACTAAAACTTAACCAAATCAATAATAATAACAAAAACTAAATAAGCATGAATGAAAAACGTTCAAAATACTAAATAAGCAAGATTTATAAAATAAACTTTAAAAAGATTAAAATTTTAAGAACACTTAAAAGAAAATAAGCTAAACATGAAATAAGTAAAAATTGCAATAAGCTAAAACCTTAAATCGTTTAAAAACATTGATAAGATTAAAAAGACGAATACTTTAATCAAATAAACACAAAGATGAAACAAGTTACTTACTTGAACCGAATCAAAATCAAAAACAAGAAAGGTAGAATAAGATGGATTGAAATTAAGATTCAACAATACAAATTTAAATGATTAAGATCCTACAAAATTAAATGCAAGACAAGTACGTAAAGACAGTATTGAAAAGCATGAAAAAGTAAAGTGGAGAGCTAAATGAATTTAGCTAACACCCTCTCTATGTGAAGAGGGTCTTTTATTTATAGCGGAGAGTTGGTAAGTGGTGCTTCTTTCTTTCTTTCTTTTGTCTTCTCGTCTTTAAATTAAATTGACGTTCTTGACTTTTGCTCGGGATTTGTCGATAATTAGTTTGAACTCGTCTTCTAATTTCTTCATTAATTAGATTTGGTTCTTCGACTTCGTTAAACTTCCGTCTTTGGACTTTTTCTTTGATAAATCTTCAGAATAGGCCTTTGACTTCGTCTTTTTCTTCGATAAAAGCCCGTGAAAGCCCGTGTTTTCTTCCTTTTTCATATTTTGATCCTAAAACACAACAAAAGCACAAACCACGCATAATTCCGACATTTACGACATAAAATACACGTTATGGTCTCGTTTTTAATTTTAATAAGTGGTAAAAGGATGGGTGTTTTCACACCTATCAGTCCCACATTTGGTTAATGGGCCTATAAGCCCATTAAGATGCTACAATTGATAAGTTATATACAAAAGCCCAATACAAAAGCCCAAAATGAATATATTATGAGACGGATGTATAGTATCAATTTTTTGGACTCCAAGCCCATTTACTAACAATCATGAGACGTGAGGAGTAAAATGGGACAAAGCCCATTAGGGTAAAGAAAAGTGAAACGGTGAAAAGAATATATAAACTTTTCACTCTTCTCACTTGGTCAAAACTTCCCAACGTTACAAACAAGAAAAGAGAGAGAAAGTATGAGACACAGTCATGAAAACTTCACCAAGAAAAAACCCTAATCCAATTAGGGGTTATCATCTACCCGCGAGTGCACCACACGCTCCAAATTAATTCCCAACAATTTCGAATGAAGAAGATGGTGCTACCAATCCTACGTGGCATCTCAGATTCGTCACTCCTCTCTCCTTATTGGTTAATAAACCTACAACCAATCAGTTTACCAATGAAAATAATCTACCTCACCACCAAAAGAACACAACTAGCACAAAAACTCGCCACGCTGGTGATCCGAGTGAAACAAGGTCCATTCTCAGCCCTTGATCAAGAAAGAGTAGAAAAAAAGAATATTTTATGGCCAAGATTGATTTTCTGCATCAACAAACTACCTCAAGAAGGCTTGGGGTTTGCCTATAAAAACCCCTAAAAAATAGTGTAATTGCATCCCTTTTCTTCTTTTAGAGTTATAATGTTAGTTTATTGTTAGGAATTTGTATTTTTAATTTTTACAGTATTGTAATGTTTTTGTATGAATTAATAAAAAGTAATTTCAAATTTGGTCTCATTTGTGTTTACTTTTACTGTTTTTAATAAATTCTTATTTCCTGATAAATAAATTGATATTATTAACTTCAAATCATTCATTTAAACTTCTCAAGTTTACATGAATGATTAATAGTGAGATTGGGAAAAAAATCTAACCTACTGTTAGATTTAAAAATATTGAGGATCGAATTATTTTGGATGTTGTTTCAAGATGATCGCATGGTGGTGATGTTTTGGTGTAATTGGTTTGAGATGGTGTTATTGTGGCATTTTTTTCGGTTTGTTAAATCCGCTCAGCGCGTGATTTCTACTTCAAAGGAATCCCCAAACAAGGTTAGTCTTATTTACCTTTTTAAGTTTTTTTTATTTAGTGTAATCTATTTGAATTATGAAGTGTTAAATCTGCTTAGGTTAATTGGTTGATCCTGTTTGCTTTGATATAATAATCTGTTTATTTTAGTTAAGTCTACTCATGTGAGTTTAGATGATTTATATATGAGTTTTATAAGTTCAAATCTGGTATGATAGAAGATTAATAGGTTGCTGATATTGAGTTATGCGAGTTTTATGTCTGCTTGTTGATATAGTAGTGTTGTTTAAACTGATTTGAGTTAAGATTTAGTTTATGTTTATGTAGTCTGATATAGAGTTGCTTAAACTGATTTTAATTATGGATGGTTAATTTAGACCGATATAATATCTGTTCTTTGTTAATAAAAGTTTGGGAATGATTTGCTTTGTTTTAGTCTGTTAAGACGTTTCTTAGATTGTAGGAATTTGTTTTATTGCTGATAGTAAGTTGCTGATATAAACTAAGAACTAATATGTGTAGTCTGGTTATCTTTATTAGATGTTATGTTTAAATACTTTGCTGATATTGCCTGTTGAATCGATTTAGGGTAGCCTTGTTTTGAATATTTGAGATTGTAATGAGATAATTGACTTATCATGTGCAATTTATTGTTGCCATTTGATATTTTATTCCTTTTCTGATACGTGCTATTCTCTTGATTTTTGACCAGCACTCCTCACTTGGGAGTCTTTGGATTGGTTTTGTGCTAATATTCTGTCCAAAAACAAATATCACCAAAAATTGTCCTTCCTAAGACTCGAACTTGCGACCTCTTGGTCAACTGCCAAGAGTGTTAACCATGTGATCTGGGAGCTCATTTTATTCATTAACCATCTTTTGATATTAATATACCCTTTTGTTTTTTACTGTCAGTTTATGCTACCATATATTTTTCTAAATAAAGTTAGTTTTAAATTTAAATAATATATGACTATGTTTAATTAGTTAAATTTGTTTAATTAAAGTTTTTGTAAAAAGGAATTAGTTTAAAATAAAAATAAAATAGAAATACATAAATAAATAAATTTATTTTATTATTTTTAAAATTTTAAATTGTTTTTAATTAATTTAGTTTTAAATAAATTTTGTTTTAAAATAATTTTAGTTTAAATGATTTTTGTTTAAATAGTTTGTTTAATTAAAAAGTAAAAGTAAAGTTTAAATAAAAATTTTACATAGTTTAAATAAATGTCTTTTAGATTTTAAGTCGGGCTACGATTCATGCACTTTAGGTTTAAAATTGGTAGAATTAAATTAGATAAAAACCGAAACCCAATTCAAATCAATTGTCCAATTCAAAACGAACATCTCAAATTCACAAGTTCCTTGTGTACAACGAACTTGGATCACTCTCGCGTTTAATTGAATCGTCTTTAGCTTATTTTTGGATTATTACCTTTTCCTAAGGGTAATTTCCTAAATTTTCTCTATAACGTATTTAATTAAAATACACCGACACTTTCTCGACACATCATTAACCATCAATATTTTGGATATTAATTGTTTAACCGGTCTTTGGGTAACAAAATGAAATCAATTGTTGGCCATAGAACATATCAATGCTCCCCCTCAAATTAATGAGGGTTAGTTGTAGTGATATATTTAGAATCTCGTGAGAAATTCTTGAAAAATTATCATACTTTCACACTACAGCAAGTCACAAAAGCACAATATTCACAGTATTTACATATTCACAAGTAAAATATAGAGTTGACCTGAGATAGTATGACCCATGTTAAATGGATCGTTCCATTAGCTTGTGGTGCGCACCATATGGTCTTTCACCGACGAATCGTTCTAAACTTCTCATAAGACGTCTTTCCCTTAGTTTTTCATCAATTTTCTTGATCACGTAGTTGGCACTCTGCCGAAATCCCGGGGTGCCAATCTACAGTAACCTCTGGAAGATTCTTATTATCGTTGAGATGCACCAACTTTTCTCGGATGTGTTTGAGAGTCCCGTCACTGAACTTGTTGATCTCTGGAATTCTCATGAACTTCATCAGTCCACGGCCATTCAAGTAGAAAATGCCTTGAATCGGGTCAGTGGTGCTGGTATATGGAGATTTGCCCGTATGCCTAGGCAACACTTGAGTATGTGGTTTTGAAAGATTTAGCTTCCTTTGATAACATTCTACGCCAAGTTGCAGATCTTCAACTCTTTTCTTGATGACAGTTTGTTGTGTGTACATTCTTAGAGCTGAATTCAAGGCAATGATTTCTTTAGAGTTCAAATGTCTTAGCGTGTTGTGAGTTAACAGAAGCAACATGTCTTCAATATCTTCGAGACGAAGAAGTGTAAAATCTTCTTCTTGGATAGTGTAGATTTTATCGTCATCTCTTTTAATTCTGATCTCTGTTAAGTGGTGATAGCCTATTTTGGGTTCAATCCTGACTCCTTGGATGCTTCTGATTCGGAAGAGAGAAAATACTTGAGGACCTGAGTTGTGCAGACATGCATAAGTGTAGGCGCGTCGCACACGCTCGTCCCAATGTAAAGCTCCCAATTCGGCATTGCGATCATATTCAGAATATACTTGCGGTACCCTGAGACGATTTACTTTTTCTTCTATCCAAGGTATCGAATCCCATTTTGCAGATTTTAGCAATGTTAATGAGGTCGCATACTTGTTTGCTCCCTTGACCAATTATTCGAGATCATTTCCGAAAAGAAGTCTTGTGCGATTTGATCATCATCTTCGGCTGTCGGGAGAGGAGGTTTTTCTGGTGCATGAAGACCGACCCTTTGAGTAGTTCTTATCGCTTTCAGAAGCTCATTAGCGTTGTACTCGTATTCCATTCTGCTGATCTTGGATTTAACAAGAAGGGTGGGATCTTTGAGTCCTCACACAACCATTGCTTGGGTTATGTTAGACTCATAGTTATACTCCAAGTATCTTGAAAAACCTATAGGATTGATGAGGAATTGAGAAAATTCAGCTTCATCAGCCTTTGTCAGTGGACGAAGTGCAGCAACGTTTGTAACCCAATTTTGTGCAGGTGCATTTTAATCTTCCTCGAGTGTATCCACCCATGTTGGTTCACTTGACTCTGGAACATCAAGAACTTGAGTAGATACAGGAACATCAACAGCAGGTACGGCTTTAGTTTCTGGTATGTCTTGGACTTGATCAGATACTTGAAAATCCAGAATAGGTTGATCGGGTTCTGTCAGTTGTTGCTACACTAAAGGTGTGGTAACTAAAGCATCAGTAACTGGGGCAGATGTGACAGGGACAGATGTGGTTGCAGGAGCGGTTGTGGCTGGAGTAGATGATGAAGCTGTATTAGCATCTACATCATGAAACTTCTTGGTGCGTTTTCCTTGTCGGGGTGGAGGTGTCTTGGCGATTAGAGTTGATTTATCTTTGGTAACATCATCGTTGTGAGATTTTTCACTTTGGCAGTATCATCCTCCATAGAAGTATCATCATCGGACTTGTCTTCCTCATCTCCATCCTTTTTCTCTTTATCACCGTCCCCTTCTTCATCATCACCATCACCATCTTCACCATCACGATTATCATCACCATCACTGTTTTTATCACTACCTCCTTCGTCATCACTACCTTTTTCGTCATCACTTCCTTCGTCATCACTACCGTGTTCGTCATCGCCATCTTCATCATCATAATCATCATCATCATTGTCTGATTCGTCTTCCTCTTCTTCATTTAAAATGTTGTAAGGAACTATGGTGCCATGTTTCTTGAATATCTCAGTATCTTCATCCATAGCCTTTTTAAGAGCCTTGTGAAGGTTCTTTTGAGCTTTGGTTTGGTTGTAGGACCCGACTTGAATCATCCGAGCATGTAAGAGCTTTTTCAACTCGTAATCCGTGAGCCTTTGAGCAATTAGAAAATCTGACTTTTGAGTGTCTAAGAAGACTTGATCATTAAATTGCTTGCAACAATTTGTTTCATCTTGTCTCTCAGAGCAGGAAGTGCTATGCTGATAGATTCTGGAACCTTTTCAGCAATTGAGTCAACAATTGATTTGTTAGCTTTGGCAAGAATCTATTTCTCATCTCGGTACCTCTTTTTTAGTTCTCGAAGACGATTGAACGTTGCTTTATTTTTGGCGACTTCAGCTGCTTTGGCGTAAGCTAGTTCTTCTGCATGTGCTTTTCGGGATAATTCTAACTCTTCTTTGAATTTAGCAATTGCGTCTTCTTGATATTTTCTTGTAGATTCTTCACTTTGCTGTCGACGAGCTAACTCCTCTTTGACTCAAACCATCTCTCTTGTTGAGCTTTTATGTGTTGTTCCACTTGTAGCATGAACAATGCCGGTAAAGATGGAATCAAAGATACTGGTGCTATCGATGTTTGTTGTGTAGTGGTCATTGCAGTACTTGACATTGAAGTTGAGAGAGGTTGAGTTGGTAGAGTTAAGGGAAGTTGAGTTAAAGCAGGTGGAGTCACTGTAGTAACTGGTGGAGTCACGGTAGTACTTGTGGCTTTGGTAGGATCAACATTTGTAACGAGATGTTCATTGTTTACAAATGTTGTCGTCTCAGCAGACCCAACAATGTCCATACTCTTCAATCTGTCATGAGCTTGTTGCTCGTCATGATAGTCAACATCGCCATCTTGTTGGGCAGATTTCTCAAGAATAGGTATGTATTCATCAGCCTTCCCAAATTCATCAATATCAGTAGGTAGTATGGTTTCCTTTGCCTTCACACCAGAACCACTACCCCCCCCCCCCCCCCCCCCCCCCCCGTGTCTTTCTTACTTTGCATAATGGCTTTCTTTATATTGCGTCTTTTCATTTTTGCGAATAAGTTCTTCTTCATTTATATCTTCATCTTCATCCTCAAGCATCATCTGCTTCCCACTAGACTTAGTAACACTTTTCTTCCTTTTGGGCTTAGGGGAAACTGTTTCTTTTGATGGTTCACTGTGTTTGCGTTTGCCTTTTGGTTTTGATGAAGAGAATTCTCCGGAAGCAACTCGTTCTTTTTTTGCTTCAACCTCTCGCAAAACTTTCTTGTAAGCCTCACTTGTCTTGATAGCATCATTCATCAAGTTATCGAGAACTGAAGCTGGAATCCCTGAATAGGTATCCCTTTGACCTTCTGTTTTCATGAATGTCAATAGATCATCGTCCTATTCTGTATGATATAAGAACTCTCCATGTTTATCGATTTTGTTATATTCTTTCATGAAGTAATTAATGATCAGCTTAAGGAATCGTGGAAATGGAAAGTGGTCAGACTTCTTCTTTTTGTTGTCGAACAGTTGATAGGTGAACTCCTGCCACATATATTTGGCATAATCTATCTTTTGTTTTCTTAAAGATTCCCCAAAAATGCAAGTTTGAGGAAGTCTGGATGAGTCGGAGCCACTAAGTTTTACAGTAAGACGCTGGATAAGTATGCTGAATATCGCCTTCCATGGTTGTCCTAACTGTGATGTGGTAAACTGTGACAAGTTCTTCAATTTTGTACCATATCCTAACGATTGAAGCGTCTCTACGAGATCATCCTTAGTTGGATCGCCAACAAACTCTTCCCCTTCAGCTAAACGAGGTAATCCAAGAATCTTGCGAAAGTGGGTAAGAGAGACTATATTTTTACGTTTGTCGATTGTGAATGAGATCTTCGTGTTAGACAGAGATTTCTTGGAGACCCAGAATTCATGCATGTACACCCTTGGAACTGATGTCGTATACCGTAATGCATTTTTTATTGGCGAAAGATCAAGGATCTCCATGGCTATTTTGAAAGCATGCTGAGTTGGAACAAAGTCTTCTTGTAGTCTAAGATTATTTGGCTTGAACTTAAGATGTTCATCAATTGGAACTAGCTTGAGATCAGCTTGTCGTTGTTGATCCATAGTGAGAGACATGTTTCTGCTTAAGAGAAAACACACAAGGTTGATACAGACAAGTCTATATATCACAATGCATAGATATCCTTCAAGCATGGCAAGCCTATCATATAGCAACCAAATACATGATACAAGCAATTGATTGAACAGATAAGTCTATGCAAAGTAACTTCTCAATATACTTTGTAAAAGATCTTCGCAAAATACTTTGCAAAATATCTTCGCAAAATACTTAGTAAAAGAACTTCGCAAAATATTTTGTAAGAAAGAACTTCGCAAAAACAAGCTACTTCGCAATAAACAAGCTACTTCGCAATGCAATTTACTTCGCAATAACAAGCTACTTCGCAATGCAATTACTTCACAATAAAGAAGCTACTTCGCAATTCAATTACTTCGCAATAAACAAGCTACTTCGCAATAAAGAAGCTACTTCGCAATAAAGAAGCTACTTCGCAATCCAATTACTTCGCAATAATAGACACTACTTCGCAATAACAACTACTTTGCAATAAGTACTACTTCGCAATAACAGCTATTTCGCAATAACAATGCTACTTCGCAATAATAGTTACTTTACAAGCAAAACCACTTTGCAATCACCCAATAAAAGTACTTCGCAATTGTTTAGCACATTTACTTCGCAAAAAATTACTCACTTCGCAATTACACTTCACAAAAAGAAATACTTCACAATGCAAATTTTACTTCGCAAAAAATGAACTTCGCAATATCACTTGTAATATCACTTCGTAATTTTTTACTTCGCAATTTTTACTTCGCAAAACTTATAATTTCGCAATTTGCTTCTTGATTTACTTCGGAATAATGTAAAATTTTACTTCGCAATCTGGTAAATACTCCTATCTGTTTATCACAAATCTCAAACTGATTTTGATCCTAAGGAAATTACAACTGATTTTGAAGCAACCTAAACAAAACCCTATGTTCGAAACCTATTCCCATCAAAATCCACCTATCAGTTTATCTATAAACTCACTATAATCGCATAAACCCTAAAAAAATTTTGGGATCCAGAGTCTAACTAATATAAAAGAGAGCATGTAATACAATTAATAACGAACAAATGATAATGTACCTGGAGTGGATTAGTAGGGAAAACTTAACTGAGCAAAGGTTTTGATGGTTTGTCAATGGCGGCAAGAAACAATGATATGCGTTTTTGTGTGTTTATGTGAAAGATAAGAAAAAAAAAGAGGGGTGCGGGGTTCTTTATTTGACTGAGGTCAAATTGTAAACCAATTTCACAAAACAACCCTTTTAGTTTCTAATTGTGTTAAACTAACTCAATATTTACTTATCAAAACCCATTATCTCTTAATTCCTAAAACCTAACGCTCATTTTGACAACACTAACACACTTAAACTCCTATGCCTTAACGCTCATTAATCATTATACCATGAAGAATGCCTAAGTTCGAGTCACATAAATCACGAAAATCACGAAGCACAACGAATACACACGAAGGATGATTCACCAATAAGCATGTAACCAATTAAATTTCTGAAAGACTTTTGAAGACCGATTTGATGATGAAAATGATTTGATATTTTCTCCCCCTTAAATACAAACCCGTTTTCTATTTAAAGAGTTGTAGTCTTTGTATTAAGGAGTACTGATGAAAGACTTTTTCCATTTAAGTTGATATAAAAACGATTCGTGGTGGCAATAAGATTTCTCTTATTTTTACAAAATAAGTGCACTGAAGCATACACTAATTTGTGTTAGACCAAGTTATTAAGTAAACCAGATCCCTTGAAAGGTTTTAAAGTAAACCTTACCCGAGAAAATAAATTCCCGTTGTGAGTCAACGTTTTCAAAAGAAATACGTGACTATAATGCGAAAAGCGGGTTGCAGTCAGAAATAACTACAAGCCATGTGGGCATGTTTTAAAATATGTACAACTTTCATACTGACTCTATTTATGGCGCCGTGTCAATTTTAATCGACATTTCTAAGGCCGTAAATATTACCGTACAAAAACACATGCCCGATTTTAAATGAAAAATATTTTTGGATTTTCTTAATTTTATATTTTTATGGTTTTCGTAGGTTTTATATTTTTGTATTTTTCTTTTGGCGATTTATATATATACGATAATATACAAGATCACGATAAAAGGATACTCTAGAATAGTTTACCACCACTATTATGCAGATTCTTCTTCCAACTCCTTAAAAGTCGCTGGTGAAAATGATTTCATGCCCAGCTTTTCGATCAAAAACTCGATACGTCCTCGATCTAAGGCCTTTGTGAATATATCCACCGGCTGATACTCAGTGTTGACAAGATACAGCTCGATTACTCTATTTTCCACTTTCGCTTTGATGAAATGGTAGCGAATGTCAATGTGCTTCGCCCGGGAGTGTTGAACGTAGTGGCAGAAGAGGGCAATGGCGCTTTTGTTGTCACAGTACATCGGAATTTTGTTGAATCCAAGACCGTGGTCAGTTAATTGTGATCTCATCCATAGAACTTGAGCACAACAACCGGACATAGTAATGTATTCAGCCTCTGTACTTGATATCGTAGCACTTTTCTGCCTTTTGGATGCCCAACTAATCGGTTTATCTCCAAGAAGTTGCACACTGCCAGAAGTGCTACGTCTAGTATCTTGACACCCAACATAATCCGCATCTGCATATCATATTAGTGCAATCGAGGAATCTTTCGGATACCACAGACCACGATGAAGTGTTCCTTTAAGATACCGAAAGATCCTTTTCACAAAATGTAAGTGCTTTTCGGTAGGCCGAGCCTGATACCGGGCACACATGCATATAGCAAATTGCAAATCAGGCCAGCTAGCAGTCAGATAGAGAAGGGTGCCGATCATTCCATGGTAAAGTTTAGGATCGACAGCAATCCCATTCCTATCCTCATCTAACTTGGACCTCTCCACCATTGGAGTATCCATGGGGTCACAGTTTTCAAAATGATACTTTTTCAAAGATTCAAGAGCATATTTTGATTGATTAATGAAGATGCCTATGGGATTTTGAGAAATTTGAAACCCTAAGAAAAATGAAAATTTTCCCATCATCGACATCTTATAGCGTGTGGACATGATTTTCTCAAAATGGTCAGACAGTCTTTGATTAGTGGAAGTAAAAATTATATCATCAACATAAATTTGTACCAGTATCATGTCGTTGTCCTCCTTGAGAATGAACAATGTTGGGTCCACTTTGCCTTTGGAGAAGCCTTCCGAGATTATATAAGACGATAGGAGATCGTACCACGCACGTGGAGCTTGTTTCGGCCCATAAAGAGCCTTCTTGAGCTTGTACACGTGATTAGGATACTCTAATTTGACGAATCCATTCGGCTGGCTTACGTAGACATCTTCCCTTAATTCACCATTGAGAAATGCCGTCTTAACATCCATTTGGTAGACGATTATATTCATGTGAGCATCATAAGCAAGAAATAGTCTAATCGCCTCCAATCATGCAACAGGAGCAAATGATTCTTCAAAGTCAATACCTAAAGCTTGTTTGTAACCTCGAGCAACCAATCTAGTTTTGTTCTTTAACACTCCACCTAACTCATGGAGTTTAACCTTATATACCCACAACAATGTAAGGATGTCAACGTTGTCAGGTAGAGGAACTAATTCCCATACTTCAAGGCACTGAAATTCATTAAGTTCCTCTTGCATGGCTTCAATCCAAGATGATTGTGTCATGGCTTGTTGCCAAGATGTAGGTTCCTTCTCGCAGAGAAACTCATCAAAGAAGCAATATAATGCGTAATCTTGTAGTTGATGACGTGTCAAGACTAGTCGATCAATGTCACCAATAATATTGCGGATTGGGTGATCCTTTGTCCATTTGGTGTTGTGAGTTTCAATCCGTGGTGGTCTGGAGTAAACGATTGTAGGAGCTTCCTCTGAGGTAGACTCACCGCTCGGGTATTTGTGAACCAAAGAATGGAAGCTCTTATAGGTGAGCAATTTCCAAATCTTGATCATAGTAATATTCTTCAACATCATTAGGAATGAGTAGGGGTGTTGATTCGGGTGTAGTTTGAGAATTATTGGGGGATGGTGCATCTGGTTCAATAGTGATTGTAGATGCATCGGATTGATTTCCATTATCTTGAGCAGCAACTTCGGGAATTTGAGCTACTGCTGCAGATGCTGGAGAATCATCACTTGGTGGATCAAAGAATTCATCAAACATAGGTTGAAATAACTCATCCCACTCGGGCCTTGTAGGTGGTGTAAATGATGGAGAAGTAGGATTTTTGGGAGTTAATCTGGAACTAATCGTACCGGTTCCCATCTCGTGAAGTGTGGGTTCAAAGATGTGTTGCTCAGAAGCCATCACTGTCAGCTCATCAAAATCGGTATCCAAATTTTCTAGAATCTTGCCAAGACGACGGTTATAAATTTGGTAAGCTTTCTTTGTGGGCGAGTAACCAGTGAAAATTCCAATATCAGCCTTCGGTTGAAGTTTGATCAAATTCTCACTATTAGTATTTGGATAGCAAAGTGCACCAAACACATGTAGAAATGAAATATCGGGTTTGTGTCCATGAAGAAGCTCATATGGAGTTTTTTCATGGCGCTTACGAATAATGGAGCAGTTTTGGGTATAACATGCGGTTGCCATTGCTTCAGCCCATAAGAATAAAGGAGCATTCGCACAAATCAACATGGTTCTAGCAGCTTCCATAAGTGTACGGTTACATCTTTCCACGACACTGTTTTGTTGTGGAGTGCGAGAAACTGGAGTTTCATGTGAAATACCAACCTCTTCATCATCATCTCGTAGAGTCTGATTAACGAACTCAGTTCCATTATTAGTTCGAATGCAGCGAACAGTAGCATTAAGACGCACCTGGATCATTTTAAGAAAAGTAATAATGTATGTTGGTGCTTGATCCTTGGTTGCTAAGAAATTAACCCATGTAAATCTTGAATAATCATCCACCATGATGAGGAGGTATTTTCGACCACTCACACTAGCCGTACGCATTGGCCCGCAAAGATCCATGTGCAACAGATACAGTGGTTCTTGGTTGATATCTTCAGCTTTAGGTTTGTATGATTTCTTGGTGCTTTTCCCCAAAGAACACGCGGAACATAAATGATCCTTGTCGAACTTAAGTTTTGGAAGACAACGAACAAGCTCGTTTTTAGCCAAATGGTTAATAGCATCAAAGTTAAGATGAGATAACCGGCGATGCCACAACCATGACTTGGTCTTAGATGCTTTGGAGAGAAGGCATACAGGAGAGGCAGCCATCATGTTTTGAATGGACAGTATGTAGAGATTATCCCCTCGAGAACCTTTTAACAAATCATTTCCTGCAAGATCACGAATGAAACAAGTATGTTGTTGAAAAGAAACCTCAAGGTTTGAATCGCAAAATTGTCCTACTGAGAATAAGTTGCGACCAAGTCCCTCCACGTAATATACCCTTGAAATCGTAACATTCCCAATTTGATATTCACCATAACCCATGATCTTCGCAATATGGTCGTTGCCCGAATTTAACCGTTCCTAGAAACTTGCTGACAAAATTTCTGAGCATCGAGCGGTCTCTGGTCATATGCTTTGAGCATGCAGAGTCCTATACCAGAGGATGATTTGGACCACCTGAAAATATCACCAAACAAAGACGATGTATCGGAATCTAGTAGTTCCTCTGTGTTAGCAGGCACATATATATATTTATCTTAGATTTGCTAACATAAGAATTCTTAGGCTTCCAAATTTTCTTCCTAGATGTCGGCTTAGATTCTAGTTGTCTAAGATCCTGAGGTACTTCTTCACTGGTAGGCACAATAGTGGGGGCAGACCTAGTTAAAGGGCGCTTTTTTCCATTTTTTAGTGCTAGTGTTCCTGTTTGAAGGACGCTGAGACCTAACTTTCGTGGATGTGATCCTAGTTAAAGGGCACGTAGTTCCATTTGTAGTAAAGGTCCTACCAGTGGGTTTCCATTGCCAACCAACTTGGGTGAATTTCTTCCCCATTGGAGTCCATTCAAGATTGTTCCTAATTGCATACATTTCATTCACATGGTCTAAAAGACATAAATCATGACGCTGAGAAAACATGCATTCATTACAATTGCAACATCTCAAATTAGAATTCACATTTTGCTTAGGCTGCTGCACAAGCGCAGGGCCTTTAGTCTTAGCTACATGATTCTTTTTTTTTTTAAATTTGAAATAACATTCCTAGGATGAAATTCTACTTTCTTCTTCGCAGTCCCACTAGTGGAAGGCTTGATCCTATCTTTCTTGTCTTGAGATCCTTTAGCCTTAGTAGACACAATTACTCGTGTAGAAGCCAAGGGAACATTAGTGACAGATTTTGATTTAGCCTTGATGGGTGTGTTTAAAATAGGCTTAGCTCCTGGGTTCTTATTGAATGGGGTCATGGCTATAGTGGGGGTTTGTTGTTTAAGTGATACAGAACTAGGTGGACCTATAAAATTAAATATGATAGGCAACATTGAACTCGCTCAATATATAAATGAGCAGCATTCTACTCGTTGTTTGTGGGATCAGATTAATATAAATCATCTAAAATGTCCCTAGTAAGAAGCACATGCCTAATTGCCTTTTTCATATTATCCATGTAAACCGTTGAATTCTTAAGGGTCGGGTTCCTAAAAGCACCACTTCTTTTGTTTTTGGAGCACTAGAGGTCGGGGCAGAGATTGTAGCCGTATTATCAACAACTTCTAGTCCTTTGAGTTGAAGTGTCTCTTTTAATTCAGCTATAACCATGTTTTTATCTATGAGTTGAATATTTAGGTCAGAGATCTCCTCACATTTCTTGTTCAGTTGGTCAACAAGTGACTTTTGCTCTGCCGCATTAAAAGCGAAACGTTCTTCTATTGAACCAGAAACTTGTGAGACACCCTGCCTTACTTTTCAAACTCCCCTAGCATAGAAGTAATTCTATCTTCTAGGGCATGATTTTTAATCTCTGCAGCCTCTAGTTCCAATTTCTCTGCTAATGATTCTCTCTTAAGTCTCATGATTTATTCCTCTAATGCCTGAACCACCTAAATCATCTTGTCACTAGTCTCAACAGTGTTTTCACAATCATTTGTTTTTTAAAGAGTTTCATTTTTAGATTGGTTTTCAATTTCAAGAGATATACAATGTTGTTGAAGCTCATCAAAACGTTTTGAAAGTGAGTTATAAGAATCTAGAAGCTTTAATAATTCAGCGTTAGATTCGTGACAAGAATGATTATCTACATTATTCACAGGCTCAACAATATTCACAGAGAGATCATGCACATCATCACATTTATTCACAACAGATGTAATCTCAATAGCACATTTAATAGTTACAACTTGCATCACATCAAGAGACACTACTTGTTCCAAGAATCGGTTATATTCAGATAAAATATTTTCTTTCTCAATTAAATGTTGCTCATAAGCATCATCCATTTCATGGAAAACTTTTTGAACTTCAGCCATTTCGAAATTAAGATTGTCCCCGAGATCTAGAAAACCCTCTTTAATATTGTTTGCAAACGGAACGATCTCTTTCTCAAACACCATTTTCATGTGTTCGAAAAACAATTCTCCAACGGTTTGAGCTGTTGAAGTCGTACAGTCCTTGACGACCTTGTCAAATCCGGTAAGGTATCGCCTAATCTCTTTCAAGCTTAGCAATAATGTACTTACCGGTGTGTTAGCCTCAAAATATTGAGTCAAACAAGAATGTTCGGTCATAGTTTTATATTGTAACATTTAGTAGAACGTTGTAATAGTTAGTTAAAATAGTCGTGACATTACGGGCTTGATGGATAGCTTAAAAGGCCTCTTTCAAGGTACTAAGCATTTTATTTAAGCCCGGCCCAATAAAACATATAGCCCATTATGCCACATGTAGGCTAGGCTATAAATACCCTTCCTAGCATGTTAGGAAGGGTGTTGATTGTTCATTTTCTTAATCTAATCTTCTCATAGTTTCACACATTTCTCTCTACTTTCTCTCACTACTTTCTCCCTGTAGAATTCATCTTTTATCTACCTTTCTTTCTTGTTTAAACATCACAAATATAAGGGACAACAATTGGTATCAATCGCCATGGGGTAATTTTTTGTGATTCGTTGTTGCTATACTATTTGGTTCGTGTGATTTTCTCCTAAAATCATCTCGAATTCAAGTGTTTCTTATGTTTTTCGTGTTCTAAATCGTCTATAGATCATCTACACACTTGTGGTAAGATTTTGGTTAGTTTGGTGTGGATTCATACACGGAATCGTTGCAAAAATCTTAACTTGCTTTCTTAAAGGTTCGTACTTGCTTATCCATCGTAATTCTTTGGGGTTTACACATTACGATCGTGTATTCTGATCACAAAAGCCCTCGGGGTCTCTACATTGCGATCATGGATTGCGATCAGATTTGCGATCGTGGATTGCGATCAGACTTGGGATCTAGACTTGCGATATAGACTTGCGATCAGACTTGCGATCTAGACTTGCGATCAGACTTGCGATCTAGACTTGTGATCAGACTTGCAATCTAGACTTGCGATCAGACTTGCGATCTAGACTTGCGATCTAGAGTTGCGATCAGACTTGCGATCTAGACTTACGATCAGACTTGTGATCCAGACTTGCGATCCAGACATTACGATCAGACTTCCGATCACGCATTGCGATAGGTTTGGACATAGCGACTATTGAAGGATTTCTTAAAAAATTCTAAAAATACACTTAAAAAATTTCGAACTCGTGTGTTTTTTGGTTTTTTGAGAATTTTTTGGTTTTTCGAGAACATATTGTTAAGGGATTTCAACACTTTTTCTCCTTAACAACAATCACTATAACAACTACTTAAGATCCATATTCATTTCTAAATTCAAAGCCTATCAAGATGGATTCTACTACAGAGTATCGTGTAACAAACAACAACATCATGGTGGCGGGAAATAAAGAGAGACCACCAATGGTTGTGTCCGGTAGATATGCACAATGGCAATCACGATTCCTTCGTTATCTTGACACTAAACCCAATGGTGATGTTCTTCGACGTTGCATCAAAGAATGAGTCTATACTCTCTCTACAATAACCATTCCTGTAATTCCAGCAACTGAATCGATGACCGGTTCCGATGAGCAAACAATTGAGGAAACATATGAGAACACTTCGAAAGAGAAACGTGCTTGGATTGATCCAGAGAAAGAAGCAATCTATTTGATTCTCAGTGGGATTGGGGATGATATTTACTCAACGGTTGATGCATGCTCTACTACAAAAGAAATGTGGTTTGCCATTGAACGCTTGCAACAAGGAGAATCACTTAACAAGCAAGATGTCAAAACTAACTTGTTTTGGAACTTTGGTAAGTTTACTTTATTGGATGGGGAATCAATTGATTCATACTACTCAAGGTTCTACAAGATGATGAATGACATGACAAGAAACAATTTGCAAGTCTCCACCATGCAAGTCAATGTGAAATTTCTACAACAACTTCAACCAGAGTGGACACAGTTCGTAACTTTGGTGAAACAACAGAGTAAGTTAGACGAGGTCAACTATCACACGCTCTTTGACATTTTGAAACAATTTCAAAATGAGGCAAATGAACTTCGAGCTGAAAGGATAGCAAAGACTGCTAATTCACTTGCTTTGGTGTCTACCACTGAACAAGTCAAAGATCATCGCTCTCGTGCTCCAAAGTCATACTCCACTACATCTTCCTTACCAAGATACTCCACTAAATCCTCTTCACCAAGATACTCCACTTCATCTAAGTATTCAGCTCCCACAAGATCACGAGACAAAGAACCAAGAGCACCATCACCATCACCTGAGCCATCATCTGAAGAGGACAGTGATGAAGAACTAGCTCAGTAGGATAGGGAGATGAAACAACAAATTTCTTTCATTATGAAGACCTAAAAGAAAATCTTCAAACCCACCAACAACAATCTTCGAACATCATCAAATACAAGGAACCAATATGTTGAGAGTCCTCGAAGGTATGACACACGTCAACGTGATGAAAGTCCTCATAGGTTTGATCGACGTAATCCAACACATGTTGAGGGTTCTGCACGGTATGATCGACAAAATGATATGTATGATACTCAGAGGATTGCTACTGCTGTTAGGAATAGTGAAACTGTTGGTACTCAAGTGGTTCAACAACGTGGGATTTAGTGCTTTAATTGTCAAGGTTATGGGCATATGGCAAAGGAATGCAGAAAGCCGAAACGAGTTAGGGATTCTTGTTATCATAAGGAAAAGATGCTGCTTTGCAAGAAGATGGAAGTTGGGGTTAAATTGTCGGCTGAGGAAGGAGCAATGCTTGATGATACTGATGATGAAGCCTCCGACCAAGAACTTGAAGCACATTACTCATACATGGCAAAGGTTGAAGAAGTTCTCAACGTCATTGAAGATGACAATGGTCCTATCTTTGATACTGAGCCAATTGATAAGGTACACACTTAAGAGGAATATAATGTGTTTGGTAATACTCATAAGCATTGTGAGCTACCCAGAGCCATTAAAGACACATGTATGATGGAAACGGTTGATAGAAATACCACACCAGATTCATCAGACATGTGTAATAATGAGTCTGAGGATGATCAACATGCAAATGAGTATGATGATGATGAGGAGCGTATTGCGCTTGCTAACTTAATTGCTTCATTACAAAAAGATGTCAAAGAGACTAGAAAGAGTCAAAAGCAATTAAAGAAGGCAAACGCTACGCTCACTCAATATTTTGAAGAATGCAAAGCTGCTCTAATCAAATCTAGTGAGACCATTGATAGCTATAGAGCTCAACTTCTTCAAAAGACCAATGAGATTGAGGGGTACAAAGGGTGTTTAATTAACGTCAAAAAGGACTATTATCAAAAGAAATATAACGAAACTCTTAAGCTTCTAGAACAAGAGAAACGTAATTATAACACCTCTTTGAGTACTGAATGTCACAAAACGTATCTTGCTACCATGAAAGTCAATGAGCTAACTCAAGTAAATGGTTTTCTTCAAGAGGATAAAACTAAACTTGTTAATGAAAAGAAAGCAGTGGTTGAAAAGTTGGAAAAGGATTTCAAAACTAAACAAGCGAAAGATATCGAGAAAATGGTGGAAATTGAAACTCAAATTGATTTTTACAAGAAAATTGTTTACAAAACTAATCAATCAATTCAAACCATGAGAATGTTGCCACCTCGTTCGTTTTTCAAGGATAGACCTAGTTTTTCTAATCCTAAGTACCTTGAGCAAGCTCAATATGAGAATCATCACTTATATCTTGATGAGTCCCAATGGACCGATCTTGATTGCCTTGTTGGTAGGCCCGATAGTAAAGAGACAAACGATTTCGAAAAAGAGAGTGGACCAAAAGTTAATAAAGAATTTGTTAAACCATATAATTATGCTTAAGAAAACATTCTTTATGGTCTTTTCAAACCGCAAACACAGAAGACTCGTGAACAAATATTTTTCGAATGTGAACAAATAAGAATTAAATGGAGACAAGCTTTTACCACTAATAAAACTAATGTTTCAAAATTTATTGAGTACTTGCCATATAAATATTTTGTAAGCAAGAGTAAGCAAGCACTTAGTATTCTCAAGAGTAACATTGAAAATTTCAAAAAAGTTGTTGATGATGACTGATACTTGTGTTTTGCATTGGGTTCTAGATTTGTCTCGGTATCTCCTCGAATTGATCACGGCTCTAAGTGGAATGATTTGTTCTTGGTTAATGAAAAGGTGTTGGTTTGTTTAATTATTTTAAACTAATAACAAATAAGTAAGTGTCGAAGAGTAGAATTAAAGCTTTAAAAGATTGAACTAAATTGACAAGTTAAAAATAAATGTTTGAAAACTTAAAGGCAAAATGAGAAAAATACTTGAACACTTAATAAAATTAACTCTTGGAAACTTTGCAAAAACAAGAAATTAAACAAACAATTTATGCCAAATCGGAAAGTCTAAAGTGCATCAATCGAAATACCACAAAATTAATACAATTGGAATAACCAAAGATCCACCTGTCGGAATGTAAACAATAACAACTAATCAGAATATATTCCGATCACATTGATCGGAATGAGTTAAAAGAGCTGATCGGAATGTTGTATAAATAAATCAAATCGGAATATCTCAAAATTTAAGGCAATCGGAATGTGAACAACATGGTGTAATCGGAATCTTCAAAACAAGTCAAATCGGAATACATGTGAAATTAACCAATCGGAATAGTGCAATGAGCTCCCAATCGGAATCCACCAAAACCCTTTTCCGATCTGTGTAATCGGAATAAAGGGGGTGCTGCTCGGTAAAACCCAATCGGAAAAGGGTTTACACCCTTTCCGATCTACCCTTTTGATCCGAAATATAAGCAAGGTAATAAGCAATTTCAATAAGCTATTCCCCAAACTAGCTCGAATCTACAATGAACCGGATTAAATAAGCTCAAATAACAACTTTTCTAACTTTAAATAAGCAAACTTATAAATCAAATAATAAAAAGATGAACTTTTTATGAAAACTTAAAAAAGTAAATAAGCTAAACTCACAAATAAGCCAATAAGCACAAAGATCTTAAAGCTTATTTGTATAGAAACTTAAGGAAACATAAAAAGATTAACTTTTTAAGCACAAAATCATTGATGAACAACACGGATCATACGAGATTTGTACCAAAATCAAACAAAATCAAAGAAAGGTAGAATAAGATTAAAGATTAAAAGGCTTGAAATTAAACTTGATTAATGAGAAACAATACAAAGGTTTTATATTTGAAAGATTAAATGGAAGAAAGACGAAAACTAGTGAGAGAAAGTTTAGAACTTTCTCTCTCTAAAACTAGAGAGAATGAAGAACTAAAAACTACCTACTAAGACTAACCACCTCCAAAATTGTAAAGTGGAATCATATATATAGGCGTGTGATGTGGGCTTGTGAATGGGCTTTGGTTTGGGCTTCTTTTCTTCTTCCTTCTTTAGTCTTTACGTTTCTTTTAAATAAACGTTTCCGACTTTGGATTTTTAGAAGTTTCGGTGAATAGTTCCAACTCGTCTTATAATCTTTTGTTTAATAGACTCGAGTTCTTCGACATATATGAATCTTCCATCTTTGGCTCTATTCTTCGATAAATCTTCAAATAGGCACAATGACTTCAAATCTTTTGCATCTCTTGGACAATAGACTTCGTCTTGAGTCTTTTTCTTTGATAAAGCCCATGCAATCCCATGTTTTCTTCAATATTCTTCCGGTGGACTCTGAAAATACAATAAACACAAAAACCACACATAATTCCAAACAAATGATATTAAATACGTGTTTTGGTCTTGTTTTAGCCAGAATTAAGTGGTAAGAGGATGGGTGTTTTCACACCTATCAAATCCCCTACACTTAACCATTGCCATGCCCTCATGCAATGCTTAGTGATAAAGCAAATTTACACTTTCCTCATAATCAATCAACCTTGGCCTTATTAAAACATTACTTAAACAAAAATTAAATTACTAAGAGAAATTAAAACTTTAATAGAAACAAAAGGATAGAAAACAGCTACGTGGAAATAACTTGCAAATAGATCAAGGACTTACATTAGGGCTTCGGTGCTGCGAAGATTTATCACCCTTAAGTTTCACGTTCCCCAAACTAAGCTTAAAAACGAGATCATTGTTATTATAAGTTAGCAAATCAAACACTTAAACACATGGCTTAATTAAATGCTTAAACTCCCTTATTCCTAGGTGTATCTCTTATATTTTATTTTTGTCTTAGAATGATCATGAAGATGCATTTTTGGACTTATTTCGATAGTTTATTTAGGCTGAAAGCAAAGTAGGACGATTTGATCAATAGTTAGCTAAAGGACAAAATCTCTTAAAACTGCTTCTCGGGATATCAAAAAGTTCATATCTTGGCATAACTCGGTTCACGATTTGAGACCTTTCTCGGGCCGATATTTGGCATGTACTTCATACTTCATGTCTTGAGAGACGTTCTTGAGATAATGGTCTTCTCATCGTTAATAGAGTTTCTTCACTTGGAGACTTTTGAGGGGTACTCCAACTTTGTTGACCACAACTTCATGATTATTCTTCAATCTCTAATTGGGATTTTAAGATACAACGATCCGCCTCCTTTTCGTACTTGGATCTATTTATCCTCATACCTTGTTAGGGTATTTTCGGATAGACTTCTCCATGATCTTTATGGGAGTTGATTGCTTTTCGTCGTGAGTCTTGATCCTTCATATTGATTTTGGGAATAATGCTTTTCACATCACTTTGGATCTTCAGCAATAAAATTGAATCCTCATGCCTTGTTAGGGCCTTTTCGGACTCGCCAATCTTCGCGCCCCGCTTCATAAGTTATGCCTTGGCTATGAACTCTTATCATTACCGAGCAACTTTTAAACGATCTTGGGCTAGAAGCTAAGTAACTTTTCAAATCGTACGACCTTACTTATTGCAGATAAATTATTAGCAAGTGATGGGAGAATAGGCAGATACTTACACCAAGTGAGCTTGCGCAAGAATACCGACTTATAACTGACTCTATCATTTCTCGTTCTCCACAATTTAAAATCTCAAGTAATGAGACTCGTGGATGCTTAGCCTAATAAACCAATTAAGGTTTACATGGTTAAGGATACTAGCTAGAATAAACTTGAATAAGTCTATTCGGGTTGAGTCAAAATAATCGCAACGGGCCTAATATGTCAAAGACTTCTAAACTAGCTACACTACTTTATTAATATTTTTGACTTTATTGCGGGGTATATACATATGCAAGCAACGATAAAAATTTAAAAATTACGACTACATGGCCAAAGTTAATAAAAAATTTGAAAAATGTTGAAAAAGATGATTTTCTGGTTAAATGAAGGCATTTTAATGGAAAAGTCCACTTAAAAATTCGATAGAAGTCCCCCCCTACACTTAAGATAAACATTGTCCTCAATGTTTAAGCATGTGGGAAAAGTCTCTCCTACACTTATGACATTGTGCACGTTGGTTAAATCAAGCTAAGGAAGAGACGACTAAAGTGATCAATTTCAAAATGTGAGTATGAAGAAAATTGAATCACGATAGTTGAGAGATAGAACCGGATTTCGGATAACACGGAAGCACGGTTCTTCAAAGGTTCCAAAAGTGCATTCATCCATATAATCACATCACCACACAAATACAAACACCTATATAGGTCCCCCTACACTTAGGAGGTTAAAACATAAAAGGATAGATACTCAGGCTGCCTCCCGAGGAGCGCTTGTTTTTGATAACCGAGTCACGAGCCTGACTCGACCCAAAATTAGTTCATGGGGAACGTGGTGAGGGATGGAATCATCTCCTGAGAGATGTCCTCACCAAAGTACAACTTCACTCGTTGGCCATTCACCTTAAAATTAGGTCCATTAGGTTGAGCGAGCTCGAGAATACCATATGGAAAAATTTAGGCAATGGTGAATGGGCCGGACCAACGAGATTTCAGCTTGCCCGAAAAGATTTTCAACCGAGAGTTAAAGAGTAAAACTTTATCTCCAACTTGGAACTCTCGGTTTTTAATCTTAGAATCGTGAATGAGCTTAGTCTTCTCCTTATAGATCAAAGAATTTTCATAAGCCTCATTACGGAGTTCATTCAGCTCATTGAGCTGGATCTTGTGTAGGTCACCGGCTTTGTTGATATCAAAATTAGCCCACTTCAAGGCCCAGTAAGCCTTGTGCTCCAACTCAATGGGGAGGTGGCATGCTTTCCCGTACACTAGACGATATGGTGTACAACCAATCGGAGTCTTGTATGCGGTACGAAAAGCCCACAAAGCATCATCAAGTTTATCAACCCATGAGGCACGATGCTCTCCCATGGTTCTTTCGAGAATTCGCTTTAATCCTCGGTTGGATATTTCAGCCTGGCCATTAGTTTGTGGGTGCTAAGCGGTGGAAAGACGATGATTTACACCATACTTAGCCATGACTCTAGCAAATTGGTCGTTGCAAAAATGAGTCCCGCGATTACTAATAATGGCACGAGGTACACCGAATCTAGCGAATAGCGCTTTCAAAAAGTTACAAACCACCCTTGCGTCATTAGTGGGTAAAGCTTTGGCTTCAACCCATTTGGAGACGTAGTCAACGGCTACAAGGATGTATTTGTTTCCTTTAGACGAAGGGAATGGCCCCATAAAGTCGATACCCCAAACATCAAAGATTTCACATTCTTGTATGAAATTCTGAGGCATCTCGTCTTTATGTGTGATCTTGCCTTGTTTTTGGCAAGCATCACAATGTTTAACCATCTCGTGAGCATCACGGTAAATGGTGGGCCAATAAAATCCCGATTCAAACACTTTTTTGGCGGTGTAGTTGGGACCAAAGTGACCACCGGTGGGTCCTGTGTGGCAAGCGTCAAGGATTTCTAAAGCTGCCGGTCCATCAACACATCGGCGAATAATCAAGTCAGCACATTGCTTGAATAGATACGGGTCATCCCAAAAGTAAGTCTTAATGTCGTTAAAGAACTTCTTCTTTTTCTGGGATGTTAACCCGTCAACGAGAATTCCACCCGACAAGTAGTTGCAATGTCCGCAAACCACGGGGTTTCATCAGCAGTCGAGTTGATAGACATTAAGGTCTCCAAGGGAAATGAATCATTGATTTCTTTGTTCGGATGATCCCCTTGGTAAGGATACTCAAGTCTACTGAGATGATCCGCGGCTAGGTTTTCAGCTCCTTTTTTATCGTGAATTTCGATTTTAAATTCTTGGAGTAGCAAAACCCAACGAAGAAGTCTTGGTTTGGAATCTTGCTTAGTCAACAAGTACTTCAGCGCGGAATGATCGGTGTAAACGATTGTGGTGGAAAGGACAAGATAGGAGCGGAACTTTTCAAAGGCATAGACAACAGCTAAAAGCTCTTTTTCGGTTGTCGTGTAATGCAATTGAGCCCCAGTCATTGTCTTGCTAGCGTAATGGATTGGTTGGAAGTGTTTGTTCACTCTTTGGCCCAAAACCGTTACAATAGCATAGTCACTAGCATCGCACATCAACTCGAAAGGCAGCTCCCAATTAGGGGTAACCAAGACAGGTGCCTTAGTTAGCTTATCCTTAAGCAAATTGAAGGCTTCAAGACACACTTTGGAAAAGATAAGAGGGGTATCTTTCTCCAAGAGGTGGGTCATCGGGCGAGCGATTTGAGAAAAATCTTTGATGAATCAACGGTAAAAGCCCGCATGACCGAGAAAACTTCTCACACTCTTCACGATTGAAGGTGGAGGCAACTTAGCGATAACATCGAATTTAGCACGGTCTACTTCAAGACCGGCTTTGGAGATCTTGTGTCCAAGCACGATGCCCTCTTTTACCATGAAATGGCATTTTTCCCAATTAAGAACAAGGCGAGTGTCTTCACACCGCTTCAGCATACGTTCTAAATTGGCAAGGCAAGCAGAGAAAGAATCGCCATAAACCGAGAAATCGTCCATGAATACTTCCATAGTGTCTTCCACCATGTCATGGAAGATAGCCATCATACACCTTTGGAACGTCCCAGGAGCATTACATAAACCAAAAGGCATGCGTTTGTAAGCAAATGTCCATAGGGACAAGTGAATGTGGTCTTTTCTTGGTCCTTGGGATCGATGGGAATTTGAAAATACCCGGAGAAACCGTCTAAGAAGCAGTAATAGTCATTACCAGCTAGACGCTCGAGCATTTGATCCATGAAGGGAAGAGGAAAGTGGTCTTTTCTCGTGGCATCATTGAGCTTGCGGTAATCAATACAAACTCTCCACCCAGTAACGAGACGAGTGGGAATCAACTCGTTGTGTTCATTGGAAACAACGGTTATTCCGCCCTTCTTGGGCACACAATGGATGGGACTTACCCATGGCGAATCCGAAATAGGGTAAATCAAGCCGGCATCAAGAAGTTTGATAACCTCTTGTTTGATGACGTCATGAATTTTAGGATTAACCCTTCTTTGGCTCTGGATTGCGGGTTTAAAGTCATCTTCCATGAGACCATTGTGTAACTCAATGTGTCCTTGGAATAGACTAACCGCTATCGTGTGAGTCATACATTTTGAAACATTTCTTAAAATAGTGTTGAATAATACCATGGTTTTTCATAATATTTTGTTGATTTTTATCATCGTTTTACACGACATGCGAAGATTTAATTCGTTGACATTTATATGTATCGACTCCGAAGAGTATTGTTCACTTATATCTCGGTAACGTCATCGTCATTTTATAAATCATCGTCTAGATTATGGCGCTAGGTTGGAATACGATTTTACTTCTATAAAATTGTATCATTTGTTTTTCATTAACCTTCTTGCTCTCGGAACGCAACCTATGAATGTTCCATTCTTTTCTCGTTATGTTTTTGTATTTTTGACAATCGTGGCACCAAGAAGATTTGCCTACATTGCATTTTAAAATCTAAATTACGAACGTCTTCACCATCTTGCTTCCTAAATTTCGTGTTGAATACCTTGAAGCATCTTCTGTCATTCATTATGCTATATTTTTATTTGATGCTCATTATGAGATTTATTTTTCGTTGTTGTAAAATCTACAAGACATGTGTGTATATACATATATTTTGAGCCGTTAGGAAGTGTCGAAAAATATATTTAATGGAGAAACTGCAAGGGGTGTATAAACAGGTCAAAACTTAAAAGTAAAACTTGCGTTTTTAAAATAAAATAGTCAAACCTGCACAGAACTTGCAAGGGTATTTTGGTCATTTTATATTGGATTTCAGGACTCGGGTAAAACTAGAAAGTCGTCTGAAACGTCGTTTTGCATCAAAATGATTTAGACTCCGAGTCTTGGAGATGTCGTTTATCGGGAAAATTAATCGGCTTATATTAAAAAGTGAAACATGATAAAAAAAAAAAACTTTTTTTCCAAACATGAGTTTTAAACGTTTCTAAGCTGTTTTGATTTCATTTGAGATCGTAAAATTTTAACAAATATTATTTTACAACTAACGAATACTAGTTGCATGTGAAAATGTTTAAAAATAGAAACAGTGCAGGATTAGCAATTACCGGAATAATGGGGTAATTTGAAAACGAATAATATACTTTCTTAAAAGCATGTTGTGTCGAGTATCTTACATAGAATACACATGTGGATTGTTTTATTCTTTTCATATATATGACTCTTTTGTCATTCGATATTATTTTTATTTTTCTTTTAACCTTCCACTGACTTGGGTTGAGTTTTGAAGTTGTGTCTTCACATTCTTCTTCGATATTTTATCGCGTGTCTCATGGCGTTTTCGTCTAAACCTTATAACCTTTTGAAACCTTAACGACTTGTAACCATTTCATTGATTGTTTTATGAACTACTATTTGCCACTTTTTGCAAAACTTTGACTACTTTATACGTTGTCATAATGTCACCTTATAAATAAATCTGATATTGTTTTGCGATTATTTTCACCAATTGTTTTTACTTTGGTCTTAATACTTTTCGTAAGATTTAAAAGTTGCTTATTAAGTATCTCACAAATTACTTGTATCCTATAAATTTATAAACTATTTTTAAATTCCATTTTACAAATGGCATGGTTTATATAAAGATAAGAAACGTAATACTTTTCGACGAAACGGAGCACTGCATTGCTAGCCCTAAATTATACATGGCCTGATCACCTATGTCTAATTTAGAAGGAGCCATGCTAGGCTGAATAGTAGTCAACTTAAAAATCTTGATAATAAAGAACTTTTTACTTGTATTTATGATAAAGATAAATAAAATGAAATAAAGTGAAAAGAAGTTTTGAAAACCTTTATAATTTATGCAAGTGGCGCAATTTCTATGCATCCGCACACGTTTTCTTACCTTTTCTTAAACGAATTACGCGCTTACGAATACGTTTTTACTCGACAATCGTTTTTCCACTCGTTACTTCATTTTGTCTTGTAACTGATTTCTTTTGATCGTTTGTCTAATTACTGACTGTTGATAAATGACTTGAAAGTCTCGATGTTTTATCCTTCCTTCTCGTCCAATTTTCTTTATGCGACTGGGTAGATTTTTGGAATGTCTCCGCACGTGAATAATGAATTATCACTAGAGTAATTTCCGTATATCCGGGATGACGTCCGTCACTCTCGTTTGTCTCGAAATCCACTCTTGTGAACCGTGCTTTTACTTCTCTCTTTAAACACTAACACCGTTCATTTGATTTATTTTAATTACAAGTGATTATTAGGAATTTATTTAAAAAAAAAATTTTTTTGAATGGATCTTATTTCCGATCGTGTAACGACCACCGCTAAGTTAACGAGCTGATATTGGTGAATCATCGACCGCACTAACCAAATTTGACAACTTGTTTAATCTATTATTTCTTATCGTCTTACCATCAATGCCTTTATTTTATTATTCTCTTTAAGAATTCATACGACATTTGCTTCGTTCTCTTTTGTACCATTGATTTCGTATTAATTGTTGACTATTATTTTCATTTGTATTCGCTTGTTATCTTGTCACATTTCGAAACCAGAATATATCCCATGTTATTTTGAAATAATAAACACCTTTATGTATTTCTACAAAGTATTATAAAAATTTTTATGGAACTTTTATACATTTTCCAATGATTTTTAGTTATCGAAATAACCATTACAAGAAAAAGGTTAAATTTATACATCATATTTTGTATAACAAAAACTAATGTTAAAAATAAAATTATGTTCTACCTTTTGAACTAATTGACTTATCATACTTTATTTTTAATGTAATGAAATTACCGGTTTAATTTATATTCCTAACAATGATTTAATTTGGAAATTATATTTTCTAAATCGTAACCATCAATATGAGTATAATTAATAAATTTACGTCATTCTTTCAAAGTTTCTTAAGACGACCAAATAAATTTTGAAACTATTTTACTTCTATTTTTGATGTATCATCTTTATCAAGAAAGTACCTCAACTGAGTTTTAACCAAATCCGGGACGGATAATTGTGACAAATGTTATTTTAATGTATAATTTATTCTTCGCTCTCATTTTTCTAGTATTGTGATTTATTATGTTTTACGGTTACGTGAGTCGAGATCCCTCGTCGATCGTCAACCTTAAATCATTTTACCACATCTTGTTCGTTTATGCGTTTATTGAAGTTATTTTTATCTCGTTCTGTTCCTCGTATTGAAGATTACTATTTTATTCTGAGTTTAAAATGAATCTCGGGAAGCAGTGTATAAGAAGAAACGATAAGTGTCACCAGGATTTATGCGTGTACTTGTGGAATGATTGAGGACCGAATCTTTTAATGAATGGAGTTAATAAATTTGTTACAACCTCGAGGAGCATGTTGAAGCTGACACCGCAAGTGGAAAGACTCTTGTGATCAAGTGCTTATTATCAAGGGTTCGTTCAAGGTTTTCTCGATGATTAACGATGGAAATCTATACTTGATGTTATTGTTCGACCTTTTATTTTTATGTACTTATGTGGTATGTGATCTAGTCAAATGATCGTAAGTTGTGAGAACTTGAGACGGCATCATCCGATGACGTCCGATCATGTAGAACATATATTATGTAATATCTTTTTGACTTTCAACGACGATGTTTATTGAGACTTTAATGCGCGTTGGCGAAAGTGAGATGGTGTCTTTGTATTATCTTTTGAGTGAGGACCCGCGTGTGAGCACCCTTCGATGACGAAAATGTCTTTCTTGTTAGTTCTTTCAATGTGTGTCCATGGCTATCCGGCCGATGGATATCCTTTAGTTTGCAACCTTCCTTTTAACTGTACTTACCCGAAAATACTGTCATCTATTCGTGTCGTCGAATGAGCTTCGTGTGATTCATAAAATTTTCATGTGTCGAGCTTGACGGGTGACTTGTGGATAAGGATTTATTTATTCCTTTTTGGTGAGATACAACTTGACGACAAGTTGCGTTTTGTAAAAGAACCAGCGGAGATCGTGGATCGAGATTCACGTAGGAACGTGAAGACTTCTTTATAAGGAATGCCCTCATCCTTCCGGATAGTGAACAACTCGTGTATGAGGCGAGTTGAGCGTCGGGACGTCGCTCCCTTAAGGTGGTGAGGATGTAAAACCCGTAAAAATAAGGTCATAATTTAATTCTACTTTCAATTATTTTGAAGTATTTTATAACGTTAAATATTATTATGTTTAACGGTTTAAGTTGAAACCGATATTAAATATTATATTTTAATATTTTGACGAGTAACGAGGACTACTAGTGATCACGATACCGACGGATGCCTAAAATTTTATATTTTATTATCAATCGTTTCGATATTTAATATTTTCGACGATATCGTTTTAATTACGTATCGAGTCGTTATATTATTATTTTTTTGTGTGCGTTTAAACTTTTAAGTATTCTTACGAAACCCGAGTCCCGTAAATATTTGTAAAATTGACTTTTAGTCATTTCCCGCTTTTTAACTAATATTTACATTTTGGACCAAAACTATCACAAATTGGCAAAAACTACCCTAACTCCACACTATAACTAACACTTCCACTAACACTTTTCTTTTAATAAATTCATTTAACAAAAACATCAACCAACTTCTTCTTCTCCCTTTGTTTTAGCCATCCACCATTAACACAAAAAATACCATGATCAAAATTTTTCTAGCTTGATCTAAGAGAAACTAAAACAAGTCCCATCCTCCATTTTCAAAGGGCTACAATATGGTATAAAATTTTCATACATGCAACCATATAAATTTTTCAAGAAAAGTTGGTTATGTTTGATCCTAATTTGTTGTATGCATGTGTTAGTAGTGATGATCAAAAGATTTTCATGCTATGTTTTTATTAAAAAGTTGATTTTTAATTTTTGGGTTTTTGATTTTGATGATGATGCAAGTGTTAGGGATGGTTCATGATGATATTAGGGGTGTAGGATGATGAGAAAAATTGTTAGAATTGATCAATAACATGATTTTGTGGGAGATTTTGAAAGGTGATTTTGGGCAGTAGGTTTGAGGCCGTTTTTGGGGGTCTTACTGTTTGATAGTCACTTAACTAATTGGATAGGGTTGTAGAGAATTTCGTTAGCTTCGATTTCATATAAAGTAGGCCTTCCAACTCCAAACGAGGTGGAAGATACACTAGTTTGATTTTCGTGTACCGGGAGGCGAGTGTCGACACAATCCGAAAATTGTTGTCGATATTTGGATCGAATCTCGGGGACTATAAAATGAGTTTCAAAATGATTCAAGGGCTGTTCTCAGGCTCCAAGCTTAGTATTTTGAGTCTATTTTTAGAATCAAGTGGCGGTTTTACAAATGGAGTTGTTTAGAATGGTCAAAATGGTTTCGTAAGTCAAGGTCGCTAAACTGTCCGGATTTTGTGATTCAAAAATGAGTCGGGCAGGAAACTTTAGAAGTAAAATCTTTTAATGGGCTTTTGAGAGGATTTTCTATATATAGTAAGTAAGTTCTCTGACTAGTATCATAAAAGTTTGATATGTTTAAGTGTGGGAAAACGGCTTGGACATTCGGTATGTTCCGGCAGATTTTTATTAAAGGCATATAATAATAAAATGAATATATAGGAGAGTATAATAGAACCACTTGCATCGTTTTCTATCGAGTTGTCGTGATTTTATACTTGAGTTTGATTTTATTAAGTATCATTTATTTCTCGAGTCTATTATTAATGTACGCACCTTATTTGCTAGGTTGCGGTTGTAGTGTTTTTCGGGCATCTACTATCGTCGGCGATCGTCTTCAACTACTATAAGTACTAAGGTGAGTCTATAGCCTCGCTTTATACTAGTTATTAAATGATTTTAAACCCGCGAGGGGGTATACATGTTTTTATAAACTTAGAACACAAGATTTTTAATGGTATGCTTTGTCCCTCTATGAATGGACCCGTGGTTGCCTTTAAATTGCATTAAGTGATTGCCTTAGTTAAAGCCTCAATTATGGACCGTTAATTAACCTATGATGGGTTAACCGCTAGTACAATTTATAGATCTATGGGGGAAGCCGCCCCGGTTCAGTTTTTGTGGACTTGTCATAGAAGCTTAGGCCCGACCTCCACACTGTTTGGACATATTGTATTGAGAAGTCAGGTATACGGCAATGTACCAAAAATCTAGAGGTAACCGACAATTAATAAATCTCTCGTCTTATTAGACTGATATGGGAGTGTTTAAGGGCTCGGTTCCATGAGCTTATTGCAATTTATGCTATATACAATTATCATTGTTGATGCAAATTATTATTTGATGCTTATAAGCATGCCACAAACTTATAATCTTTGCTTGTGTTCAAATTGATTTCATAAACCTATAGATTCACTCGGCATTTTTGCTGATTTTTTTACTCACATGTATTTCAGGTAATCAAGAAGTGGAAGCTTGGAGGTTACGGGAATGAAGTTGTGCACTGCCTTTGTTGTTCAAACTCTTTGATTTATTTATCGTTCCATTTTTAAAACAAACTAATATGTTGTTTTAACTTATCTTTTGGTAACGATTACTTGGGACTACGCTACTCTGACAAATGTTTTAGGAACGATAAATCTAAAATGTCTCTTTTCGAGTCGTTCTTTATAAATTATGTGTTGTTGTATCATTGTTTAGCACCCAAAGATGTATTCCGCTGCGTGTAAATTTGGGGGTGTTAAAGATTGGTACCAGAGCCATGAGTTATAGAGAACTAGGTCTTTTTCTAATAACCTAAACTATAACTGTCGGTTTTATTTTTCAAAGAGTCGGTGCACATGATTTCGCGTGACTTCAGGTTCAAGCTACTTCTGGGATTACAACTTTAGTATACATTATTATGTATGCCTTATTGCTAAGTTTTTCTAAATAAATACTATAATCCTTTATCGATATATATTTATGTCGTTAAACTTTTCGATAAAAGTTTATCATTTATTAATGATTAACTTAAATAAATACAATGAATTTTCAAGATCTTTCTGTATTTATTTTTGAACTATTTAAATTGCTTTTATTGCAAAATTTTTATATTATGACCTTACATAACTTCATCTACGCGCGTTACTTTCATTGTTTAACCCTTTGTGATATCTATATAGATATTCAAATCGTCTTCCGGCTATTTGTGCTTGGACGTCTTTTAACGTAATCTCCAGACCATTGTGTAACTCAATGTGTCCTTGGAATAGACTAACCGCTATCGTGTGAGTCATATATTTTGAAACATTTCTTAAAATAGTGTTGAATAATACCATGGTTTTTCATAATATTTTGTTGATTTTTATCATCGTTTTACACGACATGCGAAGATTTAATTCGTTGACATTTATATGTATCGACTCCGAAGAGTATTGTTCACTTATATCTCGGTAACGTCATCGTCATTTTATAAATCATCGTCTAGATTATGGCGCTAGGTTGGAATACGATTTTACTTCTATAAAATTGTATCATTTGTTTTTCATTAACCTTCTTGCTCTCGGAACGCAACCTATGAATGTTCCATTCTTTTCTCGTTATGTTTTTGTATTTTTGACAATCGTGGCACCAAGGAGATTTGCCTACATTGCATTTTGAAATCTAAATTACGAACGTCTTCACCGTCTTGCTTCCTAAATTTCGTGTTGAATACCTTGAAGCATCTTCTGTCATTCATTATGCTATATTTTTATTTGATGCCCATTATGAGATTTATTTTTCGTTGTTGTAAAATCTACAAGACATGTGTGTATATACATATATTTTGAGCCGTTAGGAAGTGTCGAAAAATATATTTAATGGAGAAACTGCAAGGGGTGTATAAACAGGTCAAAACTTAAAAGTAAAACTTGCGTTTTTAAAATAAAATAGTCAAACCTGCACAGAACTTGCAAGGGTATTTTGGTTATTTTATATTGGATTTCAGGACTCGGGTAAAACTAGAAAGTCGTCTGAAACGTCGTTTTGCATCAAAATGCTTTAGACTCCGAGTCTTGGAGATGTCGTTTATCGGGTCAATTAATCGGCTTATATTAAAAAGTGAAACCTGATAAAAAAAAACTTTTTTTTTCAGAACATGAGTTTTAAACGTTTCTAAGCTGTTTTGATTTCATTTGAGATCGTAAAATTTTAACAAATATTATTTTATAACTAACGAATACTAGTTGCATGTGAAAATGTTTAAAAATAGAAACAGTACAGGATTAGCAATTACCGGAATAATGGGGTAATTTGAAAACGAATAATATACTTTCTTAAAAGCATGTTGTGTCGAGTATCTTACATAGAATACACATGTGGATTGTTTTATTCTTTTCATATATATGACTCTTTTGTCATTCGATATTATTTTTATTTTTCTTTTAACCTTCCACTGACTTGGGTTGAGTTTTGAAGTTGTGTCTTCACATTCTTCGTCGATATTTTATCGCGTGTCTCATGGCGTTTTCGTCTAAACCTTATAACCTTTTGAAACCTTAACGACTTGTAACCATTTCATTGATTGTTTTATGAGCTACTATTTGCCACTTTTTGCAAAACTTTGACTACTTTATACGTTGTCATAATGTCACCTTATAAATAAATCTGATATTGTTTTGCGATTATTTTCACCAATTGTTTTTACTTTGGTCTTAATACTTTTCGTAAGATTTAAAAGTTGCTTATTAAGTATCTCACAAATTACTTGTATCCTATAAATTTATAAACTATTTTTAAATTCCATTTTACAAATGGCATGGTTTATATAAAGATAAGAAACGTAATACTTTTCGACGAAACGGAGCACTGCATTGCTAGCACTAAATTATACATGGCCTGATCACCTATGTCTAATTTAGAAGGAGCCATGCTAGGCTGAATAGTAGTCAACTTAAAAATCTTGATAATAAAGAACTTTTTACTTGTATTTATGATAAAGATAAATAAAATGAAATAAAGTGAAAAGAAGTTTTGAAAACCTTTATAATTTATGCAAGTGGCGCAATTTCTATGCATCCGCACACGTTTTCTTACCTTTTCTTAAACGAATTACGCGCTTACGAATACGTTTTTACTCGACAATCGTTTTTCCACTCGTTACTTCATTTTGTCTTGTAACTGATTTCTTTTGACCGTTTGTCTAATTACTGACTGTTGATAAATGACTTGAAAGTATCGATGTTTTATCCTTCCTTCTCGTCCAATTTTCTTTATGCGACTGGGTAGATTTTTGGAATGTCTCCGCACGTGAATAATGAATTATCACTAGAGTAATTTCCGTATATCCGGGATGACGTCCGTCACTCTCGTTTATCTCGAAATCCACTCTTGTGAACCGTGCTTTTACTTCCCTCTTTAAACACTAACACCGTTCATTTGATTTATTTTAATTACAAGTGATTATTAGGAATTTCTTTTTTAAATTTTTTTTTTTTTGAATGGATCTTATTTCCGATCGTGTAACGACCACCGCTAAGTTAACGAGCTGATATTGGTGAATCATCGACCGCACTAACCAAATTTGACAACTTGTTTAATCTATTATTTCTTATCGTCTTACCATCAACGCCTTTATTTTATTATTCTCTTTAAGAATTCATACGACATTTGCTTCGTTCTCTTTTGTACCATTGATTTCGTATTAATTGTTGACTATTATTTTCATTTGTATTCGCTTGTTATCTTGTCATATTTTGAAACCAGAATATATCCCATGTTATTTTGAAATAATAAACACCTTTATGTATTTCTACAAAGTATTATAAAATTTTTTATGGAACTTTTATACATTTTCCAATGATTTTCAGTTATCGAAATAACCATTACAAGAAAAAGGTTAAATTTATACATCATATTTTGTATAACTAAAACTAATGTTAAAAATAAAATTATGTTCTACCTTTTGAACTAATTGACTTATCATACTTTATTTTTAATGTAATGAAATTACCGGTTTAGTTTATATTCCTAACAATGATTTAATTTGGAAATTATATTTTCTAAATCGTAACCATCAATATGAGTATAATTAATAAATTTACGTCATTCTTTCAAAGTTTCTTAAGACGACCAAATAAACTTTGAAACTATTTTACTTCTATTTTTGATGTATCATCTTTATCAAGAAAGTACCTCAACTGAGTTTTAAGGTAATACCAAATCCGGGATGGATAATTGTGACAAATGTTATTTTAATGTATAACTTATTCTTCGCTCTCATTTTTCTAGTATTGTGATTTATTATGTTTTACGGTTACGTGAGTCGAGATCCCTCGTCGATCGTCAACCTTAAATCATTTTACCACATCTTGTTCGTTTATGCGTTTATTGAAGTTATTTTTATCTCGTTCTGTTCCTCGTATTGAAGATTACTATTTTATTCTGAGTTTAAAATGAATCTCGGGAAGCAGTGTATAAGAAGAAACGATAAGTGTCACCAGGATTTATGTGTGTACTTGTGGAATGATTGAGGACCAAATCTCTTAATGAATGGAGTTAATAAATTGGTTACAACCTCGAGGAGCATGTTGAAGCCGACACCGCAAGTGGAAAGACTCTTGTGATCAAGTGGTTATTATCAAGGGTTCGTTCAAGGTTTTCTCGATGATTAACGATAGAAATCTATACTTGATGTTATTGTTCGACCTTTTATTTTTATGTACTTATGTGGTATGTGATCTAGTCAAATGATCGTAAGTTGTGAGAACTTGAGACGGCATCATCCGATGACGTCCGATCATGTAGAACATATATTATGTAATATCTTTTTGACTTTCAACGACGATGTTTATTGAGACTTTAATGCGCGTTGGCGAAAGTGAGATGGTGTCTTTGTATTATCTTTTGAGTGAGGACCCGCGTGTGAGCACCCTTCGATGACGAAAATGTCTTTCTTGTTAGTTCTTTCGATGTGTGTCCATGGCTATCCGGCCGATGGATATCCTTTAGTTTGCAACCTTCCTTTTAACTGTACTTACCCGAAAATCCTGTCATCTATTCGTGTCGTCGAATGAGCTTCGTGTGATTCATAAAATTTTCATGTGTCGAGCTTGACGGGTGACTTGTGGATAAGGATTTATTTATTCCTTTTTGGTGAGATACAACTTGACGACAAGTTGCGTTTTGTAAAAGAACCAGCGGAGATCGTGGATCGAGATTCACGTAGGAACGTGAAGACTTCTTTATAAGGAATGCCCTCATCCTTCCGGGTAGTGAACAACTCGTGTATGAGGCGAGTTGAGCGTCGGGACGTCGCTCCCTTAAGGTGGTGAGGATGTAAAACCCGTAAAAATAAGGTCATAATTTAATTCTACTTTCAATTATTTTGAAGTATTTTATAACGTTAAATATTATTATGTTTAACGGTTTAAGTTGAAACCGATATTAAATATTATATTTTAATATTTTGACGAGTAACGAGGACTACTAGTGATCGCGATACCGACGGATGCCTAAAATTTTATATTTTATTATCAATCGTTTCGATATTTAATATTTTCGACGATATCGTTTTAATTACGTATCGAGTCGTTATATTATTATTTTTTTGTGTGCGTTTAAACTTTTAAGTATTTTTACGAAACCCGAGTCCCGTAAATATTTGTAAAATTGACTTTTAGTCATTTCCCGCTTTTTAACTAATATTTACATTTTGGACCAAAACTATCACAAATTGGCAAAAACTACCCTATCTCCACACTATAACTAACACTTCCACTAACACTTTTCTTTTAATAAATTCATTTAACAAAAACATCAACCAACTTCTTCTTCTCCCTTTGTTTTAGCCATCCACCATTAACACAAAAAACACCATGATCAAAATTTTTCTAGCTTGATCCAAGAGAAACTAAAACAAGTCCCATCCTCCATTTTCAAAGGGCTACAATATGGTATAAAATTTTCATACATGCAACCATATAAATTTTTCAAGAAAAGTTGGTTATGTTTGATCCAAATTTGTTGTATGCATGTGTTAGTAGTGATGATCAAAAGATTTTCATGCTATGTTTTTATTAAAAAGTTGATTTTTAATTTTTGGGTTTTTGATTTTGATGATGATGCATGTGTTAGGGATGGTTCATGATGATATTAGGGGTGTAGGATGATGAGGAAAATTGTTAGAATTGATCAAAAACATGATTTTGTGGGAGATTTTGAAAGGTGATTTTGGGCAGTAGGTTTGAGGCCGTTTTTGGGGGTCTTACTGTTTGATAGTCACTTAACTAATTGGATAGGGTTGTAGAGAATTTCGTTAGCTTCGATTTCATATAAAGTAGGCCTTCCAACTCCAAACGAGGTGGACGATACACTAGTTTGATTTTCGTGTACCGGGAGGCGAGTGTCGACACAATCCGAAAATTGTTGTCGATATTTGGATCGAATCTCGGGGACTATAAAATGAGTTTCAAAATGATTCAAGGGCTGTTCTCAGGCTCCAAGCTTAGTATTTTGAGTCTATTTTTAGAATCAAGTGGCGGTTTTACAAATGGAGTTGTTTAGAATGGTCAAAATGGTTTCGTAAGTCAAGGTCGCTAAACTGTCCGGATTTTGTGATTCAAAAATGAGTCGGGCAGGGAACTTTAGAAGTAAAATCTTTTGATGGGCTTTTGAGAGGACTTTCTATATATAGTAAGTAAGTTCTCTGACTAGTATCATAAAAATTTGATATGTTTAAGTGTGGGAAAACGGCTTGGACATTCGGTATGTTCCGGCAGATTTTTATTAAAGGCATATAATAATAAAATGAATATATAGGAGAGTATAATAGAACCACTTGCATCGTTTTCTCTCGAGTTGTCGTGATTTTATACTTGAGTTTGATTTTATTAAGTATCATTTATTTCTCGAGTCTATTATTAATGTACGCACCTTATTTGCTAGGTTGCGGTTGTAGTGTTTTTCGGGCATCTACTATCGTCGGCGATCGTCTTCAACTACTATAAGTACTAAGGTGAGTCTATAGCCTCGCTTTATACTAGTTATTAAATGATTTTAAACCCGCGAGGGGGAATACATGTTTTTATAAACTTAGAACACAAGATTTTTAATGGTATGCTTTGTCCCTCTATGAATGGACCCGTGGTTGCCTTTAAATTGCATTAAGTGATTGCCTTAGTTAAAGCCTCAATTATGGACCGTTAATTAACCTATGATGGGTTAACCGCTAGTACAATTAATAGATCTATGGGGGAAGCCGCCCCGGTTCAGTTTTTGTGGACTTGTCATAGAAGCTTAGGCCCGACCTCCACACTGTTTGGACATATTGTATTGAGAAGTCAGGTATACGGCAATGTACCAAAAATCTAGAGGTAACCGACAATTAATAAATCTCTCGTCTTATTAGACTGATATGGGAGTGTTTAAGGGCTTGGTTCCATGAGCTTATTGCAATTTATGTTATATACAATTATCATTGTTGATGCAAATTATTATTTGATGCTTATAAGCATGCCACAAACTTATAATCTTTGCTTGTGTTCAAATTGATTTCATAAACCTATAGATTCACTCGGCATTTTTGCTGATTCTTTTACTCACATGTATTTCAGGTAATCAAGAAGTGGAAGCTTGGAGGTTACGGGAATGAAGTTGTGCACTGCCTTTGTTGTTCAAACTCTTTGATTTATTTATCGTTCCATTTTTAAAACAAACTAATATGTTGTTTTAACTTATCTTTTGGTAACGATTACTTGGGACTACGCTACTCTGACAAATGTTTTAGGAACGATAAATCTAAAATGTCTCTTTTCGAGTCGTTCTTTATAAATTATGTGTTGTTGTATCATTGTTTAGCACCCAAAGATGTATTCCGCTGCGTGTAAATTTGGGGGTGTTAAAGATTGGTACCAGAGCCATGAGTTATAGAGAACTAGGTCTTTTTCTAAAACCTAAACTATAACTGTCGGTTTTATTTTTCAAAGAGTCGGTGCACATGATTTCGCGTGACTTCAGGTTCAAGCTACTTCTGGGATTACAACTTTAGTATACATTATTATGTATGCCTTATTGCTAAGTATTTCTAAATAAATACTATAATCCTTTATCGATATATATTTATGTCGTTAAACTTTTCGATAAAAGTTTATCATTTATTAATGATTAACTTAAATAAATACAATGAATTTTCAAGATCTTTCTGTATTTATTTTTGAACTATTTAAATTGCTTTTATTGCAAAATTTTTATATTATGACCTTACATAACTTCATCTACGCGCGTTACTTTCATTGTTTAACCCTTTGTGATATCTATATAGATATTCAAATCGTCTTCCGGCTATTTGTGCTTGGACGTCTTTTAACGTAATCTCCAGACCATTGTGTAACTCAATGTGTCCTTGGAATAGACTAACCGCTATCGTGTGAGTCATATATTTTGAAACATTTCTTAAAATAGTGTTGAATAATACCATGGTTTTTCATAATATTTTGTTGATTTTTATCATCGTTTTACACGACATGCGAAGATTTAATTCGTTGACATTTATATGTATCGACTCCGAAGAGTATTGTTCACTTATATCTCGGTAACGTCATCGTCATTTTATAAATCATCGTCTAGATTATGGCGCTAGGTTGGAATACGATTTTACTTCTATAAAATTGTATCATTTGTTTTTCATTAACCTTCTTGCTCCCGGAACGCAACCTATGAATGTTCCATTCTTTTCTCGTTATGTTTTTGTATTTTTGACAATCGTGGCACCAAGGAGATTTGCCTACATTGCATTTTGAAATCTAAATTACGAACGTCTTCACCGTCTTGCTTCCTAAATTTCGTGTTGAATACCTTGAAGCATCTTCTGTCATTCATTATGCTATATTTTTATTTGATGCTCATTATGAGATTTATTTTTCGTTGTTGTAAAATCTACAAGACATGTGTGTATATACATATATTTTGAGCCGTTAGGAAGTGTCGAAAAATATATTTAATGGAGAAACTGCAAGGGGTGTATAAACAGGTCAAAACTTAAAAGTAAAACTTGCGTTTTTAAAATAAAATAGTCAAACCTGCACAGAACTTGAAAGGGTATTTTGGTCATTTTATATTGGATTTCAGGACTCGGGTAAAACTAGAAAGTCGTCTGAAACGTCGTTTTGCATCAAAATGCTTTAGACTCCGAGTCTTGGAGATGTCGTTTATCGGGTTAATTAATCGGATTATATTAAAAAGTGAAACCTGATAAAAAAAAAAAACTTTTTTTTCAGAACATGAGTTTTAAACGTTTCTAAGTTGTTTTGATTTTATTTGAGATCGTAAAATTTTAACAAATATTATTTTACAACTAACGAATACTAGTTGCATGTGAAAATGTTTAAAAATAGAAACAGTACAGGATTAGCAATTACCGGAATAATGGGGTAATTTGAAAACGAATAATATACTTTCTTAAAAGCATGTTGTGTCGAGTATCTTACATAGAATACACATGTGGATTGTTTTATTCTTTTCATATATATGACTCTTTTGTCATTCGATATTATTTTTATTTTTCTTTTAACCTTCCACTGACTTGGGTTGAGTTTTGAAGTTGTGTCTTCACATTCTTCGTCGATATTTTATCGCGTGTCTCATGGCGTTTTCGTCTAAACCTTATAACCTTTTGAAACCTTAACGACTTGTAACCATTTCATTGATTGTTTTATGAGCTACTATTTGCCACTTTTTGCAAAACTTTGACTACTTTATACGTTGTCATAATGTCACCTTATAAATAAATCTGATATTGTTTTGCGATTATTTTCACCAATTGTTTTTACTTTGGTCTTAATACTTTTCGTAAGATTTAAAAGTTGCTTATTAAGTATCTCACAAATTACTTGTATCCTATAAATTTATAAACTATTTTTAAATTCCATTTTACAAATGGCATGGTTTATATAAAGATAAGAAACGTAATACTTTTCGACGAAACGGAGCACTGCATTGCTAGCCCTAAATTATACATGGCCTGATCACCTATGTCTAATTAGAAGGAGCCATGCTAGGCTGAATAGTAGTCAACTTAAAAATCTTGATAATAAAGAACTTTTTACTTGTATTTATGATAAAGATAAATAAAATGAAATAAAGTGAAAAGAAGTTTTGAAAACCTTTATAATTTATGCAAGTGGCGCAATTTCTATGCATCCGCACACGTTTTCTTACCTTTTCTTAAACGAATTACGCGCTTACGAATACGTTTTTACTCGACAATCGTTTTTCCACTCGTTACTTCATTTTGTCTTGTAACTGATTTCTTTTGTCCGTTTGTCTAATTACTGACTGTTGATAAATGACTTGAAAGTCTCGATGTTTTATCCTTCCTTCTCGTCCAATTTTCTTTATGCGACTGGGTAGATTTTTGGAATGTCTCCGCACGTGAATAATGAATTATCACTAGAGTAATTTCCGTATATCCGGGATGACGTCCGTCACTCTCGTTTGTCTCGAAATCCACTCTTGTGAACCGTGCTTTTACTTCTCTCTTTAAACACTAACACCGTTCATTTGATTTATTTTAATTACAAGTGATTATTAGGAATTTCTTTTTAAAATTTTTTTTTTTGAATGGATCTTATTTCCGATCGTGTAACGACCACCGCTAAGTTAACGAGCTGATATTGGTGAATCATCGACCGCACTAACCAAATTTGACAACTTGTTTAATCTATTATTTCTTATCGTCTTACCATCAACGCCTTTATTTTATTATTCTCTTTAAGAATTCATACGACATTTGCTTCGTTCTCTTTTGTACCATTGATTTCGTATTAATTGTTGACTATTATTTTCATTTGTATTCGCTTGTTATCTTGTCACATTTCGAAACCAGAATATATCCCATGTTATTTTGAAATAATAAACACCTTTATGTATTTCTACAAAGTATTATAAAAATTTTTATGGAACTTTTATACATTTTCCAATGATTTTCAGTTATCGAAATAACCATTACAAGAAAAAGGTTAAATTTATACATCATATTTTGTATAACTAAAACTAATGTTAAAAATAAAATTATGTTCTACCTTTTGAACTAATTGACTTATCATACTTTATTTTTAATGTAATGAAATTACCGGTTTAATTTATATTCCTAACAATGATTTAATTTGGAAATTATACTTTCTAAATCGTAACCATCAATATGAGTATAATTAATAAATTTACGTCATTCTTTCAAAGTTTCTTAAGACGACCAAATAAATTTTGAAACTATTTTACTTCTATTTTTGATGTATCATCTTTATCAAGAAAGTACCTCAACTGAGTTTTAAGGTAATACCAAATCCGGGACGGATAATTGTGACAAATGTTATTTTAATGTATAATTTATTCTTCGCTCTCATTTTTCTAGTATTGTGATTTATTATGTTTTACGGTTACGTGAGTCGAGATCCCTCGTCGATCGTCAACCTTAAATCATTTTACCACATCTTGTTCGTTTATGCGTTTATTGAAGTTATTTTTATCTCGTTATGTTCCTCGTATTGAAGATTACTATTTTATTCTGAGTTTAAAATGAATCTCGGGAAGCAGTGTATAAGAAGAAACAATAAGTGTCATCAGGATTTATGCGTGTACTTGTGGAATGATTGAGGACCGAATCTCTTAATGAATGGAGTTAATAAATTTGTTACAACCTCGAGGAGCATGTTGAAGCCGACACCGCAAGTGGAAAGACTCTTGTGATCAAGTGGTTATTATCAAGGGTTCGTTCAAGGTTTTCTCGATGATTAACGATGGAAATCTATACTTGATGTTATTGTTCGACCTTTTATTTTTATGTACTTATGTGGTATGTGATCTAGTCAAATGATCGTAAGTTGTGAGAACTTGAGACGGCATCATCCGATGACGTCCGATCATGTAGAACATATATTATGTAATATCTTTTTGACTTTCAACGATGATGTTTATTGAGACTTTAATGCGCGTTGGTGAAAGTGAGATGGTGTCTTTGTATTATCTTTTGAGTGAGGACCCGCGTGTGAGCACCCTTCGATGACGAAAATGTCTTTCTTGTTAGTTCTTTCGATGTGTGTCCATGGCTATCCGGCCGATGGATATCCTTTAGTTTGCAACCTTCCTTTTAACTGTACTTACCCGAAAATCCTGTCATCTATTCGTGTCGTCGAATGAGCTTCGTATGATTCATAAAATTTTCATGTGTCGAGCTTGACGGGTGACTAGTGGATAAGGATTTATTTATTCCTTTTTGGTGAGATACAACTTGACGACAAGTTGCGTTTTGTAAAAGAACCAGCGGAGATCGTGGATCGAGATTCACGTAGGAACGTGAAGACTTCTTTATAAGGAATGCCCTCATCCTTCCGGGTAGTGAACAACTCGTGTATGAGGCGAGTTGAGCGTCGGGACGTCGCTCCCTTAAGGTGGTGAGGATGTAAAACCCGTAAAAATAAGGTCATAATTTAATTCTACTTTCAATTATTTTGAAGTATTTTATAACGTTAAATATTATCATGTTTAACGGTTTAAGTCGAAACCGATATTAAATATTATATTTTAATATTTTGACGAGTAACGAGGACTACTAGTGATCGCGATACCGATGGATGCCTAAAATTTTATATTTTATTATCAATCGTTTCGATATTTAATATTTTTGACGATATCGTTTTAATTACGTATCGAGTCGTTATATTATTATTTTTTCGTGTGCGTTTAAACTTTTTAGTATTTTTACGAAACCCGAGTCCCGTAAATATTTGTAAAATTGACTTTTAGTCATTTCCCGCTTTTTAACTAATATTTACATTTTGGACCAAAACTATCACAAATTGACAAAAACTACCCTAACTCCACACTATAACTAACACTTCCACTAACACTTTTCTTTTAATAAATTCATTTAACAAAAACATCAACCAACTTCTTCTTCTCCCTTTGTTTTAGCCATCCACCATTAACACAAAAAACACCATGATCAAAATTTTTCTAACTTGATCCAAGAGAAACTAAAACAAGTCCCATCCTCCATTTTCAAAGGGCTACAATATGGTATAAAATTTTCATACATGCAACCATATAAATTTTTCAAGAAAAGTTGGTTATGTTTGATCCAAATTTGTTGTATGCATGTGTTAGTAGTGATGATCAAAAGATTTTCATGCTATGTTTTTATTAAAAAGTTGATTTTTAATTTTTGGGTTTTTAATTTTGATGATGATGCAAGTGTTAGGGATGGTTCATGATGATATTAGGGGTGTAGGATGATGAGGAAAATTGTTAGAATTGATCAATAACATGATTTTGTGGGAGATTTTGAAAGGTGATTTTGGGCAGTAGGTTTGAGGCCGTTTTTGGGGGTCTTACTGTTTGATAGTCACTTAACTAATTGGATAGGGTTGTAGAGAATTTCGTTAGCTTCGATTTCATATAAAGTAGGCCTTCCAACTCCAAACGAGGTGGAAGATACACTAGTTTGATTTTCGTGTACCGGGAGGCGAGTGTCGACACAATCCGAAAATTGTTGTCGATATTTGGATCGAATCTCGGGGACTATAAAATGAGTTTCAAAATGATTCAAGGGCTGTTCTCAGGCTCCAAGCTTAGTATTTTGAGTCTATTTTTAGAATCAAGTGGCGGTTTTACAAATGGAGTTGTTTAGAATGGTCAAAATGGTTTCGTAAGTCAAGGTCGCTAAACTGTCCGGATTTTGTGATTCAAAAATGAGTCGGGCAGGGAACTTTAGAAGTAAAATCTTTTAATGGGCTTTTGAGAGGACTTTCTATATATAGTAAGTAAGTTCTCTGACTAGTATCATAAAAATTTGATATGTTTAAGTGTGGGAAAACGGCTTGGACATTCGGTATGTTCCGGCAGATTTTTATTAAAGGCATATAATAATAAAATGAATATATAGGAGAGTATAATAGAACCACTTGCATCGTTTTCTCTCGAGTTTTCGTGATTTTATACTTGAGTTTGATTTTATTAAGTATCATTTATTTCTCGAGTCTATTATTAATGTACGCACCTTATTTGCTAGGTTGCGGTTGTAGTGTTTTTCGGGCATCTACTATCGTCGGCGATCGTCTTCAACTACTATAAGTACTAAGGTGAGTCTATAGCCTCGCTTTATACTAGTTATTAAATGATTTTAAACCCGCGAGGGGGAATACATGTTTTTATAAACTTAGAACACAAGATTTTTAATGGTATGCTTTGTCCCTCTATGAATGGACCCGTGGTTGCCTTTAAATTGCATTAAGTGATTGCCTTAGTTAAAGCCTCAATTATGGACCGTTAATTAACCTATGATGGGTTAACCGCTAGTACAATTAATAGATCTATGGGGGGAAGCCGCCCCGGTTCAGTTTTTGTGGACTTGTCATAGAAGCTTAGGCCCGACCTCCACACTGTTTGGACATATTGTATTGAGAAGTCAGGTATACGGCAATGTACCAAAAATCTAGAGGTAACCGACAATTAATAAATCTCTCGTCTTATTAGACTGATATGGGAGTGTTTAAGGGCTCGGTTCCATGAGCTTATTGCAATTTATGCTATATACAATTATCATTGTTGATGCAAATTATTATTTGATGCTTATAAGCATGCCACAAACTTATAATCTTTGCTGGTGTTCAAATTGATTTCATAAACCTATAGATTCACTCGGCATTTTTGCTGATTGTTTTACTCACATGTATTTCAGGTAATCAAGAAGTGGAAGCTTGGAGGTTACGGGAATGAAGTTGTGCACTGCCTTTGTTGTTCAAACTCTTTGATTTATTTATCGTTCCATTTTTAAAACAAACTAATATGTTGTTTTAACTTATCTTTTGGTAACGATTACTTGGGACTACGCTACTCTGACAAATGTTTTAGGAACGATAAATCTAAAATGTCTCTTTTCGAGTCGTTCTTTATAAATTATGTGTTGTTGTATCATTGTTTAGCACCCAAAGATGTATTCCGCTGCGTGTAAATTTGGGGGTGTTAAAGAATCCACCAAAACGCTTTTCCGATCTGTGTAATCGGAATAAAGGGGGTGCTGCTCGGAAAAACCCAATCAGAAAAGGGTTTACACCCTTTCTGATCTACCCTTTTGATCCGAAATATAAGCAAGGGAATAAGCTATTTCAATAAGCTATTCCCCAAACTAGCTCGAATCTACAATGAACCGGATTAAATAAGCTCAAATAACAACTTTTCTAACTTTAAATAAGCAAACTTATAAATCAAATAATAAAAAGATGAACTTTTTATGAAAACTTAAAAAAGTAAATAAGCTAAACTCACAAATAAGCCAATAAGCACAAAGATCTTAAAGCTTATTTGTATAGAAACTTAAGGAAACATAAAAAGATTAACTTTTTAAGCACAAAATCATTGATGAACAACACGGATCATACGAGATTTGTACCAAAATCAAACAAAATCAAAGAAAGGTAGAATAAGATTAAAGATTAAAAGGCTTGAAATTAAACTTGATTAATGAAAAACAATACAAAGGTTTTATCTTTGAAAGATTAAAAGGAAGAAATATGAAAACTAGTGAGAGAAAGTTTAGAACTTTCTCTCTCTAAAACTAGAGAGAATGAAGAACTAAAAACTACCTACTAAGACTAACCACCTCCAAAATTGTAAAGTGGAATCATATATATAGGCGTGTGATGTGGGCTTGTGAATGGGCTTTGGTTTGGGCTTCTTTTCTTCTTCCTTCTTTAGTCTTTATGTTTCTTTTAAATAAACGTTTCCGACTTTGGATTTTTAGAAGTGTCGGTGAATAATTCCAACTCGTCTTATAATCTTTTGTTAAATAGACTCAAGTTCTTCGACATATATGAATCTTCCATCTTTGGCTCTATTCTTCGATAAATCTTCAAATAGGCACAATGACTTCAAATCTTTTGCATCTCTTGGACAATAGACTTCGTCTTGAGTCTTTTTCTTCGATAAAGCCCATGCAATCCCATGTTTTCTTCAATATTCATCCGGTTGACTCTGAAAATACAATAAACACAAAAACCACGCATAATTCCAAACAAATGATATTAAATACGTGTTTTGGTCTTGTTTTAGCCAGAATTAAGTGGTAAGAGGATGGGTGTTTTCACACCTATCAATGATTGGAAAAAACGTGAACTTTCGAAAGGAAATAAAGAAATTCCTCACGATATAACTGTGCTTGTGAAAAGTATTTTGATTCCGTTTGCGGAAAGAACACAAAAACATATTTTTGAATTTGAAACATTAATTAAGCAAGAAATGTTGATGATTTGAAATATGTGGAATCCCTTGAACAAGAAGTGAACGACCATCAACCTGAAAGAGACGAGTTTTCTACAACATATGATCTACTCTTACACGAATGTCTCTCAAAAGATATTATGTGTGTTTATGTTACATCTTGTGCTGATATTGATGAATATTTTGATGTTGCATGTAAATATCTTGATCAAGTGAAAGAGTGTGAACGTCTTGAAACTGAGCTTTCAAATAAAGTTGACCAAAAAGAGTTTTTGTTACTTCAACATAGATATGATTATCTTCAAAAACATTATCATTCACTTGAACTTGCGTTGCAAAAGAAAGTTTGCAGTTTTTCAAATGATACACCTTTGGAAGTAAAACTATCTGAGTCGTGTCGATTACTAAACAAAAAAAGTCTTGATATTTCGGATTTGAAAGCTCAGTTACAAGAAAAAGACATAGCAATCGTAGATTTAAAGAAACTCGTTGCTCAAATGGGTGGGAAAGTTGTGGAACCTAGCGTTAAGAAACCTGTTGTTAGACAACCCAATGCCTCTAAAGTGAATAGATCCTCTATCTTGGAAAAACCATCTGCTTTCTCAAATTCTTCGTTTGCAAAACCTGTGTTTGCCCCCAAGATGGATGGAAAGGAAAGGTTACCACATACTCAACCCATAAGGAATATTATAGCACCAAGCATTAAGCACAATAATGTGATTAAACCAGGGATGTATAGAATGACCACTAAACCCACAAAAAAAGTTAGTCACTCGCCTCAGACTTCTAGAAACACTAATATTCATGTGTCTTCTACTAAAGGAGTAGTCTCCACTGCTAGTGTTAGCCGGCCTCAGCTTAAGAGCACTCAAGTTAATGATAATGTTTGGAAACACAAGAGTAAAGGGAAGATGAAGGCACTAGAAGAACACCCTAGGAATTTGAATGTTTTTAAGAATAAAAAGTCTTTAATTGAATGTAATGAAGATTTGAATGCCTTGAATGATTTGAATGCTTCGAATTTCGAATTTGTTTTTGTAAAATGTGGAAAATGTGCTAATGCTAATCATTCTATGTGTGTTATGAATAATGTCATAGGGTTAGATACTAGAACTAAGAAGCAAGTTGCGATGCCTATTAGTGCTAGTAAACCCAAACGCAAAGTGAACCATTCTGGTGCAACCCCCACTAAGAAAAGTAATGCATCAGACTCCATCACTAAGAACCCTTGAAGTAGAATTATAGAATTATATGAGTCTGCTAGTAAGTCTTGGAAATGGTGGTTTGCTAATCAATGTCCTCCGGGATATAAATGGATGCCTAAAGTTAGGATAGAAAATGTGACAACGAGTGTTAGTATGCCTTTAAATATTGCTAAGGAAACTAATGATTCTACAATCACAACTACTGTGGTATCTAGTTTAGCAAATGCTCCATCGTGTTCTAACTCTTATGCAGGTGATGCAAATAATTCTCTTCATACTGGACTCCGGATGCACGAAACACATGACAAGGAATCTCAAACTTCTAATTAACTTCGTGGAGAAGTTCCTGGGTACGGTCCGATTCGGAAATGATCAATTTGCACTATTCCTAGGATATGGAGATTTGGTTCAGGGGAATATCACGATAAAAAGGGTATACTACGTCCAAGGGCTCAATCACAATCATTTCTTGGTTGGTCAATTCTGTGATGCAAATTCGGAAGTTGCTTTCAGAAAGAAGACATGTTTTGTTCGTGATTATGATGGGAATGATTTACTCACCGGTTCACGAAGTACTGATCTTTACACAATTTCACTACAAGACACAACTTCATCAACTCTAATTTGCTTCATGGCTAAAGCTTCAACGATTCAGGCATGGTTATGGCATCAACGTCTTTCTCATCTCAACTTTAATACCATCAACTTGCTTTCCAAAAAAGATATTGTGAGAGGCCTACCAAGCTTGAAATTCGTCAAAGATCATCTTTGTTCTTCTTGTGAGCTTTGTAAAGCTAAACGAATTAGCTTTAAGACAAAGACTACACCAAGCTCTAAAGGACGGTTAGATCTTCTTCATATAGATTTGTGTGGTCCCATGCGTGTTCAAAGTATCAATGGGAAGAAATATGTTATGGTAATTGTCGATAATTACTCACGATACACATGGACTAACTTCTTAAGATCCAAGGATGAAACACCTGAAGTTCTCATTACCTTCCTTAAACTGATACAACGTGGTCTTCAAGCTTAAGTAAAAGTGGTTCGTACTGACAGAGGCACAAAATTTTTGAATTCAACTCTAAGGAACTATTTTGAAGCCGAAGGAATTAAACACGAAACATCTATTGCTCGAACACCCGAAAAAAACGGCGATGTTGAAAGACGAAACCGTACGTTAGTTGAGGTTGCTCGAACATTATCATCCGCTTCAAAATTACCACTATTCCTTTGGGTCGAAGCCGTGTCAACCGAATGCTACACACAAAACCGATCCTTAATCATCCCAAGACATCAAAAGACACCATATCATATAATTCATGATCGAAAACCTTCACTCAAACACCTTCATGTTTTTGGATGTACGTGTTACATTATTCGCGATGGTGAAAATCTGGACAAGATGAAAGAGAAAGGTGTTGCATGCATTCTTGTGGGATATGCAACTCAGTCAAAGGGATATAGAGTTTACAACAAGAGAACAAAATTGATAATCGAGACTATTCATGTCAGATTTGATGAATTACAAGAAATGACACTTGAAAAAAATAGTTTAAGTCCCGATCCACAACGACAAACGACTTCCGTTCACAACCGCACGAAACTCGGAACTCAAGACCACAACTATGAACCGTCAAGTTCAAAGTTGGTTCAAGGAAATGTTCCTAGAGCAGATATGATAGTCAACACGACAATTGAAGAGTTGGAAATGTTATATGGACCAATGTATGATGAATATTTTACGGGGGAGAAACATGTTGTATCAAAGTCTTCCGTTGTCACTCATGATAAGAATGATGATACCGATCATCGTCAACAAAAGGATACAACTTCATCTACTTCAACACGGGTTGCTGCAAACTTACCTCCTCAGAATATCACATCAACAACCCCTCCTACAACATTCACAACTACTGTCATTGCTCCAGAGAACACAAATCAAGCAGACTATGCATTAAATGACGAAGACGACTTCATCAACCAATTCGGTACACCGGTACACGAAACTGGAGAGTCTTCTACTCGCCATGTCGATTCGTAAAATATGCATACGTTCTACCAACGACATCCTTCAACACATCATTGGACCCGAGATCATCCTTTGGTTCAAGTAATTAGAAACCCTTCACATCCCGTTCGTACAAGACGACAACTTGAAACCGATGGTGATGTTTGTATGTTTGCACTCGCCGTGAGTACAGCTGAACCAACAAATATAAAAGAAGCCTTGGATGATCATGCTTGGATTGAATCAATGCAAGATAAACTTCTCCAATTTGAAAGACATAAAGTCTGGGAACTTGTTGATAGACCATACGATGTAATTCCTTTAAATCTTCGATGGGTCTGGAAAAACAAGATGGATGAACAAAACACGATTATCAAGAACAAAGCTAGGCTCGTGGCTAAAGGGTATGGTTAGAAAGAGGGTATTGATTTTGAAGAATCATTTGCACCAGTAGCTCGTTTGGAAGCAGTCAGGATTTTCCTTGCTTATGTTGCACATAAGGGATTCATTGTTTATCAAATGGACGTAAAGACGACATTTCTTAACGGACCTTTGAAGGAAGAAGTCTATGTTACACAGCCGGAAGGATTCGTCAATCCTTATTATCCTGACAAGGTGTATCGTCTCCACAAAGCACTTTATGGACTCAAGCAAGCTCCAAGGGCATGGTACGACGAGCTCTCGAAATTTCTGGTATCCAAAGGTTTCTCAAAAGGTTCTATTGATTTAACTTTGTTTACTTATAAATATGGGGATGACATTTTCCTTGTGCAGATTTATGTTGATGACCTTATTTTCGGGTCTACAAACCCAAAACTTTCAAAATGGTTTGAAAAAGTAATGCACAGCAAATTTGAAATGTCTATGATGGGCGAACTAAAATTCTTTTTAGTAATTCAAGTTCACCAATCCCCAAGTGTTATCTTTATCAACCAAGCTAAGTATTGCCAAGAGATAATCAAAAAGCATGGTATGACATCATGTGACCCCGTTGGGACACCATTATCAACCACATCACTAGATGTTGGTTTGGAGGGAGATGCCATAGATCAAACAAAATATCGTTCCATGATCGGCTCCCTCATGTACTTAACAGCAAGCCAACCATATATATCACATGATACGTGTTATTATGCACGATATCAAGCACGACCCACTGAAAAGCACCTCAAGGAGGTTAAACGGATCTTCTGGTACCTAAAGAATACCATTTATTTGGGACTCTGGTATGCGAGGGAAACCGGTTTCTTTCTAACGGCATATTCATATTCTGATCATGTAGGGTGTCTTGATACACGAAAAAGTGCTTCTTGTGGTGCACAATTTTTAGGTCATGATAACCTCGTGGGATGGTCTTCCAAGAAGCAGGATTGCACGTAACTGTCATCAGCCGAAGCGGAGTATGTGTCTCTATCTGCGTGTTGTGCTCAAGTTCTATGGATGAGAACACAACTCACGGATTATGGCTTCCACTTTGATAAAGTACCTATGTATTGTGACTCAAAGTCCGCCATAGCCATCTCCTGCAATATGGTACAACATTCCCGCACAAAGCACATTGATGTCAGATATCACTTCATTAAGGAACAAGTTGAAAGGGGTATTGTTGAACTATACTATGTTGGAACTGGTTACCAATTAGCTGACTTGATTACAAAAGCTCTTTCGAAAGAGAGGTTTGCGTATCTAGTTTGGAAAATTGGTATGAGATGTTTGACTCCAGCAGAACTGGAGATTCTGGCAAAGAAGCCTGCTTGATTAACCTATTAAACATCTACATGTATATTATTAAAAAAGCAAAATACAAAATTCAAAAACATTCTTCTCGACATGTCTTTCAGTATCGATAATATGGACGTACTAGAAATGTCGCTTAATAACGACACGGGTGTGTACATAAAGCTCGAATGAAAGTTGTAAATATTTTTCAAAACATGTCATTTCTACTCTTAATAAAGAAAATGTTTATCTTGGACAATTTTTCCAACAACGGGTAAAGCAATCTATCTTGGGTTGAGCTTGTCACAAGACATTCAACGTTTTGAGCTCAACACAATGGCTTGTAATCACTTTCAGATTGCAACCCGGATCTATATTCATGGGGGAGTGTATGCTTTAGTGCCCTTACCCTCAGCAAAAGAAGAGAAATCTTCTTACACTTGAGTGGATTTGTCAATACATTCAAAGTCTATGAACTCAAGTTTATGCTTTAGAAAAACTTTTTCGCCAAAAAGAAATAGAGTTTTTCAAAAAGCGTTGAACACAATATTTTCAAGAATTTCTCAATGATTATTCAAAATCTTTCAAAAATTGTGTGTTCAACAACTCCTATCCTCAAAAAGTGAAATGTGGATCACATCCTCACAATGTCAATTCAATTGGATCAATTTTTGAGGGGGAGCATTCCAAATTCATGCTAAGTTTGACACATTTTTCTCCCGAAAAGTTTCAAGACTATTTTTCAAAATATATTTTAATCAAATTTGGTATCTCAAATATCAAACGATTTTAATATTAGAGATAGGGGAGAAAATGTGATCTAAAGACTCAAGCACTCATGGTTACGATCAAATACCCACAACATCTTTAATTCACGACGTTATTGGTGTCAAAAGGGTGGTTAGGTTTAAGTCCTATGATCCAACCAGAACCGGAGGGATCTTCCCAGGGAAAATCCAATAGATTATTAGAAGTCCTTAGGAAAGATGGAATAGAATGTGAACGTAGCTGAATGCCGACTAAGTACTGATGCTAGCACTGGAACAATCACAACAAGGTGCTAGTAATGATGTCTTGGTAAGCATTGAAGAGGTTGAAGAATGAAAAAGAAATGTAAGGATAAAGGGTATAAAGAAATTAACCCTCCATACAACTTAGGAAGAAACCGGGTCAACACATCATGAAGACAACGCATCATGAACCCAGTGATGTAATGCACAACCCCTCCCCAACTGACTCAGGCTTATCTCAAAAGAAGTTTGTTTTATTGTCACGGAGATCAACACGACTTCTATTGACTTTCTCACTCCGATATAGTTGATATTGAATAGGTGGCATCTGCTCTAGCCTCCGACCACTGAAAGTGCACAAATCGAGTCTAGAGCCAAGAGATCAATCAAATCTTGTTAGGACACACAGATGACGATCAAGAGAGTCCTATGCTATATCCTTGCGATATTGCTAGAACACTCAGAGTGATACTACTTAGTATTCACAATGATGAGTGGAAATCCTTCCAGTTTTAACATTAAACAACACTACGGTAGGTCATGTGTAAGATTCTTTTAGAATTGAACATGTGTAAATTGAAAAGCAACAGTGGTTTTGTTGGAAATTCACTTTATGTGACGACATTTAAGAATTCCCATTAGTTATCATAATCACATACGCTTAGACTAGACTAGGTACGTTGTATAGTTTAAGTAGCGTGTGTGACTATATATACCCCTCCTATGCTTCTAAGGAGGGGTGTTGCTTGTGTCTCATTTGTGTTTTCATTTTGTAAATACACTTTTCTTAATCTTTAACATACAACCTCTCTTCTCTCTCTCTCAACAATGGCTTCCACCATTTACCACCATGTTAGACCACCGGATCATATAATAGCAAATTCACACTTGGCATCAGAGCCTCGGTTTCATCCTTGGATCGTTCGTGTTTTTGTTTCGTTTTGGTGGTCTAAAATTTTTTGTTGGGTCTCGTTCTATAATTTTTTTGGGTCCGAATCTGTATCATTTTCTTGTCACGGGTTATGTTTATATCCAATACTCATAACTTGTTTGTCCTAGTCTGTTAACTTGTTGTCAATCTTGTATGTCATCAGTCAAAGATGGTTTCCTTTTTTGTTTCACTGGTTTCATCAAAAACAGATTCATCCATGGTCAAAATGAGTTTTCTCATGGTCAAAAGTTGTCTCGTATCTGGTTTTCTGTCTACTGTTTCTGGTCTTAATTTTTGATCTAGTATCTTTTTTCTGGGTTTATCTTGTTGTTTATGATGATGAAGTTACCCAGAAAAATATTCAGATTACCATACCCGGATTTTCAGGAACAAGGACATCTCGTGGATAAGATTTCAGCTTCATGGTACATCGCATTGAGTGCGATGGGTTGACTACGATGTTACCACTACGATGGTACCACTTCGATGGCTCCATTGCGATGGGTACCATTGCGATGGGTACCATTGCGATGGGTACCCTCGCGATGGGACATCGACTGCGATGGACTCATGTTACGATGGCATTTTTTTAGACTTTGATGGGTTTAAAAAGACAGACTTCGATGGACTCTTCTTGTTTAGACTGTGATGGGTCCAAACTTAGACTGTGATGGGTCCAAAGTTTAAGACTGCGATGGACATTATACTTTTTGACTAGGATGGGGACTGCGATGGTATCCATCAAGTTGCGATGGTACCATCAAGATGAGGTTTAAAACTATGACTACGATGAAGTTTTAACAAAATCTTGACCATGCTGTTTAAAACCTTTCCGGGACCTTAAAAGACTGGACCAGGACCAAACATATCACCAACCTTATTCCTCCTCAACACAATTTAAACTAACCTAATCCCATCGTCACTTAATCCCCATATAAGACTCGAACGAAAACATAAACATGATCTTAAATAGTTATTTCGCGTGTTTCAATAAATCATGATCTTTGGAAGTTCAAATACACGAAATACTAAAATCATCATAGATCTATTTTTTAAGGAAAATCCTCGTTTAATTTTCGAAATGAAACAAGATTTATAACAAAATAGTTATGATCTATTTGTTTCTTTCGTTAATTACCAACATGCAATCAAGTAAACAAACCTACCAGAGATCCCTTCAAGGATCTTGAAGAAGTATTCTATCATGTCTTCTTGGTTTAAATTAATCAGTTTGGTTCGATGGGACTGCGATTGGTGTTGATTTCGGATTCGATGGGTATTTGATTATCGTTGGTATGGATATGGGATAAAGTTTAAGATGTGGATGATTAGATGGGATTGATGTTTAGATGAGGTTTTAGGTGGGGCGATGTTAACTATGTAAGGATGGTTTCAGATGGGAGAGAAAAGAGGGACGGAGTCAACGATGCAAGGAGTGTTTTTTGTGTTGTGACTGCGTTTTTCTAAAGAGTGATTAGGGTTGGGGAGTGTTTTATTCCCAATTGATGGACCGGGTATATTATTTTTGATATGGGCCATGGACTCACGTTTTGTTAACAAAGATATGGGCCATGGACTCTCAAATGGGCCGGTATACACACAATTTTTAAACATAAAATTTGTATTCTTGTATAAAGTTTGTGTATATTATGTTATACTTCGGTCATCATCAGGACGAGACAACAAGTGATGTGACAAAGTGTCGAGACATTGTGACGAGATTTATTTTGACGAGACCAAGAAAAATTTGGGTATATTTTTGGTGACTACAGATTTCGTTTGATCGGGTATTAATTACGTGACGTTGAAGACGGATTTTTCGAAGGCGTGTATTTATTTTATCTTCAATGATAACTTGCTCGTGCTTAATCTTAGAATGAAGACTTGTTTATCTGGTTTCCGGTTTCGGGGTGGTTGGTTGATGACTCAGATAACTATCACTTAAAGGGGTTACATTCTTGTACTCAGTGTCACGCGCTTAGTCGACGTGGATAATTTCAAGAGGTGTTGTGCTTATAGACTTCTTCAGTGATGCATTGAGTACATAGAGATTTCTCCACCGTTCTTCATTCAACAATAGTGCAAGCTTAAGTCACAAGATAGAAGGATTTTTATTCAGTGGTCACTTCAAATTGCTTTCACGTGGGTTGGTAAAGGTGGCCATGGAGAGTTTATGAGAAGAGATTTTCGATCAACAGCTGATTCTCACAAAATATATAATTCAGCTTATTTATTATTCTCACGAGATTTCAGGTATATGTGCGTACGATTTGTTGATGGTTCCGAGTTTCGAAACCATCAAGGGGGAAGAAGAAGACACATTGAACGCACAACGAGTACACATGATGAACTTCATACCTTCTTTTGATTTGATGGCATTCCGGGATGGCATTTGTCATAGCCGCAGAGAAAATCAGTCTTTTAACTCGTGGCGTTATCAATCTCTAAACGGTACACTACTGATTCGAGGTTTAATTGTTTTATTGTTACAATTAAACATCATCATTATCCTATTTGGAGAGATATGCATTCCCGGGACTTAATTGACTCTGGTGCATCTCCGGAAGAAGATATGTGCATTTCCGGGACTTAATTGACTCTGGTGTTACGATGTCAACTTCATGATTGGGATAAAGTGTCTACTTCAGTATTTGAACTTCATAATTGGGATTGATTTACTTTCTTCAACTATGTGGGGGAAGAAATGTCTTGATTCTTTCTGGTATGCATAACTTGAACTCTTAGGGGGAAGAAAAATTCAGAAGAATTATTTCAAGCGTGAGAAGAGAAGTTGTTGATCTACTTGGTGTGTCCCAAGCTTTCAATCTCTCATAGCAACGTTATCATGTTATATGATGGGATTTGCTTGTTAGATTTCGTTGTGCACTTAATCATTCTAAGCTTTATTGAAAGCTTTAAAGTTGCTTACGAGGATTGTCGGATTAGGGGGAAGCTATTTAAAAGCTTCTACATCAAGTTTATGTGGCATGAATTAGGGGGAACTTAATTCATAAGCTTCTCCTTAACCAGAAGTGTATGGGTTACTTAGCTCGTGCAGTTACAGTATTTCTTCTACAAGTTACTTTAAAGATGAGTCGTTTTGAAGACGAAGGCCTCATAAGACTTCATAAGCATTGGACGCTTCATGAAAGCTCTTGTTCTTAATCATTATGTACTTGTTAGGAAAAATATTGTAAGGAATTCTACATGTCGTCCCATGGGGGAAGATTGTTGGAAATTCACTTTATGTGATGATATTTAAGAATTCCCATTAGTTATCATAGTCACACACGCTTAGACTAGACTAGGTACGTAGTATAGTTTAAGTAGCGTGTGTGACTATATATACCCCTCCTAGGCTTCCAAGGAGGGGTGTTGCTTGTGTCTCATTTGTGTTTTCATTTTGTAAATACACTTTTCTTAATCTTACATACACAACCTCTCTTCTCTCTCTCTCAACAATGGCTTCAACCATTTACAACCATGTTAGACCACCGGATCATATAATAGCAAATCCACAGGTTTGATTATGAATTGATTCAAACTCGTTTCAGGTTTCTACGCAATATTTTTATGGTCTTGCCAGAACATTCTGAGTGATATTCATTAATATTCACAGTGATGAATGGAAATCCTTCTAGCGTCAACATCAAACAGCACTACGGTAGGTAACTTGCGAGATTCTTATGAATCAAGCTTGTGTCAACTGAAAAGCAACAATGGTACGATTCTTAATGAATCAAACTTGTTCTAGGAATTTGAATTGACGACTTTAATCAAGCGGATATTTATCCAATTGATTCACTCTTTATGTTCGAAGTCTTGCTTTGAGATGGTCGAGTAAAGAGAACGGCTAGTACAGCCGCGAAACCCTGTCAAGGAGGTTATTAATTGAATCTACCTATCACAGGTATGATATTTAATATCGTGTAACGGTCTTCACCGACCGGAGGTAAAACGCTACTGATTTAGGACGAATGTCAAAGCCATTCAGTCCGTGTCTAAGTTTGTCTCGAAAAGGTGGCGTTACGGTGTACTCAGCAAAGTCAAAGATTCAAAACCACATTCTCATGCCCAAAGACAGTCAACAATCAAGAAAGCTAAAGACTTCTGCAATTCTGATGATCAAAATCTTCCTTATCTATTAATGTAGAGGAAGACCTCACTTCAAAGGAGATTGTTAGCAAGCATTCAAGTTTATGCAAAGTGTGTGCATGTGGATAAAGACACAGGATAGCAAGATGGAAAATACAAGTCAAGAATTATTTGAAGAACTCAAGTTTAAAGACAAAGTCGAAAGACAACGACAAAGGCTCAAAGATCATAGCATGAAGTAACAAGACGACTATTACACGTTCAAGACTCATTTATGACGAAATTCGTAAATCTCCATAGATCTACAAATATCGAAGAGGAATGACCTCACATTGGGGGAGATTGTTAGCCTCAAAATATTGAGTCAAACAAGAATGTTCGGTCATAGGTTTATATTGTAACATTTAGTAGAACGTTGTAATAGTTAGTTAAAATAGTCGTGACATTACAGGCTTGATGGCTAGCTTAAAAGGCCTCTTTCAAGGTACTAAGCATTTTATTCAAGTCCAGCCCAATCAAACATATAGCCCATTATGCCACATGTAGGCTATGCTATAAATACCCTTCCTAGCATGTTAGGAAGGGTGTTGATTGTTCATTTTCTTAATCTAATCTTCCTATAGTTTCACACACTTCTCTCTACTTTTTCTCACTACTTTCTCTCTCTAGAATTCATCTTTTATCTACCTTTATTTCTTGTGTTAACATCACAAATATAAGGGACAACATGGTGGAAGACCTTTTGAAATTTCCTTAGGTTCATTCGGATTGACAAGTGTAGGAAATATACTAAGGTTTTCTCTAGTAGACATGTAATTTGGTGTATGGATAAATTCCCTTTGTATATTAAAGAGAATTCTAAAATCCGATTTTGCATTCTCTACATTAAGCTGTTCATAATCATACTTAGGATATGTAAAAATCACTTTTGACCGATTCTCTTCATGCAGTGACATATTCTCGGATTCATTCGAATTACCAATCGGGTCTAAGACTAAACCTAGCTTTGTTGCATCATAAAGCCGAGGGTTGTGGTTAATATCTTTCTTTGCATAACCCGGGTTGGGTGATAGGTCTGTTAGACGTGATAGAGTAAATTCCTTAAAAGATGAATGAAACAAGTGTACTAGATGTGAAGCGGAGTATTGTTTTAAAAGCAAAACATCAGTCTTTTTAATTTTCTCAGAACGCCTTAATTTCCGTTTCAACCCTTTTAGAATCGAGAATTTCGAAATCCGTTTGCAGTTTTTGAAAATTATTAACGACTGACTCTTTTTCTTTAAGTTCTTTTGAAAGATTTGCTCTTAAACTTTCAATTTTTAGTAAATTATCCATTTAGACTTTCCTAAACCTATCAAATTCTGGATTGGTTAAGGTATTGGTCAACGGAGTTAATTCCAAGGTTTTAACCTTTTCCTTATAAAAAGCAAGCTCGGCAGATAATGTCTGATTAACACCTAGGGTTTCAAGGACCGCATTATTCATTTGGCCAAGCATAGATTCCGACACCATAACCAAATCTTGTTGAGCAGACGAATTTGTAGACGTAATAGCTCCCGGTTGTGTTTCACTCAAAGTCTGGGGACTTGCATTGATATTGCTATCATTGTTTGTCTCCTCGTTTGAATTTCTAACCACCGAAGGCTGTTCCGGATACTCAGACACTTGCTCAACTTGATAAGGTACAATACTAGTATCAGTGACCGTATTTGGTACCTCGGAGATTGTATCAGCCCCATAAAGTGAAAGATTTTCCATAAGAGCTACCTTGGCGGTATTGAGGTCATCACAGTCTGACTCGTATGCATCAAGGTCATCGCATTGATATGCTGCATTGTTGGTAGAAGCTGTTGTGAGTCCTTCAGTATCCGCAACTCCTGGATCTGCTAGAAATGCAAACTCCTCTTCAACGAGTTCTCGACCTTGTGCTTAAGCATTAACCAAGTAAATCTTTTCCTGAAACCATGTACCATCCCTCTTCCTCATTGGTTGCTTACACTCCCGAGCCATGTGTCCTTCCCCTTTGCAGTTATAACAGATGATCATCTTCACTTTGTCAGTATTGTTTCCTCTTGGAGTAGTGTTGAATGGGCGTGCAACAGTATTGGATGAGCTTGGTCTCCCCTGAAGTAGTTGCACAGTAACTCTACCATCTTGAATTGTTGCTTGTTGACGAGAGTTAGAAGAAGTTCTCAACTGATTGTTTGTTGGATATGGTCCTTTATAACCTCTTTTGTGCAACGTTTGAGTTATGTAGGCACACATTTGTGCTAGTACATCAGTAGGTTTATCCCCTTTTCTGAACTCGACAATTGGAACCTCATCATCACAGTAGAAAACCGATGCTGGTGGAGCCACATACAAACTGGAAGGAGTACTAACATGTTGTGAGTAGTGAGGTGGAGGAACTTCATGTTGCTGATAGGTGATAGTAGGATTTGTTGGTGGTTGATAAGAGAGTATGGTTGTTGAGCACGTTGTGATGATAATGTTGGTTGCTGATATTGTTGCTGATATGATGTAAGTGGTTGTGGTAGAATCGAATATTGAGGATAGCTTGGAGTTTGATACAAGGGCTGATATGAAGATTGTTGTCCCATAACATACGGAGTGTTGGTATATGACAAAGTTGGATGATTTGCCATTAACGCCAATGGTTCGGAATAAGATCCTTGAGACATGCGTTTCTAGAGCACATGCTTCTCGTGTTGCTGCAAGAAAGCATAAAGTTGATCTAAATTTGATTTGTGCAAATCCCGAATCAATTTAACATTAGTGACATATTGGCTCCACTCTAGGGGTAACGTGTTCAAGAACTTGGTATTGAGTTGAAACTGAGCAATCATGAGATTATACACATTCAAATCATTCATCAATCTAGTGAAGCGCCAGTAGTAGTTAATAAGTGTGAAAACACTTACCCTTTTACCACTTAATTATAATAATAACCAAGCCAAAACGTGTATTTAATGTTGTAAATGTCGGAATTATGCATGGTTTGTGTTTTTGTTGTGATTTAGGACCAAAATGTGAAAAGGGAAGAAAACACGGGCTTTCACGGGATTTCACGGGCTTCTATCGAAGAAAAAGACAAAAGACGAAGTCAAAAGATCAAGAGTGTAAAAAGAACGGAAGTCCAAGGCCTATTATGAAGATTTATCAAAGAAAAAGTCTAAAGACGGATGTTTAATGAAGTCGAAGAACCAAATAAAAGATGAAAATTAGAAGACGAGTTCATTTCATATCGACAAATCCCGAGACAACGTCGAGAAAGACGAAGAATTTAAAAGACGAAAAGACGAGAAGAACGAAGAAAGCATCAACACATTTACTCCTCCTATAAATACCCTCCTAATGTGTCATTAGGAGGTGTTAGCTAATTTGACACATTAGTCTTTCCAATTTATTTTCTTGCACTTTCATATTTTTATTTACTTAATTATTCTTAATTTGAAGATTATTTCAAGTAAGTTTGTTGAATCTTTATCTTTAATTTCAAGTTTTATATTAATCTCTCATTCTACCTTTCTTGTCTTGTTTAATCTTATTGCTAATTTGCTTATTGTCATGCTTAGTTGATTATCTTTATTGGTTTTTATGTGTTTGATTTTTATAGCTTATAGTCTTTAGTGCTTATTGTGCCATTTTTCTTATTTTTAATTAAGTGCTTAATAGTTATTTTTATAAAAAGTTGATTTTAAATACTTTTTTTTAGTGTTTTTAAAAGTTTTTAAAAGTTTTTAAAATTTGGCTTATTTAGTTTTTCTTAAATTTTATTTGGTTTAAGTTTTTGTTAGGTGCTTATTAGTTTTTAGCTTATTTTTGCTTTTTGCTTAATTTTGTTCTTATCCGGGGTTTTCCAAAACCCCAGTATCCCGGATAAGGAATTTTAGACATTCCGGATAAGATATTTTATTAGACATTCCGGATAAGCCCCAGGACAAAACATTCCGGATAGCATCTTTATTAGACATTCCGGATAACAAGCCAAACCTATAACCCGGATAGTACAAAAAGTTCTCAACCCGGATAAGCAAATAACTTGGATCCCGGATAAGAGTGTAAATGCATAACCCGGATATTGAAAAAAAAAGTGGAACCCGGATAGTGTATTAAATTGCATTTCCCGGATAAGTTTATAAAAGGCGAAACCCGGATAAGAATAAGCAGACACATTCCGAATTACATATATCACTCTGACATGCATGCTTGCCTGCGAGCTTATACTTTTCCCGCCAATTTTGAGCTCCCTGGCTGCGTGCTTGAGCTAGTTGCTTGCCTGCTTGCTTATTAGTTAATATTGTTCCGCATCGATTTAGTTTTATCTGAAAGTTTTTCCAATTTTTATTCTGAAAGTCACGTATTTTTAGTTGTATTTTTCGTCAAATTTTAGTATTAGTGTTTTTTTGAAAAGTTTAAGTTTTATCTTTTATTTAGTGCCCGTTTTAACTTTTACCTCGTTTAGTTTTAAAGTAGCCATTTAGTCATGTTTCCTCCTTTTTCATTAGGTAAAATTTATTTTTAAGTCAAAAGTTAATTTCTTCGTTTAGTTTTATTTTTATTAATTATTTTGTTTTAAATTTCGTTTTATTATTTGTTTCGCTCCTTTATTATTAGTTATTTGTTTTTGACTTATTTTTATTACTTTTCGCATTTACCTTTCAAGTAGAAATAGATAACCAAAATCTCCTTTTCTTAACCAAGAACAATTAAGTCTAGCATTAAACTATGATCAATTCGAATTGACACGAGAACGAAACAACGACAAACACGTAAAATCTTGATATTAAAATGGCGCCGCTGCCGGTTCTTTTCGTGAAGATTAACGGTTTTCTGTGAGAGACGCGTTGGATTTTGGGATCCGTTCACTCGTGAGCGTTATTTTTCGTGTCAAAAATTTTCAAAAATCCTAAAAATCAAAAAAATTCAAAAATCCTAAAAATCAAAAATTTTCAAAAATACAAAAACATTTAAAAAACTCATAAAACGCATTTCTTTTACAAAAGTTTAGCACCAAAAAGATTTTATTTTTACGTTAACTATATTTCCTCTATTTCTTGGATATCTTTTTCTTTTGCAAGTGTACGCGTACTCGCTCATCGTCTTATTCTGAGCCCGAGACTCTTGAAGACTTAGACATGGCCGGTGTACACAACAATAATAATCCACCTCACCCCAATTTGAATAATAACAACCATGTCCCTCCACCCGACCTTCGTACGATGGAGGAGCTGTGTCAACCAACAATGAATGGACGTGGAGGACCGATTGCGCCGATGCAAATCACGGCTCTTGAATTTTTGTTGAAGCATCACATGATCCAACAAGTTCAAAATACTTGTCCATTTTGCGGATTACCGGATGATGATGACAACAAACACCTCGAAAAATTCATTACCGTCACTCAAAGTATAAAATTGCCCGGTGTTACCATGGATTTTCTTCGCCTTCATCTATTTCCACACACTTTATCCCACCATGCCGAAAAATGGTTTGATCGTCTTCCAAAGAATTAAATTCATATATGGGACGAAATGACTCAACGATTTTTGTCGCGCTACTTTCCATCATCCATGGCAACGAGCCTCCGGAATCAAATCAGTGGATTTACACAAGAACCTGACGAGTCTCTTTTCGATGCTTGGGAACGTTATAATGTTTTGATCGATCGATGTCCTAACCACAATATGCTCCCCGTCACCTTAATTGATACTTTCTACAACGGTTTAACTTTTCGTGATCGTGATACGATTAATGCAACTGCCGGTGGCACATTTATGAAAAGAAGACCCGAGGAGTGTAGAGAGCTTATAGAGAACATGACTACTCATCACAAAAATTGGGATTCATCCGCATCTTCAAGGAATAACCCGAGAGTCAATGTTTCTTCTATTTCATCAAACCCCGAGATGACCTAACTCACCCGCATGATGACCAAAATGAACAAAAATATCCAACTCATGGCTACGAATCAACTACAACAAGTTAAAGCTGTAGCACTTTCTTGTGAGATTTGTGGCGGTCCTCATTCATACACTGATTTTCCTTCTACCCATGACAATCTGGAAAACGTGTATGCGGCTCATGGTAACTATTCAACGGAGAGCTACCAAGCCCGACCTCAAGGTGATCGTAACTTGCTAAGTTATCGTTCCAACAACTTTCTTTCACCCGGTTTTTCTCCTCAAAACCACAATCCCAACAACTTTAATAGAAGCAATCCAAACCCACTTCGAGCTTCTACTCCATATCACCCACCCACTCACCAAGCACCACCCATCACTCTACCTACAACTTATAATCATGATGTTGAAACTTTCATAAGGACCCAAGGAGAGGTAGTTAAGAATCTTCAAAGCTAAATCATCAACTTGAAAGGAGATATCACTAAACAAGGGAATGATATTCGAACCGAGCTTAGACATGATATGCAAACCTCTTTAACCAATCAAACGAATGATTTGAGGAATATGATGGCTAGTTTCTTTCAAAGTACTCAACCCTCTACTTCAGGCTCTCTTCCTTCCAATACCGTCATCAACCCAAGAGCGAATGTGAGTGCTATTACTACACGTAATGGAGCAACTCTAGTAGGACCATCTACCCCTTCCCTAGTTACACCATCTACACCTCCTCCACCACCATTTATCCCGCCTACTTCCACGCCTAGTATTAGTTCTCCATTACCGTCTCCACCTCTTTATGAAGAAGTACCCAAGAAACACCCTTCACCAACCCCACCTTCTACATCTAAATCTACACCTACCACACCACCATCTAAACCCAATATCCCTTATCCTTCTTAGTTATACAAGTGCAAAGTACTCACTAAAGAGGATGCTCAAGTTACTTCATTTTTGAAGATGATTACGCAAATGAACTTTAACATTAGCCTTGTTGAAGCACTTGTCCAAATGCCGAAATTTGTGAAAGCATTCAAGGAATTGCTTAGTTAGAAGGAGAAGATACCGAGTTTGTTAATACTCGATTGAATGAGAATTGTTCTGCTGTCATTCATAAAGAACTTCCAGAAAAACTTGGAGATCTCGGTCGTTTTGTGCTACCATGTACTTTTAATCAAACCGAAGAATTTACTGCCTTAGCCGATCTCGGGGCAAGTATCAATTTGATGCCATTAAGTTTTTGGAAAAAGTTATCATTACCCGATCTTACACCAACAAAGATGACTCTTGAGCTAGCAAATCGAACTCTCGCTTACACCGTTGGTATTGCCGAAGATGTGTTTGTTTAAGTTGGTACCTTCACTTTTCCGGTTGATTTTGTTGTTGTTTATTATAAAATGGACCCTTGTATTCCGTTAATACTTGGTCGGCCATTCTTAAGAACCGGAAAAACTTTAGTCGATGTTGCCGAAGGTGAACTAATCCTAAGGGTCGGGAATGATCAACAAGTTTTTAAGATGGGGAAGATCACAAACAAATCAAATGGAAGGGAATCGGCGAATATGATTGATGTGCTTCAAGACGAGCTTGATACAACTACTTGTAAAAGTACAAAGCTTGATGATTTTGTCGTCTACAACAACCCTCTTTTCGAACCTATCATGATAATCCACTTTTTCAAGAAAATGTGGAAGATTCTGAAGATCCTCTCTCCAATTTGGATGCCCCACCAATATATGATGCTCCACCATTTTATGATGACTATGATAATGACTCTAATTCCGATTTGGATGATTATGACAATTTTGCTTCAGAGTATAAAGACATGCCAACCTATGATGACTTTGATGATGTTGATACTATTTCGAGTGATTCTTCAAAAGATGACCTTGCTCCTATTTTTGATGAAGATCCTCCGCCAACAATGCTTGATCCTACTTTGGATGATTACTCATTTGAGGAAGATTTTGCTACTTTTCTCAATACATACTTCCCCAATGAGAATGATTCTCCTCCTTTGGACTTTGATTATGGTCTTTATCCCCCTTCAGATATGAAGAAACCCGTTTCAAAGGAGGAGAAGCTGGATGACACCTATATCCGTAGTACCTATGTCTTAACACCTCTTTATCCACCTTCTGAGGATGAGATTGTGAGATTTATGAGCGGATCTTCTTCAAGGTCTACTGAGCCTAAGTGTTATTTTCCCCTAAAGGAAAAGGTGTTCGATCCCGGTATTGCAATTTTTAAGCCATCTCAGTATCCATCTGATGAAATAAAAGGAAAGATTTTTGGAACTTGTGGAGATATGCTTGCACTTCATCATACTTTCTACCACCGTGCTCAATCTTTGCTTAAGGGAACCTTGCCTACTCTTCTTTGTCTTGCCTTGTTCACCTTAAGCTTGTGCTATTTGATGGACGAAAACCATGTATTTGATCCCGGTGGATGTTCTTCAAGGTTATTACCATGCTAATCAAGGTCGAGTCAGGCTCATGACTCGGTTAACAAAAACAAGCGCTTCTCGGGAGGCAACCCGAGTATCTATCCTTTTTATCCGTTTTTATAATAAGTGTAGGGGGAGACCTTAGTATGTGTTTGTTGTTTTCTTTCTTATCATGTGCAGGGATTCGAGCTTTCAAAAATCCATTCTTGATGTCTTTTGACGACCCATGATTCGGTGTACCCGTCTTCTCGGTTCTATCCTAAACTCTTTTGATTCACTATTTTATATTCTACAATATTAAAATAGGAATCACTTTAGTTGTCTCTTCCTTAGCAAGATTTAAACAACGTGCACAATGTCCTAAGTGTAGGGGAGTTTACTCCCACATGCTTAAACATTGAGGACAATGTTTATATCAAGTGTAAGGGGGACTTCTATCGAAGTTAAGTGGGCTTTTCTATGTATTTGTCCTCATTTTAACCGGAAAATTGATTTTTTGACATTTTTCAAATTTTTTTTATCTATTTTGGCCTATTAGTATTTTCCCTTGTTATCGTTATTTTTTTCATTAGAATAAATTTTCAATAAAATGATTTTAATAAGTTTAGATGTCTTTGATATATTAGGCCTGTTATGAATCTTTTGACTCAACCCGAGTTTACTTATCCAAGTTTACTCTAGCTAGTATCCTTAACGTGTTTAAATCAAGTTTTGCTAGGCTTTTATATAGGGAACTTTAAAACGAGAAAGTCTTAACTCTTACGGGTTAAGAACAAGAACTTTTCGCAAGTTCCTATAATTGATCCTAGAAAGTCGTTTATCAAGGGAACTTTAAAATGTGAATTCTAAAACTTGAAAAAGTCTAAGAAGTTGCAAGATCCTATAGATGACTTGAAAACCCGAAACATTGATTTAATAGGCTAAACATCCACGAGTCTCATTCCTCGAGATTTTAAATTGTGGAGAACGAGAGATGATAGACCCAATTATAAGTTTGGTATTCTTTCATGAATTTATGTGAGTTGATTATGAGCTTTTTCTCCCATCGCTTGTTAATAAATTTAATTGCAATAAATAAGGTCGTACGATTTGAAAAGTTACTTAGCTTCTAGCACAAGATCGTTTAAAAGTTGCTCGGTATTAATTAGAGTTCATAGCCAAGGCATAACTTATTGAAGTGGGATGCGAAAATTGGCGAGTCCGAAAAGGCCCTAACAAGGCATGAGGGCTATATTTTGTTGCTAAAGATCCAAAGTGATGTGAAGAATCATTTATCAAGAATCAATATGAAGGATCGAGACACACGACGAAAATCAAATACTCCCCTAAAGATCATGGAGAAGTCTATCCAAAAAGACCCTAGCAAGGTATGAGGATAAATAGATCCAAGTCCTAAAAGGAGGCGGATCGTTGTATATCAAAATCCCAAATAAAGATTAGAGAAAAATGAAGAAGTCGTGGTCCAAGTATGAAGAATCTCTCGAAACTTTAAGTGAAGAAATTCCTATTATGAAGAGAAGACCATTATATCAAGAACGTCTCTCAAGATTTGAAGTATGAAGTAAATGCCAAATATCGATCCGAGAAAGGTCTCAAATCGTGAAGCGAGTTATGCCAAGATATGAACCTTAAGAGGTCCCGAGAAGCAGTTTTAAAAGATTTTGTCCTTTAGCTAACTATTGATTAAATCGTCCTACATTATTTTCAACCTAAATAACTATCGAAATAAGTCAACAATGCATCCTCGTGATCATTCAAGACAACAATAAAATATAAGAGATACACCTAGGAATAAGGGAGTCTAAGTGAATAATTGGGCCACATGAGTTTGTGTTAGTTTGCTAACTTCTAATAACAATGATCTCGTTTTAAAGCTTGGTTTGGGGAACGTGAAACTTGAGGGTGATAAACATTTATGACATACCAAAGCCCTAATGTAAGTCTTCGATATCTCTACTTCTTTTCTTCTTTTAAATATCTTGTAATTTTCTATACCTTTAAGTTTCCTTAATGTCTTGTATTTAATAAAGGCCAAGGTGGGTTAATTATGATGGAAAATGTAAATTTTGCTTTGTAACTAATGCATTGCATGAGGACATTGCAATGGTCAAGTGTAGGGGATTTAATAAGTGTGAAAACACTTATCCTTTTACCACTTAATTATAATAATAACCAAGCCAAAACGTGTATTTAATGTCATAAATGTCGGAATTATGCGTGGTTTGTGTTTTTGTTGTGATTTAGGACCAAAATGTGAAAAGGGGAGAAAACACGGGCTTTCACGGGCTTTTATCGAAGAAAAAGACAAAAGACGAAGTCAAAAGATCAAGAGTGCAAAAAGAACGGAAGTCCAAGGCCTATTCTGAAGATTTATCGAAGAAAAAGTCTAAAGATGGAAGTTTAATGAAGTCGAAGAACCAAATCTAATAAAATATGAAAATTAGAAAACGAGTTCATTTCATATCGACAAATCCCGAGACAACGTCGAGAAAGACGAATAATTTAAAAGACGAAAAGACGAGAAGAAAGAAGAAAGCATCAACACATTTACTCCTCCTATAAATACCCTCCTAATGTGTCATTAGGAGGTGTTAGCTAATTTGACACATTAGTCTTTCCAATTTATTTTCTTGCACTTTCATATTGTTATTTACTTAATTGTTCTTAATTTGAAGATTATTTCAAGTAAGTTTCTTTATCTTTAATTTCAAGTTTTATATTAATCTCTCATTCTACCTTTCTTGTCTTGTTTAATCTTATTGCTTATTTGCTTATTGTCATGCTTAATTGATTATTTTTATTGGTTTTTATGTGTTTGATTTATAGCTTATAGTCTTTAGTGCTTATTGTGCCATTTTTCTTATTTTTAATTAAGTGCTTAATAGTTATTTTTATAAAAAGTTGATTTTAAATATTTTTATTATTTAGTGTTTTTAAAATTTTTAAAATTTTGGCTTATTTAGTTATTCTTAAAATTTATTTGGTTTAAGTTTTGGTTAGGTGCTTATTAGTTTTTAGCTTATTTTTATTTTTTGCTTAATTTTGTTCTTATCCGGGTTTTTCCAAAACCCCAGTATCCCGGATAAGGAATTTTAGACATTCGGGATAAGAGATTTTTTAGACATTCCGGATAAGCCCCAGGATAAAACATTCCGGATAGCATCTTTATTAGACATTCCCGATAACGAGCCAAACCTATAACCTGGATAGTACAAAAATTTCTCAACCCGGATAAGCAAATAACTTGGATCCCGTATAAGAGTGTAAATGCATAACCCAGATATTGAAAAAAAAGTGGAACCCGGATAGTGTACTAAATTGCATTTCCCGGATAAGTTTATAAAAGGCGAAACCCGGATAGGAATAAGCAGACACATTCCGAATAACATATATCACTTTGACATGCCTGCTTGCCTGCGAGCTTATACTTTTCCCGCCAATTTTGAGCTGCCTGGCTGCGTGCTTAAGCTTGTTGCTTGCCTGCTTGCTTATTAGTTAATATTGTTCCGCATCGATTTAGTTTTATCTGAAAGTTTTTCCAATTTTTATTCTGAAAGTCACGTATTTTTAGTTGTATTTTTCGTCAAATTTTAGTATTAGTGTTTATTCGAAAAGTTTAAGTTTTATCTTTTATTTAGTGCTCGCTTTAGCTTTTACCTCGTTTAGTTTTAAAGTAGCCACTTAGTCCTATTTCATCCTTTTTCATTAGGTAAAATTTGTATTTAAGTCAAAAGTTAATTTCTTCTTTTAGTTTTATTTTTATTAATTGTTTTGTTTTAAATTTTGTTTTATTATTTGTTTTGCTCCTTTATTATTAGTTATTTGTTTTTGGCTTATTTTTATTACTTTTCGCATTTACCTTTCAAGTAGAAATAGATAACCAAAATCTCCTTTTCTTAACCAAGAACAATTAAGTCTAGCATTAAACTGTGATCAATTCGAATTGAACCGAGAACGAAACAATGACAAACACGTAAAATCTTGATATTAGTAGTCATGAAATGTTTCCCCTGGAATGTATGAGCCTATCGAACAAGTCATAGATTTGACACTCTCGTTCCTTCTTGGAAAGTGACGTCCCTTGTAACAAAACCGTTAAGCGATCCCAAAGCTCCTTTGCTACCTTGTGTTTGCTTACCATGCGATAAATATTGGGTGGAAGAGCTTGCTTGATCGTCTGAACGGCCTTGTCATCCGCATCGGCGATAATTTGATTGGCACCCGTTAGTTCATGAAATAGCCTTGGCCTAGTCACATTGTCTACAAACTTCACCCCAATCGAGTGGTCCTTGCTCAATGGATTGAACCATGAGTCTTCCACTGGGTCTACCCATAATATAAGACATCATGCGACCTTGCCATGCTTCAAAAAGCTCTTTGATAAGCAACGGTGGACGGGTATCAGTACCCGAGATGATAGAAAGATCAGTAAGCGATGTCATTGTCGGCATAAATGAATGAGGATTCATTTTTGAACACTTGATGGAAAAAGATTATCTTTTGATCGTCCAATGAAATCAGGTTCTGAAACTGTGTTGTTGTTGATGCTTAGTTTGTGTGTTGGTGAAGAAATCGTCAAAATCCCAAATAACTTTCAAGGTTAATCTCAAAAATTAAAAAAATTGAACTTCTGAATAAACCACAAATGAGAACTTCGGAATAATTCTCAAACCTATCTTCGGAATAATTCACAACAGAGAACTTCAGAATAATTCTTAAAATAACTTCGGAATTACCTGAAAATAGTACTTCGGAATAAATGAAAATAGCACTTCGGAATGATTAAAGCACTTCGGAATGTGTGATTTGAGTACTTCACTTCGGAATAAGGATGTGGTTACACTTCGGATTATGGAGGTTTTGACTTCAGAATATGGATGTAAGTACTTCACTTTGGAATAAGGAAGTAAGTACTTCACTTCGGAATACGGAATTCGAGAACTTCGGAATCAGGTTAACTTCGGAATGTTTGATGAACTTGGACTCCGGAATATGATGTACTTGGACTTCGGAATATGATGTACTTGGACTTCGGAATATTGTTGTTGGAGAACTTCGGAATAGTTTACCTTCAATACTTCAGAATATTACTACCTTGGTACTTCGGAAAAAACAGAAACCCTCGTGATAACTTTGGAATAATAAAAAACCCTCCTTAGTACTTCTGAATAAACAGAAACCCTCTTAAGTACTTCGCAAAAATTCAAACTATATTCGAATTTTTTTAAACCCAATATCACTGTTAAGCATAAAAACACCCCGAAAATCACCAAACAACAAAAAAAATTTGCGATTTTAACCCAATCAAGTAAACCGAATCACTACCACAACTATGTAGTTGATTTGTTTACCAACTTAAACCATAAAAACGCGAAAAAATTTCAAGATTTGAGATTGATTATGCTTAAAACTCCTAACACAATAAAAACTAAAGAACAACATAAATCATAACCTTAAATCACCCCATGGCTCTTGATACCAATTGTAGAAATATGATAATCTATGATCCTATCAAGATGGTTGTTATTTCTAGAGAGAGAAACTAGAGAGAGAAAGATGAGAAGAAAACTATGTTTAATGAATAATAAAATGAACAACCAGCACCCTCTCCATCAAAGGAGAGGGATTTTATACCCAAGTCCTTAGGGGATGGACAAGCCCATGGGCTAGGTTGTGTTGGGTCCACTAGATATGGATCTTGCAGCCTGTTAAGGATGGTGAACGACTTTTGTAATCACAAGTCTATTCACAGAGAGACTGTAGATGAAAAACACAGTATAAGTGCGGAATACAAATACTATGAACAAGAAGAAACATAATAACTATAATAACTTGATCCTTACTAAGGATTTCTACTATTAATATGAACTAAATAATGTTTGATGAAGGTGTGTATAACCCTTCTGCCAATGGTTCCTTTTATACTACAAGGAAACCCTAATATAGCATTAAACCAAAACGTGTAACTTCTAATATGCATATCCTTTCCTAACATATCTCATGCATATCCTAACAAACTACTCAGAATAATAATGTTTGACTTTCTACTAGACCAGGAGAACGTGTGTTAGAAATACGTTTTAACGTATATTAGAAGTATCGGTCACTCCACAATATTATTAATGTTGTAATAGCTCGTAGTTAATGAGTACTTATTTAGTTAAGTAAGAAACCAAACCATGGGCTTGTCATGGGTCGGCCCAATCCCAATAGTGGCCTTGGATATAAATACCCCTTTCCACCATGGAAAGGGGTTGGTTGTTGATTTTCCATTTTCATCATTTGAATAAAAACACATAGTTCTCTCTCACTTTCTCTCACTAGTTTCTCTCTCTAGAAATCTTCAACCCACTTCATTGATTCATAGATTATCAATATTCTACATTTGGTATCAAGAGCCATGGGGTGATTTAAGGTAAAGATTAGTGTTGTTTTTTAGTTCTTAAGGGTATTAGTGATTTTTTAGAAAAATCAACCTTGAATCTTGTAATTTTTGGTGTTTTTGTTGTTGGGATTAGTAGATAAGTGTTGGGCTTAGCTTATTTTGGTAGAAATCACAAAACTTTTTGTGGTTTTTGATCAAAAATCGGGTTTAAAATCGTTCGAAGGTTGCTTTATTTGGTCTCGAAGTGTTTTTTCCAGGTTTATTCCGAACAGCCAAATATTCCGAACAACCAATCATTCAGAATAGCCAAACATTCAGAATAGCCAAACATTCCGAATAGCCAATCATTCCGGATAGGATATTCCGGATAGGGGTTTATTCCGAGTAAGGGATTATTTCGGATAAGAGTTTATTCCGAGTAGGGGATTATTCCAGATAGTGTATTATTCCGAATAGGGGTTTATTCCGAGTAGGGTATTATTCCGAGTAGGGTATTATTCCGAGTAGGGTATTATTCCGAATAGGGTAGTATCCGAATAGGGTTATATTCCGAATAGGGGTAGTATTCCGAATAGGGTTGGATTCCGTATAGGGCTATATACCGAATAGGGTTATATTCCGAATAGGGGTAGTATTCCGAATAGGGTTGGATTCTGAATAGGGTATTATTCCGGATAGGGTATTATTCCGAATAGGGTTTTTTTTCGACGATTTTTAGTGGATTTAATCTTGGCTTCTTACACTCTTTACTTCAACAACACAACACAATTCATAACCTTACTTCACTGCTCGATCAACCGATAATCTTTGTTTCTTTAAAGTGATCAAAATGAACCCGAATTCATTAATGCCTCAAATGACATCACTTACGGACATTTCCGTCATTATGGGAACGGATAATCACCCTCCAATGCTCATTAAAGAAGTCTTTGAAGCATGGCAAGGCCGTATGATGTCATACATTAAGGGAAAACCGACATATGTGAGGCTTATGGTCAAGTCAATTCTAAATGGTCCACTTGATTATGGTACCATTGTGGTTAACAATGTGACTCGACCACGGGAGTTTGAAGAACTTACACCAGCCCAACAACTTGTTGCCAATGCAGACGAAAAGGCTCTTCAAACCATTCTCCAAGCTCTTCCACATGACATCTATCGAATGGTCAGTCAATATACGGTTGCAAAGGATTTATGGGAACGTCTAAAGGTGTTGCTACAAGGTACGTCTCTCACCAAACAGGAAAGGGAATGTCAGTTATATGATCTGTTTGATAGATTCACGTACATCCCAGGGGAAACGCTTCACGACTACTACTTCAGATTCACTACTCTCATGAATGATCTGAATGTATACAATCTCGTGATTGCTCCATTCCAGGTTAACACCAAGTTTTTGAATACTTTACCTCAAGCTGAATGGGGTGAGTATATTACCGATGTTAAGTTAACCAGGGATTTGCATAAGTGCAATTTGGATCAACTCTATGCGTTTCTTCAGCAGCATGAGAAACATGTGATCATGCACCGTTCGCCTCGAGGTATGTACCCTGATTCTTTAGCTTTGATGGCGAATCAACCAAGCTTGTCATACAACAACACTCCTTATATCATGGGACACCAAGCCTATCATCCATCACCGTACATGACTCCAAGCTTCCCTCAATATTCAATTCTACCGCAACCACCCACCTCACATCAGCAACAATATCGGTTTAATGCACCTTCATCACAATATGCTTCACAACCTCACCCAGCAAGCATTGCACCTTATGCTCAGTCTTCATATTCTTCTTATCAAGAGAATGCAGCATATCTATCAAGCTACTCTGACCACATGAGTATTCCTTCTAGTGCTTATGCAGCTCAACAAGACCAAGCACTGTATTGTGATAATGATGAAGTCCCCATTCCTGAATTCAAACAAGGAACTGACCCAGTTGAAGCGTTAGCCACTATGTCTGCTTATCTCACAAGGACTTTAAGCAAACGAGGATTTAGAGGACCAGCTCCTACGAACAATCAGCTGAGGAATTCATCCAATTCTCGCCAACAAGCTACTATTGAGATTGGCAGGGTAATGGTTCAACCTATTCAACCTTATCAGGGGAGACCTACTACATCAATCACCAATGCACGCACGGTCAATCCTGCTCCAATGGTCAACATTCCTCCATGGGCTAATTCCACAGGCAAGTTGAGAATGATTACATGCTACAACTGTAAGGAAGAAGGTCACATGTCCAGGGATTGCAAAAACCCCAAGAGGAGAAGGGATGGTCAATGGTTTGCAGAAAAGATTTATCTGGTGAACGCTCAGGCACAAGGAAGGGAACTTGATGAAGAGGAGCTTGCATTTCTTGCTGATCCAGGGATTGCTGAACAAGACGTTGTCACCACACATAATGTAGCATACCAAGCAGATGATCTTGATGCTTACGATTCAGACTGTGATGAACTTCAATCTGCACAGGCAGCTCTTATGGCAACTATCTCTAGCTTGGGGCCAGAAAAAATATCTGAGGTACTTACTAATACCACTGATAATACCACTGATACTAGTATTCAACCACATCAAGTTGGGCAAGAGGGTGCTGATCCGAATGAGTCTTCGGTGGTGAGTCTCTCAAATGAGGAGACAATCAATGATAGTAATATCAATGTGAGTCCCCAGACTTTGAGTGAATCACAACCGGGAGCCATTTCGCATACGCATATTCCTTCTCAACAAGATTTGGTCATGGTTCCTGCTACATTACTTAGCCAAATGAATACTGCACTCTTAGAAACCCTAGCTAAGAATAAGAATTTGTCTGCTGAGCTTGCTTTGTGCAACGAAAAAGTTCAAACTTTGGAATTAGTTCCTTCGTCCACTGTTCTAACAAATCCCGAATATGATCATTTTCGAAACAAACAAATGAGTCATTTGCAAGAAATTGAAACCTTAAGAGCAGATCTTTCTAACGAACTTAAAGAAAAAGAGTTAGCGGTCACTAATTTTCACAAACTTCAAACGGATTTTGAATTACTCGAATCTAAAAAGAATGAAATGGAAATTAATGCAACTAATAAGATTAGAAGTTTAGATTATTTGCTTTTAAGACAATATGCTACCTCTCAACTAGTGCACTTATTTGATGCTTCGTTTAGAGAATTTAACTTATCACGTCAAAAAGGCCTTCCCCCTAACCCAAGGTATGCAAAACAAGCTTTTATCCATAGTCCAAGACTTTATAATGCAACCCAATTAGGATTGGTCTTAGACCCATTTTCGATGATCGCACAAATAAGGATCTAGTTGATGAGAATCGGTCATACAACTTTGAAAAATATCCCGAGTGTGATTATTTTAAAATGAATCAGGAGCTTGCAAAAACGGATTTTAGAATTCGCTTCCATATGGATAAAGATCTCATCACAGCACCAACCTACATGTTACATGAAGAAAACCCTAGTACACTTCCTACACTTGTCAAAATGGAAGGACCTAAGGAAATTCCAAAGGATCTTCCACCTGTTAGCACTGTATGGTTAAACTTGCAAGAGATTAATCAATACTTTGCTAGTTTTGACAAGGTCATTTTGGAATGTACGACTTCAAATGGCCTAAACGCCGGAGAATGGGCTTTCGAACACATGAACGAGGTGTTTAAGAATGAGATCAATCCGTTTGTCGAAAGTCTAAAAGGAAGTTTTGCATCTCTTTCGGAAAATCTTGAGTTTGAAATTGCAGAAGTTCAAAAAGTGTTTTATGAAATGGACACTGCTTACGAACTAAAATTAATTGAAAAGGAAAAGATTTTATCCGAATATGACCGATTCTTATCCCAAGTAATTTCGTGTGATGTGCTTACTACTGTGAATGTTAATTATTCGAATGAGCTTACATCCGCTATGATTAAATGTGATGATGTGAATATATGTGATGATGTGTGTGATCTCTCTGTAAATGTTGCTGATACTTTAAATGAGGTAGATAATCATTCTTGTCACGAATCTAACGCTGAATATTTAAAGCTTCAAGATTCTTACAATTTACTTTCAAAACGCTTTAATCAACTTGAACAACATTGTGTATCTTTAGAATTAAAACAACAAACTCAAAATGAGGATCTTTTGATAACAAATGGTTGTGAAAATAGTGTTGAGACGAGTGACAAGATGATTGCAATAGTTAATGCATTAGAGGAAGAGATTAGGAGATTAAAGAGAGATGTGTCATCAAATGAAACACTAAAATTTGAACTAGAGGCTGTAGAGTCTAAAAACCAGGACTTAGAAATTAGACTTTCGTCTATTCTAGGAGAGATGGATCAGGCAAGACAGGGACTATCCGCTCTTTATGGTTCAATAGAAGAACGCTTAGCTTTTAATGCAGCACAGCAACAATCTTATGTTGAACAACTGAACCAAAAGTGTGAGGAAATCTCTGACTTAAACATCCAGCTCATTGACAAAAACATGGTTTTGGCCGAGTTAAAGGAGACACTTCTTCTCACCCGACAAGAAGTTGTTAATAACTTAGCTACCAACTCTGCACCGTCCTCTAGTGCTCCAACAACCAAGTCAGTAGTGCTTTATAAGAACCCGCTCCATAAGAAAAACCCGGTTACCTACGATGATTATATGAGGAATGCAATTAAGCATGTAGATCTTGTTAGGGATATTTTAGATGATCTTTATGCCTTAGATCCCTCAAGTAGCTACTATTATTCAGCTCATGAATATATTAAGCGAGTTCAATATTGCTTAGCATATTTGCAATACATAAGTAAACTAGGTTCTGCACTACTCACTAATCGACCCATTGCTGTAACTCCATTCAATAAGACCACAGGAGCAAAACCGTCATTGGCACCATCAAGTAAGGCACCTTTAAAATCTGTTGCTAATGTTCCCACTTTGCCTTCTACAGGATTAAAAGAGTCTACTAAGGCTAAAGGATCGCCACTCAAGAAAGATAAGATCAAGCCCTCCACTAGTAGTACCATCAAGAAGAAAGTAGAAGCTCACACTAGGAATATCAGTTCAGATTTAAATAAAAAGAATCATGTTAAGACTAAAATCTCTGCGCCTGTGCAGAAGCCTAAACCATTTGTGAATTCTAATTTGAAATGTTGGAATTGTAATGAATGTATGTTTTCCCAACGTCATGATTTGTGTCTTATTGATCATGTGAATGAAATGAATGCAATTAGGAATGATCTTGAATGGAAGCCAACTGGTAGAACTCGTACCCAAGTTGGATGGCAATGGCGTCCCACTGGTAGGACCTTTACATTAGATGGAAAAATGTGCCCTTTAACTAGGAATGCATCCATTGAGGTTAGGTCTCAGCGTCCTTTAGTTAGGAACACTAGCACTAAAGTATGGAAACCGCGCCCTTTAATTAGGTCAGCCCCCACTATAGTGCCTATCAGTGAAGAAATACCTCAGGATTTAAGCCAACTAGAATCTACACCACCAACTAGGAAGAAGGCTAGGAAATCTAAGAAACCTAAAGTTAGCAAATCTAAGATTATTAAATCTGTACCTGCTAATAACAAGGAACATTCAGATTCCGATACCTCTACATTGTCCTTGTCTGGTGATATTTTCAGGTGGTCCAAATCATTCTCTGGTATTTGGACTCCGGTTGTTCAAAGCATATGACCGGAGATCGCTCGATGCTCAGAAATTTCGTCAGCAAGTTTCTTGGAACGGTTAAATTCGGTAATGATCATATTGCAAAGATAATGGGGTATGGTGAATATCAGATTGGAAACGTTACGATTTCAAGGGTATACTATGTAGAAGGTCTTGGTCATAATTTATTTTCAGTAGGACAGTTTTGTGATTCCAACCTAGAGGTTGTTTTTCGACAACATACTTGTTTCATCCGCAACTTGGAAAAAAAAGATTTGTTGAAGGGGTCTCGTGGTGCAAATCTTTATACTTTGTCCTTACAAGACATGATGGCCGCCTCTCCAGTATGTCTTCTCTCTAAAGCATCTAAGACCAAGTCATGGTTATGGCATCGCAGATTATCTCATCTCAACTTTGATGCTATTAATCATCTGGCTAAAAACGAATTAGTTCGTGGTCTTCCAAAGCTCAAATTTCACAAGGACCATTTATGTTCCGCGTGCTCAAGGGGGAAAAGTACCAAGAAATCATACAAGCCCAAAGCTGAAGACACCAATCAAGAAAAACTTCATCTTTTGCATATGGATCTTTGTGGGCCAATGCGAACCGAAAGTGTGAGCGGTAAGAAATTCATCCTTGTTATTGTGGATGATTTCTCCAGGTTTACATGGGTTAGATTTCTACGTACAAAGGATGAAGCACCGAAGGCTATCATCACTTTTCTGAAATTCATTCAGGTACGTTTAAATACTACTGTCCGCCGTATTCGTACAGATAATGGAACAGAGTTCGTCAACCAGACTCTTCGTGATTACTATGAAGAAGTTGGTATCTCACATGAAACATCCGCTGCACGTACTCCACAACAAAACGGTGTCGTTGAAAGACGGAATCGTATGCTTATGGAAGCTGCTAGGACTATGCTGATTTATGCGAACGCTCCATTGTTCTTGTGGGCAGAAGCTGTATCTACCGCATGTTTCACCCAAAACCGCTCTATCATTCGGAAACGCCATGGAAAAACACCTTACGAGCTTCTACATGATCGTAAACCCGATGTTTCATTCTTTCATGTGTTTGGTGCTCTTTGTTATCCAAACATTAATAATGAGAACTTGGGCAAACTTTAACCGAAAGCCGATATAGGTATTTTCATCGGTTACTCACCCTCCAAGAAAACATACCGAATTTACAACCGTCGTCTTGGTAAGATAGTAGAAACTATGGACACAGACTTTGATGAGCTGACAGCGATGGCTTCTGAGCAACGCAGCTCTGAACCCGCGCTTCACGAGATGGGAACCGGTGCTATTAGTTCCGGACTAGTTCCCAATAATCCTACTTATACATCATTTTTACCACCTACAAGGCCCGAGTGGGATAAACTATTTCAACCGTTGTTTGATGAATTCTTTGATCCCCCAAATGATGAAGTTCCAGCACCTGTAGTGATAGCTCCAATCCCTGAAGCTGTTGCTCAAGCTAATGAAGCTTTATAAAATGCATCTTCAATTAACATTGAACCGGATGCACCTCTACCAAGTGATTCTCAAACTACACCTGAATCGTCACCCTTACTTGTGCCTAATGATGTTGAAGAGGATTCTATTGATCACGATTTGGAATATGCTCACCTACAAGAGCTTCCTTTCTTTGGTGTACCGATACCTGAAAACCCTTCAGCCGCGTCTACCTCAGAAGAAGCTCCTTTAATTGTTCATTCCAGACCACCACGGATTGAAAAACATAGCACCAAATGGACAAAAGATCACCCAATTAGGAATGTCATTGGAAGTCTCGATCGACCAGTCTCTACATGCCATCAATTACAAGAGAATGCACTCTATTGCTCTTTTGATGCATTTCTCTCCGAAGTTGAACCTAAAAATTGGCAACAGGCTATGACTCAATCATCTTGGATTGAAGCCATGCAGGAGGAACTAAATGAATTCCAAAGACTTGAAGTATGGGAATTAGTTCCTCTCCCTAACAAGGTTAACATCCTTACTTTGTTGTAGGTTTATAAGGTTAAACTCGATGAGATGGGTGGAGTATTGAATAATAAGGCTAGATTGGTTGCTAGAGGATACAAACAAGCCTTGGGTATCGACTTCGAAGAATCTTTTGCTCCTGTTGCAAGATTGGAGGCTATTAGACTATTCCTTGCGTATGATGCTCATATGAACATGATCGTCTATCAAATGGATGTGAATACGACATTTTTGAATGGTGAACTAAGGGAAGAAGTCTATGTTAGTCAGCCGGATGGGTTCGTTAGCACGGAGTTTCCTAATCATGTGTACAAGCTTAAGAAGGCTCTCTATGGGTTGAAACAAGCTCCACGCGCGTGGTATGATCTCCTTTCAACATATCTCATCTCGGAAGGCTTCTCCAAAGGCAAAGTGGACCCCACTCTATTTACTCTCAAGGAGGACAATGACATGATACTGGTACAAGTTTATGTTGATGATATAATATTTGCTGCCTCTAACATAGAATTGTCAAAACGCTTTGAGAAGATAATGTCCACACGCTTTCAGATGTCAATGATGGGAAAAATTTCATTTTTCTTAGGATTACAAATTTCTCAGAATCCCAGAGGCATCTTTATTAATCAATCCAAATATGCTCTAGAATCTTTAAAGAAATATAACTTTGAAAATTGTGACCCCGTGGACACTCCAATGGTGGAGAAATCCAAGTTAGATGAAGATAGGAATGGGACTATTGTCGATCCAAAACTTTACCGTGGGATGATCGGCACCCTTCTCTATCTGACTGCTAGCAGGCCTGATTTGCAATTTGTTGTATGTATGTGTGCCCGGTATCAGGCTCGGCCTACCGAAAAGCATCTACATGTTGTTAAAAGGATCTTTCGGTATCTCAAAGGAACACTTCATCGTGGTCTATGGTATCCGAAAGATTCCTCATTGCTTTAATATCATACGCAGATGCCGATCATGCTGGGTGTCAAGACACGAGGCGTAGCACTTCTGGGTCTGTGCAACTCCTTGGACACAGATTGATTAGTTGGTCTTCAAAAAGGCAGAAAAGCGCTGCAATTTCTAGCACGAAGGCTGAATACATCGCCATGTCCGGTTGTTGTGCTCAAGTCCTTTGGATGAGATCACAATTAACTGACTACGGTTTGGGATTCAACAAAATCCCGATGTATTGTGACAACAAGAGCGCCATTGCCCTTTGCTGCAACTACTTTCAACACTCCCGGGCCAAGCACATAGACATTCGCTACCATTTCATTAAAGAGCAGGTGGAGAACGGAGTGATCGAGCTGTATTTTGTCACCACTGAGTATCAGCTGGCAGATATGTTAACCAAAGCCTTAGATCGAGGACGAATCGAGTTTTTGATCGACAAGTTTGGCATGAAATCATTCTCTCCAGCGACTCTCAAAGAATTGGCAGAAGAATCAGCTGAATAGTGGTGGTAAACTATTCAAGCGTATCCTTTGTTCGTGATCATGTATATTATCGTATATATATAAACCACAAAAAGAAAAATACAAAAATATAAAACCAAGAAAAACCATAAAAAAATAAAACCAACAAAAACCATAAAAATTATAAAATCAAGAAAAACAAAAAATATTTTTTTGTTTTTTAAATCGGGCATGTCTTTTAGTACGGTAATATTTACGGCTTTAGAAATGTCGATCAATATTGACACGGCGCCATAAATAGAGTCCGTATAAAAGTTGTACATTTTTAAAACATGCCCATTATGGCTTGTAGTTATTTCAGGCTGCAACCCGTTTTTCGCATTAAAGTCACGTATTTCCTTGGAAAACGTTGGCTCACAACGGGAATTAATTTTCTCGGGTATGATTTACAAGCCAAATCATGCAAAGGGATCAAGTTTACTTTACAACTTGGTCTAACACGAGTTAGTGTACGTCTCAGTGCATTAATTTGTCAAAATAAGAGAAATCTTATTGCCACCACGAATCAATCTTTTCAAGATATTAATTGGAAATGTTTTCATCAATATTTGACTCTTTAAACAATGACTACAGCTCTTTAAATAGAAAACGGGTCATCGTTTAAGGGGGAGAAAATATTAAATCGTCTTCGTCATCAAAAAGATCTTCAAACGTTTTCGAGGAAATTTAATTAGCTCAATGGTTATTGGCTGGAATTGCTTCGACATTCGTCTTGTATTTGTTTGTGAGATTGTCGTGAATAGTTTAGCTAAGATAGGTTAAGTTGGCTAAGTTTCACGATGGTTAGGGAGACTAGAAAAGAAAAAATGAAAAGACAAGGAATAAAAAGTAAATGATAGAAAAGACATGGGGCAAAAGTGACAAAGACTCAAATTTTTGAAAAGTTTGACCTAAGTCAAATCTCTCCTCCCCGTTTCTCTCATTTATCTTCTTCTTTTCTGCTTTTTTCTCTTAACCGCCATTATCACACACGTTAAGCTCTCAAACATCTCTGTTTTTACTCAGATAATCCTTCTCATTCACTCCTAAGGTATAATCGTCAGTTAATTCGTGTAATTTTCCCTTTAAATCAAATCAATTAACTCATTTTAATTAGGATAAATCAAACTAGGGTTTCTGCTTAATTAGGGTTAATTGATTTGGGGGTTTTGCCTGGGTTTCACTCGGAATAGAACAAAACTAAGATTAATGGCCTTTAGAACGCTTAAAACAAACATTCGAGCTTAATTAAAAGATCATAAGGTGTTTTTAAGTCATTCCGAATAAACAGCCAAAAACATTCCGAATAAGACCATTTATTCCGCATAGAATGATTATTCCGGGTAGATGTTTTATTCCGCATAGAATAATTATTCCGCATAGAAGAGTTATTCCGAATAGACGTTTATTCCGCATTGGCTGTTTATTCCGCACAGAAGAGTTATTCTGAGTAGACGTTTATTCCGCATAGGCTGAATATTCCGCATAGAATGATTATTCCGGGTAGGCATGTTATTCCGCATAGGATAATTATTCCGGGTAGACGTTTATTCCGCATAGACTGATTATTCCGCATAGAATAATTATTCCGAGTAGACGTTTATTCCGCATAGGCTGAATATTCCGCATAGAATGATTATTCCGGGTAGGCATGTTATTCCGCATAGGATAATTATTCCGGGTAGGCTGAATATTCCGCATAGAATGATTATTCCGGGTAGGCATGTTATTCCGCATAGGATAATTATTCCGGGTAGGCTGAATATTCCGCATAGAATGATTATTCCGGGTAGGCATGTTATTCCGCATAGGATAATTATTCCGGGTAGGCATGTTATTCCGCATAGAATAATTATTCTGGGTAGGCATGTTATTCCGCATAGGACGATTATTCCGGGTAAGAATGATTATTCCGCATAGGACGATTATTCCGGGTAGGCATGTTGTTTATTCTGGATTGAGGTTTATTCAGAATTAAATGTTTATTCTAATGAAGGATGTTTGAGTGTTTTTTTAAAGTCTAAGGGATTATGTCTTTTGTATAATGATTAGGTATAAATTCATCATGATATTCATATCTGTATGTATCAACTTTTGTATTTTATTCTTAAGCAGAAACAATGACTAACCCAACCGTGAAACAAATACAAGACTCTAGAGCAGCAGCCATTGCCGAGGCCAAAACCCTCAAGTTCATTCCAAACAACTACCGGTTGAAAGAGGTCTCTCATTCCACTCACAATGGATTCAAGGTAGGTTCAGCCATTCTTGACAATTCTCACCTCAAGAATGCGCTAAGGAATAGTGCTTCGGTACCTTTCGACTACATGTACGAATTCTGGGAAACTAAAGAGAAGACGTCGAATAAGATCACATTCTTCCTGGATAACAAGCAACAAACTCTCACAGTGTCAGACTTTCGCAAGATCTTTGGCTTTCGGGAAGCACCCAAAGGATTATCATACTTAGCGAACCCTACCAAGAACCAGCTTATGGAGATGTTCACTGACATTGGATGTGCCGACATACGAATAGTGTCCGAGTTTACCACAGCAAAAGTGGGTCAACCTTGGAGAGCAATTTTTGGTATTCTCAGTCGATGTCTCACACCCAAAACTACTGGGTATGATGTTGTGCGTCCGCCAATCATCAAGATGTTCTACGGTATTTTCAAAGGTATGGGTATTGATTATGCATCATTGCTGTGGGAAGAGTTTACGTTTCAACTCTTCACAAACACGAAGGGTAAGGTTAAAGGTTACCAGTACCCTAGGTTCATTAAGTACATTACTTTATGAAAAACGATGCATCTATAGATAAGCGTGCAGGTAGCCGTCACCACACAATGGATATTGATGATTTGGTGGAATTAAGGCAAAAACTCACTCCAATATTGTTAACCCTGGTCCCCAGTGGCGGATCTAGGATTTCAAATCGTATGTGGCATTTTTCGACTCGCTTTGCTTCCCAAGTTGTGTCTAGTTTAATAGCTTTTAAGTTTCTTGTGTTGTTTTACTCAAATCATATAGTATAGAAATTAGAGGTGGCAAAACGGGTGATATGCTAAACAATCGGCGAGTTAAAACGGGCGCAGACTAAACAAGTAGCGAGTTAAACGGGTGCATGCTTAAAAAGCGGCGAGTTAAACGGGCGCATGCTAAACAAGCGGTAAGTAAACGGGTGCAAGCTAAGACGAGCAAAAACATATTAAAACGTATAAATAATTATAATACTTGTTTAAAAATAGGAAAAAAAACACATTATATATAAAAGATTCGCCGAGTAACCAATTTAATATTTTACATGCGCTCACTAAAACTATTTAGTATCTTACGTGTGCCCTTGAACCAATTAATCTATACTACAATATAAAGGGTGTATCCCTTTGGTTGAAAGTTGAAAATGTTGAATGGTTGAAAAATGTGGGTCCCGCTAATCTATATCTATACTACATTATAAAGGGTGTATCCCTTTAGTTGAAAGTTAAAAATGTTGAATGGTTGAAAAATGTGGGTCTCACTAATGTATATCTATACTACATTATAAATGGTGTATCTCTTTGGTTGAAAGTTGAAAATGTTGAATGGTTGAAAAATGTGGGTCCCACTAATATATATCTATACTACATTATAAAGGGTGTATCCCTTTGGTTGAAAGTTGAAAATGTTGAATGGTTGAAAAATATGGGTCCCACTAATCTATATCTATACTGCATTATAAAGGGTGTATCCCTTTGGTTGAAAGTTGAAAATGTTGAATGGTTGAAAAATATGGGTCCCACTAATCTATATCTATACTACATTATAAAGGGTGTATCCCTTTGGTTGAAAGTTGAAAATGTTGAATGGTTGAAAAATGTGGGTCCCACTAATCTATTCTATACTACGTTATAAAGGGTGTATCATTTGGTTGAAAGTTGAAAATGTTGAATGCTGGAAAAATGTGGGTCCCACTAATGTATATTTATATTACATTATAAATGGTGTATCCCTTTGGTTGAAAGTTGAAAATGTTGAATGCTTGAAAAATGTGGGTCCCATTAAAAACTACTACATGCAAATCTTATTCATTAAAAAAGATATAAACTTTCGTTAATTAAACAAATGGCACCCTTTCATCCAATTGAAACATACTTATAAGATATTTTGAATTATAACATGCTACAACGCTTTGAAATAAAAGTTTAATCTTTTGACGTTATATTTTGAACTTCACCGAAACACTTACCACAATATCGCATCGTGTTAATTATCTGTTGCTAGACAATTTCCGCCGCTATGCGCGGGTAGTCGTCTAGTAATAATGAATGAGTAAAAGTATTTCATATCTATACTTACTATTATATAAAGAGGCTAAATACAAACCTAACTCCGATATTAATCTCCAACCTAAAATTACCAAACTTAACTTCAAACCAAAAATTAATATAGGAATATTATATTTAAGCCATTGGATCATATTTGGTAAATAAATCCCATTCATTCATTTTTTAAACAAACTTTTGTAACAACTTTTGTAACAAACTACTTAAAAAACTTTTATTTTTAGATTAAATGTATATTTATTTTTTTATTTTTTTTATAATCTAATTTCGTTATATTTTTTAAATTTTCGTGCTCTTTAATTTAACATCCATTTTAATATATTTTTAGTTTTTTCATCGATATTGAGTTTATTTTAATTTGATTTAATATTTTTTAATAACTTTCATTTTACTTTAAATATACATTTGATGAGTTAAAATTTAACATTTGTTTGCTAAATAATAGTTATCGGGTACCCGCAGCTGCATTGCGCGGATACCATGCTAGTTTTTTAAAAAATGCTTATAATTCGTAAAATAAGCAAGTACTTTTTTTAAAAAAATGCTTATAATTCATAAAATAAGCAAGATTTATCGTTTCTAATAAAAATGAAATAATATATCGAGTCATAAATATAACTTAAATTAACATTTTTGATGTTTTGTGCCTATACTACTTTTGCAAAACAAAATAAAAATCCTTAGATCTCCAAAAAAACAAAAAAGTTACTCAGACTATACACATTAGTAATTTTTTTTGACATAATAATGAGTTAATGACTATATACGACAAAAACCATCCACCAACTACCCCACTATTCATCATCTTTCCCATTTGGTCAAATCTGCTGCAATTCTTTTTTCTTCTGTCAAAAATCAAAAGCATAAAACATGTTTCCTATATGTTCTTGTTCGTCATTTTCATTCCACTTTCTCAAACTACTTGTAACACAATCAAATAACCAATAATTTCTCCAAAAAAAACATGTTTCGTCAGCTTGAATCATGTGTGGCACGTGCCACACGTAGCCAGTACCTAGATCCGCCCCTGCTGGTCCCATTCCCAGTCATCTCCTGACCGATGAGATTATCGCATCTACTGATTACAAGAACTTGCTACAAGAAATCGAGAATCAACGAGCAAGCATTCAAGCAGGAGAAGACTCATCTACCACGGTTAAGAGCAAAGGTAAACGCAAGCAAACAGCTTTACCTGAACCCAAAGCCAAAAAGACAAAGACCGTAGCTAAGAAGGGTAAAAGCACGGCTGACGAGCTTGTTCTTCACGATGAAGAAGATGTTGATGACGATCCTACTATCGATTTAACTCGCAAGTCTGAGAAGAAGTTAATGAAGATGGCTCTCGAAAAGAGTAGGCGAGACACGGGCGGTAGTGGTTCGGGTGCACATATGGATATTGAAGAAGAGTACGAGGAGCCAGATGATGTTGATGAGTTTGGATCACCCGAACGGTATTCTACTTCGAAGGAGACATCCATTGCTGTTTCAGCAAGTGTTGAAAAGGATTCCGGTGCTCCTACAATCATGGAACCTACCCAGCCTCTAGTAACTCAACCTCCACCAATCCAGCCCTTACCAATCCGACCGGTGCCAACACCATTCCTTCCACCTCCAATAACTTCCATCCTCAGTACTGTAGTCACAACCGAGCCTCTTCAACCAACCCAGAGTTGTTGGGTCGAAAATATAAAGTATTATGAGTTGATGTGTCAAAACTAAAAGACAAGGACTAAATCTGACAAGTGAAGATTCTACAAGCCGGTGGACAAACTTGTAGAAGACATATTGCAAGAAGATAAAAGATTTAGTGAATATATTATTTAGTGAATATATTATTTAGTGAATATCTTATTTACTAAATATCTTACCAGTTCGCATGTAACAAAAACTGTGGTGAGCAATACACCTTGTCATTGGACTAAATATATTGTTATAGCATACGATTGGCTCATAGCCGTGAAGGTTACCAGTACCCATGTAATAAAAACTGATGGGTGAGCAATACACCTTTATCATTGGATCTAAATATATTGTTATAGCTAACAACTGGCTTATAGTTGTGCGGTTTTTATTGGTTTCAGTTCCCGTTCTTACCAATAAACTGAGCCCCTTTTGCAGTGAAAGAGTTGCATTTTTCTCTAGTCGTTTCGACAACTAGGGGAAGAGTTTATCAACTAGTGAGCAATTGGGTGAAAGAAATACAAAGTTTGGGTTATTCTGCTTCTACATCAAAATTATTATACTTATTTTTCTTCAAGATCATTACATAGAGCTACTTTTGGAGAATTTTCAAGATTGCATACTTTCACATATTCCCTATTAATGTGTCAAAAAGGGGAAGAATATGTGTTATACTTAAGGGGAAGCAATTTGAAGATCGTGTACCATATACAAAAGGTTTTGACATCATCAACTAGGGGAAGATTGTTGGGTCGAAAATATAAAGTATTATGAGTTGATGTGTCAAAACTAAAAGACAAGGACTAAATCTGACAAGTTAAGATTCTACAAGCCGGTGGACAAACTTGTAGAAGACATATTGCAAGAAGATAAAAGATTTAGTGAATATATTATTTAGTGAATATATTATTTAGTGAATATCTTATTTACTAAATATCTTATTTAGTTTCCTTGTAACAAGGGTTTATGTGTAGTATATAAACACATACCCTACCTAGGTTTTATTCATATTATTCATTCACAATGTAACCTACAACAAGCTTTGATCTCTAGGCATGGGATTCAATGTATACATGCCTAGAGTTGTTTGTGTTAATCTTTAATACAAGCACTTTGGGAAAATTCATCTTTGTTAACACCTTGTTCATAATCATTATTCTATTCCGCTATGTTAATCATATGAATGATGATTATCCTAGATATAATGGTTTTTTACCATTGAGTCTAAACGATCTATGGACTCCACAATTGGTATCAGAGCTTGTTGAGGAACTTTTGATCTTTGAAGAACACCAGAACGATATACGAACACCAAAACCCTAATTTTCTCAAAACCCTAAAAACATCATGTCTGAAGCAATAACCTCCTCCTCCTCATCCTTACCAAACATCAAGATTCCCATGCTTGATGCAACCAACTTTGACTTATGGAGGTTCAACTTTGAACAATATCTGGGGATCTTTGACTACACACTCTGGGACATCATTGAATATGGAAACTCATTCAATAAAGCTCAAAAGATTCTGAATGCCATTGCGACAAGAACAGCTGTTGAAGGATGTCCTGATGCAGATAAGAAAGAAAAACCTGGAGATGGTAGAGCTGTAAGTGCTGAAGATATTGCAAAGAAAAGGGATGACATGAAAGCCCTAAATATTCTGAAAGTGTCTTTGGGACAAGAAAATCAGCACAAATATAGAAGCTATGAATCTGCTAAGGATCTTTGGGAAGCAATTGAAGTTGCATATGGTGGTAATGCAGAAACTAAGGAAGAAAAGAAAAAGCAACTTCTGCATGATTATGCTGTCTTCAAAGCTCAGCCCAATGAGAAACTGAGTAGTGTGAGAAGTAGATTGCTTGACATCACAAGCAAATTGTCCTTCATGGGGACACAAGTTGGTGATATTGACACCAATGCTACTTTTCTGAAAAGTCTTGGTGAGACATGGAAGATTGAGGCAAGATCTATTCTTGCCAATAATACTCACAAGAGCTCTTCGTTTGATGACATCTACAACAAACTAAGACTATTGGAAGATGAGACTCTTTCAAGCAAAGCTAGCACCAGCAACATGGCCTTCTTCTCTCATAGTGAAGGTCAATTCAATCAGAAGAACTCTTTTATGCATCCAGTTACTGGATCATCATTTGTCAGCGCTGGAACAAGTCCTGTCAACGTCTCCTTTTCAGACGCTGACACATTCATGAATGACTCCCCAAGAGTTAAACCTACTGGTTTGGATTTGGATACTGTTTGTGCTTACATTCTTTGCCCAATGGTTCAGTGATTACATATGAGGACCTTGAGCAGATAAGTGATGAACACTTGGAAGAGATGGACATCAAGTGGAACATGGCTCTTGCTAGTATAAGAGCAAATAGGTGGAATAGAAGGTTCAAGAAGAAGATGACCTTCAATGCTAAAGACACTGCTGGATTTGATAAATCCAAAGTTGAGTGCTACAACTGTCATCGCATGGGGCACTTCATGAGGGAATGCAGATCTCCTAGAAGATCTGATGCTGGTAAACCCTCAAGTCGGTGGTTAAAGCTCAAGACTCCAAAGCCATGGTTGCAGTTCAAGGAATTGATGGTACTGGATGGGATTGGAGCTATCTGGCTAAGGATGCTGAAGAGGACAAAGCTTTGATTGCTGATATTGAAGAAGAAGAGCATATTGAATATGCTCTCATGGCACACTCCTCCTCTTCATCTGATAATGAGGTATATGATGATGCTTTTTGTAGCAAAGGTTGTAGGTTAAACACTGACAGACTTAACAAAGAAGTGTTAAAACTAAAAGAGGATATGAGCACTGAAAGGTGTAAATTATCCAATTACCAACTAGCTCTTACTGAAACTGAGAAAACCATTTCTGAATACAAGAAAATGGAATTTGATTTAAAAGATAAGATAAATATCTTAAAACATGAGCTAGAGGGTAGTATGGATATTAGAAATATCATGTCAAAGGTCAATAAAGACCTACAGGCTAAGTTAGATGAGGCCATTAAGAATAAAGATAATGTTGACCTCAAGATTCAAAGATTTGATAGAGCCACCCAAGCCCTAGGAGACTGTGTAGCTAAACAAAGAGATCCTAAGGATATGACTAGGCTTGGGATGAATGAGAATGATTACTCTCTGGTTCCACCACCAGCTGGTGACTTCTATGGTGTCCTTAGAAAGGATTTATCTTGGACTGGTATACCAGAATGCCAAGAAGAGGAATTCATTCCTCCACCAAGAGTTGTCACCCCAGTAGAAGAGTATCAACAAAAACTGACTGACCTAAATGAGTGGAAGAAAGCTAACCCTACTTTATTTGTTAAGGGAGGTTTGCTGTGTGAAAGTCCCAATGAATCCCCACCTATTAAGGTTACTAACCCAGTTACTGGTGAAGCTGTTGACCTAGGCTCCAACACTGTTAGAAGACCTACCATTAAATATGCAGAGATGTATAGAAATAATAGGTCACCCAAGAGCCAAGTCAACAATCATGGAACAGGTTTCTTTGTTTCTAGACCTAAGAATGTGTCTAAGAAAGCCTGTTATACTTGTGGTAGCTTTTCACATTTGGCATACAAGTGTGTCAATGCTCCCAAAGCCAGCGCTGATAGGAGCAATTTCAGCGCTGATAGAAAGAAAGTCAACGTTGTTAGGAAGTCAAACGTTGTCAGACCCAGACCTTGTGTGCAGCAAAGTCCACAAGTGATTAGACCAGCCCCATTCTTTACTAGACAGTCTAACACTCATGGACAAAGACCCTTTCAAAAAACAGATACCTAGTCAAATAGGCAATGGATTCCTGTAGCAAACCCTAGGTTCAACGCTGACAAGGGTAATTTCAGCGTTGACAGGACAAAATCCAACGCTGACAGAAACGTGACCAGACCTAAGTATTTGCAGTCACAAGGTAAGGGGTCTAAAGCTTCTTCAAGCTTAACATGGAGACCCAAGAAAGATCAAAACCCTAATAATAATGGAATTTCAATGACTTGCAACAGGTTTAACTATATTTCAAAAGTCATTACAAAACCAATTGGGGTTAACTGGGTATTTCATCCTAAAAGGGATGAGAATGGGGTTGTTGTGAGAACTAAGTCTGTTCTTATTGAACAACCAGATGAATCCAAGTCTTCTGAGACTTGGGTTCCCAAAGAAAACTAATTTGTTTTCTTTATGTGTAGGGCATTCAAAAGCAGATCAATGATTATGGATATTGGGATAGTGGATGCTCAAGGCACATGACAGGAAAGGAAGACTATCTGACGAACTTCTCTCCTATTAAAGATGGTGATAAGGTATACTTTGGAGGGGGCTACGGCACCATCACAGGCAAAGGAACCCTCCTCACCAATAATCTACGTTTTGAGAATGTCTTTCTGGTAAAAGAACTTGACTATAATCTGTTTAGTGTATCACAAGTGTGTGATAACAAAAATAAGGTTCTTTTCACTGATACTGAGTGTTTGGTGTTAAGCAAGGATTTTAAGATCCTTGATGAGAAGTATATTGAGTATAGAACACCTAGGCATAAGGACATATACAATGTGAATTTAAATGGTATTAAAGTGAATACAAATATGTCTTGTTTTTATGCTAAGGCCTCAGTAGATGAAAGTAATTTGTGGCATAGGAGACTAGGGCACATAAACTTTAAAAATATAAATAGACTTGTGAGGCTTGGTTTAGTTGATGGTTTGCCTGAAAAGGCCTTCTACAATGACCACTCTTGTGTTGCATGTCTTAAAGGAAAGCAGCACAAGGTCTCATTCTAGAAAGTTTGAATGGCAAGTCATATTGTTTTGTTGTCACTGATGACTTTTCTAGGTTTACTTGGACATTCTTTCTAGCTATGAAGAGTGACACAGCTGATGTTCTTATTGAATTTATCACTCAAATTGAGAAAAGGTCTGGCAATGAGGTTAAGATGCTTAGGAGTGATAATGGTGGAGAATTTAGGAACAAGAAGCTAGATGATTTTTGTGCCAGGAAGGGAATTACTAGGCAGTTTAGTATTGCTAGAACCCCACAACAAAATGGGGTTGCAGAAAGAAAGAATAGAACCCTAATTGAAGCAGCCAGAACAATGTTGGCTGATGCTCACTTTCCCATAGCCTTTTGGGCTGAGGCTGTGAATACAGCATGCTATGTACAAAATAGAGCATTGGTTAACAAAATTCAGAACAAGACACCTTATGAGTTACTTTGGGGAAGAAAACCAAATATTGGTTTTCTCAGACCTTTTGGATGTCATGTAGTAGTCTTAGACACTAGTGATGCCTTAGGGAAATTTAGTGCAAAAGGTGATGAAGGTTACTTCATGGGGTATTCAGTGCAGAGCAAGGGTTATAGGGTTTATCTTAAGGAGGACAAACGTATTGTTGAAAGAGTACATGTTAGGTTCTTAGAGAATAAACCTAGTGAACCTGAAAGTGGTCCTAATTGGTTGTTTGATTTGGAACCCTTATCTAGAACTTTAAATTATTTGCCTGTCACTAATCAGACATTATGAAGGTAACTTCAAATGTTGTGGAGGAACAAGTTGTTCATGTTTCAGGTACACAGGTTGACGAGAGGGTTGGATCACAAGCAGAAAAGGCATCTCCTACATTTGAATATGTCACAATTCCCATTTGGACTGATGCTTTTGCTGCTGCTGCTGCTGCTGGACAAGATAATGGTGGTTTCCAAATACCACCAAATACAAACATGCATGGTTCTTCAGGCGCTGACAAAGGAAAATCCAGCACTGACAAGACCAATTCAGACGTTGACAACAACATTTCAGGCGCTGACAAAGGAAAATCCAGCACTGACAAGACCAATTCAGACGTTGACAACAACATTTCAGGCGCTGTCAGCCCTGACGCTGACAACCAAGATTCAAACGTTGACAACACTTTTGGGCATCTTTTCTCTTCCAATTTTGAACAAGGTGGACCTTCCAATGTCCATGAAGAGATTCCTGCTGCTCAAAGAGAGTCTGATGAAGAAGATATTGGCAACATGGAGCGTGAAGTTGAGGACACCAGACTTTTTGAAGGAGGAGTTCTCACTTCCACAATGAAGAATCACCCCCCATCTCAGATCATTGGTGATGTTATGACTCCAGTTCAGACAAGAAGATCCCATCAAAGTCTTGGTGGATTTATTGCCAATATACACAAGAAGGTTGATACCCCTCTTGTGCAAGCATGTTTGTTTGCATGTTTTCTGTCAAAAGAAGAACCCAAGAAGATATTTGATGCTCTCAAAGAACCAAGTTGGGTGGAAGCAATGCAGGATGAGCTTCACCAATTTGCTATTCAGGATGTTTGGGAGCTGGTTGATTGTCCTAGATATGTCAGACCAATAGGGACAAGATGGGTTCTCAGGAACAAAAGAGATGAAAGAGGTATTGTGGTCAGAAACAAGGCAAGGTTAGTGGCTCAAGGTTATACACAAGAGGAGGGGATAGACTATGAAGAAGTCTTTGCACCAGTTTCAAGGATTGAAGCTATTAGGATTTTTCTAGCCTATGCATCTTGCATGGGCTTCACAGTCTATCAAATGGATGTAAAGAGTGCATTCTTGTATGGCACCATTGTTGAAGAAGTTTATGTCATGCAACCTCCTGGTTTTGAGGATCCTGAGCATCCAGACAAAGTGTATAGAGTCAAAAAGGCTATGTATGGCCTTCATCAAGCCCCTAGAGCATGGTATGGTACTTTGTCTACCTATTTGGTGGACAATGGATTCAAGAGGGGCACCATAGATCAGACACTATTTACAAAGAAGAAAGGCAAAGATGTGTTGCTTGTGCAGGTCTATGTTGATGATATCATTTTTGGGTCTACTGATCCAAAGATGAGTGAGGATTTCTCCAAGCTCATGACAGACAAATTCAAGATGAGTGCTATGGGGGAGATGAACTTCTTTCTTGGTTTACAAGTTCAGCAGAAAGAAGATGGTATCTTCATCTCCCAAGACAAATATGTTGCTGAAATCTTGAAGAAGTTTGGCTTTTCTCCACATGAAAAGAGGGCTTCTACTCCTATGGATAGAGAACACCCTTGGGGAAAGATTAGAGATGGGAAAGATGTTGATGTCAGGCATTATAGATCCATGATTGGATCCTTGATGTATCTTACTGCTTCCAGACCTGATATCATGTTTGCTGTGTGTGCATGTGCACGCCATCAAGTGACTCCCAAAGAATTTCACCTTTATGCTGTGAAGAGGATCTTTAGGTACCTAAGATGTTTCCCTACTCTTGGTTTGTGGTACCCAAAGGATTCCCCATTGGAGCTGATTGCATATTCAGATAGTGATTATGGTGGTGACAAGTTTGATAGGAAATCCACAACTGGTGGATGTCAATTTCTTGGTAGCAGATTAATATCTTGGCAATGCAAGAAACATACAGTGGTGGCTAACTCTACAACTGAAGCAGAATATGTGGCTGCAGCAGCATGTTGTGGTCAAGTGTTGTGCATTCAGAACCAGCTGTTGGATTATGGGTATAACTTCATGCATACTAAGATATTTGTTGACAATAATAGTACTTTATGCATCATTAAGAATCCTGTGCATCATTCTAAAACTAAACACATAGAAATTAGACACCATTTTATAAGAGATTGCTTTGAGAAAGGTTTAATACAACCAGATAGGGTTGACACTGAGGAAAATGTGTCAGATTTATTAACTAAACCTTTTGATGCTGGAAGATTTCAGTACTTGGTAACAAGTATTGGAATGGTTAATCTCACTTAAGTATGTGTTTTGGATTCTTTTTGTAAAAGTATGTACAGGATGATGCATTACTATTATTAGTCTTATTGATGATTTAGATTTTCCACTATATTTTTCTAACACTGACAAAGGTTGTTTGAACACTGATAAGTGCTTTTACAACGTTGTCAGCAATATAATTGTTTAACACTGACAAAGCTTCCTTCAACGCTGTTATGTGTTATCGGGGCGTTGTCAGCAACAATGTTAGTTTTGTGGTTTTCAATCTAAATGTGCAGATGGTGTTAGCAGTATACCATTGGATACAGAGTTGCTTATGGATCAAAGGAGAAGCATTTGGACATGTTTTTGTTTATGGATGATGGTTGGAATGTTTCATTCCTATCTTGACATAAATTTTTTATGTTCATGCATATTTTTAGCTAACTCTTTGTATCTTTGTTTATGGGGAGGTTTTAGGAACCTTTAGGATTTTTGGGTATCCATATGATACTCTTATCACAATTCTAGATTGTGTCCACAGGTGAGTATGGGTTAGTTTTACTAAACCATGAGGCACTGTAGCATGCATAGTATATCAACTTTGCATGCTGCCAAGACATTTTTGGCCTAGAATTGGTTGTGGTCTGTTGGGAGACTTGGGAATTATTTTGATATGGGATTTACCTGGGAGTAACAAGGATTTTATAAGGTAACTTGGTTGTTAAGAATTTTGGTTAGCAAGGGACACTAGAGGACTGTTATGTCTATCTTGCTTTTGCAAGTGTGCATAACTGGACAGTGCTTGCCGCCCTATAATAATTATCAGCTTTTGGTTATTTTCTCTAGGATAAATTACTTGTTAAGTTCATTTTTCACTTTTTAAAACAATTTTATTTTTGGACGCTGACAAGATTTTTCCAAGCGTTGTTGTGACCAAATTGGACGTTGACATGGCTTTAGGCGAACGTTGACAAGATTATAGCCGTTGGGCGTTGATGGGTTATATTTGACCGTTGACACTCAATGGGACCTACCCAGTTGTTACTTTTTGACATATTTTCAAGCCGTAATTTTAGGAGTTGTTACTTTCATTAAATGCATGAGATAACTTATAACTTTTTCAATATTTTCATGATTAGTTTTTGAAAATCTTTGCCTATTTTTGGGCCAATCACATGCATTCATCCACTCCTATAAATTTGGCTCCTATTTTTAAACAGGGTATCTATAATTCTTGTCTAACACTTTTCTCTTATCAACCTTCATCTTCTATACTTCAAAATTAACAGCTTTCATCAATGGCACCAAGATTTAACTCAGCAGAATTGGATTTGGGGTTCAAGTCTCAACATAACATGATTGCTTATCTTGTTGCTGATAATACTTTGTTTCCTCAATACACACAAATGGTGGCGTATTTGAACGCATCCCCATTAAGGTATGCTCTTTCTCATGCACCACTCATTCCAGTCACACACATTAAACAGTTTTGGAACACTGTTAGTTCCTCAACAGTTAATGGAGTGACCACATTAACTTCTATTGTTCATGGGAGATCTTGGGTGGTTACTGAGGCCTTGGTACGCCAGGCCTTGCATCTTGATGATGCTGATGGTATAACCATTCTTCCCATAACTGAAATAGAACAAGGGCTTAGGGCTTTGGGATACCCTATTCCTGATGAAGGTACTCTTAATAAGTACCATAAGCAGGAATTTCCCCCAGCCTGGAAGTACCTCATTCACATTCTCCTTCAATGTTTGAGTCCCAAATGTACTGCACACAATGAGATCAATAGATCCATTGCAACTGCTATTGTGTGTATTGCAACAGGGCAAAAATATAACTGGTCTAAAATGATTTTTGAAGGAATGTGTAAAAACAAGGGGACAAAAATGACTTTAGCTTATCCTCGTTTTCTGCAAATGATTTTTGATGATCAAAGATATTGTTCAAGGGATCACAATGATTTTTATAAAATCCCTGAAACAAAAGAAAGCTATTTTTACCAAGATGAATTCACCACCTCATAGGGACTTACCTTTAACCCCAGCCATGCTTGTTGTTATTGCAGCAGCACAATCCCAACCAGACCCCCAACCTCATATTGACCCTCACCCACAACTTGAACCTATCCCTGAACCTTTACCCTCACCTGATCAAATGCAAATTGACCAAGAACCCTTTGACGCTGACACATCTAATGTGGGCGTTGATGTGCCTATTTCCAACGCTGACACCTAACCATCACAATCCCAAACACCCCTTAACCAACCCACATCTACCCCTTCTTCCACACCATCTTCCACACCACCTGAATATAGGTTGATTAAACGCCAAAGGACTACTGGAGTGTTCTCCTCTGGTGGTCCTAGCCATGAAGCAGAGAGAACCACCACCACAAGTGTGGCTGGTGACATGGATGAGGCTGGGACTATTGGTTCTGGCTTAGAAGCTGGCCAAGGCAGTCCCACCATTATTAAGTCCTCGTCCATGCCCAATGAACCTGACTTGGGAGGTCAAATCCCCATTTCAGAAGAGGGCAGACTGGAACCAATGACTCTTTTGGAATTGACGGCTGTCTGCATTAGCTTGCAAAAGCAGAATGCAGACTTAGTACAAATTGTCAGCAACCAAGGCCTTGAACTCAAGGAATTGAGGGAGAGGATTGTTGTTTTGGAGAGTGCTCATGCAAAGGGAGGTATGGAGGAGTCTTCCAAAGGGGAGGAAGATCAAAGAAATCTGAGTGATAAGAGCAGTCAAGATGGTCAATCATTGGATGTTGCTGAAGCTCTTACTACTTTGAAGGAACAAACAGGTTTTGATACGTCCTTGATCTCTCCAACCAATTTAAATTTATCATTTACAGATATGTTGAGAGAGGTTACACAAGGCGCTGAGGGAAAATATTTGAGCGTTGACAAGACAAGTTTGGACGCTGATAGAAGTATTTTGGGCGCTGATAGAGGAAATTTGGGCGTTGACAGATCTGCATATGGAGGTGATGTATTCCAGTCATCATCTATCATCAAGGATGTTCCTACTCAGGTATTACCATCTACCTTACCAACAATTGCACCATTAGATAAGGGTAAGGGTAAGTTGGTAGAAGAAATTGTTCCAAAGAATGCAGCTCAGGTTGAATTTGATAGAAGATTGGCTGAGCAAATGATGGAACAAGGTGAAAAGGAAAAGTCACCATTTGTTGTGACTTCTGAAGAAGAAAGTGATGGAGCTAGCTCAGATTCAAGTGTGATGATTGTTGAACCAGAAAGACTTGAGTATGGTGATGAGCTTGCTAGGGAAAAGCTGAGAGATTTAAAGTTGCAGATTGATTTTGATATGCCAGAGGTGGTTCAGATGTACAATTCTTGGGAAGAAATCTGTATGGATAATCCAGACTTGACCATTTCAGATCAGATATGAGGTTTGGAAATTCTTCTTAGAGTTCAGAAGGATTGTAAGGTGATTTTGAAGCACAAGGCAAGCAACATTCTCTCTGAGTTAAAGAGGGATAGAAGGAAGCTCTACTTTATGTTGCTCAAATGTCATGGAGTTGGATGGACACATCAAAAGCTGAAGGCTTTGACATTTGATGAGTTGGAACATAAGGCTTATCCTATTTGGGTGAAAGTGCAGGAAGAAAACACTTTCAGACTTCTTTCAGATGAAAGAAAGGAGCAACTTGCAGAAGAGATGGAAATCAAGAAAGCTATGATAGTTCCCAGACCAGTGAAGAAGGGATTTACACTTGAGTTTCCAAAAGATATGAATCAACTATATCCAAGTGAAGCAGTTATTAGAAAGAGCCTCAAGCTCTCCCCATTAGAAGCTTCAGATATGATGCATGTGTTACCACTAGATTCTAGGAATCCAATTGTGAGTTATGATGAAGATGAATGTGGATTCTGGAAGATTGGAAGATATGGCAAGGAGGTACACACTTTTACCACTCTCATATCTTTATTTGCAAGTTGTGATAGAGAAGACTTGGTGGACCTTTGGAGGTTGCTAGAGACCAAGTATGAGGCTGAAGCACCAACTTCAGCTAATGGAATAAAACTTTGGACCACATTCAAAAGAATGTGTGGGACAAATGAAGAAGATCCTGAAATATGGAAGGATCTTGAAGATGATCTCAGTGGTCTTCAATGGAGGTTATATTCAGCTGCTGGTGTATACTATTTGAGTTCTACAAAGTTTGCTGAGTATTTACTTGTAGATGCTCAGTATTTCATATCCAAGGCTGTTTTGGAAAAGATGAAGGACACCCAGTTGGAGATAGATTACACAAGTGACGTGGCAAAGAATTTGATCAGATTTATTTATTACCAATATGATAAGGTTTGTCAGACTCCTCCAAGTTCTTAATGTTTATTCAGAAACTTGATCATAAGAGTAGATATCAAGTTTAGGGGAGGATTGTTGGGAATAAATTAAGGCCAGATCACTTGAACGCTGACAAGAACAACTCAAGCGTTGACAAGAGCAAAGTGAGCGCTGACAGCTTAAGCGTTGACAAGTTAAAGTCAAGCGTTGACAGATTGAAGACAAGCACTGATGGAAGATGTGAGCTACACGTTTATTATGTTCTAGAATACTTCTAGTAAGGATAGAAACGACAATGTATTTTCTATGTTTATCTTTACCTAGAATAGTTGATACGTAGCTTATTGTACAAGGCTTCTTAGTCTATAAAAGAAGGCCTTTAGGTTAATGTTTGATATCAAGTTTTCATTAAGTTTTCATTCGTAAACATCTTTCATTGTAAGCAAGTTCGACATTGATAATCAAAGTGAAAGTTTTGTTTACATCTTGTGTTCTTGTTTAAGTATTAAATTCCGCATAATACTTAGATTCACAAAGCATATAACAAAGGTTTCTCTACGTGTTATACTTGATCTAATCTCGTATACACAAAGCTAATCGATCTAAGTTTGGGATCAACAAGAGTAGCTCTGCATCATCTTCAATGGCTGCATTCGTAATGGCAGAAATGTTGGATAAACACACGGACAGTCAAAGACAAGAGATGAATAAACTTTGAGAAGAACTACTTAGACGAGTTCAAAGTGAAGAAGCATCCAAGAAAGCCCAAGAAGAGATGCTAGCTAAGTTCGCTGCAGAGATGGAGTTGACACGTAAAGCTCATGCAGAAGAACTAGCTCAGGTTAAGCAGGCTGAAGCTGATAAGTATGCAGCACGAATCACGAGACTTCAAGATATGAAGGATAAATACAAGGAGCAGAAAGAAACACTTGAAGATTCTATTGAAGAGAGAGTGAAAGAATCCGTTGAGTCCCTTATGCCAAAACTGCGTGATGAGATGAAGAAACTCGCGGCTGATAATTTGATGATTAAGTCGTCCAATCCTTCCGAATCCGCCTACAAAATTGCATATGACTTGACGGATTTTGAATTAAAGAAGATCCTCAAAGCTCGCATGAGGGAAGTTGGATCTTTTGATAAGTCTAAAGTTCAACGGACACTCTACAAGTCACTCAATGAAGCTATCTCGAAGGATGATCGGTTGTTCAAGATGTTTGGAAGTGTGGTACCTTACCACATTCTACCTGAGGAGGAAAAGGATGATAGTGAACAAGAAGAGGGTGACGGTGAAGAATAAGAAGAAGAAGATGATGATGATGGTGACGATGATGGTGATGATGATGAGGATGATGATGATGATGATGATGATGATGATGGTGATGATGGTGGTGATCGAAATGAGGAGAGTGCTAAGGGAAGCAACGAGGATGACGATGAGGATGATGATGGTAAACAGTCTGAAATGGGGGACAAGGTTGCCAGCACAAAGAAACCATCTAAGTCTAGTACCAAGTCTCAAAAAGATGTTGCGCAGAAGGAAAAATCCACCTCAACGGAATCAAGACGATCCAAGTGGCGCCATGATGTGAATGCTACTACGGCATCTCTACTCCTCTGCAACAAGAACCACCATCTACTGTTCCCGAGTCAAGCACACGGGACTGGGCAGACACATTGGAGATTGATGAGACTGCACCACCACAAGCTTGGATCACGGCAGCTGCTACATATGATCCAATCACAGACGCTGACAGAGATGTTCTATATCTCCGTATCCGTAGTTCGATAGACTTGTGTGCATTTCTGGCCCATGAATATAAATCTTCGATCACTCCGTCTTTGGTAAAGAGAGCGTTAAAGGATAAGAGAATTCACGCCAAAACCAGGTTAAGCCGCATGGAGTACGAGTACTATGCTGATGAGGTCTTGAAAGCTCTTAATACCGTTCAAAGACCAGGTCTTCATGAATCAGAAAGAGCTCCACCTCCACTTGATCCCTCTCAAGATAATCAAATTGCTCTTGACTTCTTTGTCACCTATGATCTTGAGTATCTTCTGAAGGGGTCATCCAAGTAAGCAACATCCCTGACCTTGTTGAAAGCAGCTAATTAGGGGACAATACCCTGGATCGAGGAAAAGGTAAACCGACTCTGGGTCCCAAAGGTAAATCGTAATTATGATATGTATGCTGTTATAGGTGCATCGCATTGGGACGAGCGAGTCCGAAGGGCGTACAGAGGTTGCTGCTTAGCCAATTCAGGAAGTCGTGTCAAATCCGATATTCGCATCTCCAGTATTTTAGGGCTGAAAATGAAGCCAAGAATGGCTATCATCATGTGACGGAGATTCGCCTAAAAAGGGAGGATGACAGAGAATACATAATACAACACGGAGATTTTTCTATCATTCGCCTTGAAGATATCGAAGACATGTTGCTTATGATGACCCGAGATCAACTGACCCATCTTACTCGTGAAGAAATCATAGCCTTGAGTACAACACTTCGTATGTTCACACGAAGCGTTGTTATCAAGAAACGAGTTGAAGATCTTCAATTGGGAGTTGAAAGCTACCAAAGGAAGCTTAACCTCACCCGTCCAATGAATCAAGTTCTACCTCAACATGTCGCTAGATGTCCCTATACCGGCATTACTGTTCCGAGTTACGGGATTTTCTACTTGAACAGCCGTGGGATAATGAAGTTTATGAGGGTAGGAGAGCTTTATAAGTACAGTGATGGGACTCTCCTATACGTCATAGGAAAATTGGAGCATCTTAATTCTGGTGGGTCTTTACCAGAGATGACCGAGGACTGGCATCAGGGTTATCGGCAAATGGAGAAATATGTGATCAAGAAGATTGATCAAAAGCTCCGGGAACGTAGATTGATGAGGAGCTTAGAAAGATTCGTTGGTGGTAGACCATATCTAGTGCACCACAAGTTACTGCAACGATCCATCTAATGGGTCGTACATTTCAGGTCCACTTTATATTGGTTTTTGTTGGGTCTAAAATTATATGAGTTGATGTGGCAGAAACTCAAAACGAAGAAAACATCAAGACGTTTGTCAAAGCCGCTGACACGGCTAGTTGAGACGCTGACGGAAAGTGTTGAGACGCTGACAGATGTTTACACGCTGATGGAGAATTCTATTTAGGGAATATATTGGATATATTATAAATAATATATTCAGTATCTATCTATAGAAATTGAATATTTAGATGTTTATTTGATTTGATCTCTTGTAGATTCTGTTCCTTCCACTATAAAAGGAACAAGAAGTCTTAGGTTTTATTCATATTATTCATTCACAATGTAAACCTAAAGTGTGTGTCGCACTAGACGTGGGATTCAATGTATACACGTCTAGTGGTTGTTTATTATTAATATAATGAGCAACCCGTTTGTTTTAATTCGTGTTCTTTGTGCCTAAACACCTTGTTATGATCATTGTTCTATTCCGCTATGTTATCATATGAACGATGATCAACCTAGATATAATGGTTCATAACCATTGAGTCTAACGATCATAGGGATCCACAATTGGTATCAGAGCCTAAGGCTCTTGATATCTAGGTCCGACGAGGTGTTCGTGTATGGTGAAGAAGAAAAATTCGTATGGAGTTTTTCTGGACGTTTTTGTGTGCGCAGCAGTATTCAGAAGGTCATAACTTTTGATTGAACCGTTGGATCGTCACGAAATTTTATATGTGTGTTCTACATACATAGATCTAAACATCCACCGGAGGGATTGTCGAGTTTTATCCCCAGGCAAAAGTTATTAAGCGTCAAAGTCAGCAGCAGGGTGAATGCAGTTTTCTGTGGACAGCCATGTTCAAAACACGTTTTCTCCTTCGTTAACCGTTGGATCTTCATGATTTTTGAACTGTAGGTTCTTGGCACTTGTGTCTGGAATCTCACCGAAGGGATCTTCGATCTAAGCCCTAATGAAGAAGTTATTCATGGTCGAAGTTCGCTGCAGTAAAGGTATTAATGTTTTGCTTTCACATAAAATCATGACCTAGGGTTTCTCAAACCCTAGATCTACCTAGAAAGCAGAATGTTATGATTGGTGGCTGTTAATACAGGATCTATGGTTAATCTACAAACCCTAGTTACTGTTCATCCATTAGGGTTTCACTTGAACCCTAGATTCGGCTTAATGGATACAAAAAGATGAGCAGTAGCAGTTCTTGAATGATTATGATTTGCCATGGTAAACAGTTACGGATGCCACTTGTTTTCCAAGGCTGTTTTCAATTTGATACAAAAGCTTAGAATTATTCACGATTGCTTCTGAGAAGGTGTGATCGCTGTTCGAATGAAGAAGCAAAAGACAAGTAACAATTATTTTGCTTGCTGTAACGAGAGAATAAAGAAACTTGTGTTCACACGATCTCAAGAATTCTATTGGTGGAAAGCTTTTGCATTCACACGGTCATTCAAGGCTCATTGGTTTCTAATCGATTGTCTATTCATTCTGTGTTCACACGGCCAAGAGCTTTTGATTGGTTATTGAGTATATGTGTTCACACGGTTACTTATTTCTCATTGGTGAAGGATATTTGTGTTCACATGATGCTAGGTTCATGATTGGTGGAAGATATTCTCATTCTGTGATCATTCGTATGTTACTATAGACCTGCGACATTCTAATTGGTCCATAATTGAGTGTCCATATAGTTAATATGGACATGCGCCTACATGATTTATTCACTTATTTAACTTGAAAAGGTAACGTTGATATTTAATTCAACGTTGACAAGTGAAAAAGAATGGACGCTGACAAGGTTTATGGTTGGCGCTGACAAGAGTAATGTTGACGCTGACAGGAAGGATTTCGACGCTGACAGGAATAAGTCAACGCTGATAGGTTGGCAGTGTTGTCCGAGATATATGTTTCTAACGCTGATACGTGTTGTCCGATATCGGGCAATACACATGAAAGGATATTGGACAAGGAGGATCTCGGGTAACACACTGATTGCTGCTGTTAGAGAAAATGGATACGTTTTAAGCACACAAAAAGGAGTTATTATACACACAAAGGTACATGGAATCTCCGTTTTAATTCAGAATATCATGATGATATTTATGGCTCGGATATATTGAAAGGGATTAATGATTTTAATGCGAGTTAGCAACAATTCGTGAGGTAATTTATTGGATTTGATTATGTAATCGGGGTAGCCTTGTAAAAGAGTTATCCGTCTTATCACTTTTACATATGATATGAAGATTAAGTTTCTTCATGAAGAAGTGTTAGCTTAAGGGGAAGAATTCTTATGGTAAGTTTGATGATTGAAGAAGATTTTCGCGAGTTTGTGTTCTATCATATCTTAAAGTCATGGACTTCCAGCCACTGACTTTAAAGGTAACTTGTTTGTGCTTACATTGTTACTGGTGAAGTGATACAAGATCTAGGAATATGTGATTTTTCTTATGGTTCTCTATGCACATATTTTCTATCACTTGAAGGAGTTACATTATCGTGCTCAGTGTCTCACAAAGGATGAGGATTTTTGTATCTGCAACACACTTCATTACATTCTACAAGACATGGAACACAAGGTTGGGTTATTTTACTTCTACATCAAGAATACTTTATTAATTGTTCTTCAAGATCATTACACAGAGCCTACATTTGGAGAATCTTCAAAGATTGCAACATTGTTTACTTCCTTGTTGATGTGACAAAAAGGGGAAGATATACATGCTACACTTGAGGGGAAGCAATCTGAAGATCATGTACAACTTACAAGAGATACACAAAGAGTTTTGCCGACATCAACTAGGGGAAGATTGTTGGGTCTAAAATTATATGAGTTGATGTGGCAGAAACTCAAAACGAAGAAAACATCAAGACGTTTGTCAAAGCCGCTGACACGGCTAGTTGAGACGCTGACGGAAAGTGTTGAGACGCTGACAGATGTTTACACGCTGATGGAGAATTCTATTTAGGGAATATATTGGATATATTATAAATAATATATTCAGTATATATCTATAGAAATTGAATATTTAGATGTTTATTTGATTTGATCTCTTGTAGAGTCTGTTCCTTCCACTATAAAAGGAACAAGAAGTCTTAGGTTTTATTCATATTATTCATTCACAATGTAAACCTAAAGTGTGTGTCGCACTAGACGTGGGATTCAATGTATACACGTCTAGTGGTTGTTTATTATTAATATAATGAGCAACCCGTTTGTTTTAATTCGTGTTCTTTGTGCCTAAACACCTTGTTCATGATCATTGTTCTTTTCCGCTATGTTATCATATGAACGATGATCAACCTAGATATAATGGTTCATAACCATTGAGTCTAACGATCATAGGACTCCACAGTTTTTAATTGTGAATATGTAAATTTGTGAATATTGTGCTTTTACGGCTTGATGTAGTGTTAAGGTATGATAATTTTCAAGAATTTCTCACGAGATTCTAAATCTTTCAAAATATATCATACTAAAGCACTACAACTATCCCTTATTAATTTAAGGGGGAGCATTAACATGTTCTATGGCCAAACATCGATTTCATTTTTTTCCTAAGACCGGTTAATCCATTCAATATCCCAAATATTAATGGTTAACATTTTGGATAAGGGGAGAAAATGGGATTAAGGAGACTTAAATGATACTTGGCTAAAAGATGAAAAAGACTTAACGATAATCCAACTTAATATGTGTAAAGCACGTGTTAAGGGGGAGCGTTTTTGATGAACAAAACACCTAAGGTACAAAACTTTTGATTTCAATATCACAAGTACCGTAAGTGATTTTCAAGGATTTTTCATGGTGGCTATACTTTCCCAAAACACGCTTTATTCACGACGGATGTGGTGACAAAAGGGTGGTAGGAATAGGTTTTAGTCTAATGATTCATCAGAGCCGATGGAATCTTCCCAAGGACAATTCCCTATATAGAATTAGAAGTCCTAGGAAAGATGGAGAAAGATTGTGAACGTAGCTGAGTACCGACTAATTACTGATGCTAGCACTGGAACAATTACAACAAGGTGCTAGTGATGATGTATTGGTAAGTACTGAAGGGGTTGAAGAATGAAAAAGAAATGTAAAGATAAAGGGTGTAAAGAAAGAAGCCCTCCTTACAACTTTAGGCAGAAACCGGGTCAATACATATGCTATTGAGATCATTTGTTAATGATTCTCGATATTGAGGAAAGACATCATGGACCCAGTGATTCAATGCACAACCCTTCCCAGCTAACTCAAATATCTCTCAAAGGTATTTGTTTTAATCACACGGAGATCAACACGTTATCTATTGGTTTATTCACTCCGAATAGACTGATATTGAAAAGGTGGCACTCCTCTCCAGCCATCGCTCACTAAATCAAAACGCACTATCGAGTCTAGAGCCACGAGATCATCAAAAGTCTCATTAGGACACTTTCCATTTATTCCTTGCGTTCTCACACACTGTGAAAAGTAAGAGATTTACATGAGTCCTACGCAGTATTCCTGTAATATTGTCAGAACATCCGAGTAATACGCAAGTATTACAATGAATATGGAAATACTGCTTGAGCCAACATCAAACAAGGTCATGGTAGGTTACACGTGCGGTTCTTTTAGAACCAATCTTGTGAAAAACTGGAAAGAAACAGTAGTTTAATACTTAATTGAACTTAAACTCGTTCCAGGCCTCTACGCATTATCATATGATCTTGCCAGAACACTCAGAGTGGTTCTTTATTGATCACAGTGACGAGTGGAAATCCTTCTAGTGTTAACATCAAACATCACTTGGTAGGTGACGTGCAAGATTCTTTATGAATTAAGCTCGTGATAACTGGAAAGCAACGATGGTGAAAATCTTAACTGAAATTCACTTGTTCCAGGTTTCATGAATTGACGGCTTCAATCACAAGGATAATTTATCCAAGTGATTCACTCTTTATGTTCGCAGTCAAGCTTAGTGATCGTCGAATAAAGAGAACGGGTTTACCCGTTAAATCCTGTCAGGAAGTTACTTAATTGAGACTATCCGTCACAGGTACGATATCTAATATCGTCCAACGGTCTTCACCGACCGGAGGTAAAACGCTACCGATTTAGAATGAAATGTTCTAAGCCATTTCATTCGTGTCTTATCATGTTGCTGCGAAGACGGTGGCGTTGCGGTGTACCAGCTGAAGTCGTTCCCACATGCTTATGTTTTTCGGCATCAAAGTTCAGCAAAATTCAAGAAAGTGCAAAATGAAGTCTTCCGCTGTACCAAACTCTAAAGCTTTCGAGAATTCAACAAAAGACATAAGTGTGTGGAACATGGAGTCACGAGGAGGCAAGATTCACAAGAAGGCAAAGATCGCACGTGATTGGTCAAAAGAACAATGCTCTCAAGCCAAAGCCTAAAAGATCAAATCAACATATTCACAACAAAAAGAAAGAAGAAAAGACTACGAGCTGAAGAACGAAGACTTAGTATAGTATGCTAGGTTTGGAACTTTGTAACGTGGAGTGACCTCCCTTAGGGGGAGATTGTTAGAAATACGTTTTAACATATATTAGAAGTATCGGTCACTCCACAATATTATTAATGTTGTAATAGCTCGTAGTTAATGAGTACTTATTTAGTTAAGTAAGAAACCGACCCATGGGCTTGTCATGGGTCGGCCCAAGCCCAATAGTGGCCTTGGATATAAGTACCCCTTTCCACCATGGAAAGGGGTTGGTTGTTGATTTTCCATTTTCATCATTTGAATAAAAACACATAGTTCTCTCTCACTTTCTCTCACTAGTTTCTCTCTCTAGAAATCTTCAACCCACTTCATTGATTCATAGATTATCAATATTCTACAACGTGTTACTCCTACTACTACTAGGAACAGGAGGAACTACATACCTCCTAGCATACCTATTACAAATGTTTACAGAGGTCCTAACAATCCTCCCCTAAACTTGAATTTGACTTGTTGAGTTCAAGTTTCCTTGTAGATCTTGCAAAACAGCTGGAGGATTGGAACAGCAACACAAACAGCAGCAGCATAACCATCAACATGAACAACACAAAGACTGCTGCAACAAGTAACACCTAGAAGCTTCTTGAAAGCTTGAAACAGATCTACCCCTTGTTAGATCTTGACAGCAACATGAGCAGATTTGATGAGCCTTTACCAAGTAGCTACTCACTCTTGGGCTAGCTAGTCTTTGTGGTGGAATAAGCATCACACTGGGAGACCAGAACCCAGCCCAACTCTTAGAACGTGAATCAATGGTGCGTGGGGGTACCCTAATGATTTTGGGCAAATCATCACAGCCGACAACGGATTTGATATGAGTCTTTACTAGAAGCCGTACCCTTCTGGACTAGCCAACTCTTAGCAATGAAGCATCGGTGAGCTGAAAACCCTATAGCTTTAACCAAGCTATTACAGCTATCAACAGATTTGGTATAGATCTTTACCAAGAGCCGTACCCCTTGGACTAGCCACTTTTCAGTCTAGGACCAAGGCAAGTGAAAACCATCCAGTTTTGGGTAACCTGGCAACCATCAACGAATTTGATAATCACACCAGAGTCGTACCCTCATGGTGAATCAACTCTTTCTTGTCTGTTAAAAATGGTGAGTTGAGCACCATTTGTTGTGTGGACTGAGTCCAACACCAGAACTACCTCTCAAAACAGCCTAAGTGTGAAAATTCCAAGTGGAAAACAATGTCATGATGGAAAAGTATAAGCAGATATTATATTATTTACAAGTTTTGAAATTCCATCACATGTTTAAAGTATAAGCAAATATTATATAAAAGTATTTATTTTTTAAATAAATAAAATGTGAGTCACCAATCACTGTACATATTGGTGAAAAGAATGTTAGTATAACACAAGAATAGAAGAACCAAACCAATCACTTACCAGAAGCTGCAACCTTGTCTACATGCAGCCGGGCTTGAATACCTTCAACCAAGGTAGTGGCCATGGCAGACTCATTACCAGAAGGAGCATTAGATACCAGCAGATGACATTCCAGCATTGCTTCCATGGTAGAAATGGTCAATGGATACTCCATATCCGTAAGCATAAACACAACGGCACCAGTCTCAAGCTCTAACACATGAACACCACAACCAGCATACAACTTCCACCTCCTTATCACCGATCGAGGTTGATCCTTCCATACACCAGTATGGGGAGAATCAGGAGGGGAATCGAACATCAGCTTCAAATCACCCCAAATAGTCAACCCAGGCCAGTTGGGAAGCTCACTCGAAGCCTTAGGAATCTCAGCATCCACCAAACCATACAACAACATAAGATCACGACGCTCCACCCAGGTCAAAATGTTTTGCAATCCAGAGACATAGCGAGTGTAGCCTGTTGGGTCAAAAAGTTGATGTGGCAAAAACTCAAAAACAAAGAAAATATGAAGGCATTTGTCTAAGCGTTGACAAGTGTAATCCAGGCGTTGTCAAGAGTAAATCAGGCGTTGACAAAAGTCAACAAAAGTCAAACGCTGTTGGAAGCTTCTATTTAGGATAAGTATGCAGAATATATTTTGTATTAGTTATTTAAATAGAAGATATTCATGTTTATTCATAGTTATCTTTTGTAAAACCCTAGTCCTTACACTATAAAAGGAACCAAGGGTTATTAGGTTTTTCATAACTTTCATATACAATGTAAACCTAAAGCGTGTGTCGAATAGGTGTGGGATTCAATGTATACACACCTAGTGGTTGTTGATTATTAACATAATTAGCAATCCGTTTGTTTAATTCATGGTTTTGTGCCTAAACACCTTGTTAATGGTTGTTGTTCTAATTCCGCTTTGATTATGTTAATCATATGAACAATGATCATTCCTAGTAGCTAAAAGATTTGAGGAAACCAAGGTTTCCACAGTTGGTATCAGAGCCTCGTGGCTCGTGATGCTAGGACCAACTAGGTGTTCGTGTTTTGAGAAGAAAAGAAAAATCCGTCTAGGGTTTTTCTGGACGTTTTTGTGTGCGCAACAGTATTCAGAAGATCATAACTTTTTATTGGACCGTTGGATCGTCACGAAATTTCTTGTGTGTGTTCTATACACATATATCTAAATATCCACCGGAGGGATTGTCAAGTTTTATCCCTAGGAAAAGGTTATTAGGCGTCAAAGTTCACAGCATAATGAATATTTATTTTTAGAGTTTTATCTAAAAAACCCTAGATTCATGATTTAATGTTGTTGATGATGATTACATGTTGTTAGCTTTGGGGAATCAGTTCTCCATGAACTGGTGATGAACCCTAGCAACATGATTGCAGCAGATCGAGTACTAGGCAGTAAGATTGAAGCTATACATTGAAAGTTTTAGTTTTAGGGTTTCCAAACCCTAGATCGTTTTGGATCTTGCAATGCTTCGTTCATATGTTTTTGACATACTGCTATATGCATGCTGCAAGACAAGACATCACATGAGGTATCCATTGGTGATGGATCCGTAATTTGCTGCAAAGAAAAGTGGTTCAGCAGGTCATGATCCAAAAGCTGCAACGTATATGTTCACGAAGTATGCTAAACATGGACTTATTATTTGTTTTGTCTAAAACAGTAATAAGAAAGTAACAAATGTGACGTCAGCTGCTATAACGATCACATAGGATATATATTTAAGTCATTAACGTGATTTGATGAATTCTATTTTTTGTGTGGTCCTACAAATACGTGAGACAGATTGATTGACGTGAGACAGATTGGTCAACATGCGTTTATTAATTCACCATGCTGGTCCATCCCTGATTTCTTAGAGTACAAATGTGGATCAAGTAAAAAGGTTATCAAGATAGACGTGGGATATGTTTAAAGTAAGATATTCACTTACTGATTTTTAGGGAAATCATTATATCTCCTAGTATTTGGTTCTCTAATTATCAGGAACATATTTTGATTCTTTTACTAAAATTCACGTGAGATTTATGGGCTGAATATGGTAGTTCTTGGGCTTAAGTTATAATGTATATTTGTTTAAGCCTAAGTTGACCACTATTAAGTATTATTTGGCCACTGTTGAGATTATAGCTGCTGCAAATGACGTCAGCGTTTGTGACAGTAAGAGACGATGACAAGTATTGTTTTGACGCTGACAAAGAATAAGTTGACGCTGATAGAAAAGCGTTGACACGTGTTGTCCGAGAAAGGTCTGTTCAAGCGTTGATACGCTTTGTCCGATATTGGACAATGCATGTGTTTAGGATATTGGATATAGGAGGATACTGGACAACAAAAGGAATAGCTGTTGTTTAGAAAATTGGAAGGTTTTTAGCACAGAAAAAGAGGTATTAACACACGAAGGTACATGGGATCTCCTTTTTTATACAGAATATCAAGTTGATATTTATGGCTCGGATATTTTTACAAGGAGTTAATGATTTTAATGTGAGTTGACAGAAATTCGTGAAGTAGTTTATTGGAGTAATATTTCTTGTGTAATCGTGGTAGCCTTGTGAAAGAGTTACCCATATGGGATTTTACATATGAAGGTATTCATTCAGTAAGACTCGTCATGAAGAGGTGTTGGCTTAAGGGGAAGAATTCTTATGGTAAGTTTGATGTTCGAAGTAGATTTTCGCGAGTTTGTGTTTTATCATATCTTTAAATCGTGGATAGCATCCCATTGGTTTGAAGATAACTTGTTCGTGCTTTAAATGTTTGGTGACGAATACTTGTCATAACACTTGAAGGAGTTACATTATCGTGCTCAGTTTCTCACAAAGGATGAGAATATTTACAAGGGATTGAGGTCTACTTATATTTTTCTCAATTTGGTATAAGTTCTTTATCACGTGGATAGTATAAGACATGGAACATAGGTTTGGGCTACTCTACTTCTACATCAAGAATATTATAGTTATTTTTCTTCAAGATCATTACACAGAGCCTACGTTTGGAGAATCTTCAAGATTGCGTACATTGTTTACTTCCCTGTTGATGTGACAAAAAGGGGAAGACATACGTGCTACAATTCAGGGGAAGCAATTTGAAGATGATGTACAACTTACAAGAGATACACAAAGAGTTTTGCCGACATCAACTAGGGGAAGATTGTTGGGTCAAAAAGTTGATGTGGCAGAAACTCAAAAATGAAGAAAATATGAAGGCATTTGTCTAAGCGTTGACAATTGTAATCCAGGCGTTGTCAAGAGTAAATCGGGCGTTGATAGAAGTCAACAAAAGTCAAATGCTGTTGGAAGCTTCTATTTAGGATAATTATGCAAAATATATTCTGTATTAGTTATTTAAATAGAAGATATTCATGTTTATTCATAGTTATCTTTTGTAATGTCCTTACACTATAAAAGCAACCAAGGGTTATTAGGTTTTTCATAACTTTCATATACAATGTAAACCTAAAGCGTGTGTCGACTAGGTGTGGGATTCAATGTATACACACCTAGTGGTTGTTGATTATTAATATAATTAGCAATCCGTTTGTTTAATTCATGTGTTTTGTGCCTAAACACCTTGTTAATGGTTGTTGTTCTAATTCCACTTTGATTATGTTAATCATATGAACAATGATCATTCCTAGTAGCTAAAAGATTCGAGGAAACCAAGGTTTCCACATAGCCATCACTAGTCGTAATCTTATGAGTAAAGGTACCACGAGAAATAGGTGATGGCTGAACTTCCCAAGCTACAATCACACCCTTGCCCATGTGCAACTCCGTCTCACTATCTGAAGCAGCATCAATGAGATTGGTAGGATCTCTCTTCTCAAAGGGGACAGACTTACCAAGACAAGCCTTCTTCTTTCTAATAGAGTGGTGAGGTGAAGGGACACTAGAAGAAGATTCATCCTTGATCTTTCTAGCAGCAGTAGCATCAACAGTAGTAGAAACAAAGTCCTTACCAACCATAGGATCAGATTTAGCTGCACCAACGGATGAGGTAGGAAGTGGTTCAGTCACCGGTGTTGATGTTGGCTTCACAACAGGAGTAACAGGAGTGGGATTAGTAGCAGGAGTTGTAGTAGCTTTGTTGGTGGTGGTAGTATCAACATGAGAGTGAGTGGGATTAACAGTTGAAGTCAGCAGTAGAAGGAGCACTAAAAGATGGAACCCTAGAAGTATCCTTGTGAACATTCGACGAAGAGGTGGGAGCAGCAACAGGCTTAGAAGTAAGGACAACGCGAGGAGGTGGGCGATAAATCAAGTGTTCAGGGACAAGTGTATTTTGACGCATGATCATCTTTATGTAAAGATCTTTAAGTTCATCAAATGACAGCCTCCTCACCCTTTCCCATGTCCATCCTGTCTGATAGTAAGCAGCCGATTGATTCTTAACATATTGCTACATCAACCTTATCTCCTCGGTACGCGACAAAGGTCTGTTACGGTGCTTTTCACGAAGCTGGTCAGAAAGAGACAACTGTTGTTTACGCATCAAAGCCATTGCCCGTTGAACACAATTGCCTTGATTCACATCAGCACCCAACAAATCTGTGAACTACGAGTAGTCAGAAGTAAGTATGGTAAGCACCCTCATCTAGTCATTGTCATTCCAATGCATGGCGTCATGCCTCAACTGCTCACGTCTTTGCTGTTGAAGAGCTTCATCCTCAGCCCTGGCCTGTTGGTCAAGCTCCTCTTGCAATCGCGCCTCTTCCCCCAATCTTTCTTCCTCTAATTGTCTGTGAGTACGCTTCCTGGAAGGAGAGGGTGCATCAGTCATAGGGGCTTTACCCTTGTGATCATGAGATGGACCAGCAGAATCATCCATTGGCTTGGGATCAGCAACAGCATTAGGAATGCATGAAGGACTAGGAGGAGCAGGCAAATCATCACTCGGCTTATCAACAAAGGTAGCCCTAGCCAAGATAGTCAGCCCATCCTCCTCAACATCTTCATCAGAATCAGAAAGCACAACTTTCTTCTTTTGGCGCTTCAACTGTGACTCCAATGCTTTAACCCTGTTCGCCAATGGAAGCACGAAGTCTCGTGTGAGCTTGCGGTGCTGATGGAGGTCATCTTCCAAAGAAACAATCTTTGCATAATACCTGTGCATAAGAGCTAGCAAAGAAGTTAGAGTAACATGTTCCTCAGCTTCCCTGCCAAGAGGACTTGGCTTGGGGGATGCATCATTAGGACCAGAAGCAACAGATGGGGCATCCATATGAGCAAGAGAGTTGGAAGGCTTCTCAGCAGAGTGCGGAGCTGGGCTAGGAGGGGGAGTATCATCAAATGGGGACTCATGTGGGCGAGAAGAGGGGGCATCTTTTGAGGTGGATGACATTTCTACCACCACATCTCTAGCTGGCTCCTCAACCTCCACATGAGGCACACTAGTAGCAGGGTGCTCCTCCTCCATAGGATCATTCTCCAATGGAAGTTCCTCCTCGGCTTCATCAGCCGCAGGAATCACATTAGGATCCCCTTGGTCAAGGGCCAGCATAGCATCAGTAACAGGCCTCAAAGGACCCTTATAACCAAGTGCCATATTCGCATACACCTTGGAACTAAGCTTTGGGGTCTCATATTCCTCTCTATTCCTAGGTAGGCACATAAGAACCTGCTGCAAAAACCTAGGGTACATCAAGAAATTCTTCCTAGAGCCAGTATCACTAAGGTTAAAAATCATGCCATCAAACAAGTAACGAGAAAAGTTAAAAGTACGACCCTGAGCAATACAAATCAAACCAGTAGCAAGGGGGATGGGAAACGTATCCCAACTCCCAGACTTTGGACTCAAACAATGAATCAAGAAATGAACCAGTAGCTTCCATTGAGGGGCAAATCTATTCTTCTGGAAGTTAAACTTCCCCCTATGATTATAACCTATAGCAGCCATACCATCTAATACCTCGGAATTGGGAATAGAGACAATGCCATCTTCATCCTGAAGATGAAGAGCAGATCTAATGGATGTCTCAGACACCACATATAAGCGACCATCTATGGTATCATGAAACTCTAGTGGGCGACCCAAAACATCAACGAGGTGGGCAGTTGCCCAAAACTGACGTATTACAGTATCATACACAGTGAGGCAAACAGTAAGAGCATACCTTTGATTGGAAGCTTCAATGTATTCCAGGATGTCTGTGAACTCTTCTCTTTTAGGACCTTCGCCAAGATAGGCCACCTTGTTATAATCGGGTTTGTACTGGAGTACGGCTATTGTTGATGACTGAAGCAGTGGAAGAGGATTAATTAAAGAGGGTGAAGAGTAGGAGCGTATGTGTGCATATATGGTTGGGATGATTGAGTCATATGAGGGATTTGACCATAAATAATGGTCATAAAACTATTCATTGACCCCTAATTATGGGGGTTGCCCTTTCAAAATTAAGTCATTAATGCAAGAGGAACCGCTTGCCCCTTAAACCATTATTTGAAAATCCCAGTTATCAAAGATAAACCGAAAATATATACACCAGAAGTAACTCGCGTTGACTGAAAGTCAAAACCTGTTGGAAATACGTTTTTACGTATAAAGAAAGTCTCGGTCACTCCAACAATATAGTTATAGGCTCGTAGTAATGTTTAAGTTACATTTATATTAAGCCCGACCCATGAGCATGTTCATGGGCCGGAGGCCCAAGTCCAATAAGAACTTGGGTATATAAACCTCGTTCCACCATAGAAAGAGGTGTTGGTTGTTTCATTTCTCATTTCAATACACATAGTTTCTTTCATTTCTCTCTCTAAGTTTCTCTCTCTAGAAATACATCAACCCTCTTGAAATACAAAGATTATCATTTTTCTACAATTGGTATCAAGAGCTATGGCATGAAATAAAGATTGGTCTTGTGTTGTTCATACTTTTCTAAGTGTGTTCATGTGTTTTTGATTGATTTTTTTTCAAAAGTTTCAAAAAATTTTCGTGTTTTTGTGATTCCAAATGTTCTGTATCTCTTCTAGATTGTTTAAGTAACGATTTGGTAATATACCTTTGGTTAGAATCACGAATTCTAAGGGAAAAATCCATTCTTTCTTGTTGCTTCCAAGTCTCGACTTATTTTTTGTGTTACGATCTGATTTTGTGATTGCATAAACCCTGGGGGTTTCTACTTGCGATCCATAGTCACGATCCTATACTACGATCTAAACTGCGATCACAAGTACGATCAAAGTTACGATCTGTGACCACGATCATCACTACGATCCAGGATACGATCAAGGAGTATGATTGCTCACTACGATCCAGGCTACGATCAAGGAGTACGATAGCTTAGTACGATCCAGGCTACGATCAAGGAGTACGATAGCTTGAGTACGATCAGGATACGATCGCTTGAGTAGGATAGGTGAGTACGATCAGGATACGATCACTTGAGTAGGATAGGTGAGTACGATCTGGATACGATTGCTTGAGTAGGATAGGTGAGTACGATCTGGATACGATCAGGGAGTACGATCTGGATGCGATCAGGGAGTACGATCACGGATACGATCAGTGAGTACGATCACGGATACGATCAGTGAGTACGATCTAGGATTCGATAGGGAGTACGATCAATAGGGTACGATCTGGGAGTCCGATCTAGGAGTACGATCAGCTATCATTTGCAACACTTAGAGGATTTTTTTATCTTTGCATTTATTTGGAGACATTAACAAAAACACAAAATCAAAAGATCATAATATCTTTATTTAAACAACATTAAAACACATAATCTTATTTCATTGCTCGATCATTTTTGATAATCTTTTTTCAAGGGATCATAAAATGAATTCAAATTCATATATGCCAACCATGACTTCGCTTACCGATATCTCAATCATCTCGGGTACTGACACTCGCCCACCTTTGCTCATCAAAGATTTATTTGAAGCATGGCAAGGTCGCATGAGGACTTACATCATGGGCAAACCCACTGGTAAACTTATGCTTCAATCCATTGAAAACGGTCCACTAGATTGGGGAGAAGTTACTATCAACAATGTGACGCGGACAAGGTTGTATCATGAGTTAACTGATGCTAACAAACTCATTGCCCATGCTGATGAAAGGGCCGTTCAGACAATACTTCAAGCCCTTCCACCCGATATCTATAGAATGGTAAGTGAACACACAGTGGCAAAGGATCTTTGGGATCGATTAGTTGTTTTGTTACAAGGGACCTCTCTAACTAAGCAAGAAAGAGAGTGTCAATTGTATGACTTGTTTGATAGGTTTACATACATTCCAGGGGAGACTCTTCACGATTACTACTGGCGTTTCACTACTTTGATGAATGACATGAACGTGTATAATCTAAGGATTGAACAGTTTCAACTAAACACAAAGTTCTTGAACAAGTTACCGCAAGAATGGAGTCAGTATGTCACCGATGTTAAGATGATTCGATATTTGCACAAGTCAAATTTAGATCAACTCTATGCTTTCTTAAAACAACACGAGAAGCACGTGATCCAAAAATGCATCTCTCAGGGATCTTATCAAGAACCATTGGCATTAATGGAAAACCATCCTACAATGTCATATCACAACTCTCCGTTTGCTTTGGGACACCAATCTTCCTATCAACCATTGTATCAAACACCAAGTTTCCCACAGTATTCGATCTTGCCACAACCGCCTACTTCTTATCACCAACAATACAAGCAACCAGCAACATCATCACAAGGAGACTCACATCAGTTACCTTATGCTTCACAACAGTATTCACCGTATCAACCTCCAACAAACCCTGCTCTTACCTATCAACATCTTGAGGCTCCTCAACCCCATTACTCACAACATGGTAGTGTTTCCTCGAATCAGCTTGCAGCTCAATCAGCACCAGCATTCTATTGTGATGATGAGATTCCTGTGCCTGAGTTTAGACAAGGGGATAGTCCTACTGGTATACTTGCTCAAATGTCTACTTATCTCACTCAAACATTGAACAAACGAGGTTACAGAGGACCAGCTCTGACAAACAATCAGTTAAGGAACTCTTTTAACTCTCGACAATAGGCTACAATTCAAGATGGCAGAGTAATGGTGCAACCACTTCAGGGGAGACCCAGTTCATCTACTGCTGGTGCACGTTCATCTACTGCTGGTGCACGTTCATCTAACACTGCTGCTACAAGGGGTAATAGCACTGGCAAAATGAAGATGATTATATGTTATAACTGCAAAGGGGAAGGGCACATGGCTCGAGAATGTAAGCAGCCCAAGAGGAAAAGGGATAGCACATGGTTTCAGGAGAAGATCTACTTGGTGAATTCTCAAGCCCAAGGATGTGAGCTCGATGAAGAAGAGTTAGCATTTCTCACAGATCCGGGAGTTGCGGACACTAACGGTCTCACAACAGCCATCACCAACAATGCTGCATATCAATGTGATGATTTGGATGCATACGACTCTGATTGTGATGATCTCAATACCGCCAAGGCAGCTCTCATGGCAAATCTTTCACTTTATGGAGCTGATACTATTTCTGAGGTACCAATTACTGCTACGGATACTAGTATTATACCTTATCAGGTTGAGCAAGTGTCGGAGTATTCGGAACAGCCTCCGGTGGTTAGTAACTCAAACGAGGAGACAACCAATGATAGCAATATCAATGCAATTCCCCAGACTTTGAGTGAACCACAACCGGGAGCTATTACGACTACAAATTCGTTTGCTCAAACCGATTTGGTTATGGTGTCGGAATCTATGCTTAGCCAAATGAATAATGCGGTCCGGGAAACCCTCAGTGTTAATCAGACTTTATCTGCCGAGCTTGCTTTGCATAAGGAAAAGGTTAAAACCTTGGAGTTAACTCCAGTGTCCACTACCTTAACTAATCCTAAATTTGATAGGTTTAGGAAAGTCCAAATGGATAATCTGCTAGAAATTGAGAGTTTAAGAGCAAATCTTTCGAAAGAACTTAAAGAAAAAGAGCCAGTCGTTAATAATTTCAACAACTTCAAACGGATTTCGAAATTATTGAGTCTAAAAGGATTGAAAAGGAAATTAAGACGTCTAAAAGAATTAAAGAAACAGAAATTAAGCTTTTAAAACAATACTCTGCTTCACATCTAGTACACTTGTTTCATGCATCGTTTAAAGAATTCAATTTATCACGTCTAATAGACCTACCACCTAACCCGGGGTATGCAAAGCAAACATTTAACCACAACCCACGACTTTATGATGCAACCAAGTAAGGATTGGTCTTAGATCCGATTGAGTTTTTAAATGAATCTGAGAGCATGTCACTACATGAAGAGAATCGGTTAAAATTACTTCCTACATATCCTCAGTATGATTATGAACAAATGAATGCATCATATGCAAAAATAGATTTTAGAATTCGCTTTAATATGCAAAAGGAATTTATCCATACACCAGCTTACATGCCTACTAGAGAAACCCTTAGTATACTTCCTACACTTGTTAATTCAGCCGAACCCAAGGAAATTCCTAAGAATCTTCCACCGGTAAGTACGATAAAACTCAGCTTAGAAGAGCTTGAGCGATACCTAACCGAGTTTGACAAGGTCATCCTGGAATGTATGACTTCAACGGCTCAAACCGCTGGAGAATGGGCTTTCGAACACATGAAAACGGTGTTTGAGAAAGAGATCGTTCCGTTTGTAAACAATATTAAAAATGGAGTCTATTATCTTGTGGGAAATCTAAGTTTTGAAATGGGTGAAGTTCAAAAAGTTTTCTATGAAATGGATGATGCTTATGAACAACATTTAACTGAGAAAGAAAAGATTTTATCCGAATATGACCGATCTTAGAACATATAGTGTCTCTCGAAGTGATGCAAGTTGTTACTAATGAATATGCTCATGAGCTTTCATCTACTGTGAATAAATGTGATGATGTGCATGATATATCTGTGAATATTGTTGAGCCTGTGATTAATGTAGATAATCATTCTTGTCATGAATCTAACGCTGAATTTTTAAAACTTCAAGATTCTTATAACATACTTTCAAAACGTTTTAATGAGCTTCAAAAACATTGTATATCTCTTGAAATTGAAAATCAATCTAAAAATGAAACTCTTTCAAACACAAATTATTGTGAAAACTCCGTTGAGACAAGTGACGAGATGATTCAGGTGGTTCAGACATTAGTGGAAGAAATTATGAGACTTAAGAGAGAATCCGTAGAAGAGAAATTGGAACTAGAGGCTGCAAAGATTAAAAATAATGCCCTAGAAGATAGAATTAATTCTATGCTAGGGGAGTTTGATAAAGTAAAGCAGGCTTTTTCACAAATTTATGGTTCATTAGAAAATCTCTTCGCTTTTAATGCGGCAGAGCAAAAGTCACTCGCTGACAAACTGAACCGTAAGTGCGAGGAAATCTCTGACTTAAATATTCAACTCATCGACAAAAACATGGTTTTGGCTGAATTGAAGGAGACACTTCAACTCAAAGGACAAGAAGTTGTTGATAATCCAGCTCCAATCTCTGTCTCGACCTCTAGTGCTTCCAAACCCAACCCACGTGTGCTATATCGGGACCCAAAATTTAAGAATAGTCCACCTAAGTTTTCCACATACATGAAAAATGCCTTAGCACATGCAGATCTAGCTAGAGAGATCGTTGATGACATGCGTGAACAAGATCCCACAAGTCATCTTCTGTATGAGTTTTTATTATATGTGGATCGCGTTCAGGATTGTTTAGCAAACTTAGAGTACATTGGGCAACCGATATCTGTACCACCTAAACAACAAACCACCATTGCCATTACTCCATTCAATAAGACCCCAAGAGCTAAGCCTGTTTTGAATACACCCATCAAGGCTAAGTCAAAATCTGTAACTAATGTTCCCTTGGCTTCTACAGGAGTAATTACGTCCACTAAGGCTAAAGGATCTCAAGACAAGAAAGATAGGATCAAGACTTCCACTAGTGGACTGAGAAGAAGAAAGTAGAAGTTCACCCTAGGAATGTTATTTTAGTTTTAAATAAAAAGAATCATGTAGCTAAGACAAAAGGTTCTCACTCTGAGTGGAAACCTAAGCAAAATGTGAATTCTAATTTAGAATGTTGGAATTGTAATGAATGCATGTTTTCTCAGCGTCATGATTTATGCCTTGTTGATCACGTGAATGAAATGTATGCAATTAGGAACAATCTTGAATGGATTCCAACGGGGAAGAAGATCACTCAAGTTGGTTGGCAATGGAAACCCACTGGTAGGACCTTCACTGCTAATGGAACTACGTGCCCTTTAACTAGGATCACATCCACGGAAGTTAGGTCTCAGCGTCCTTTAAATAGGAACACTGGCTCTAAGAAATTCAAAAAGCGTCCTTTAACTAGGTCTGCCCCCACTATTGTGCCTACCAGTGTTAATGTCCCCAGTCAAAAAGTACCTCAGAATACTAGACAACTAGAATCTAAACCAACAACTAGTAAGAAAATTTGGAAGCCTAAAGATTCTTCTGATAACAAATCTAAGATAATTACATATGTACCTGCTAACTCAGAGGAACAATTAGATTCCGATACATCGTCTTTGTTTGGTGATATTTTCAAGTCGTCCAAATTATTCTTTGGTAGTTGGACTCGGGGTGCTCCAAACATATGACTAGAGACCGCTCGATGCTCAGAAATTTCGTCAGCAAGTTTCTAGGAACGGTGAAATTTGGCAACGACCATATTGCGAAGATCATGGGTTACGGTGAATATCAAATTGGGAATGTTACGATTTCAAGGGTATATTATGTGGAGGGACTTGGTCATAATTTATTTTCAATAGGACAATTCTGCGATTCAAACCTTGAAGTGGCTTTTCGATAACATACTTGCTTTATTCACGATCTTGCAGGAAACGATTTGTTAAAAGGTTCTCGAGGGGATAATCTCTACACACTGTCCATTCAAAACATGATGGTCGCCTCTCCTGTATGCCTTCTTTCCAAAGCATCTAAGACCAAGTCATGATTGTGGCATCGTCGGTTATCTCATCTTAACTTCGATGCTATAAACCATTTGGCTAAAAACGAACTTGTTCGTGGTCTTCAAAAACTTAAGTTCGACAACAATCATTTATGTTCCGCGTGTTCTTTGGGGAAAAGAACCAAGAAATCATACAAACCTAAAGCTGAAGACACCAACCAAGAACCACTATATCTTTTGCACATGGATCTTTGCGGGCCAATGCGTACGGCTAGTGTGAGTGGTAGAAAATACATCCTCGTCATGGTGGATGATTTCTCAAGGTTTACATGGGTAAAATTTTTAGCATCTAAGGATCAAGCACCAAAGTATATTATTACTTTCTTAAAGATGATCCAAGTACGTCTTAATGCTACTGTTCGCCGCATTCGCACTGATAATGGAACTAAGTTCGTTAATCAAACTCTACGATACTATTATGAAGAGGTCGGTATTTCACATGAAACTTTTGTTGCTCGCACTCCACAACAAAACGGTGTCGTGGAAAGACGTAACCGTACACTAATGGAAGCTGCTAGAACTATGTTGATTTATGCGAATGCTCCTTTATTCTTATGGGCTGAAGTAGTGGCAACTGCATGTTATACCCAAAACCGCTCCATCATTCGTAAACGCCATGGTAAAACTCCATATGAGCTATTTCATGGACAAAAACCCGATATTTCATTTCTTCATGTATTTGGTGCACTGTGTTACCCAAATACTAATAGTGAGAATTTGGGCAAACTTCAACCGAAGGCTGATATTGGAATTTTCATTGGTTACTCACCTGCAAAGAAAGCTTACCGAATTTATAACCGTCATCTTGGCAAGATAGTAGAAACTTTGGATGCTTATTTTGATGAGCTGACAGCGATGGCTTCTGAGCAACACACTCTGAACCCGCATTACATGAGATGGGAACCGGTATAATTAGTTCCGTATTAACTCCCAACAATCCTACTTCTCCATCATTTATACCACCTACAAGGCCTGAGTGGGATCAGTTATTTCAACCTATGTTTGATGAATTCTTTGATCCACCTAGTGATGATTCTCCAGCACCTGTAGCAGTAGCTCCAATTCCTGAAGTTATTGTTCAAGATAATGGAAATCAGTCAGAGGCATCTACTGTCACTATTGAAAAAGATGTCCCATCCCCACAAATTCTCAAACCACACCTGAATCTTCACCCCCCACTCGTTCCTAATGATGTTGAAGAGGATCACTATGATCACGATTTGGAATTTGCTCACTTACAAGAGCTTCCGTTCTTTGGTTCACAAATACCTGAAAACCCTAACGGTGCGTCTACCTCAGAAGAAGCTCCTGCAATCGTTCACTCCTGACTACCACGGATTGAAACTCACAACACCAAATGGACAAAGGATCACCCAATCCGCAATATTATTGGTGACATCAATCGACCAGTCTTAACACGCCACCAACTCCAAGAACATGCATTATATTGCTACTTTGATGCATTTCTTTCCGATACTGAACCTAAAAATTGGCAACAAGCCATGACTAAGTCATCTTGGATTGAAGCCATGCAAGAGGAACTTAATGAATTTCAACGTCTTGAAGTGTGGGAATTAGTTCCTTTACCCAGCAACGTTGAAATCCTTACATTGTTGTGGGTATATAAGGTTAAACTCGATGAGTTAGGTGGAGTGCTAAAGAACAAAGCTAGATTGGTCACGAGAGGTTACAAACAAGCTTTGGGTATTGACTTTGAAGAATCCTTTGCTCATGTTGCACGATTGGAGGCAATTAGACTATTCCTTGCTTATGCTGCTCACATGAACATGATCGTCTACCAAATGGATGTTAAGACGGCATTTCTTAATGGTGAATTAAGGGAAGATGTCTACGTAAGCCAGCCGAATGGATTCGTCAACTCAGAGTATCCTAATCACGTGTACAAGCTCAAGAAGGCTCTTTATGGGTTGAAACAAGCTCCACGCGTGTGGTACGATCTCCTATCGTCGTATCTCATCTCGAAAGGCTTCTCCAAAGTTAAAGTGGACCCAACATTATTTATTCTCAAAGAGGACAACGACATGATTCTGGTACAAATTTATGTTGATGATATAATATTTGCTGCTACTAATCAAAGACTGTCTGACCATTTTGAGAAAATTATGTCCACATGTTTTAAGATGTCAATGATGGGAAAATTTTCATTTTTCTTAGGGTTACAAATTTCTCAGAATCCCAGAGGCATCTTCATTAATCAATCCAAATTTACTCTTGAATCATTAAAGAAATATCATTTTGAAAATTGTGACCCTGTGGATACTCCAATGGTGGAGAGATCCAAGTTAGATGAAGATAAGGAAGGGATAGCTGTCGATCCTAAACTCTACCGTGGAATGATCGGCACCCTTCTCTATCTGACTGCTAGCAGGCCTGATTTGCAATTTTCTATATGCATGTGTGTCCGGTATCAGGCTCGGCCTACCGAAAGCACTTACATGTTATGAAAATGATCTTTTGGTATCTTAAAGGAACACTTCATCGTGGTCTGTGGTATCCGAAGGATTCCTCTATTGCACTAATATCATATGCAGATGCAGATTATGCTGGGTGTCAAGATACTAGACGTAGCACTTCTGGCAGTGTGCAACTTCTTGGAGATAGACTGGTTAGTTGGGCATCCAAAAGGCAGAAAAGCGTTGCGATATCAAGTACTGAGGCTGAATACATTGCTATGTCCGGTTGTTGTGCTCAAGTTCTTTGGATGAGATCACAATTAACTGACTATGGTCTTAGCTTCAACAAAATCCCGATGTACTGTGATAACAAAAGTGCAATTGCTCTGTGCTGCAACTACGTTCAACATTCTCGGGCGAAGCACATTGACATACGCTACCACTTCATCAATGAGCAAGTGGAAAATGGAGTGATCAAACTGTACTTCGTCAACACTGAGTATCAGCTGGTAGATATATTCACAAAGGCCTTAGATCGAGGACGTATCGAGTTTTTGATCGAAAATCTAGGCATGAAATCATTCTCACATATCGAGGACGTAAGGAGTTGGCAGAAGAATCTGAAGAATAGTGGTGCTAAACTATTCTAGAGTATCCTTTGATCGTGATCTTGTATATTATCATATATATATAAACCACCAAAAGAAAAATACAAAAATATAAAACATAGAAAAACCATAAAAATATAAAACATAGAAAAACCATAAAAAATATAAAATCAAGAAAATACAAAAATATTTTTCATTTTAAAACGGGCATGTCTTTTAGTACAGTAATATTTACGGCCTTAGAAATGTCGATTAAAATTGACACGAAGCCATAAATAGAGTCCGTATAAAAGTTGTACATATTTTAAAACATGCCCAAATGGCTTGTAGTTATTTCAGACTGCAACCCGCTTTTTGCATTAAAGTCACGTATTTCTTATGAAAACATTGGCTCACAACGGGAATTAATTTTCTCGGGCAAGGTTTACTTTAAAACCTTGTAAGGGATCAAGTTTACTTTATAACTTTGTCTAACACAAATTAGTGTACGTTTCAGTGCACTTATTTTGTAAAAATTAGAGAAATCTTATTGCCACCAGAATCGTTCCATCAAATCAGTAAACCGGAAAAAGTCTTCATGGATATTTGTTCTTTTAAAAACAATGAATACTGATCTTTAAATAGAAAACGGGTCTATGTTTAAGGGGGAGCAAATATTATATTTAGAATTAAAATTGGTCTTCAAAAAGGTTTTTTCAGAAAATATAAACCGTTCATTCTCCTCATTATATGCTTTGGGTGCTTTATGTGGTTTGAAGTATAGGTCGTTTGCAATTAAGCATTTGGTGTTTGTGTTCGTGTTTGTTTTCAAAGATAAGACCTTACGGGTTAAGGTGTTGGTTAGTTCATGTGTCTTTTACATGTGTTTATCGTATATCTTAATCCTTGGGGGTAAAAAATTGCATAGTTGCAACAATGGGGACCAAGTTGCAATTTCTTGCAACTTTGTTTGACCAAAGTAAAATATATCCCCCCCCCCCCCTTCTCGTCTCTTGGTCATAACTGTTACACACACAAATAAACACTCCAAACAGCCATTGTTAAAGCTTCGTTCATCCATCTATTTGTGCTAATCGCTTGTCTGATCTAGGTATACTTATTACTATCAGTGTTTATTATTTAGATGATTATATCACACTCCTTTCATAACTAAAACATGTATCCATCGAATCTGAACAAATTAGGGTTTATAGATTCTTGATGAAAATGAGTTTTAAGAGGTGGGATTTGTTCATCTAGCCTAGATTAACATTGGTTTTACCCAGTTTGGCCTATAACAGCTTATAAGTCCCGTAATCGAACTCTAAAGATTTTCCTTGGTTCTATCACCAAGAATACGATCCCTGACTACGATGGCTTCTCATCGCATTGATTGCGATGGCATAACTACGATGAACTCGCTGCGATGGCACCATTACGATGGGCTCGTTGCGATGTGTCCATTGCGATGGCTTGTTGCAATGGACACATTGCGATGGGTCCGTTGTGATGGGTCCGTTATGATGGGTCCGTTTCGATGGATCCGTTCCGATGGGTCCGTTGCGATGGGTCCGTTGCGATGGGTCCAATGCGATGGGTCCAATACGATGGGTCTAATGCGATGGGTCCAATGCGCTGGGTCCAATGATATGGGTCCAATGTGATGGGACCAATGCGATGGGACCAATGCAATGGGTCCAATGCGATGGGTCCAGTGCGATGGGTTCAATGCGATGGTCAATGCGATGGCTTATCACGATGGACAAAAATTTGCAAGTTTGTTTAGACATGTTTTGCACTAATATTGACTTAGTTTTGCAATGCATTTGCCTTGAATGTCTTTTAGATTGCGATAAGGGTTTACATTGTAACACTTGTTAGGCTTGTAATGGACTTTAAGAATTATGCACATGCCAAAGACTATCTAATGAATTCGGCCTAGACAGCACTCCCACTTTATTAGGCTTTAAGTAAATTAGGGCCATTAAAACGAAACCAAGTTATATTGAAATTAAATAATTTTATCTCATAAGAATACTTGAAAGGTTTCTTATAACAGAAGTTCAGCTTATTTAATAAGTTGACAATTCTGTAAACAAAAGAGATACAAATTACTTATTCAATGTCTTGTGTTTTGTATCCAGGCCATGGACGACAAAGTTTCATCGTTGTCTAACCCCGTGTTCAAGCCTACTGAAATCTGGGTTGAGGATACTCCAAAAATTACTGAAGTAGTGGTTGAAACTAAACCAAATCCTACTGAGGTTGTGGTTGAAACTAAACCAAGACCTACTGAGGTTGTGGTTGAAACTAACCCTAGACCTACTGAGGTTCTGGTTATGACAACCAAGAAATCCAAATACTCAAAGAACCAATTCTAGGTCGTTATCTCCTTAGAATAAATTGTTTGTGGCATATCTTTCATAATTCTTGGTGTGATTCTGAATGTATGAACTCAGTCCATATGAACTATGTTTGTATTTTGTTACTCAATCATATGTAGTGACATTTGTTGTGATTTATTTCCAATGCTTAGGATTTACATAGTTTATGAGATATATATATTTGTATATATCAAGTGTGCTTGTGTCTTATCTAAAAGCAGGAAAATGTCGATAACCGAAGAAGAACAAAAACGACTAGATCTTATCCTTGTTCCACTAAATGCTAGAATGCAACATGCACCAAACAATTTTCGTCTGAAAGACGATTTCGATCCTTCTTTGGCGGCATTCAAAATTGCAACAGACATCCTAGATTGTTCACCAATAAAGGATGCATTACGTGTCACTGCATCAGTTCCTGAAGTATACATGCACGAATTTTGGGCAACAGCCTCAATCACACAAGCAAAGCAATTGTCAAAGAAGATTATCTCGTTTGCGCTAAACAACAAAGACTTGACACTTGAATTGCGTCAATTTAGGCAACTATTCAAGATTCCTAAGTTAGCAAAAGGAGAACACTTTGCGTCTGACCCAGATTCAGAAGAACTGCTTCGAGTAATCCGAGAATTGAATTATGAGCGTGAAATTGGTTTCCTTTCTCAGTTTAACACGTCACATATTGGGCAACGTTGGAAAGCAATTGTTACTACTTTAGTAAAATGCCTTACTTCCAAGATTCGCGGATTAGACGCAATGAGACCTTCTCAGGCAATTATCTTTTGGGGTCTCTATACTGGATCTAAAGTGGACTATGCACTACAAATTTGGGAGGAATTCTTTCATCAATTCACAAGTTCCAAGAGGAAAGCGGTGCATCTCCCATTTCCAAGGTTCACAAAACTAATCATCAATTTCTTCATGAAGAGTGACCCATATATTGATCCTCGTGGAAATTTCTTCTATCATACTCAAGACAGTGACGATGTGTTAGACACTATGACTGCGGATAATCAATTAACAAAGTATAAGCTCAGACCAGCTCCAGTGCCAAACATCATGATGAATGAAGGAATCAGGAAAAGTGATCACTACCGAGAGATGCTACAGGATATTGAAGCACAGTTCAAACGAGCAAATGCAGATCCCTCCGAGAAACAATCAGAGACGCAAAAAGGTAAACGAAAGAAAAGAAATTCCAAGCGCCAATCGACTGCTTCATCAAAAGATAAAGGCACAGAGAAAGAGCATTTAGTTGATGAAGATGCTGAAGAAGCTGAGATGTCCCAGACTGGGGATGACAACGAAGAAGTACCACTAAGAAGGCCAAAGAAAGCAAAGCAAACCAAAGGTAAAAAAGCACTTGTTGCTTCAGCTGAACCAGCTAAGCAAACTATTTCTGAAGCCAAACAACTACGTATTACTCTTCAGCGAAGCAGAGTGGAGGCTTTTGCAACATACAAAGGATCAGGCTCAACAGTATTTGATGACTTAGAGGAATTTGGTGAACCTGATGCCGATATCGCCTTTTATGAAGATCCTAACGATGAAGATGTTTATGAAGATGCTGATAACTTCCATTTTGAAAGTCGTGAGCAAAGTGAAGAGGGTGGTAGCAGTGCAAACACATATACAAGTTTGATGTATCAAGACGACAATATCACCACATCTTTACCGAGACCAACTCACACGGTGGTACACGACGATGCTCATGCGACTTTCATACCAGAAACTCAACTTCAAAGTAAGTCTACTTCTGGCCCTGACGATGTTATGAAATATCTTAATTTGGAAGGGGAGGGTGTCGGGGTTACAAATACTGATCCATCGACAAATGAAAACATGGTGGATGTTCCCATAACTTCTGTAACATCAACCACCACTCCACCACTATCCACCCCGGTCATCAGTGAAGTCATAACACCAGCTATCACACCAGAACTTGTTGAACAACCGGTATCTACTTCCACCCCAACGACTGTATCTACACCGTCATCATCAATAGTTGAACAACCTGTATCAACCACCGCCCCAATCACTGAATCTACACCAACACCTATCCTTGAACAACCCGTATCATCCACCACCACTCTAACAGTTATGGTTACACCTCCATCATCAGTACAACAAGTATCATCTACCTCCAATCCATTCCTCACAATCAGTGATCCACTCATCCAGTCTCTTCAACAACAGCTGGAGGCTCAAGCTAAACAAATAGCTACACTGACTGAAAGATTCACCACTCCCGACACACAGCCTCTCAAGGAACCGTAACCTGATGAGCCTACACTTAAGAAAATATCCGACAGAGTGTCTAAACTTAAAGAACAACACAAATCATTTCTTGGAGAGAAGAAAACTCGTGACAAAGAGAATGTTGCTTTTCTTGGGTCAATTGATGAGAAGATGACCAAGATCATTCGACGAGAAGTCAAGTCATATGTTGATCAGCAGCTACCAACTATTGTCGGTAATGGTTTATCTACCCTTCAACTAATGACATTGTTGCAGACACGACTGAAAGATATGGGAGCTCATAAATCGAAATACAAACGAAAAGTTCTGCAATATCTCAACAAAACAATTATTAAAGATACACCAGCAGATACTACCGACTCTGAGTCCGACAATGAAGACGAGCTAGAGGAGGAAGATGACGAGGGTAATGGTGAAAAGGATGATGGTTAAAATGATTAAATGAGGAAGAGGATGAGGAAGCAGAGGATGAGGAAGAAGAGGATGAGGAAGAAAAGGATAAGGATACGGATGAAGATGAAGATGAGGACGAGGATGAGGATGACGATGATGATAATGACGACGGTAATGGAACCAACAAGGGTGAGAAAAATGAAAAAACGGGTACTAATGCCGAAGAGTCAAATAAGGACGAAAGTGATAAGGCAATTGAGAAAGGTATTGAGGAAGCTGCAGAAAGCGTTGTTGAAACCGCAGAAAAGACGGTGGAGTCTACTATAACAGAAACTCAGCATATTGACACAGGTATATCTACTGAACCAGTTTTTACTACTGATTCTCACAATGAATCTGTAGAACCTATGCAAGAAGACAAAATTCTTGTGTCTACGCAAGAAGAAGAACCCACAGGGTCAATGCTAGAAGAAGAACCTCACGATGATATACAGGTGACACAAGAACAACCTTCAACACCATATGAAGATCAGCACATCTCTGATATGGAAGTTGAAGATTTAAATGTGCCAGAACCGACGTTTGTTGAATCTCTTATCATTGATGACACGGTACAGGAGCAACTCTGGCTTACAAATGCAGCACCACAGCATCCTTTTGACACAACAAATGAAATGGAGCTGACTCAATTCCTAAACAATCCTATCGATTTCTCGACCTTTCTAAGGTATTCTCATGAGAAACCGACAATGACTCCGGATCTTATCAAAATGGCAGCCGCAAATGTGGACTTCTTTGATACTTTGAAGATCAGCCATAATGAAGTAGAATATCACTTAAATGAGCTTACAAAGGCAATGAGAGCGACGACTACAGGAATTCAGACTCCAGTGTTACGACCTCTTACACCCACAGTCATCGCCGGTTCTGCAACGATCCCAATAGAGCACTTTGTTTCTCATGATCTTGAGTATCTTGAAAAAGGCGCGAAGAAATATGCCACATCACTTACTATGCTCAAGGCTGTTAATCTGGAGAACGTTTCATGGATCAAAGATAAAGTACCTGATGCGTAATGGAGAAGGAAACTGCTCAAGTTTTATGATACTTTCGCATCACTTGGCATCTCTCACTCGAATGCAAAGAAAAGGTTAGCTTACAATCACTTCCATCGTCCAAAGAGAGGTTCTTCTATTGTCTCAGCTCACAGAATCAAAAGCATTCAAGGAGCAACCACTCAGACTGTATTCGGCTATGATTACTTGAATGTAATCGTGTTCAAACGTACTGATGAGGAAGAATACCGAATTGACGAAAGTGATCTCCAGTACCTTCAACTTGAAGACATCAAAGATCTTCTGTTGTTATTGGCTCTGTAAAAAGTCGACCATTTACCACCTTAGATAGTCATTGCATTGAGCTCCAACTTTCGTCAATATGCTAGGAAAATCATCATCCAAAATCGGGTCGAAGATTTTCAACTTGGAGTGGAGAGCTATCAGAAGCAGCTAAACTTGGAACGTCCCCATACAACTCCACTCAGTAATTTCCATAAGAACAAGAAGCCTTACATGGGGACCACAACGCCGAAAGTAGGGATTTTTTATCCAAATGAGACTGCGTCATGCAGTTTATGCGATTCTCCGAACTGCACAAATTCAGCGATGGTACGCTCAAGCATGTTCGAGATGATCTGACGGTTCTCAATGCTGACCTACCGCTTCCAGCAGTCAAGTACACCTGGACAAGCCAATGTAAAAGAGGAGCTAAGTACGCGATCAAGAAGATCGAGGAACTTCTAAGGAAGCGTCGGTTGCTACGAAGTGTGGAACGATTCATCGGTGGACGACCATATGAGCTCACCATAGGTTCATGGAACGAGACATTTAATTATGGTTCGTCTTATAACAGGTCAACTCCATATGTCTATTATTGTGAATATGTTAATTTTTGTATAATCAGCTTTTGTGGCATGTTGTAGTGTATAAGTATGATATTTTTCAAGAATTTCTCTCGATATTCTAAATCTTTCAAACATATCGTACTCAATCACTACAACTAACCCTCATTAATTTGAGGGGGAGCATTAATATGTTCTTTGGCCAACATCTAATTTCATTTTATTACCCAAAGACCGGTTAATCCATTAAATATCCAAAATATTGATGGTTAACATTTTGGAAAAGGGAGAAAATGGGATTAAGGAGACTTAATGATACTTGGCTAAACAATGAAAAAGGCTTAAAAGATAAACCAACTTAACATGTGTAATGCACAAGTTAAGGGGGAGCGTTTTTTATGAACAAAACACTTAAGGCACAAAAACATTGATTATAATATCACAAGTGCTTTAAGTGATTTTCAAGAATTTTTTTATGGTGACAATACTTACCCAAAACACACTTAATTCACGACGAACGTGGTGACAAAAGGGTGGTAGGATTAGGTATTAGTCCAATGATTCATCAGAACCGATGGAATCTTCCCAAGGACAATTCCCTAGATAGAATTAGAAGTCCTAGGAAAGATGGAGAAAGATTATGAATGTAGCTGAATGCCGACCAAGTACTTAAGCTAGCACTGGAAAAATCACAACAAGGTGCTAGTGATGACGTATTGGTAAGCATTGAAGGGGTTGAAGAATGAAAAAGAATTGTAAAGATAAAGAGTGTAAAGAAAGAAGCCCTCCTTACAACTTTAGGCAGAAACCGGGTCAATACATATGCTATTGAGATCATTTTTTCAATGATTCTCGATATTGAAGATAGACATCATGGACCCAGTGATGTAATGCACAACCCTTCCCAGCTAACTCAAATATCTCTCAAAAGATATTTGCTTTAATCACACGGAGATCAACACATTATCTATTGGTTTATTCACTCCGAATAGACTGATATTGAATAGGTGGCACTCCTCTCCAGCCATCGCTCACTAAATCAAAACGCACCATCGAGTCTAGATCCACGAGATCATCAAAAGTCTCATTAGGACACTTTCCATTTATTCCTTGCTTCTTCACACACTATGAAAAGTAAGAGATCTTTATGAGTCCTACGCAGTATTCTTGTAATATTGTCAGAACATCCGAGTGATACGCAAGTATTACAATGAAGATGGAAATACTGCTTGAGCCAACATCAAACAAGCTCATGGTAGGTGACACGTGCAGTTCTTTAAGAACCAATCTTGTGAAAACTGGAAAGAAACAGTAGTTTAATTCTTAATTGAACTTAAACTCGTTCTAGGCCTCTACGCATTATCATATGATCTTGCCAGAACACTCAGAGTGACACTCTTTAGTGTTCACAGTGACGAGTGGAAATCCTTCTAGTGTTAACATCAAACAGCACTTGGTAGGTGACAAGCAAGATTCTATTTAAATCAAGCTCGTGACAACTGGAAAGCAACGATGGTGAATATCTTAATTGAAATTCACTTTTTCCAGGTTTCATGAATTGACGGCTTCAATCATAAGGATTTTTAATCCAAATGATTCACTCTTTATGTTCGCAGTCAGCTTTGGACGGTCGAATAAATAGAACGGGTTTACCCGCGAAATCCTATCAGGAAGTTACTTAATTGAAACTATCCGTCATGGGTACGATATCTAATATCGTCCAACGGTCTTCACCGACCAGAGGTAAAATGCTACCGAATTAGAATAAAATGTTAAAGCCATTTTATTCGTGTCTTATTATGTTGCTGCATTCGAAGACGGTGGCGTTTCGGTGTACCTGTTGAAGTCGTCCTCACATACTTATTCCTTCTGCATCAAATATTTCTGCAAATTCAAGAAAGTATGACCTAAAAGTCTTCCGCTGTATCGACTCTGAAACTTTCAAGAATTCAACAAAGGATAAGCGTGTGGGACATGAAGTCACGAAGACGCGAACATCACAAGAAGATAAAGACTGCACGTGAAAGGCTAAAAGAACGTGTTCCAAGCAAAAGGCTGATATTATTCAACACATATTCACAAAAAGAAGAAAAGTTAAAGAAAGAAAGAGAAAGTGGACTACGAGCTCAAGAACAAGATCTAACATGCTAGATTAGGACTTTGTAAATTTGGAGTGACCTCCCTTTGGGGGAGATTGTTGGAAATACGTTTTTACGTATAAAGAAAGTCTCGGTCACTCCAACAATATAGTTATAGGCTTGTAGTAATGTTTAAGTTATATTTATATTAAGCCCGACCCATGAGCATGTTCATGGGCCGGAGGCCCAAGTCCATTAAGGACTTGGGTATATAAACCTCTTTCCACCATAGAAAGAGGTGTTGGTTGTTTCATTTCTCATTTCAATACACATAGTTTCTTTCATTTCTCTCTCTAAGTTTCTCTCTCTAGAAATACATCAACCCTCTTGAAATACAAAGATTATCATTGTTCTACAAAACGCGTAAAGGTCAATACTAGGAGCACCAAGTGGTCAATGAAAGTCAACGAAGTGAACAGTGACCCAAAATCGATACTAGAAGCCAACCATGAGTGAAATAGAAGGGTTTGTACCCACTAGGAGCAGAAGACTGCCACTAGGAGTAACTAAAATCTTCCACTAGAAGTTGCACACACCGCAAATACCCATGAAAACTGTTGTTAGAATCAACCATATGTTAGAATGTGCAATCAAATATGTACAATAAGCCTCCCCTTAGGCTTAGCCTCCCCTCAATCCTAGGCCTCAAGGATTGACCATACCAATGTGAACCACCAAGTGGTTGAATCTCGGACCATCAAATGCCTTAGTTAATAAATCAGCAACATTATCATCTGTATGCACTTTAAGAACCTATATCAGCTTCTTCTCATTGGCATCCCTTATAAAAATGGTGCCTAATCTCAATATACTTGGTTCGTTGATGAAAGACATGATTCTTCACAATGCAGATAGTGTTTTGATTGTCGATGAAAATTTTGATGTCCATGAAGTTGAACCCATAATCCAGCATCTAATTTTGTATCCACAAGACTTGTCCACAACAACTAGCAGTAGCTACATATTCAGCTTATGTTGAAGAGGTAGCTACAACTGTTTGTTTCTTACATTGCCATGAGATAAGTCTTCGACCCAAAAACTGACAACCACTAGTAGTAGATTTCCTATCGTTATTGCTACCTACATAGTCACTATCACTATAGGCTTCAAGAACAAAAGCTGATTCCCTTGGATACCACAAGCCTAGCTTGGGTTGTGCCTTGATATACTTGAAGATTTTCTTGACTGCATTCAAGTTAGATACGGTTGGAGCCACCTGATGTCTAGAACAAGCACTTACTGCAAACATGATGTCCGGACGTGATACAGTCAAATACATGAGTGAGCCAATCATTGACCTGTACATGTGAAAATTTACCGGAGGATCTGGCTCATTCTTGAGTTTGAATTTAGTGACTTCATAAGGTGTTGCTGCTGGTCTAAGAGGTTCCACATCAAACTTCGGAAGAATCTCATGAACATCTTGTCTTGACTTATGAAGATACCATCCGACTGCTGCTTGACTTGAAGACCAAGGAAAAATGTGAGTTCTCCTATGGCACTCATCTGAAATTCGCCTTTCATTAGCTGTTCAAACTCATCAAACCATTCCTTCTTAGTAGAACCAAAGATAATATCATCCACATACACTTGAACTAGGATGATGTCCTTGGCATTCCTTTTAAGAAACAGTGTTTGTCAATTGTGCCTCTTCTGTAGACGTGTTTCAACAAGAAAGTGGACAGACGCTCATACCAAGCTCTAGGAGCCTGATGAAGTCCATATAGAGCTTTGACCACCTTGTAAACTTTGTTGGGGTGAAGTGGATCCACAAAGCCCTTAGGTTAAGTGACATAAACTTCCTCATCAATCTTGCCATAGAGAAATGCACTCTTGACATCCATCTGAAAAACCGTAAAGCCAACATAAGAAGCAAAAGCCAGAAATAGACGAATGGCCCCAATCCTAGCAACAGGAGCAAAGACTTCAGTATAGTCAATTCCTTCAAGTTGTGTGTGACCTTGTGCAACCAGCCTAGCCTTATTTCTCACCACAATACCCCTTGCATCTTTCTTGTTTTTTAGAATCCATTTGGTACCAATTGCTGTCTTTCCATCTGGTAAATCAACTAGGATCCAAACATTGTGAAACAAGAACTGCTGCATTTCCTCCTGCATAGCCTCCACCCAACTTTGATCCTCAAGAGCATGTGAGACTGACCTAGGTTCCACCTGTGAAAGAAAACAAGCAAACAATCAGTGAAGAAAGCCTGTGTGATTATTACTCTTTTGGTCTTCAATGTAGCTCACAAGATCATGATGATCAGACGTTGCTTTCTTATGCATGCAGCGAGTCTTGACAGGAGAACCAGGATCTCCAATGATTTGAGTAGTAGGATGGTCTTTATTGATCTGCTGAACAAGAATAGGAGCTACATCTACTTCTGGTGCCAAGTTATTAAGATCCCCAACAATGTCATCATCATATGAAGCAGAGTCGAAAATGCCATCTATTGGTTGCTTATGAATGTCATATAGCTTAGTAGAAGTCTTCTTTTGATAGTTTCCCAAGTCAGAAGGACCAGAGAATCTACTTGTGGAAGCAGGATCAATAACCGGACTACCAATAGGTGTTAAACTTGAACTAGGAGTAACATTAGGAGCACTAGGAGTAACTGGTAGAGCAGGAGTACGCAAGGGAAACTCAAAGCCTCCTTGAGTAGCTGCTGTAGTGGCATCTTGTTGTTGCTTGAGCAATGTGTCAAGATCTCCTTGTGAGTCCATAATGTCAGATGGAGAGGCATCAATAGGAGTAGCATTGGTGTTAGGAGAGACTATGGTGGAATAGGATGGAACAACAAAAATTTCATCATCCTCATCTGAGTCCGAAAAGCTAGAATGAACACCTACACTAGAAGTTGCGAACACTTGTGGACCTGCATCTTGGTTAATTTTGAAACGAAATTATCCCAATGAGTCACTAAGATAATCAAGATCAAAATACCATTCAGGAACTTTGCCTTGGATGTTTGTCTTCTCCTCAAAGTACCTGAGATTTATAGTTTCAATGGCATGCTTGGCATGGAGATTATAGACACGATAAGCTCGAGAGTGAGCTGAATATTCCACAATGTAGCCTTCATCTGCCTTGCCATCAAATTTCCCTAAATAGTCACTAGTATTCAGAATGGTGACAGGACAACTAAATGGCTTCAAATGAGCAATACTAGGTACTTTGGCTATGAGTAGCTCATAGGGAGTCTTCTTATGGGGATTGGTAATTGAGACCCTATTCAACACATAACTTGCAGTGTTGACAGCTTTTGTCTAAAAGATAGTTGGAAGCTTGGAATCTGCAAGCATGGTTCTTGCAGCTTCTATAAGAGTCATGTTCTTCCTTTCTGCAACACCATTCTGTTGAGGACTCCTGGCAACACTATAATCTCTTTTGATACCTTTGGAATTACAAAGTGCTATGAGGTCTGCATTTTTGAATTATGTTCCATTGTCACATCGGATACCTTTCACCTTCTTGGACAGTTCATTCTCAATGAGTGTAATGAAGTCCTTGAGAATTGAGTAGGTCTCACTTTTGGCAGCCAGAAAGAAAACCCACGTGAACCTGCTATACCCATAAGTTACCACAAGACAGTATTGTTTATGGTCAATGCTCCTAATGGAGGTAGGTGTTGATCCCAAACTTAGATCGATTTAGCTTTATGTATACGAGATTAGATCAAGTAATACACTTAGAGAAACCTTTGTATATGTATATGACAATCTAAGTGTTATGCGGAATTAACACTTAAACAAGAACACACAAGATGTAAACAAACGTTCACTTTGATTAATGATATCATACTTGCTTACAATGAAAGTGTTTAACGTATGAAAACTTATATTGAACATTAACCTAAAGGTCTTCTTTTATAGACATAAGAAGCCTTGTACAATAATCTACGTATCATCTATTCTAGGTAAAGATAAATATAGAAAATACATTGTTGTTCCTATCTTTACTAGAAGTAATCTAGAACATAATAAACGTGTAGATCATATCCTTCCATCAGTGCTTGTCTTCAATGTGTCAACGCTTGACTTCTTCTTGTCAACGCTTGATCTGTCAGCGTTTGTTTTACTCCTGTCAACGCTTGTTTTACTCTTGTCAGCGCTCAAGTAGACTGGCTATAATTTATTCCCAACAATCCTCCCCTAAACTTGATATCTACTCTAGTAATCAAGTTTCTGAATAAACATTAAGAACTAGGAGGAATCTTACAAACCTTCTCATATTGGTAATAAATAAATATGATTAAATCTTTGGCCACGTCACTTGAATAATCAATTTCCAGCTGTGTGTTCTTCATTTTCTCCAAGACTTCCTTGGACATGAAATACTGACCATCTACAAGTAGATACTCAGCAAACTTTGTAGAACACAAATAATATACTCCAGCAGCTGAATACAACCTCCATTGAAGACCACTGAGGTCATCTTCAAGATCCTTCCAAATAGCAGGATCTTCATCTCTTGGTCCACACATTCTTTTGAATGTTGACCATAATTTTATTGCATTGACTGAAGTGGGAGCTTCAGTCTCATACTTGGCCTCTAACAACCTCCATAGGTCTACCAAGTCTTCTCTATCACAACTTGCAAATAAAGATATAAGAGTGGTAAAAGTGTGAACCTCTTTTCCATACCTGCCAATCTTCCAAAACCCACATTCATCTTCTTCATAACTTATAATAGGGTTTCTGGAATCAAGTGGTGACACTTGTACCATATCTGAAGCTTCTAATGGTGAGAGCTTGAGGCTCTTTCTTATAACAACTTCACCTGGATTTAATGGATCCATATCATTGGGAAACTCAAGGGGGACTCCCTTTTTCACAGGTCTGGGAACAAACATTGCCTTCTTAAGCTCCATTTCCTCTACAAGTTCTTCTTTTCTTTCATCAGAAAGAAGTCTTAGAGTGTTTTCTTCCTGCACTGTAACCCAAATGGGATAAGCTCTACACTCCAACTCTTCAAATGTCAAACCAATCAATTTCTTATGAGTCCATCCTGTTCCAAGACATCTGAGTAGCATGTAGTACAACTCCCTTCTATCCCTTTTCAAATTTGAGAGAACATTGCTTGCTTTGTGTTTCAGAATGACCTTGCAATCCTTTTGTACTCTGAGAAGAATCTCCAAACCCCATATCTGATCTGAAATGGTCAAATGTAGATTCTCCGTACACCTATCTTCCCAAGCATGGTACATCTGAACAACTTCTGGCATATCAAAATCAACCTGCAATTTCAGCTCATTCAACTTCTTTTTTGCCAATTCATCACCATACTCAAGTCTTTCTGGTTGTTCTATGATCATAACACTTGAGTCTGAACTGGCTTCATCACTTCCTTCTTGCTCTTCTGAAGTGACAACAAAAGGTGATTCACCCATCTTCTTTCTTTCTTGTTCCACAATTTGTACAGCCAACCTTCTATCAAACTCAAATTGTGTTGCATTCTTTGGAACAACTTCTTCTACCATAATACCATTACCCTTATCTAATGGATTAACCGTTGGTAAGGTAGATGGTAATACCTGTGAAGAAACCTCTTTGATGATGGATGATGGCTGGAATACATCAACCTCATTTGCAGGTCTTTCAACGCCCAATTTTGCTTTGTCAGCGCCCAAGATACTCATGTCAGCGTTCAAATTCTGCTTGTCAACGCTCAAATTACCTGTCTCAGCGCCTCTTGCAATTTCCTCCAACATGGCTGTAAATGACAAATTTAAGTTTGTAGGAGAGACTAGAGACGTATCAAAACCTGTCTGTTTCTTCAAACTTGTTAGGGCCTCAGCAACATCCAAAGATTGACCATCATGAGAGCCCTTATCACTCACATTTATTTGTTCATCCTCCCCTTTGGAAGATTCCTCCATCCCTCTCCTTGTGCTAGCATTCTCCAAGATAACAATCCTCTCCCTCAATTGCTTGAGTTCAAGGCCTTGTGTGCTGACAACTTGTACCAAGTCTGCATTTTGCTTTTGCAAGCTAATGCAGACGGCCGTCAATTCCATCAAAGTCATTGGTTCCAATCTGCCCTCTTCTAAAATGGGTATTTGACCTCCCAAATTAGATTCATTGGGCATAGATGAGGTCTTAATTATGGTAGGATTGTCTTGGCCAGCTTCTAAGCCAGAACCAATAGTCCCAGCCTCATCCATAACACCAACCACACTTGTGGTGGTGGTTCTCTCTGCTACATGGCTAGGACTACTAGAGGAGAACACTCCAGTAGTCCTTTGGCGTTTTTGTAACCTATATTGTGTTGGGGGAGAAGAGGATGTGTATTGGGTGGATGTGGGTTGGTTAAGGGGTGTTTGGGTCTGTGAAGGATTGTGTCAACGTTTGAAATAGGCACATCAACGCCAACATTTAATGTGTCAGCGTCGAAGGGTTCTTGGTCAATTTGCATATGTTGTGGTGAAGGTAAAGGTTCAGGTATTAGGTCAATTTGGGGTTGAGGGTCTGGTTGGGGTTGTGTTGCTTCAATAACAGCAATCATAGCAGGGGTGAGGGGTAGGTCACGATGTGGGGGTGAGTTCATCTTCATAAAAATTGCTTTCTGTTGCACAGGGATCTCATAAAAATCATCATGATCCCTTGTAAAGTAATTTTGCACCTCAAAAACCATTTGTAAAAATCTTGGACAAGCTAAAGTCATGTTGTTCCCTTTATTTTTACACATGCCCTCAAAAATCATTTTTGAATAATTAAACTTTTGCCCAGTAGCAATACACACAATAGCACTTGCAATAGATCTATTGATCTTATTGTGTGCAGTACACTTGGGACTCAAACATTGTAAGAGGACATGTATTAGGTACTTCTAGGCTGGGGGAAACTCATGTTTATGATATTTATTTAAAGTTCCTTCAGCAGGAAAAGGATAACCCAAAGCCCTTAGTCCTTGTTCTATTTCACTAATGGGGAGGGTGGTTATACCATCAGCATCATCAAGATGCAAAGCTTGGCGTACCAAAGCTTCAATAACCACCCATGTTCTCCCATGAACAATAGAAGATAATGTAGTCACTCTATTAATTGTTGAGGAACTAACATTGTTCCAAAACTGTTTAATATGTGTGACAGGAATGAGTGGAGCATGAGAAAGAGCATACCTAATTGGGGATGCATTCAGATACGCCACCATTTGTGTATATTGGGGAAACAGAGTATCATCAGCTTCAAGATATGCTACCATGTTGTGTTGACTTCTGAACCCCAATTCCAAATCAGTTGGTTTAAATTTTGGTGCCATTGTTGAAAGCTGTTTTGAATGATTGAGAAAGATGAAGTTATAGGAGAAAAATTGTGTTAGACAAGAATAATAGGTACCCTGTTTAAAATAGGAGCCAAATATATAAGAGAGAAAATATGCATGTGATTGGTCAAAAATTAGGCAACTATTTTCAAAATACAATCATGAAAATATTGAAAAAGAATAAGTTTATCTCATGCATTAAATGAGAGTTATCTGCTCCCAAAATTACGGCCCAAAAATATGTCAAAAATTAACAACTGGGTAGGTCCCATTGAGTGTCAACGGTCAAAAATAACCTATCAACGCCCAACGACTATATTCTTGGCAACGTTTGCCAAAGCCATGTCAGCGTCTAAATTGGTCACAATAACGCTTGGAAAAATACTTGTCAGCGTCCAAAAATAAAAATGTTTAAAAATAAAAAATGACCTTAACAAAGTAATTTATCCTAGAGAAGATAACCAAAAAGTTGATAATTATTATAGGGCGGCAAGCACTGTCCAGTTATGCACACTTTCTTATACAAGATAGACATAACAGTCCTCTAGTGTCCCTTGCTAACCAAAACTCTTAACAACTAAGTTACCTTACAAAATTCCTTGTTACTCCCAGGTAAAACCCATGATAAAATCATTCCCAAGTCTCCCAACAGACCACAACCAATTCTAGGCCAAAAATGTCTTGGCAGCATGCATAGTATATCAACTTTGCATGCTATAGTGCCTCATGATTTAGTAAAACTAACTCATACTCACCTGTGGACACCATCTAGAATTGTGATAAGAGTATCATAAGGATACCCAAAAGTCCTAAAGGTTCCTAAAACCTCCCCTTAAACTGTGATACAAATGTTGCCAAAATATGTATGAACATAAAAAATTTATGTCAAGATAGGAATAGAAAATTCCAACCATCATCCATAAACAAAAACATGCTCAAATGATCCTCCAATGATCCATAAGCAACTCTGTATCCAATGGTATAATGCTAACACCACCTGCACATTTAGATTGAAAACCACAAAACTATCATTGTTGCTAACAACGCCCCGATAACACTTGTCAGCATTAAAGAAACATTTGTCAGCGTTAGACAAATATACTGCTGACAACGTTACAATAACACTTATCAGCGTTAAAGTAACCCTTGTCAGTGTTAGAAAAATATAGTGGAAAATCTAAATCCTCAAAAAGACCAATAACAATGCATTATCCTGTACATACTTTTACAAAAAGACTCCAAAACACATATTATGTGAGATTGATCATTCCAATACTTGTTACCAAGTATTGAAACCTTCCAGCATCAAAAGGTTTAGTTAGTAAATCTGACACATTATCTTCTGTGTCAACCCTATCTGGTTGTATTAAACCCTTTTCAAAACAATCCCTTATAAAATGGTGTCTAATTTCTATGTGTTTAGTTTTAGAATGATGTACAGGATTCTTAATAATGCATAAGGTGCTGTTATTGTCAACAAATATCGTGGTATGCATGAAATTATACCCATAGTCAAACAGCTGGTTCTGAATCCACAAAACTTGTCCACAACAAGCAGCTGCAGCCACATACTCTGCTTTAGTTGTAGAATTAGCCACCACTGTTTGTTTCTTGCATTGCCAAGATATCAACCTGCTCCCAAGAAACTGACATCCACCAGTTGTGGATTTTCTATCAAACTTATCACCTCCATAGTCATTGTCTAAATATGCAATAAGCTCCAAAGGTGAATCTTTTGGATACCACAAGCCAAGACTAGGATAACATATTAGGTACATAAAGATCCTCTTGACAGCATAAAGGTGACATTCTTTGGGAGTCACTTGATGGCGTCACAAGCACACACAGCAAACATGATGTCAGGTCTGGAGGCTGTGAGATACATCAATGAACCAATCATTGATCTATAGTGCCTGACATCAACATCTTTCCCATCTCCAATCTTTTCCCAAGGGTGTTCTCTATCGATAGGAGTAGTAGCCCTCTTTTCATGTGGAGAAAGCCAAACTTCTTCAAGATCTCAGCCACATATTTATCCTGGGAGATGAAGATACCATCTTCTTTCTGCTGAACTTGTAACCCTATTAAGAAGTTCATCTCCCCCATTGCATTCATCTTAAATTTGTCTGTCATGAGTTTGGAGAAATCCTCACTCATCTTTGGATTGGTAGATCCAAAGATGATATCATCAACATAGACCTGAACAAGTAGAACATCCTTACCATTCTTCTTTGTAAACAATGTCTGATCTATGGTGCCCCTTTTGAATCCATTGTCCACCAAATAAGTAGACAAAGTACCATACCATGCTCTTGGGGCTTGATGAAGTCCATACATAGCCTTCTTGACTCTATACACCTTGTCTGGATTCTCTAGATCCTCAAAACCAGGAGGTTGCATCACATATACCTCCTCAACAATTGTTCCATAGAGGAAGGCACTCTTCACATCCATTTGATAGACAGTGAATCACATGCAAGATGCATAGGCTAGAAAGATCCTTATAGCTACAATCCTTGCAACTGGTGCAAAGACCTCCTCATAGTCTATCCCCTCCTCTTGTGTATATCCCTGAGCCACTAATTTTTCCTTGTTTCTGACAAAAATACCTCTTTCATCTCTCTTGTTTCTTAGAAGCCATCTTGTCCCAATAGGTCTGACATATCTGGGACAATCAACCAGCTCCCAAACATCCTGAATTGCAAATTGGTGAAGCTCATCCTGCATTGCTTCCACCCAACTTGGTTCTTTGAGAGCATCAAATATCTTCTTGGGTTCCTGTTGTGACAGAAAACAGGCAAACAAACATGCTTGCACAAGAGGGGTATCAACCTTCTTGTGAATATTGGCAATAAATCCACCAAGACCTTGATGAGATCTTCTAGTCTGAACAAGAGTCATAATATCACCAATGATTTGAGAAGTAGGGTGATTCTTCATAGTAGAAGTGAGAACTCCTCCTTCAAAAAGTCTGGTGTCTTCAATTTCATTATCCATGTTGCCAATATCTTCTTCTTCAGACTCTCTTTCATCAATATGAGGATGAACCTCTTCATATAAATTAGAAGGTTCACCCTGTTCAAAAGTAGAAGAGAAAAGATACGCAAAAGTGTTGTCAACGCCTGAACCTTGGTTGTCAGCGTTTGGGCTAACAACGCTTGAAATGTTGTTGTCAACGTTTGAGCCATCAACGTCTGAATTTGTCCTGTCAGCGCTAGATTTGCCTTTGTCATCGCCTGAAGGACCATGCATGTTGTTATCTGGTGGTACTTGGGGACCACCATTATCCTTTCCAGCAGCAGCAGCAGCAAAAGCATCTGTCCATATGGGAATTGTAACATACTCTAGTATAGGAGATGACTTTTCTGCTTGTGATCCAACCTCTTCATTAACCTGTGTACCTGAAACATTAATAACTTGTTCTTCCACAACATTCGAAGTTACCTTCACAATGTCTGGATTAGTGACATGCATATAATTTAAAGTCCTAGATAAAGGTTCCAAGTCAAACAACCAATTTGGACCACTTTCAGGATCACTAGGTTTACACTCTAAAAACCTAACATGTACTCTTTCAAGTATACGTTTTTCCTTTTTAAGATAAACCCTATATCCCTTGCTCTGCACTGAATATCCTATGAAATAGCCTTCATTAAATTTACCTAAGGCATCACTAGTATCTAGAACAACTACATGACAACCAAAAGGTCTAAGAAAACCAATATTGGGTTTTCTTCCCCAAAGTAACTCATAAGGTGTTTTGTTATGTATCTTGTTGACCAATGCTCTATTTTGAACATAGCAAGCTGTATTAACAGCCTCAGCCCAAAAAGCTATAGGGAAATGAGCATCAGCCAACATAGTCCTGGCTGCTTCAATTAGGGTTCTATTTTTCCTCTCAACAACCCCATTTTGTTGGGAGGGGTTCTGGCAACATTAAACTGCCTAGTAATCCCTTTCCTGGCACAAAAATCATCTAAGACTTTATTCCTAAATTCACCACCATTATCACTCCTAAGCATTTTAACTTCATTACCAGTCTTCTTCTCAATCTGAGTGATAAAGTCAATTAAAGTGTCAGTTGTATCACTCTTCATAGCTAAAAAGAAAGTCCAAGTAAACCTAGAAAAGTCATCTGTGATGACAAAGCAGTATGATTTACCATTCAAACTTTCTATATTGGTTGGACCAAATAGGTCCATATGAAGCAAGTGAAGTGGTCTAGTACTAGAGTGCACCTGTTTAGACTTGAATGAGACCTTGTGCTGCTTTCCTTTAAGACATGCAAAACAAGAGTGGTCAATGTGGAAAGCCTTTTCAGGCAAACCATCAACCAAGCCAAGTCTCACAAGTCTTTTTATATTCTTAAAGTTTATGTGCCCTAGTCTCCTGTGACATAGATTACTTTCATCTACTGAAGCTTTAGTATAAAAACATGACATATTATTATTCATCCTAATCCCATTTAGATTCACATTATATATGACTTTATGTATAGGTGTTCTATAGTCAATATATTTCTCATCAGGGATCTTATAATCCTTGCTTAACACCAGGCATTCAGTATCAGTAAACAGAACTTTATTTTTGTTATCACAAACTTGTGATACACTAAAAAGATTGTAATCAAGTTCCTTTACCAAAAATACGTTTTCAAAACGTAAGTTCTTGGTGAGAAGTGTTCCTTTGCCTGTGATATTTCCATATCCGCCTCCAAAGTAAACCTTATCACCATCCTTAATAGGAGTGAAGTTAGTCAGATAATCTTCCTTCCCTGTCATGTGCCTTGAGCATCCACTGTCCCAATATCCATAATCATTGACCTGTTTTTGAATGCCCCGCACATAAAGAAAACAAGTTAGTTTTCTTTGGGAACCCAAGCCTTAGCAGACTTGGATTCATCTGGTTTTTCAACAAGAACAGACTTAGTTCTCATAACAACCCCTTGTTCATCCCTCTTTGGATGAAATACCCAGTTAACCCCAATAGGTTTTGTAATGACCTTTGAAATGTAATTAAATCTGTTGCAGGTCATTGAAATCCCATTATCATTAGGGTTTTGATCTTTCTTAGGTCTCCATGTCAAGCTTGAAGAAGCTTTAGACCCCTTACCCTGTGGTTGCAAATATTTAGGTCTGGTCACGTTTCTGTCAGCGTTGGATTTGGTCTTGTCAACACTGAAATTACCCTTGTCAGCGTTGTACCTAGGGTTTGCTACAGAAACCCATTGCCTATTAGACCAAGTATTTGTCTTTTGAAATGGTCTTTGTCCATGAGTGTTAGACCCTCTAGTGAAGAATGGGGCAGGTCTAACAACTTGTGGACTTTGCTGCACACAAGGTTTGGGTCTGACAACGTTTGACTTTCTAACAACATTGACCTTAGAAGCGTTGACACACTTATATGCTAAATGTGAAAAGCTACCACAAGTGTAACAGGCTTTTCTAGACACAACCCTAGGTCTAGAAGAGAAGAAGCCTGTTCCATCATTGCTAACTTGGCTCTTAGGTGACCTAGTATTCCTATACACTTCTGCATACTTGACACTAGGTTTTCTAACAGTGTTTGAGCCAAGGTCAATAGCCTTACCAGTGATTGGGTTTGTTACCTTAATAGGGGTTGACTCATTAGGACTTTCACATAACAAGCCTCCCTTAACAAATAAGGTAGGGTTAGCTTTCTTCCATTCATTCAAGTCAGTCAACTTCTGTTGATACTCTTCAACTGGGGTAATGACTCTTGGTGGAGGAATGAATTCCTCCTCTTGGAGTTCTGGTAAACCAGTCCAAGATAGATCCTTTTGTTGGACACCATAGAAGTCACCAGCTGGTGGTGGAACCACAGAGTAGTCTTTCATCCCAATCCCAGTCATGTCCTTAGGATCCCTTTGTTTATTAACACATTCTCCTAGGGTTTGTGTGGCCCTATCAAATCTCTGAATTTTAAGGCCAACATTATCTTTATTTTTAATGGCCTCATCTAACTTAGCCTGTAACTCACCATTAACCCTTTCCATGATGCTCCTAATATCATTACTAGCATTCAACTCATGTTTTAAGATATTTATTTTATCTTTTAAATCCAATTCCATTTTCTTGTATTCAGAAACTATCTTCTCAGTTTGAGTGAGAGTTAATTGATAGTTAGACAGTTTGCATCTCTCAGTACTCATATCATCTAATAATCTTAACACCTCTTTGTTAAGTTTCTTAGTATTTAACCTACAACCTTTACTACAAAAAGCATCATCGTATACCTCATTATCTGATGAAGAGGAGGAGTGTGCCATGAGAGCATATTGAACATGCTCTTCTTCTTCTATCTCAGCAACCAAAGCTTTATCCTCTTCCACATCTTTAGCCAAATAGCTCCAATCCCATCCCATACCATCCATTTCTTGAACTGCAACCATGGCCTTAGGATCCTGAGCCTTAACAATTTGGCTTGAGGGTTTTCCAGCATCAGATCTTTTAGGAGATCTGCATTCCCTCATGAAGTGGCCCATACGATGACAATTGTAGCATTCAACCTTGGATTTATCAAATCCAGCAGTGTCCTTTGCATTGAAGGTCATCTTCTTCTTAAACCTTCTATTCCACCTGTTTGCTCTTATACTAGCAAGAGCCATGTTCCACTTAATATCCATCTTCTCCAAGTGCTCATCACTTATCTGCTCAAGGTCCTCATATGTAATCACTGAACCATTAAGCAAAGAAGCAATATAAGCACATACAGTATCTAGATCCAAACCAGCAGGTTTAACTCTTGGTGAGTCACTTTTGTATGTGTCAGCGTCTGAATAGGAGGCGTTGACAAGACATGTTCCAGCGTTGGCACATGATGATCCAGTAACTGGATGCATCTAAGAGTCCTTCTGATTAAATTGACCTTCACTATGTGAGAAGAAGGCCATATTACTGTTGGTAGACTTGCTTCCATGCTCCAAAAGAGTTTCATTCTCCAACAGCCTCAGTTTTTTGAAGATATCATCAAAAGTAGAACTTTTGTGAGTGTTATTGGCAAGTATACATCTTGCCTCAATCTTCCACGCCTCACCAAGACTTTTAATAAAAGTGGCATTAATGTCAACATCACCAAGTTGTGTCCCCATGAAAGACAATTAGCTTGTAATGTCAAGCAATCTGCTTCTCACACTGCTAAGCTTCTCATTAGGTTGAGCCTTAAAGACAGCATAATCATGCATGAGTTGCTTCTTCTTCTCTTCCTTAGTATCATCATTACCACCATATGCAACTTCAAGAGCTACCCAAAGGTCCTTAGCAGATTCATAACCTCTGTATTTATGCTGGTTCTCTTGTCCCAAAGAGAGTTTCAGAATATTTAGGGTTTTCATATCAACCCTTTTCTTTGCTATGTATTCAGCAGACACAGCTCTACCATCATCAGGTATTTCTTTCTTATCTGCTTCTGAACATCCAGCAACAGCTGTTCTTGCAGCAATGGCATTAGTAATCTTTTGAGCTTTATTGAATGTGTTTCCATATTCAATAATCTCCCAGAGTGTGTAGTCATAGATCCCTAGATATTGCTCAAAGTTGAATTTCCACAATTCAAAGTTGGTTGCGTCAAGCATGGGAACCTTGATGTTTGGTAAAGGTGAGGAGGAGGAGGTTACTTCTGGATTTGACATGATGTTTTTAGGGTTTTTGTGAAAATTAGGGTTTTGGTGATTTTAGGGTTCTTATGTTCTTTAAGATCAAAATTTCCTCAACAAGCTCTGATACCACTTGTTGATCCCAAACTTAGATCGATTTAGCTTTATGTATACGAGATTAGATCAAGTAATACACTTAGAGAAACCTTTGTATATGTATAGGACAATCTAACGTTATGCGGAATTAACACTTAAACAAGAACACACAAGATGTAAACAAATTTTCACTTTGATTAATGATATCAAACTTGCTTACAATGAAAGTGTTTAACGTATGAAAACTTATATTGAACATTAGCCTAAAGGTCTTCTTTTATAGATATAAGAAGCCTTGTACAATAATCTACGTATCATCTATTCTAGGTAAAAATAAATATAGAAAATACATTGTTGTTCCTATCTTTACTAGAAGTAATCTAGAACATAATAAACGTGTAGATCATATCCTTCCATCAGTGCTTGTCTTCAATGTGTCAACGCTTGACTTCTTCTTGTCAACGCTTGATCTGTCAGCGTTTGTTTTACTCCTATCAACGCTTGTTTTACTCTTGTCAACGCTCAAGTAGACTGGCTATAATTTATTCCCAACAGTAGGACCAAATAAATCCATGTGTAGTAGCTGCAATGGTTCAGTTATGAGGCTGAGAGCAGTAATAGCCTTGAAGGATGCTTTGTGTTGTTTGCCTTTGCTGCACGCAAGGCAATTGATGTCATTTCTGAAAGTTTTGGGAGGTAAACCAGAGACCAAGTTCATATTTGCCAGTTTGTGAATAGTCTTGAAGTTTACATGTCCCATCCTTCTATGCCATTTAGTGGCTTCATCTTCTGAGGCTTTAGCAACAAAACAAGCTAGTTGACCAATAGGAATAACTTCATTCAGCTTGATACTATAGAGATTGTGTCTTCTAGGGATTCTGAGTAGAACTTGAGAGTCATCCGGTAACTTAAAGTCTTTGGATAACACCAGTTCTTTAGTATCCGTAAAGAGGACAAACTGCTTCGTGTCACAAATCTGAGAGACGAAGATCAAGTTGAAGTGTTGAAGTGCTTCCACATAGTAGACCTGCTCAAAATTAGGGTTAGGTGTCTGAATAGTTCCTTCGCCAGAGATCCTTCCTTCACCACCTCCGAAGTAGACCTTTCCGCCTTGAAATGGTACAAAGTTAGATAAAAGTCCTTTATTCCCTGTCATGCTCCAAGAGCATCCACTATCAACTATTCCAAGAGTAGGAACTTGGTACGGAGTAATCTACAACAACAGAAAAGTTATATGCAAAAGTTAGTGTCTTAAGGGGACCCAGACCTTTTCAGGTTTGAGTCTGCATTGTGGATCTTTAGTAGATAGCTAAGAAGATTGATGAGATTCACTATTGTTCTTAGGTTTCCTGTTCATCATATCGGTGTTATTTGTGTGACCAAGAACAACCTGCTGAGGGCTTAACAGCAGTACCCAAATTTCCCAACCCAAAATACATGCGGTCTGAATTAAAAGCATAATTCTGATTAAGTTCTGAAAATAGTTGTTGGTTGGTCTACTGTAGGTGCAACCATTGCTTCTCGAAAGATTAGAAGCTGAAGGAGAGGTCCTTCTAGAAGAATAATAGGATTGGGCACATGGGTTTAGTCTTCTAGAAGAAAAAGGAGCAACTCCTGGTGGACCAGGAGCAGGATAAGCTTGATAAACAGAAGGATTTTGATCATAAAAATCACAATCCTTAATCAAATAAAATTTACTTCCACAAACAAAGCATGTTTTAAAAGACCTTTTATTCAAATGACATTGTTTCACACTGCTAAATTTATTACAAACAACTCTAGGAGAATCAATATTCCTAGGACTCAATAAATTAGAACTAGAAACAGTTGAAGTAGAAGCAACTCTCTCATCACTCATCCTATCACTAGTAGCAGCAGGGTCATTTGTCTTGGAAGTTGAAGGTCTTGACTCTTCACTTGAACCACAGGATGCATAGTCAATGGCCTTGTCACTGAATGTACAAGAGACAAAGTCATTAGTATTAGTAGAGCTTTTTGGAGACTCATGCATCTGTGATCCATCCAAGTCAGTATGCCTAGATATGGGCATAAAAGTTCCTGTAAGAGGTGGAGGAACAGCATGCATTGTTGCAGCTGGTTGAAACCTATTGTAGCTAGGTTTTCCCTCCTCCTCCTTGTCAGGATCAAAGACACTTGAAAAAGATAAATCAATACACATCTTCTGAATCAATATATTTATCAAAGCCTAAACCTCTCTTAGTTCTACCAGACATACTACTATCAATTAACTTGGAAAGATTCTTGGGTGCTTTTTGCCATTTTTTAAATCGTAAAAGTGTAGCATCCAATTTTTCATGCATGTCTTGCTTATCCTTAATACTGTCATTGTTTAGTTTTTCAGTATATTTAAGCATGTTAGTGGTGTTTTCTAAATCAATGCTTAGACTTCTAATTTTATCCTCATATTCACGTTGAGTATCTTAAAGCCACCTCTTTTGTTGTTCTAATGTTTTTAAAGAAATCTTATATGCTTGAACTTCTAGAAAATATTTGTCATTTTGCTCATTAAGTTCATTGTATTGAGTCACTAGTTCTGAGTATTTATCATGACAACCAAGAGGGCAATTTTGTACCTGAGGCGAGATTCCCATAAGAGCAAATTCTTCGGCTTCCTCAGCATTAGATAGTGTCCCATCAATCATAGCAAATAAATCAGTAGAAGCTTCAGTTGATTCCAATGTAGCATTCTGATGATCATTCCAGTTAACCATAGAGTCAACAGACACCAAATCTTTCTTTTCATCCTTGAGCTCTTGAACCTTGAAGGCTGAATACATGTTCTTTTCCTGGTCATTTTTTAGGGCATTCTCTAGCAAAATGTACTTGCTGCTGGCAGTTATAGCATCTAACCTTGCTTCTATCAAACCTGGCTGGCTCTCTCGGGTTGTAGTTGAATTTTCGACCAGCTTTCTTTTCAAACTTATGAACCCGGAGAGTGAGCATAACCATCTGCCATTTTAGATCCATTTCATCCAAGTCAAGTTTATCAACCTATTTGAAAGCATCAAAAGAAAGTTGTTGTTGTGGATCAACATCAGCAACAAAAGAGTGAAGAACATCTTCTACCATGCTACCAGTCTTGGATTTTGGTTCAGGAGTAGAAGTATGTTGAGATGTCAAAGTATAGCTTGGGCTACTAGCATAAGACATTGGACTAGATCCCATGGAACTCACAAAAGCAGAGTTAGCATGAGTAGGAAAGGAATCACTTGAGTATCCTCTCACATGAGGCTCAAAGTTTTTGAGTTTATAAAACAAGTCATCAAAATTAAGATAGTCAAGGCCAACTTTTGCTTTTAGAGAGATGACTACCTGATTCCATGAGTGAGGTAGGGATCTAAGAAACCTGACATCGATGTCTCCATTGTCAAGTTTGGACTTGAGTTGATTCAACTGGCTAAGTATCTTTTAGAACCTGTCATACCCTTGATGAATACCTTCAGTTTCAGAGATCTTGACATCTGTGAATTCATCTCTAAGCATGGATCTGTGCATTTTCTTTTATTCCTCCTTCCCTCCAAACCTTGCCTTTACTCCATTCCAAATCTTCCTAGCATCATCTAAGTGATAAAAATCACCCATGTGATCATCAGGAAGGGACTGAAGAAAAATAGTTTTTGCTTTGATTTCCTTCTGAACAGCTGTGATTTCTTCATGATTTTAGGATCTAGTAGGACATTACCATTCTTGTCTCTTCCAGTAAGCTTCTTACTGTTGCCATTCTGAACAATTTTCCAAAGGTCTAGATCAGTATTGGTGATCCAACATTCCATGTACATGGCCCAGCTATCATACTCATCCTTCTTCAAGAGTGGGAATTTTCCATTTGTATTGCAAACAGTAGCAACGATTTGCTGAGGTTGCTGTGTTTTAGAAGTGCTTGCTTCATCTGTTTCAGTAGAACTAGAGACAGACATGATTAAAAAAAGATGTTAGTAAAAAGAAAAATTGATTCTTCTTGAGCAGAGACTCTCCCAGTCTTTGATGCCACTTGTTGGGTCCAATATATATGGATCTTGCAGCCTGTTAAGGATGGTGAACGACTTCTGTAATCACAAGTCTATTCATAGAGAGACTTTAGATGAAACACATAGTATAAGTGCAGAATACAAATACTATGAACAAGAAGAAACAGAATAACTATAATAACTTGATCCTTACTAAGGATTTCTACTATTAATATGAACTAAATAATGTTTGATGAAGGTGTGTCTAACCCTTCTGCCAATGGTTCCTTTTATACTACAAGGAAACCCTAATACAGCATTAAACCAAAACGTGTAACTTCTGATATACATATCCTTTCCTAACATATCTCATGCATATCCTAACAAACTACTCAGAATAATAATGTTTGACTTTCTACTAGACCAGGAGCACGTGTTGCTCCTACTACTACTAGGACCAGGAGGAACTACATACCTCCTAGCAAACCTATTACAAATGTCTATTACAGAGGTCTTAACAGGTTGATAATATAAAGTTAATAACTTTCTAACTACGAGCTTACAACATTTAATAATATTGTTAGAGTGACGATACTTTAATATACGTTAAAAACGTATTTCCAACATACCCGGTTAAGGAAGGAGGTGTTATGCCATTAGTCGCTGACCAAATTCCCAGCTCGCCTGTGCGTCAAATGGAAATTACCTATGATTATTAATTGAATTATACCTTAAGGGTGATTTAGAACAAATTCACATCTGAAACACAATGAATAAGGGTATTGCTTTGTGCGTAGCTGAGTTCTAGCAAAAGTACGTTGTGAATAGTTGTGGATAAATTCTTTAATTCGTTTAACCAATACCTCAACATAATTTATGTAGAAACTTAGTCTCGTGAAGAAGTTTACTAAATGTTATGTTAAACTTATGCTATGGAGTTTTATGCATGCTTATCCATACATTCATTTTGACATCAAAATTTATACCCTTTGTTAATGCAAAACAATGCCTAAAAACATTGTTAGTGCTAACTAATCTTTCTTAGTTTTGATCACAACAAATTACAAAGACATTTATTGTCAAACACAATAATAAAACGAATTATCAATCAAACATATCATCAATGTAATAATCATTATACTAACATATCTTAATCATGCTTAGTGATCATAAAAGTGATTAGCCTTAAAACTCACTTTTGTCAAATGTGACAAGATTTTTAATAAACTTTATTTTTAAGAAAATGTTTTATTAAAATAAAAATGTAAATTTGAATATGGCATATTCCAAATGCCAAAAGAATATCCTTTGAAGGTTTAAACAGCCTCAGATATTTCAAATCCACTATAAGACTAAAAGGAGCAGAGTCTACATTCGCGGTTCCTTAAGTGCCTACGCGATTCTCTATCGATAAGGAACCGCCTAGGTAGATAAGGAACCGCCCTCAGCTAGCCGTTGGGTTTTATCTTCTATAAATAGTGGATCAAATCTGCATTTTCAATAACCCTTTTTGGACATCTCTTTCAGCCTTCTTTCTCCTTTCTTGTTGGGTCTACTAGATGTAGATCTTGCAGCCTGTCAGGAACGGTGTATGACTTCCGTAATCACAAGTCAATCCACAGAGAGACTCTATACACAATATGAATGTAGAATACAAATATAATAAAGAAGAACAGAATAACTATAAAGACTTGATCCTTTCTAAGGATTTCTAATATTGATAATCACTAGAACTACGTTTGGTGAAGGTGTGTCTAACCCTTCTTCCTAAGGTTCCTTTTATACTACAAGGAAACCCTAATACAGCATTAAACAAAACGTGTAAAACTGATATGCATATCCTTTCCTAACATATCTCATGCATATCCTAACAGAATATTAAATAAATAATAAAGTTTGACTTCGACTAGGACCAGGAGCACGACTTGCTCCTACTACTACTAGGACCAGGAGGAACTACATACCTCCTAGTCTACCTATTACATTTAACTATTACAATGGTCCTAACAATCCTCTCCTAAACTTGAATTTGACCTGTTGAGTTCAAGTTTCCCGGAAAACGTGCAAATAAAGCCCGAGGATTGAACCAGCAAAACTAATAGCAGCATCAGAAAGATAAGAATCAGAGTAACCGCCGCAACATGAAACACTAAAAGCTTCTCCAAAGCTTGGAACAAATCAGCATCGTGTTGAATCTTTTCAGCAACATGAGCAGATTTGATGAGCCTTTACCAAGTAGCTGCTCGCTCTTGGGCTAGCCAGTCTTTCTGGTGGAATAAGCATCACCCTGGGAGACTAGAACCCAGCCCAACTCTTAGAACGTGAATCAATGGTGAGTGGGAGTACCCTGATGATTTTAGGCAAACCATCACAGCCGTCAACGGAATTGATACGTCTTTACCAGAAGCCGTACCCCTCTTGTAACACCCCCAAATTTATACAACTCAGTTCAGCGGAAGACTAGTTGGTGTTACGGGATAGCACATTACTCACATCATAGACAACGCTTAAAAATCGCGTTGTTTAATAATAAATCATTTCCATTCATAAATATCAAAGTTACATAGGTCCCAAGTCATATTATTTCATACAAAGTTTTACAAAGTGTTTGAATGGAAAATGTAGTTTAGGTGCGGGCCATGAATTCTTGTCGTCTTCCCGAGAATTACCTTCAAGTACCTGAGATAAAACATGTTAAAAGAAAAGGTCAGCGATAACGCCGAGTGAATTCATAGAGTTTAATAAATTCCATCAATATAATTTTGGTATAAAATTAGTACCAAAAATCAATTCGTACAACTCATTGTAATAGGCCGTAAAATAGCCAAAATCATTTTATACAATTCTTTGTAATAGGCCATAAAATAGCCAAAGTCATTTTATATAAATCCTTATTGAAAATCATAATATAGGCATTTGCCTTAAAAATCATTATACGAGCCAATGTCGTAAAAAGAATCATACAATACGTCTTATGACGTTGTATAAAATCAAATAAAAATCGTTATATGAATATGGTTATGAAAACCAAAATACAATCATAATATCAATAGTATGACCCTATATTGCTAGTCAGGCAATACATCGTAATTCGGAGCGTCTATTATTATTTTGTTAATTTGGATTATTATAAGCCGCATGACATTGTTACCTTACTAAAACAAAACGGGTAGCTAACCCGATACAAATTTGCCCATCTAAAGTAGCGTGTCGTCACAAAGGTCACGCTATTGGAAATCTTCTCATACATAAATTCGCTTACCAATCAATGTGGCACGACGGGGATCAACCGTCAAGGCGCGAACTGGGGTGATCGTCCCCAAATAGTACTATTAAATGCATAAGCGTCTACCAACTCCCGGTAGTTCACAATTCATGCTAATGGGACTTTTAGTGACATAACCTAACTTTAATAATCCATTTTATTTCATCTATCGGGTCTATTAATCATTTATCGGGTCATACAATCGGGTCATTCAATCATTCGGGTCCAAAATCAATAAACAAACAATCGGGACAAATGGTGTCCTATTTTATAAAAACTAACATGTAATCTCCCTCGCGGGTTTATAAAACATTTATAAAAACATTTAAAAGAGTGCGAGGCTATGAACTCACGTTGATGTGGGAAGACGGTTTATCGGCAATTCGGACGTACGGTACGTGCTTCAATCACGGAAACCTAGACAAATAATACTCGGTCTTAGACTCATGTCCAATGACTTTATAAAAATAACAAGTATGTATACATATGATGATTATATATATATGATGATCAAGTGGGTTTACATATTCTCGTTTACTCCTTTTAGTGTTATATGTCGATAACTTTTATATTAGTTTACTAGTTTTACCCGTTTACGTGTCTTAAGTCCAATAAGCTTATTATAAGTTATTTTATTTTAATCCATTTTGTACCTATATTATCAGTATGTATACTTTCCAAGTTGGGCCCAAATGGGTTAAGCCCAATAAGTTCTTTTTACAAGTATTTAACTTATTTAGTCCGATTATTAGCCCAATGTGTTTTCTTAGCTCGTTAATGTCCGTTTGTCCTATAGTTCGGGTTTTATCGGTTTTTACTTGTCATAAATGTCTATATATCAGTATATAAGTTTTATAAAGTTTTCATTAGACGGGTTCAACCATCTAAGTTTTATTTAACAAAAACGTTAATTTTACGGCGATAGCCGAAAAAGTCGTAAAAATCATGTTTATAGTTTTTATTACTTATAAACATTATTTCACCACCATTTATATAATTTATCCATTTGATTTACCTTTTATATATATTTATATAAATAAGTTTTATAAGTTAGTGGGTTTTTATTTTACATTTTATATATTAAAATGTGAGTGCTTATATAATAGTATTATTCTTTAATTTCCAAAAATCTGATTTTTAACTTCATCTTCACCAAAACTGCCATATCTCGAGTTCTATATGGAGATAGAAGCTCATATTTTTATCACATAAACTACATGATATGAGCTACATTTAACTCTTTTATAGCTACTGTTGAATCACCTTCTAAATATTTTCTAAAAATCGTCCAAAACAGTAACTTCAGATTTATACCCTAAACTTGTTTTGATCATATCTCACTCATTATTTTGATTCCATTGCATGGCCAACTCTCACATGTGTACAAGACCCATAGCTTACTGTAAATCTATTCCACTTCATCATTTTATCAGTTTATGACTTACTTCTTTACTATTTTATACAGCCATCAAATTTAACCAAGTTTTTAACCTTGTTTCTTATGGTTTTTCACCTTTTTATCCATGATTATCAACAACAAATCCCCACATAACATTTTTATCATCATATAATCATCATAAATATATACAATAGGAAATAAAATACATGTTTACATAATCAAAATAACAAGAAGTTGAGGAGGACAATCTTTATACCACCATGATGATGTAAGTTGAGATCAAAACATGGATTTTGATGGAGAAACTTGTGGATATCCATGACCATCTTCAAGACCACCATGCTCCATGAACTCCTTGTGTAAAATCAGCCTCATGACACCATGAAAACTCCTCCATGGATGTTATAAGTACCACCAATCAATAGGGTTTCAAAGTGGCTTCAACATATGTGTAAATAACATGGGATTTCATAGTTGAATCAAGATCAAATTGGGGTGTTTTGTGAGAGATATGGGACGGCCAAAATGGCTTAGAGAGAGGGAGTATGTGTTTTGCATGGATGGGAAATGAGGAAGTGGTAGTAGTTTGATGGTTTTAGTTAGATGGTGGCTTAACTTGTAAGCCTTAAGCCATGTGTAAGCTTTGCTTACTTTGTAAGCACAAGTGTAGACTTTGTTTATGAGGTCTTGACACCTCATGGTGTTGGTTAGCTTGGTTAGGCCGGTTTTGATGGGGGTGGGACAAGTGTCCCACTTGTCTCATCCCCATTTATTTACGGGTACTCCTCGATTCTAGTTTCCTCGATTTGCGTGCCCTCGGGTCGTTTTACGAAAAACGTTTTTATAAATTATGAATCAACGTCATAAAACGAATCCAATAAAAATTGTTTCATCAAAAACGGAGTTCGAAAACGTAAATACGTAATCCTAAGGTTTTCGGTTTAGTCGTAAAGGACGTTAAAATAAAATCGTAAGTCCTAATCTCTTCTTGTAAATTTGTGAGTTTATGAACCAACACAAATTTAAAACTCCAAAATAATATTCACGGATAAATTTATTTTCTGAAATGTCGGACTGTCACCAAAGACGGTGTATGTAAACGTAAGCACGTAACGTTGAATCCTCCGGTTTAGACGTACTCGATGCTACTTCAAGACGTAAATCCAAATTTCTTCCCAAAAATAAGTGAGTTCATAAAATAATATTTTCAAATAAATATTGAGAATAAAATATTGACCATAAATTGACGGATTGTCACAGCATTTACCCCTAAACAGGATCTTTGTCCTCAAAGATCATCTTACCTTACTACTCTCTTCTTATAGAGTTAAAGCCATGTGGGTATTTCCTCCACATTCGGTCTTTTCTCACAAGTGCAATTAATTATAATACGCGAGTTTCATCAAACATAACTACGGGAATAAGATCAGGCTTAATGTTGACTTACTTTCTCTATCCATGATGTTCACGGGTTCTTGATGAATGCAACTTTTCGTCGATCTAAGCTTTACTAAGAATAATCAGATTTTCACTTGATAGGTATTCCATCAAGTTCAATTTACGAAACATAATTCACGCAGTCTTTGAAGTCCTAGGGTAGATCCAGCTTATATGCCTTTCAATCCCAACTTTTACATCATTTCAATGGTCCCAAACAACGGGGACTTATATCCCATGATTTGTCAGATCATGAATTCATTTTCCCAAGTTTAAAAATTGTGGCATAACTTCGCTACCCATTTAGCACTTCAAGATCTACATTTCACATTCATATAACCTCTTGCCCACTATCGGCGGTTAATAATCAAATCCTAATTTCAACAATCATTTCAGATCTTGCGGGTCGGGTGTTTTGCAAGGTTAGGTTCGCCATCATAGGAAACCTTAACCGAAAAGACATGTCCAACTCACAATGGGTGTATGTCGGATGTCTTTATCTCAACTCTTGCTTACAGATGCTCTAAGATTTAGATCCTAACAAGATTCGATCTCAATCCTAATACGATGATTATCAATGGTAATCTCTCCAAAGGAAAACGATTATACGGTCTATTACCAAAGGTCAATCATTCAAACATAAAACAGCACTTCTATTACTCTGTATCGTTACTTTACCTCGTCCCTTCGATTTGGGATGGTACATAGTACTCTCATCAAGGTTCGTTCTCAATGATTTCTTAGCAAATCTCTAGAAATTCGATGCGAAGCGAGGATCTTGATATAGATGATCGATACAGGCACGCTATGTTTACATAACTCTTTTTGCATTTATCATTAACGAGAATGATATTAGCAGATTTGGTCAGTCTGTCGACGATGTCCCAAATCGAATTAAATTCAGATGATGACCTTTGCAATAACTAGACGTTTACTAATGTATGAGGCGATGTCTGCCTTCATAATTCGTCATCAGTACAACTTCTTCAGACAAAGATACTTTTAGTCAAAACTGACATACATATAATACTTATACTTACAAATTCCAACATAACTATATCTCACAATTTTCCATATTTAGGCAACCATAAACGGCCCTTTAAAACATGTAATGCTATCGGCTTCTCAATTTTTAATGGTTCACCTTAGACGCGAACTCCTTTTATTATCTATATTATCCTTTTTACAAACATCGTTTATTTTTATATCGTTAAGCAATTTATTTTGTACCTTCATTATTAAAGAACATGTCCTAACTGGTTCTTTATCTTTTCTACATATTGCGTCGGTATCTATATTCACTTCTCATGATGATATAATTATCATGTCCACAATTCACTCAGATATTCTTTCCATATTATGCGTCAGTAATTACGTTTACTTCCCTAATGAAATAAATATCATAACCGTATTTATTCAAAATTCTTCCTTCATATCTTCTATGTTTTAGTTTCGTCTCATCTATCATTTTTATCAGTTTCTCTCAATCCGTCGTCTAAAGCGTCGATAATTATTATAATTAAATAAATAATTATTAGTTAATTTTTATGAAACGTAAAAGTTTTAAATTTCTTAGTTCGACCAATTATATTAAAATGTTCAAAATAAATTTGATTTTAATTATCAAGATTTTTGCTAATTTATCGAAAATAATTAATAAGATTCGTAAATGTTTGAAAAATCTTTGGTTATACTTTTGGTCAAAATTTTCTTAGTTGAAAAGCAAGAATTATCGTTTCAAATTTCATGTTATGGTATAAATGGTTTTACTCAGTCCTTCTTAAGTTATCTTGAGGTATACACAAACATTTACCCCTAAACAGAAGTTTAGTTAAATGGTTTGTGTATAAGGGAATAATCCCTTAAAATCCTTTTTTAAAACATTCGTCAAAACATATTTCCATTTTCTTTTTAGTAATACTCAAAGTTCTAAATGACTTCTAAATTTTGAAGAGTCATTTTATATTCATTTATCTACTACTCACATGGTCAATTAATATAAAGGATTTAGTCTTTAATCACATGTTAAATATTTAAGATACAGGTTTTTATCGTTCGGCCAATTCAGGGCAATCTATACTTAATTATTAACTCATTCTTATTCGTATTAACAAACAAATAGTCCTTAATGATCGCACGCATGAATTTATCAAATTACAGCCTACACACGTGATTCACCAAATTTATGAATACTACATGTGTATTAGTCAATCCAAACGACATCACGTGAATCTCATAATGTTCATTACAAGCACCGGATGTAGTGATTGGAATACATAATCTTTTCCGCAGATGCGAAGTTGATGATAACCATGCTGTGGATCAAATCTTTAAAACATACGTTAAAACCTTGTAAATGATCGAACAAATCTTCCATTTCGCGTTATGGATATCGTTTTCGATTGTCAATTTACTCAGTCACAGTAATCTATAAATATAAGGAAAGATAACACCATAGCTCTTCAGGATGACAGGCTTGGTATAATAAAATCTTTCTCCGACAACTTTCTCAGTTGTACGGTAATTCCTTTAATTTAGATGGTGCTGACGTACAGTGCACAAGGCACAGGTGCAACACCGAGAATATAATCAATACCAAATTCAACTTGCCTTAATGGCGAAATTCTAGGTAAGTCATCAATAAATACCTCCTAAAGTTTCAGATAAGATAAACATCTTTTAATAAATTCATATTAACTTCTTTCTAGATTATAATATCTATAACTAGTTCACAACCATTCACGGTATAATTTCAAGTCTAAATGCAGGATATGGTCATCCACCAAGAATTATTTAGTTCACTTTTGATAATCAACATCTTATCATTTAGGGAATTCTACTCGAGTTCCCATCAATTAAGACAATATCGTCAAGTCATAATCAATCAATCCATTCTACTGGCATTACCAACTTTTCAGTTTTATTGCCGTCGATAAGATGTGAACTTCTCAAAAGACTAATAATGATTCATAATCCTTCACAAATTCAAGGATATATAGAGACACAACTACCATCTAAAGAGTAAGGTCAACGCATAATCTACGCGAGAGAATTTCAAATCAGATTCAGACGAAAACATTTAACGAATATGAATATATCCCATGTTTTCATGATTTGAGTACGCATTCGAAAGCTCCTCGGATCGTTACCCAGGTCATTCAAATGAAATCAAATCAAAAGAAATGATAAGAACGTCGATACATCCAGTCGGGTATCAACACTCGGTAATCAGATACTTTTCCTAAGAATCTTACTACAGGAGAATTGGACAAGTAAGAATTGTCAATTGTCAATTAAGACAATTTCCACAGATGAGTAAATTCGACTCAGAAGAATAGATGCTACAGGCACATATGTAGATGTTTCTAACATTATGTCCTTATTTTACACTTCTTGCAGATCTCATAAATTTTTAATCTTTCACAATCTTCAAAGAAAATGTACTGTTCATTCATTAGTTTTATGGTGACTACTAATCAGTCTTGCATAGTCCATTCCAAATTGTATGTAGGCGCGCAACTATATACAATTTCAAGATTAACGATGCAATACTCAGTTCGTCAAAATTTTATCATCATGTTTATAATAAAAACATTTTCATGCTTAATTCTTAAATAAGAATCAAGAATAAATTTACAAAGATTTTCTTTGTTATGAAAACAATTAGGTTTTCCAAGATGTTTTATAAACAATTTCCTTTCGATAACAATCACTTATAAATCTCATTTTGAATAATCCTTTCAGTGATGAAAATTCGGTTTTTCTCAATGGATACTGTTTTGTCTTATAAAAACAATGAGTGATCTGCAAAAGAGCGATGAAAGCTTGTTCACCAAGAATTAACTACGATATGATAGGAAATGAGCTTTAGCCAAATAATCATGAGGTTCATGATCTCGATGGCACTCACGAAGAATGATTCACAACGTTACCCAAATCAAGATGAGTACTTGTTCAATGGTTGCATCACTAATGCGAACATTAGGATGAAGTAAGAAAAGATAGATAACATCGATACATGTAGAATTTAGCAATCAAAGGTAGTCTTTTTATTAATCACAAACAAGTCAAAATTGTACCGTAACACATTACATGTCACTATGTCATACAATTCTCAGAACTCATCCTACCAACTGATATCTCAGTTAAGTTAGGGATTCTTAAAAGATACCACAATGAATACTAATCTACAAGAGTCATTAGGTGTTCCACATGTCCCAGAAGATCCATCGGTCTCAATTCAGAAGAAGATTTCTTCAATTTATTTCTTGGACACTGGGCATCCTCATTAGTGGACAATGGCCTAGGAACAACCCTTAACACATACCTACAATCAATTAAAACCTTATAATTCAATCACATGACTTAATGATTTCCTGTTATCAATCTCATATTCCATACAAGTTAAGTTTTACTTTATTCAAGTTTCAACCAATTTTATACTCAAGTCGATATCCTACTTCATTCTCCAATACTTTCAATCTTATTCTTCGGCCTTGTAAAGGCGATACGATCTCAATATGAATCAACACTTAATTTCCAATCCTATTAGCTCTTACAACAACAATTATCAAATGAGTCATTAATATGAAATGACTTGATCATTCAACTAGACTTCTCGGAAAGGTATTAGTGGCATGAGGCTTTTGGGTAATGGTTCCAATAACAGCCTCAAGTGCAACATTCACCCTTTCGATTTCAATTTAAGAATTGGGTGACAACGAATCAGATGACATCTTTCTAGGTGGTAACGTTTTGTCAAACTCCACTCTATAAGAAAAGATCGTCATGACATCGATATCAGATTTAATCTCGCCAATTCTTTTTCAATATCACCATCAACTAATATCTACATTTCTACGAATATTAACCATTTGTTGGGATCATAAATATCCACAACTTGGTTCAGATCTAGGATAGCTAGAATTCCTACGAGAATAGCTTCGATTAATTTACTAGGGGATTTAGGGTTACTTGTGACAATCTACGTCGTATAAATACCTTGTATAAAAATCAAAATAATCATCAAACAATCATGTAATAAAATTACATCATATATATATATAATCCAAGTTATATATATATATTAAAATAACACTTCTCAGTCTTGGCCTTGTCGGTAACTCGGGAATTCTTCGGCACCGTTATAGTCAAAAGATTTTTAGACATTTTTAGAAAAATGTTTTTAGTTAAAAGATTTTGAAAAGTTTTATTCAAAACCTTAGTTTTAAAAATCTTTCGTTCTCTATAACGAGAGCTCTGATACCAAACTGTAACACCCCCAAATTTATACAACTCAGTTCAGCGGAAGACTAGTTGGTGTTACGGGATAGCACATTACTCACATCATAGACAACGCTTAAAAATCGCGTTGTTTAATAATAAATCATTTCCATTCATAAATATCAAAGTTACATAGGTCCCAAGTCATATTATTTCATACAAAGTTTTACAAAGTGTTTGAATGGAAAATGTAGTTTAGGTGCGGGCCATGAATTCTTGTCATCTTCCCGAGAATTACCTTCAAGTACCTGAGATAAAACATGTTAAAAGAAAAGGTCAGCGATAACGCCGAGTGAATTCATAGAGTTTAATAAATTCCATCAATATAATTTTGGTATAAAATTAGTACCAAAAATCAATTCGTACAACTCATTGTAATAGGCCGTAAAATAGCCAAAATCATTTTATACAATTCTTTGTAATAGGCCATAAAATAGCCAAAGTCATTTTATATAAATCCTTATTGAAAATCATAATATAGGCATTTGCCTTAAAAATCATTATACGAGCCAATGTCGTAAAAACAATCATACAATACGTCTTATGACGTTGTATAAAATCAAATAAAAATCGTTATATGAATATGGTTATGAAAACCAAAATACAATCATAATATCAATAGTATGACCCTGTATTGCTAGTCAGGCAATACATCGTAATTCGGAGCGTCTATTATTATTTTGTTAATTTGGATTATTATAAGCCGCATGACATTGTTACCTTACTAAAACAAAACGGGTAGCTAACCCGATACAAATTTGCCCATCTAAAGTAGCGTGTCGTCACAAAGGTCACGCTATTGGAAATCTTCTCATACATAAATTCGCTTACCAATCAATGTGGCACGACGGGGATCAACCGTCAAGGCGCGAACTGGGGTGATCGTCCCCAAATAGTACTATTAAATGCATAAGCGTCTACCAACTCCCGGTAGTTCACAATTCATGCTAATGGGACTTTTAGTGACATAACCTAACTTTAATAATCCATTTTATTTCATCTATCGGGTCCATTAATCATTTATCGGGTCATACAATCGGGTCATTCAATCATTCGGGTCCAAAATCAATAAACAAACAATCGGGACAAATGGTGTCCTATTTTATAAAAACTAACATGTAATCTCCCTCGCGGGTTTATAAAACATTTATAAAAACATTTAAAAGAGTGCGAGGCTATGAACTCACGTTGATGTGGGAAGACGGTTTATCGGCAATTCGGACGTACGGTACGTGCTTCAATCACGGAAACCTAGACAAATAATACTCGGTCTTAGACTCATGTCCAATGACTTTATAAAAATAACAAGTATGTATACATATGATGATTATATATATATGATGATCAAGTGGGTTTACATATTCTCGTTTACTCCTTTTAGTGTTATATGTCGATAACTTTTATATTAGTTTACTAGTTTTACCCGTTTACGTGTCTTAAGTCCAATAAGCTTATTATAAGTTATTTTATTTTAATCCATTTTGTACCTATATTATCAGTATGTATACTTTCCAAGTTGGGCCCAAATGGGTTAAGCCCAATAAGTTCTTTTTACAAGTATTTAACTTATTTAGTCCGATTATTAGCCCAATGTGTTTTCTTAGCTCGTTAATGTCCGTTTGTCCTATAGTTCGGGTTTTATCGGTTTTTACTTGTCATAAATGTCTATATATCAGTATATAAGTTTTATAAAGTTTTCATTAGACGGGTTCAACCATCTAAGTTTTATTTAACAAAAACGTTAATTTTACGGCGATAGCCGAAAAAGTCGTAAAAATCATGTTTATAGTTTTTATTACTTATAAACATTATTTCACCACCATTTATATAATTTATCCATTTGATTTACCTTTTATATATATTTATATAAATAAGTTTTATAAGTTAGTGGGTTTTTATTTTACATTTTATATATTAAAATGTGAGTGCTTATATAATAGTATTATTCTTTAATTTCCAAAAATCTGATTTTTAACTTCATCTTCACCAAAACTGCCATATCTCGAGTTCTATATGGAGATAGAAGCTCATATTTTTATCACATAAACTACATGATATGAGCTACATTTAACTCTTTTATAGCTACTGTTGAATCACCTTCTAAATATTTTCTAAAAATCGTCCAAAACAGTAACTTCAGATTTATACCCTAAACTTGTTTTGATCATATCTCACTCATTATTTTGATTCCATTGCATGGCCAACTCTCACATGTGTACAAGACCCATAGCTTACTGTAAATCTATTCCACTTCATCATTTTATCAGTTTATGACTTACTTCTTTACTGTTTTATACAGCCATCAAATTTAACCAAGATTTTAACCTTGTTTCTTATGGTTTTTCACCTTTTTATCCATGATTATCAACAACAAATCCCCACATAACATTTTTATCATCATATAATCATCATAAATATATACAATAGGAAATAAAATACATGTTTACATAATCAAAATAACAAGAAGTTGAGGAGGACAATCTTTATACCACCATGATGATGTAAGTTGAGATCAAAACATGGATTTTGATGGAGAAACTTGTGGATATCCATGACCATCTTCAAGACCACCATGCTCCATGAACTCCTTGTGGAAAATCAGCCTCATGACACCATGAAAACTCCTCCATGGATGTTATAAGTACCACCAATCAATAGGGTTTCAAAGTGGCTTCAACATATGTGTAAATAACATGGGATTTCATGGTTGAATCAAGATCAAATTGGGGTGTTTTGTGAGAGATATGGGACGGCCAAAATGGCTTAGAGAGAGGGAGTATGTGTTTTGCATGGATGGGAAATGAGGAAGTGGTAGTAGTTTGATGTTTTTAGTTAGATGGTGGCTTAACTTGTAAGCCTTAAGCCATGTGTAAGCTTTGCTTACTTTGTAAGCACAAGTGTAGACTTTGTTTATGAGGTCTTGACACCTCATGGTGTTGGTTAGCTTGGTTAGGCCGGTTTTGATGGGGGTGGGACAAGTGTCCCACTTGTCTCATCCCCATTTATTTACGGGTACTCCTCGATTCTAGTTTCCTCGATTTGCGTGCTCTCGGGTCGTTTTACGAAAAACGTTTTTATAAATTATGAATCAACGTTATAAAACGAATCCAATAAAAATTGTTTCATCAAAAACGGAGTTCGAAAACGTAAATACGTAATCCTAAGGTTTCTGGTTTAGTCGTAAAGGACGTTAAAATAAAATCGTAAGTCCTAATCTCTTCTTGTAAATTTGTGAGTTTATGAACCAACACAAATTTAAAACTCCAAAATAATATTCACGGATAAATTTATTTTCTGAAATGTCGGACTGTCACCAAAGACGGTGTATGTAAACGTAAGCACGTAACGTTGAATCCTCCGGTTTAGACGTACTCGATGCTACTTCAAGACGTAAATCCAAATTTCTTCCCAAAAATAAGTGAGTTCATAAAATAATATTTTCAAATAAATATTGAGAATAAAATATTGACCATAAATTGACGGATTGTCACACCTCTGGACTCGCCAACTCTCAGCAATAAAGCATCGGTGAGTTGAAAACCCTATAGCTTTAAGCAAGCTATTACAGCTATCAACGGATTTGATAAGATCTTTACCAAGAGCCGTACCCCCTCGGATTAGCCACTTTTTAGTGCAGGACTATGGCAAGTGAAAACCATCCAGTTTTGGGTAACCTGGCAACCATCAACGGATTTGAGAATCGCACCAGGAGCCGTACCCTCAAGGTGAATCAACTCTTGTCGATTAGACATGGTGAGTTGAGAACCATTTGTAGTGAGGACCGAGTCCAACACCAAGTGAAACCAGTAACTAGCACAATCACAATTTAGTAACCAGAACCCATAGTGTGAAGCAGCAAATGGTATCATATTCACAAGTATAAAATCCAAGATGTGTGAAAAGTATAAGCAGATATTATATAAAAAGTCTTTTTTTTATATTTAATTTTTTTTTTTACTATAAAGAATGAAATTCACCAATCACTTTACATATTGGTGAAAATAATGATAATAAGAACAAATGAACAAAAAATACAAAATAGAAACACTTACAACCCAAACAAATCACAAACCAGAAGCAGCTTTCTTATCAGCCGTCAAACGCGCCTGAATACCTTCCACCAATGCCGTAGCCATAGAGGACTCATTTCCTGATGGAGCATTGGAAATTTGCAAATGACTAGCCAACATAGCCTCCATCGAAGAAATCGTCAAAGGATAATCCACGTCTGTCAGCATAAAAACCATATGGACCAGATTCTAATTCCAACATATGCACACCACATCCTGCATATAACTTCCATCGCTGAATCACCCATTGCATCTGATCCTTCCATATACCCGAAACAGGAGCATGAGGAGGCGCATCCAACATCAGCTTAAGATCAGCCCATATATGCAGACCAGGCCATGAAGACACAGCCATGGGATCAAAAGGCATGCCAGAATCCACGAATCCATATAAAGCCATAAGATCCATACGATCAGCCCAAGATAACACACCCTGCAAACCCGAAGCCAAACGCACAGACCCATCACTCAGAGTAATTCTATGGGATACCACACCAGGAAGAGTTATGGAACGCTCAACCGTCCAACCAATAATATTTCCATTTCCCAAAGGCAAATCAGAATCACTGTCAGAAGCGGCATTAATCAAATTCTCAGGATCACGCTTCTCATAAGGGACTGTCTTGCCACGTCGAACACGTCAAGCTTGTTTCTGGCGAAGCGAACGTCTAGGTGTGGGATCACTAGGTGTGGGTTCAACCTTTACCTGTACCTCAGCAGCAGCAGTGGGAGCAGGAGAAGTAGACTCATGAGGTTGCCCACCCAATGGATCAATAGGAGCTGCATCAGAAGTAGGAATTGGTTGAGTTCCAGGAACCGGTGGTGATGGGGATGCCATATCAGGTGTAGCAGTTGTGGTGGTTGTAGTAGCAAAGGTGGTGGTGGTAGCGTGTGTGGTGGTGGTTGCAGGACCAGCAGAAGAACCCAAAGGAGCAACCAAAGGAGAAGTAGAGGTACCAACTGAAGTAGCGACAAAAACCGATGGACTAGCAGCAGAACCAGGAGTAGGAGAAGATGAAGGACCAGTAGTAACAACAGGCGAAGAAGAGGTCACCACACGAGGATGGTAGATAAATCGTTCCGGAATTGGTTGACTCTGACGCTTAACCATACGCTCATAAAGTGCCTTGAGCTCATCAAAAGATAAAGCCTGAACCCTGTCCCATGTCCAAGGAGCATTAAAATGAGCAGCTGACTGATACTTCACATAACCCTGCATCTGCTTGCGCGCTTCAGTTCTTGATAAAGGTCTGTTCTTTCTCTTCTCACGAAGCTGTGCAGCAAGGGCCAACTGTTGCTTGCGCATCAATACCATGGCTCTCGGAATACAGTTATGCTCATCAACATCGTCGCCTAAAAGATCTGTAAACTGAGCATAATCCCTGGTGAGAATAGTCAACACCTGCATCCAATCACTATCACTCCAATGCATTGCATCGTGCTGAACTTGTTCACGCCTCCGCTGTCGAAGCTCCTCTTCTGCAGCCCTATCAGCTTCATCAATCTCGGCTTGAATCCGTTGAGCAGCCTCCTCACCAAGCCTATCCTCTTCAAGCTGTCGGCGAGTACGTTTGCGAGATGGTGATGGAGCATCAGTCATTGGGGCCTTGCCCTTCGAATCATGGGAGGGACCAGCATTGGAACCAGCAGCAGGACCAGAATCACCATCCATAGGAGTGGGAATAGCAGCAGGATAAGGAACACTGGAGGATGTCGGAGGAACCGGCAAATCATCATACACTTTATCAGCAAAGGCCGCCTTTTCCAATAATGTCAAACCATCCTCAACACGCTCCGTACCCTCCTCATCAGAATCTGAATGGATCACATGCTTCTTTCGGCGTCTTTGCTGAGTTTCCAAAGCTTTGATGCGATCAGCCAGAGGAAGAACAAACTCCCTAGTAAGTTTCCGGTGTTGGTTCAAATCAGCTTCCAATGAAATCATCCGCTCATGATACCTGCGCATAAGATCAAGTAAGGACATAAGTGTAGTAGGCTCCTCCGCCTGCCCACCAAGAGAACTTGGGTCAGGGAAAGCGTCATTGGAGCCCGAAGCAACATATGGGTCAACCTGTGGAGTACTAGCACCAAAAGGTTTATCAAATGAGTGTGGAGTAGGACTAGGAGGTGGAGTCTCCACAAATGGAGACTTGTGTGGTACTGAAGAAGGACCAGCCTTGGAAGGGGATGGTTTTTCAACCACCACCTCCTCAACCAGTTCCTCCTCAACCACATGAGAAGGACCACCAGTAGGAGCCTCCTCCTCCATAGGGTCATCATCAATCACAACAAACTCAGGAGCCTCCTCCTCCTCACCCATAGGACCCTGAGTCAGTCCCAACATGGCCTCAGTCAGGGGCCTCCACTCCCCAGTAAACCCATGGACCATATTATAATACACTTTTGCAGTAAGCTTAGACGGCACATGTTCAGTCCTATCACGAGGAAGGCAAACCAGTATTTGTTGTAAAAACCTAGGATACATAAGAAACTTCTTTCTAGAACCAGCATTAGATAAATTACTAACCATCCCCTCAAATAGATGATGAGAAAAGTTAAATACCCTACCCTGGGCTAAGCAAATAAGACCAGTAGCCAAGGGAGTAGGGAAAGCATCCCAACTCCCAGACTTGGGACTCATACAATGAATTAGAAAATGCACTAGAAGCTTCAATTGGGGGGAAAACCTATTTTTCTGGAAGTTAAACTTCCCCCCATGATTGTACCCTATAGCAGCCATCCCCTCCAATACCTCCGAATTGGGGATGGACTCAACACCACCCTCATCTTGAAGATGAAGGGAAGATCGAATAGAAGCCTCAGTCACCACGTATGAACGTCCATCTATGGTAGCATGGAATTCACGTGGACGACCAACCACATCCACAAGTCGAGCAGACGCCCAAAATTGACGAATAACACTATCATAAATAGTGGGACATACAGTAAACGCAAACCTTAGGTTGGAAGCTTCAATGAAATCCAGAATGTCAGCAAAATTATCACGATGTGGACCATCACCTAGATAAGCAACTCGGTTGTGAGCAGGTTGGTAAACTAGAGCAGCCATGGATTTTGAGTAATTGATGGAAGAAGGATTTTGGTTAGGGTTGAGAGAGTAGGATCGGTTTTGTGTGTGTGATGAATGGAATGATGGAATCAAGGGGGTTAAGTTGACCATTAATAAGGAAAATAGTAACTGTTCATTGACCCCTATTAATGGGGGGTTGCCCTTTCAAATTAGACATAATTGCATAGTAACCATTTGCCCCTTTTAACATTATTCCTAACTCCCAATTGACCATAGTTAATTAAAAATATAAATACCAGGATTGGGAGCGTTGACCAAAAGTCAAAGCACACAATGGTCAGACCAGAAGCAAAATGTGGTCAAAAAAGGTCAAAAGAAATGAACAGTGTCCCAGACCAGTACCAGAAGCCAATCACCACTTGACAAAGAAGGATTTTGAACCACCAGAAGCCAACCAATTATGACTAGAAGCTGACCAATAAGGACCAGAAGCCAGTCATGTAAAACCATATCCACCACAAGTGAGCAAAATCCTCCACCATAAGTAACACACACCACCAGAACCAATATAATATGTTGTTAAAATCTATCAATACGTTAGTCTGTCCTAAGAATATGTACACAAAGCCTCCCCTTAGGCTTAGCCTCCCCTCAATCCTAGACCTCAAGGATTGACCATCCCAATGTGAACCACCAAGTGGTTAAACCGAGGACCATCAAATGCTTTAGTCAGCAAATCAGCAACATTATCATCCGTATGAACTTTAAGAACTTGTATCAACTTCTTCTCATTGGCATCCCGTATAAAATGATGCCGGATTTGAATATGCTTTGTTCGCTGATGAAAAACAGGATTCTTCACAATGCAAATAGTGCTTTGATTGTCAATAAAAATTTTGGTGTTCATAAAATTGAAACCATAATCCAACATCTGATTTTGGATCCACAAAACCTGTCCACAACAACTAGCAGCAGCAACGTATTCAGCTTCTGTTGAAGAAGTAGCTACGATTGTCTATTTCTTGCATTGCCATGAAATAAGTCGACGACCCAAAAACTGACAACCACCAGTAGTAGACTTCCTGTCATTATTAGCACCTGCATAGTCACTATCACTATAGGATTCTAGAACAAAAGGTGATTCTCTAGGATACCATAAGCCCAGTTTAGGTTGAGCCTTGATATACTTGAAAATCTTCTTCACTGCATTTAAGTTCGAAACCGTTGGAGTCACCTGGTGTCTAGAATAAGCACTTATTGCAAACATGATATCCGAACGTGAAGCAGTCAAATACATGAGGGAGCCAATCATAGACCTGTACATGTGAACATTAACCGGGGGGTCTGGCTCATTCTTTAGTTTTACTTTAGCAACTTCATCACTAGGAGGAGTAGGAGAGACTGTGGTGGAGTAGGATGGAACCACAAAAATGTCATCCTCATCATCTGAATCAGAAAGACTAGAAGGAACACCAGTACTAGAAGGTGCAAACACTTGTGATCCTGCATCATGGTTAGTTTTGAAACGAAAATATCCTAACGAATCACTAAGATAATCAAGATCAAAATACCATTCAGGACCCTTGCCTTGGATGTTTGACTTCTCTTCAAAATACCTGAGATTTATAGTTTCAATGATCCGCTTGGCTTGGAGATTGTAGACACGATAAGCCCGAGAGTGAGCGGAATATCCCACAATGTATCCTTCATCTGCCTTGCCATCAAACTTCCCCAAATAGTCACTAGTATTCAGAATGGTGACTGGACACCCAAAAGGCTTCAAATGAGCAATATTTGGAACTTTGCCTGTTAGAAGCTCATAAGGAGTCTTCTTGTGAGGATTAGTAATAGAGACCCTATTCAAAATGTAACTTGCAGTATCAACAGCTTCTGTCCAGAACATGGTTGGAAGCTTGGAATCGGCAAGCATAGTTCTTGCTGCTTCTATTAGTGTCATGTTCTTTCTTTCTGCCACGCCATTCTGTTGAGGAGTCCTTGCTTCACTATAATCTCTTTTGATGCCCTTAGCATTACAAAGTGCTATGAGGTCTTTATTTTTGAACTCGGTTCCATTGTCGCAACGAATACCTTTAACCTTCTTGGTCAACTGGTTCTCAATAAGGGTAAGAAAATCTCTAAGAATTGAGTAGGTCTCACTCTTGGCAGCCATGAAGAACACCCACGAAAACCTGCTATATCCATCAGTTACCACCAGACAGAATTGTTTGTGGTCAATGCTCCTAATGGAAGTAGGACCAAATAAATCCATGTGTAGTAGCTGCAATGGTTCAGTAATAAGACTAAGAGCAGTAATGGCCTTGAAGGATGCTTTGTGCTGTTTGCCTTTGCTGCAAGTAATACAATTTTTATCATTTCTAAACGACTTGGAAGGTAAACCAGAGACCAGATTCATATTTGCAAGTTTGTGAATGGTCTTGAAGTTCACATGCCCCATCCTTCTATGCCATTGAGTGGCTTCATCTTCTGAGGCTTTAGCAACTAGACATGCTAGCTGACCAGTAGGGTTGACGTCATTCAGCTTGATACTATAGAGATTGTGTCTTCTAGGGATTCTAAGGAGAACTTGTGAGTCATCCGGAAGCTGAAAGTCTTTGGAGAGCACAAGTGCATCAGTATCGGTGAAGAGAACAAACTGCTTCTTGTCACAAATCTGAGAGACAGATATCAAGTTGAAATGCTGAAGTGCTTCCACGTAGTAGACCTGCTCAAAATTTAGATTTGGCGTCTTAATTGTTCCTTTGCTAGTGATCCTGCCTTTACCCCCACCAAAATAGACCTTGCCTCCATGAAATGGTACAAAGTTAGAGAGAAGACTTTTATTTCCAGTCATGCTCCTGGAGCAACCACTATCAACAATGCCTAGACTAGGATCCTGGTATGGAGTAACCTACAACAACAAGATAATAAAAATGCAAAAGTTAGTGTCTTAAGGGGATCCAAACCTTTTCAGATTTGAGCCTGCCTTGTGGATCTTTAGAAGAGTACCAAGAAGATTGATGAGATCCACCGTTGTTCCTTGGTTGCCTATGCATCATATGGGTATTATTATTTGACCAAGAACAACCTGCTGAGGTCTTAACAGCAGTTCCCAAACTTCCCAAACCAAAATACGTGTGGTCCAAAGTATGTGGATAAACTGGATTAAAATTTTGAAAATAATTACTAGTGGTTTGTAATCCAATGTTTCTCCAATGATCAGAAACTAAAGGAGAGGACCTTCTAGAAGAAGAAAACGATTGAGCACTAGGATTGAGTCTTCTAGAAGTATATGGGACAGCTCCTGGTGGACCAGGAGCAGGAAAAGCATGATTAACAGAAGCATGTGTGTCATAAAAATCACAATCTTTAATTAAATGAAATGTACGTCCACAAACAAAACATGTTTTAAAAGACCTTTTATTAGAATGAGATTGTTTCATATTGCCTACTTTATTACATACAATTCTAGGAGAAACATTCTTCCTAGGACACAATAAACTAGGACCAGACACACTTGACTTAACAGCAACTCTTTCTTCACACATCCTAGCACCAGTAGCAGCATGATCATTCAACTTGGAACTTTTAGGTCTTGACTCTTCACTTGAACCACTAGATGCAGAGTCACTGGCTTTGTCACTGAAAGTACACGAGACAAAGTCATTAGAATTAGTAGAACTTTTTGGGGACTCATGCATCTGTGACCCATCCAAGTCATTATGCCATGAAGTGGGCATAAAAGTTCCAGTAAGAGGGGGAGGGACAGCATGCATTTCTGCTGCTGGTTTAAACCTATTGTAACTAGGTTTTCCCTCGTCCTCTTTGTCAGCATCAAAGACACTTGAAAAAGATAAATCAAATACATCTTCTGAATCAATATATTTTTCAAATCCTAAGCCTCTTTTAGTTCTACCAGACATGCTACTATCAATTAATTTTGAAAGATTTTTAGGTGCCTTTTGCCATTTGTCAAATCTCAACATTGTAACATCTAATTTTTCTTGCATCTCCTCTTTTTCTTTGATACTGGCATCTCTTACTTTTTCTGTATATTTAAGCATATTTGTTGTGTTTTCTAAATCGATGCTTAGTATCCTGATTTTATCCTCATACTCACGTTGAGTATCTTGAAGCCACCTCTTTTGTTGTTCCAATGTGTTTAATGAAGCCTTATAGGCTTGAACCTCTAAAAAATACTTATCATTTTGATCATTTACTTCATTAAATTGGGACAACAATTCTGAATATTTATCATGACAACCAAGAGGACAATGTTGTACCTGAGGTGAGATGCCCATAAGAGCAAACTCGTCTGCTTCTTCTGTATCAGAGAGATTCCCAGCAAACATTGCAAACACATCAGTCGAGGACTCAGCTGATTCCAGAGTAGAAGCCTGATGATCATTCTAGTTGACCATAGAGTCAACAGATACCAATGCCTTCTTGTCATCTTTTATCTCCTGAACCTTGAAAGCGGAGTACCTGCTCTTCTCCTGGTCATTCTTGCTAGGGCATTCCCTTGCAAAGTGACCTTGTTGCTGGCAGTTATAGCATCGAACTTTGCTTCTGTCGAATCTTGCTGGCTCCCGAGGGTTGTAATTATATTTCCGTCCTGCTTTCTTCTCAAACTTGTGAACCCTAAGAGTGAGCATGGCCATCTGCCAATTAAGATCCATTTCATCCAGGTCAAGTTTATCGACCTGTTTGAAGTCATCAAAAGCAAGTTGTTGTTGAGCATCAACATCAGCCACAAAAGAATGGAGAACAGCTTCTACCATACTACCAGACTTGGCAGTAGGATCAGGAGCAGAAGTATGCTGAAAAGAGGATACCGTATTGCTTGGGCTACTAGCATATGACATGGGACTGGATGTAATAGAACTCACAAAGGTAGAATTAGCAGGAGTGGGAAAAGAGTCACTTGAAAAACCTCTCACATGAGGTTCAAAAGTTCTGAGCTTATGAAACAGATCATCAAAGTTGAGATAGTCAAGCCCACCCTTGGCTTTGAGAGAGATCACCACCTGATTCCATGAGTAGGGTAAGGCTTTAAGAAACCTTGCATTAATATCACCATCATCAGGCTTTGATCGAAGTTGATTCAATTGGCTCAATATCTTCTGAAACCTGTCATATCCTTGATGTAGACCTTCAGTTTCTGAGATTTTGAATTCTGTGAATTCATCTCTCAGCATTGATCTTCGCATTTTCTTTGACTCCTCATTCCCACCAAACCTTGCTTTTATACCATTCCAGATCTCTCTGGCATCATCCAAATGGTAGAAGTCACCCATGTGATCTTCAGGCAGAGATTGAAGCAAAATCGTTTTTGCTTTGACCTCCTTCTGAATAGCTATGATTTCTTCATGAGATTTAGGGTCAAGAAGAGTAATATTACCATTGTTGTCTCTTCCAGTTAGCTTCCTGCTGTTCCCATTCAGAATAATCTTCCAAAGATCTTGATCAGTATTGGTGATCCACCATTCCATCTTCATTGCCCAGTTATCATATTCATCCTTTTTCAGAAGAGGGAATTTACCATTGGTGTTAGAAACCGTAGCAATGATCTGCTGAGGTTGCACAATTTTAGGAGTGCTGTCTTCTCTTGTTTGAGTAGAAGTTGAGGAAGACATGATAAAACAAAAATTTCAAAAATAAGAAAACTTAATTCTTCTTGTATAGAGACCCTCCCAGGCTCTGATACCACTTGTTGGGTCTACTAGATGTAGATCTTGCAGCCTGTCAGGAACGGTGTATGACTTCTGTAATCACAAGTCAATCCATAGAGAGACTCTATACACAATATGAATGTAGAATACAAATATAATAAAGAAGAACAGAATAACTATAAAGACTTGATCCTTTCTAAGGATTTTTAATATTGATAATCACTAGAACTACGTTTGGTGAAGGTGTGTCTAACCCTTCTGCCTAAGGTTCCTTTTATACTACAAGGAAACCCTAATACAGCATTAAACAAAACGTGTAAAACTGATATGCATATCCTTTCCTAACATATCTCTTGCATATCTTAACAGAATATTAAATAAATAATAAAGTTTGACTTCGACTAGGACCAGGAGCACGACTTGCTCCTACTACTACTAGGACCAGAAGGAACTACATACCTCCTAGTCTACCTATTACATTTAACTATTACAATGGTCCTAACATTTCTAATCCTAACAATTTGTAAATGATCACTTAATGTGTTAAGTATGTTTACTTATGATTATCCTCTTGATCTCATTCTTTACCTTGTCCAAAGAGAAGATCACTCACACACTTGTGATGTGTTTAAAGATGAAGGCTTGATGAAGATCATCCTCTCCGAAAGATCTAGTCATGTTCATCATTTGTTTATTTGTGTCTTATGTAGATCCAATGTATTTGTGAATACTTGGACTAGTTGTTTTCATCCAAGCTATTTGTGAATACTTAAATTAGAGTTGTGTAAATCCTTTGCATATGTGTGTGCTTGGATTTGTGTTGTATAGATCCAAGTTACATGTGTGTACTTGGATATGTTTAGTTGAGTTGTAATAAGTTGTGTTAGTTCTCACTAAACTATAAAGTGATGTGGTTGTGTCTTGTGAGCTCTCACTAAACTATAAAGTGATGTGTAGTTGTGTTGTGTGAAGTTCTAACTTAGCTTCAAAGTGAAGAGTCATGAAGATTAGTTCTAGATTTGGATTAGAAATCGACATCTAGCCTTGTGTCGAAAAATGGTGAAGTGGGAAACGTTGTGAAGATTGGTTCTATCTTTAGATTAGAACTCGACATCTAGCCTTGTGTCGTAAAATGGTGAAGTGGGCGACGTTGTGTAGATTGGTCCTAGCTAAGATTAGGTCTCGACATTTAGCTTAGTGTCGGAAAATAATGTAAGCGACGTTGTAAGGTTTTCTCCGCCAAGAAAGGAGCTTGTGGATATAGTGGAAATCTCGAGTAGGTGTACTCGAGGAGTGGAGTAGGAACAAGGATAGATCCTTGTTGCCGAACCACTATAAATCTTGGTTTCTTCCTACTAGGTTGTTTCATTCCTTACTCTTTACTTACCTTCATCATCATTACACTTATTACTTGTCATTGTTAATGCATTAGAATTGAACCTAATCATTATGCAACTAGATTTCGTGTAAAAGATGGTTTTGACACTCGCCTAATTGAAAGGAATTTTAATTAGGAGATAAATCGAAGAGAAACTATTCAACCCCCCCCCCCCCTTCTAGTTTCTACAGTTGGTATCAGAGCGATGGTGACATAAGATCTTTGAAGTATATTGTACTTTAAAACTTGGATCGATCCATTGTCTCCTCCAATTAGAAGGTTAAGTTGTACTAAAGTTTTTATTTGGTTAAAACTATTTTTTATTGAAAATAGGCATTTTAATTGGTAATATTGCATCTTATTTAGATTAGTAGTATTTATGCATTTTAGATTTACTCTTGAAATGTATCTACTAGTTTACATCTTGTTATGTGTAGGTACTCATGAAGATGAATCATTCAATTGATTGTGGATTGAGTTACTTACACTTATAGAAGACTCATCTTCTTTGATTTCCAACATCACTGAATGATGATATCAAGATGGATGTGAGTGATACTAGTCCTTGAAGACTTAGTAGTCACTTTAGTCATGGTTGGGCTTTACATTGGTTCCTTGAAAGCTTGGAATGCAATTTGTGGCTAAGCTACGGTTTCGTTCTTCCACACGCCCTATTGATCATTCTTTTGATCATTAATTGACTATATGCTTGTTCTTGGCATCCTTGCCTTGACATTTGTTTGTGGTTTTGATTCTTTCCTTTTTCCTCTCAAACCTTCATTGCTTGGATACTTGACTCACTATGGAGATGTAGAGTGAGTTAGTAGAAGCTTAAAGTATCAAGCATGATTTTCATGGTTTGCACCTTCACGGTTAGTAGGCCCAATATCATGTGTAACTTGTGAAATTAAGCTCATCTCTAGGATGATTGATGAATCCCTTGAGATACCAAACTACTTCACTAAGTTGTAGTTGGATTTTACACATTTGGAATTGAAATATTCCAAGGATATTGTTATTGTAAATCCTAGGAATAATTATCTGATCATGTGGGAGAGAAAGTGAATCTATACTTTGCTCACATTTTGAAATAGAGTAAGACTAATCTTGAAATTGATCTTATTCTATGTATCAAAATTTCTGGGTATAGTTCATTACCAAATCCGTTTAAACTTTCACCGGAAAGGCACGTCTTAAACCACTATATATGACACAAGCTCTTCGTCTCCTCGATTTGAAGAATGTCATTTATCTCTTGAGCAATGTTCTTGGTCTTGATTCACTTCTCTTGACTTCCCTCCTCTTTGCTTCTTTGCTACGAGTAGTCATTTGTCCGTTTCGTCTTTTCCTATCTCGATTTAACTCGTAATCCTTCAATAAGGCATTATTACCTAGTGTTGTGGTGGTCCAGTGATTTCCTAAAAGGCTTGAGACATATTTTAAGGATTTTAGAAAAATTTGGTTTTGAAAATTTCTTTGATTTTCTTTAATAAAAGCTCGCCACTGTAGGCGGTTCGTTATTGTCGCGGCTCAAACACGTGGTTCCATGTCGATAAGGAACCGCGGCCAGTGTTTGCGACTAAAGTGCCAGTTTTATTAAAAACATTTTCTCAAACATTCCTTCTCTCTCTTCTCCAACATAGCGACGGGTTTCTTCCCTTTTCTACCATTGTTGATTTTCCAAAACCTTCAATTACTCAAGATTAATTGATTTCAATTTGTGGGTTTCACTCATCCTTCATCCAAGATCAATTATCAGTAAGTTATTTCTTTCAAGTTCATCTAATTTGTTCTAGGGTTCATACATTCATAATTAAGGATTTTTTTTAAATTGACATTGAATTAGAACCTTACTAGGAATAAGAGTTGACATAGTATTCTTGCTATGATTCCTTAGCTTCATATTCATTAAGATTTCACTAAAACCCACTTGTAGAACAATCCGAATTTTGACTAAATAATTTTGGTTAATTGATGGAATTGATATGAACACCATGAACAAGTTCGTAATGGAATTGTTAAGTGCTTACCTAAAAACCTTGTTTTGAAAAATCAATGTTCAAGTTCATTGTTGATTTTACATAATTAATATGTTATTGTCAATAATGAATTAGGTACATTGTGAGCATGGGAATGATAAGGATTAATCTTTTGTTTATCAAGAAATTTATGAAACACATTCTCATCTTTTTTATTTTTTATTTATATGTAACATATGATTAATTGGGGAAATATGTTCGTATGTTAGTTTTAGGTACTATCATGACTTCGGGATATCAAAATGACCACCAACGTACTAGAGAATACATGCCTAATCTTTCTTTGTTGAGTCAAACTCGTTCCACTCAAAACACTTATCGTAGTCTTAAATCTCGTTGTTTTCATGAAGGACGCATTGTTCCTTCTAACTTTCTTGGACTTGACTTCATTCGATTCATGTTCAATTCCATTGGCTTTGATTGTTTACTTGATATAAATGAGCCAATCTTTCCTTCCTTCCTCGTGGAATTCTTTAACTCGTACACATTAATGTGCATCAATAATGGTTTATCTATAAGATTTTCCATCAAGGGGAAAACCTTTGTATATACTCTTGAAGAATTTGGTAAGATTCTCAAAGTTCCATACGAAGGTCAATGTAGGTTCACCGATGCTTGGAGTTTAAACTATTTAGAATTGACCCCTATTGATGTTCATTATGTGACTGAGATACCCTCGGCTTCGGCCATCTCTTGTGCCATTGCTAAACCTCGTGAACACCCTATTCTTGGTAATTTTGAGGGAGAATTTTGTGCTCTCACTCTTTGGGAATTACTAACTAGCGATCTTAGTGATTTTATGATCCCTTGGGCCGAAATCATTAGGGAAAATGCAATGTGCTTGGATGGTAATCGCAACCATGTGCCCGCTTGTCTTGCACATATGTTGTATTGTGTTGCTACCACCACTCCATACAACCTTTCATTTTTCATAGCTAGAAGAATAAGATTTGTTCTCAGCGGTTCTCGTTCTAGTCTTCCATATGCCATGATTCTCTCACGGCTTCTTAAGAAACTTTTTCTTGACTTTCCACCTTTAAATGCTTCATCATTTCACTCCGTGGATCGAGTCATGCTTCCTATTGAAGGAAATGTCTCTTCTGTACCCACGCATGATTCAAATGAAGATGGAAATGTCTTTGAAGACGACTCTCTCAATCCTTGTTATGACTTGTCATCCTCTATCTCTCAATTGTCTTCTCTAGACATTGATTCAGACTATCAATATTGTCTCAATCTTCATCTTCAAGAACGCTTAAGAAGTGAATCAAGGCAATGAGGAAATGCTCATGGATGAATGATATATCCCACTCATGAATGATTAACATGTGTGTAAACATGTTTGGATTATTGAACATCATCTCCTTTATCTTTATGTTTAGGATGTTATGTATTTATTAACTAATACGTTGTGTTTGGATTATTTAGTATTTTAATCCTAATTGTCTATGTGATCGATCTTTCGATTTGCATGGCTTTGTGCATCTTATGTGTTAGTTAGCTTCCTAGACCTTGATTAATAGTCCTTTTTGGCTTGATAAACTTTTGTATAAAATCTGGGCTAGCAAAAGTTTCTGGAAGTGCCTTTTATCAAACCCACTAGGGGCGGATCCTTATCTATGCCGCGGTTCCTTAGCGATAAAGAACCGCGCCTATCTCTAAGGAACCGCCGTTGTATGTTTCAAGAGAATCTTTGCTTTACACTGTTTTCTCTTGATTTGTGTAAACATTGATAAAACTTTTGCAAAAACCTTCACTTTCCTAAACTAGGCTACCTAATTTCATTATTCACATAAAATGTTTTTAACACATTACTAGTTTGGATCATCCCTTCCTCTTCTTAAACCCTCTCTTGTTGATTGTGTTCTTCATCCCTTAAACTTCTCTCTAAACCTAAACACATAACCATGGTGTCCACTAGAACATCCAACTCTTCCAAAACTTCCTCTTCCAAAAGAAACCTTAAGATGAGATTCAAATTTCCTAAACTTGGTTCTCCATTTTCTCAGAACCCCAAGAGTGAAACTTCTCCTATTTTCATTTCTTCATCACTTTCACCACCTCTTGCTTCATGGAAGACGAACTCAACTCATAGTACTAACCATTCACATGGTTCTACCTCCTCTTCATTCCAATCAATAATGAATGAGTTTTCCTCACCATTCACTTCTAGTCCTCCTTTGAATGTGAATACTCAACCTCAACCTCATCAAAGAATTCCCTTTGTTTTTAGTCTCTTCCTTTCACTCCACCAAATTCACCTATTTCACCCATATCACCTTTGGATACCATGCCTTCTCCACCTCCTCCTCCCTCTAACACTCCACTATTGGGTGTTCCCAATTCCCGGTTCTTGGGTGATCCACACTTGTTTGATTTTTTCATGCATAATGGAACCAATTGTCCTTGTTTCTTGAACAACTTTCACGTCATTGATATCCTTAGGTTGGAGATGATTGGGGCTCACATGAAGTTTGCAAAGCTTCTTGTTGAACCTATTTTCTAATCCTCCTCCTCCTAGGAGATGAATGATGATTTTCAAAATCAAATGTATTTAAAAGAAGGTCAAGCCAAAGAAGTTTATGCTTTCAAGACCTTAGTTTAAGCTAACTTTGTATTAGTTAGTTGTTATTTCTTTTCTTGTATTTCCTTTCCTTCATGAGTTTTTCATGAAGATGTTCTATGGATTTATTGAACCTAAATCTATCACAACCTCTAAAAACTTGACTTAAAATTGGATCAAAATGTTATCTAAATATTTTTTCACCCTTTTTCAAGACATTCTTTGTGAATGTGTTGCTTTTATGCAACCCTAGCATACTCTAGTGCTAAAAGAGATAAAAATCCAAGATTTGCAAAATTTTGAAAAAGTCTTATTTTTCTTCAAAACTTTTGAAAATCATGGTTTAACGTCCACTGTATGCGGCTCTTTAGCTAGTAGGCGGATCCATATCGATATGGAACCACGGGTTTCTTTAAGGAACCGCGGGAAGCAAAGCCACTTTTGGCTTACTTTTCGTCTTTCTTCTTTGACCACTGTCTTGGTTAAGATTAATAAGTGTGAAAACACTTATCCTTTTACCACTTAATTATAATAATAACCAAGCCAAAACATGTATTTTATGTCATAAATGTCGGAATTATGCGTGGTTTGTGTTTTTGTTGTGATTTAGGATCAAAATGTGAAAAGAGAAGAAAACACGGGCTTTCACGGGCTTTTATCGAAGATAAAGACAAAAGATGAAGTCAAAAGATCAAGAGTGCAAAAAGAACGGAAGTCCAAGGCCTATTCTGAAGATTTATCGAAGAAAAAGTCTAAAGACGGAAGTTTAATAAAGTCGAAGAACTCAAGTCTAATTAATGAAGAAATTACAAGACGAGTTCAAATAATCCCGAGACGAAGTCGAAAAAGTCGAAGAATTTAGAAGACGAAAAGACGAGAAAAGGAAGGAAAGATCAACACTTGCTAATCTCCCTATAAATACCCTCCTAATGTCACATTAGGCTATTTGACACATAGTTCTTCCATTTAATTACATGCACTTTCATATTGTCATTTACTTAATTGTCATTTAAATTCTTGCCTTTAATTTCAAGTAAGTTTAATTTTGTGTTGTTGAATCTTTAATTTTAATCAATTTTTTATTAATCTCTCATTCTACCTTTCTTGTTTTGCTTAATCTTGATGTTTATGTGATCAAAAAGTTTATCCTTTTGTTCATATCTGAGTTTTTATATGATTTGAGCTTTGAGCTTATCATGCTTATTGGCTTATTTTGTATTTAGCTTATTTACTTTTAAGTTTACTTAAAAGGTTTCGTCTTTTTAAAGTTTGCTTTAAAAATTGCTTATTTAGAATCTTGAAAGTTCTTATTTGTGCTTATTTAGTCCCTTTCATCATTCATTTGGTCAAGTTTTGGTTAGTGCTTATTAGACATAGCTTATTCAAGTTTGCATACTAGCGTATCTCATTCCATCGGAAAAGGGTTTCGTTTTCCGACGGTCATTCCGACGGTTTCCATCGGATTAGGGTTTTGGGATTCCAACCATTATTCCGATACTTCTATCGGAAAGGGGTTTTGATATTCCGATTGTTATTCCAATTGGTATTCCGATGGTTTGGTGATCTATCATTCCGACAGGTGATTCCGACTTACATTCCGATAGTTTCAAGGTTTGTTATTCAGATACTCTGTTAGTATTCCGACATGGTTCTCTATCATATTCCGATAGTTTACATTCCGATTGTATTCCGACCAATATTCCGATGGGATTCTGATAGTAAGTATTCCGATAGGTTGAATTTCTCCTTTTTGTTTCAAGTTAATTTACTTTTCGTCAAGTTTTAATTTCTCGTATTTTAATTAATTTACTTTTAAAGTTTTTAAATTTTGCACAATTACTTTTTAATTACTTTTAGCTTTATTTACTTTACCATTTACTTTAAAATTTCGCAATTTAATTTTACTACAACGACCAAAAATATTTCTTTTCACCAAAAGATGACTGAGTCGCACGTTAACCAGTAATCAATTCGATTAGACCGATTTCAAAGAACGAACTTTTTAACTGAGTAAAATCTAGTTATTAAAATGTCGCCGCTGCCAGCTCTTTTCGTAAAGATTAACGGTTTTCTGTGAGAGAAGCGTTGAATTTTGGGATCCGTTCACTCGTGAACGTTATTTTTCGTGTCAAAAATTTTCAATAATCCATAAAAATTAAAAAATTTCAAAATACAAAAACATTAAAAAAAACTTATAATAAGCATTTCTTTTTCAAAGTTTTGCACCAAAAAGATTTTATTTTTCCAAGTACATATATATTCTCTATTTCTTTGGTATCTTTTTCTTTTTCTTTTGTAGGTGTATGCGTACTAGATCTTCATCTTATTATGAGCCCGAGACTCTTGAAGATTTAGATATGGCTGGTGTGCACAACAATAATAATCCACTTCACCCCAACATGAATAACAACAACAATATTCCCCCACCCGATCTTCGAACGATGGAGGAGCTTTGTCAACCAACAATGAATGGACGAGGAGGTCCGATTGCGCCGATGCAAATTACGGCTCCGGAGTTTTCGTTGAAGCATCACCTGATCCAACAAGTTCAAAACACTTGTCCATTTTGCGGATTGTCGGATGATGATGCCAACAAACACCTCTACAAATTCATCACCGTTACTCAAAGCATGAAGTTGCCCGGGGTCACTATGGATTTTCTTCGCCTTCACCTATTTCCACACACCTTATCCCACCATGCCGAAAAATGGTTTGATCGTCTTCCAAAGAATTCAATTCATACATGGGACGAGATGACTCAACGATTTTTGTCGCGCTACTTTCCACCATCCATGGTCACGAGCCTTCGGAATCAAATTAGTGGATTTACTCAACAACCTGATGAATTACTTTTTGATGCTTGGGAACGATATAATGTTTTGATCGATCGATGTCCGAACCACAACATGCTCCCCGTCACCTTAATTGATACTTTCTACAACGGTTTAACTTTTCGTGATCGTGATACGATTAATGCAGCCGCCGGTGGCATATTTATGAAAAGAAGACCCGAGGAGTGTTGAGAGCTTATAGAGAACATGACTACTCATCACAAAAATTGGGATTCATCCGCATCTTCAAGGAATAACCCGAGAGTCAATGTTTCCTCTACTTTATCACACACCGAGATGACCGAATTCACCCGCATGATGGTTGAAATGAACAAAAGTATCCAACTCTTGGCTACAAATCAACAACAACAAGTTAAAGCTGTAGCACTTTCTTGTGAGATCTGCGGCGGTCCTCATTCATACACTGATTGTCCTTCTACTCATGAAAATCCGGAAAACATGTATGCGGCTTATGGTAACTATTCAACGGAAAGCTATCAAGCCCGACCTCAAGGTGATCATAACTTGCTAAGTTACCGTTCTAACAACTTTCTTTCACCCGGTTTTTCTCCTCAAAACCACAACCCCAACAACTACAATAGAAGCAATCAAAACCCACCTCGAGCTTCTAATCCTTATCACCCACCCGCTCAACAAGCACCACCCATTAATCAAGATGTTGAAACTTTCATGAGGACCCAAGGAGAGCTAGTTAAGAATCTGCAAAGCCAAATCATCAACTTGAAAGGTGATATCACTAAGCAAGGGAATGATATTAGAACCAAGCTTCGACATGATATGCAAACCTCTTTTAGCAATCAAACAAATGATTTGAAGAATATGCTGGATAGTTTCTTCCCAAGTACTCAACCCTCTACTTTGGGCTCTCTTCCTTCTAATACCGTCACCAACCCAAGAGCGAATGTGAGTGCTATTACTGCACGCAGTGGAGCAACCTTAGTAGGACCATCTATCCCTCCCCCAGTTACTCCATCTACACCTCCTCCACCACCATTTATCCCTCCTACTCCCACGCCTAGTATTAGTTCTCCATTTCTGTCTCCACCTCTTACTGAAGTAGTACCCAAGAAACACCCTTCACCAACCCCACCATCCACTTGTAAACCTTCAACATCTCAACCTTTACCTGTTACACCTACACCATCTAAACCCAACATTCCTTATCCTTCTCGGTTAGACAAGAGCAAATTGCTTACTAAAGAGGATGCTCAAATCACTTCTTTTCTGAAGATGATATCACAAATGACCTTTAACATTAGCCTCGTTGAAGCACTTGTCCAAATGCCGAAATTTGTCAAAGCATTCAAGGAATTGCTTAACAAGAAGGAAAAGATGGCTGAGTTTGTCAACACACGCCTAAATGAAAATGGTTCTGCAGTCATTCTTAAAGAACTTCTGGAAAAACTTGGAGATCCCGATCGTTTCGTGTTGCCATGCATTTTTAACAAAGTTGAAGAATTTACTGCCTTAGCCGATCTCGGGGCAAGTATAAATTTGATGCCTTTAAGTGTTTGGAAAACACTATCATTACCCGACCTTACTCCAACAAAGATGACTCTTGAGCTAGCAAATCGCACTCTCGCTTACCCCGTTGGTATTGCCGAAGATGTCTTTATTAAAGTTGGTACCTTCACTTTTCCGGTCGACTTTGTTGTTGTTGATTATGAAATGGACCCTCGTATTCCATTAATACTTGGTCGGCCATTCTTGAGAACTGGAAAAGCCTTAGTCGATGTTTCCGAAGGTGAGCTAATCTTAAGAGTCGGGAATGATGCTCAAGTTTTTAAAATGGGGAAGATCATAAACAAATCCAATGGAAGAGAATCAGCGAATATGATTAATGTGCTTGATGATTTTCCGTCTACAACAATCCTCTTTTTGATTCTTGCTATGATAATCCACTTTTCCAAGATGACATGGATGATTCTCTCCCCAATTTGGATGCCCCACCAATTGATGAGTCTCCACCAATTTATGATGACTATGATGATGATTCTAGTTCTGACATGGATGATTCTGATGATTTTTCTTCTGAGTATAAAGACATGCCAACATATGATGATTTTGATGATGTTGACACTCTTTCGAGTGATTCTTCACATGATGACCTTGCACCTACTTTTGATGAAGATCCTCCACCAACAATACTTGATCCTACTTTGGATGAGTACTCATTTGAGGAACACTTTGCTAATTTTCTCAACACTTACTTCCCAAATGAGAATGATTCTCCTCCTTTAGACTTTGATGATGGTATTTATCCTCCTTTGGATATGAAGAAACCCGTTTCAAAGGAAAAGAAGCCGAAAGACACCAATATCCGTAGTACCTATGTTTTGACACCTCTCTATCTACCTTCGTCAGATGAGATTGTGCGATTTATGAGCGGATCTTCTTCAAGGTCTACTGAGACTGAGTGTTATTTTCCCCTAAAGGAAAAGGTGTTCGATCCCGGTATTGCAATTTTTAAGCCATCTCAGTATCCATCTGATGAAATAAAAGGAAAGATTTTTGGAACTTATGGAGATATGTTTGCACCTCATCACACTCTCTTCCACCATGCTCAATTACTGCTTAAGGGAACCTTGCCTACTCTTCTTTGGCTTTCCTTGTTCGCCTTAAGTTTATGCTATTTGATGGACGAGAACCCATGTATTTGACCCCGGTGGATGTGTTTCACGCTTCTTTCCATGCTAATTGTGACAATCCGTCAATTTATGGTTGATATTTTATTCTCAAGTGTTATTTAAAAACATTATTTTAATGTTATATTATGAACTCACTTATTTTTGGGAAGAAATTTGGATTTACATCTTGAAGTAGCATCGACTATGTCTAAACCGGAGGATACTACGTTACGTGCTTACGTTTACATACACCGTTTTGGTGACAGTCCGACATTTTAGGAAATAAATTTATCCGTGAATATTATTTTGAAATTTTAAATTTGTATTGGTTCATAAACTCACAAATTTACGAGAAGAGATTAGGACTTACGATTATAATTTAATGTCCTTTACGACTAAACCAGAAACCTTAGGATTACGTATTTACGTTTTCGAACTCCGTTTTTGATGAGACAATTTTTATTAGATTTGTTTTGTGCCGTTGATTCATAATTTATAAAAACGTTTTTCGTAAAACGACCCGAGGGCACGCAAATCGGGGAAACTAGAATCGAGAAGTACCCGTAAATTAGTGGAGATGAGACAAGTGGGACACTTGTCCCACCCCCACTAACCCACGGCTAAAATAAGACACAACACCATGAGGTGTCATACTAGTAGCTTACAAGTTACACTTGGTAACTTACTTAGCTAAACAATCTACAAAACCACAAACCACTTCACCACAAACCATTTTCTCCTAAATACATACATGCAAACCACTCATACTCTCCTCCCTCTCTCTCTCTCTAAATTTCGTCCAATAACCACCCCTAAACACCCTCATTTGATCAAATTTAACCATGAAATCATATGTTATTCACACATATGATGAAGCCCTTTTCAAGATCTATTGATTGGTGGTGATTTTAACATCCAAGGAGAAGATTTGGTGATGTCCAAGGGCTTATTTCTACATGAAGTTTACAAGTATTGGTGGCCTTGAAGATTGGTGTTGATCTACCACAAGTTTTGCCATCAAAAATCTAAGCCTTGATCATAAACTACACAACCTTGGTGGTATAGAGATTGTTCTTCCTATCCTCTTGTCATTTTGATTATGTAATCTTGTATTTTCTTTATTTATGTATATGTATATGATGATGAATGATGATTAAAAATATTATGTGGGGATTTGGTGTTGATCGATTTGATAAACATGGGTAAAAAGATGGAAAAACCACATGTAAAAATGGTTAAATCTTGCTTAATAAAATGGCTGTATAAAAACAGTAAGTAATTGATAGGTGTGAAAACACCCATCCTTTTACCACTTATTTCTTGCTAAAACAAGACCAAAACGCGTATTTAATGTCATTTGTTTGGAATTATGCGTGGTTTGTGTGTTTGTTGTGTTTTCAGAGCCAACCAGATAAATATTGAAGAAAACATGGGATTGCACGGGTTTTATCGAAGAAAAAGACGAAAAGACGAAGTCTATAGTCCAAGAGATGCAAAAGATTTGAAGTCAATGGGCTTATTTGAAGATTTGTCGAAGAAAAGGTCCAAAGATGGAAGGTTTACATATGTCGAAGAACTCAAGTCTATTAAACGAAGAAATTAAAATACGAGTTGAATTTATTCATCGACAAATCCCGAATCAGAATCGAAAACGTCCACTTTACTAAAAAGACGAGAAGACAAAAAGAAAGGAAGAAAGCCCACTCACCAACTAAGTCTATGGCCTATAAATAGAGATCCCTTCCCACACATTAGAACAAGTTTTTTCATTCCCAGTTTGTTTATTTATTTTCTTGTTTCGTAGGGTAACCAACACCATTAAGGTGTTGGTGATTTTTCATCTTTGTTTTCACAAATCTTGTAAGGTTTAATCTTTTCTTTTGATTGTTTAACCTTAATCTTTCAATATAATCTTTCATTTAATCTTGTTCATCTTTTTCTTATTGATTCAAAGTCTTAAGTTTTTATTTTGTTAAGTTTGATCTTCAAAAGTAAGTGGGTTTTGTGTTTTTGTTGATTGGATTTGATGTTTATGATTAGTAGATGATTCGTGGTTAGTTTGGTTAAATCTTTTGGTTAAAACTTGGTTATTTTGATTCAAATTCGTTCTTTACCTTTTCCTTGTTCTTCGCGTCTTTAAAACTTACCCAGAATCCGAATGAGCTTCATATATTCCGGATGAAGGTTTTGGTGAATTATTCCGCATAAAGTTTTTTATTCCGAACGAGTGTTTTAATCTTTATATTCCGAATGAGTCGCTTGTATTAATTATTCCAGATCAGTCAAACATTCCGAATCAATATTTATTCCGGATGAAGCATTTTCTTGTTTATTCCGAATAAAAGTTTTTCTCTTAAATATTCTGGATCAAGCCATATTCCGAACCAGCTGATTTCATTTTTTATTCCGAACGAGCAAGTATTCCGAATGAGCTTCATATATTCCGGATGAAGGTTTTGGTGAATTATTCCGCATAAAGTTTTTTATTCTGAACGAGTGTTTTAATCTTTATATTCCGAATGAGTCATTTGTATTAATTATTCCGGATCAGTCAAGCATTCCGAATCAATAATTATTCCGGATGAAGCATTTTCTTGTTTATTCCGAATAAAAGTTTTTCTCTTAAATATTTCGGATCAAGCCATATTCCGAACCAGCTGATTTCATTTTTTATTCCGAACGAGCAAGTATTCCGGATGAGCACTTATATTCCGGATGAAGGTTTTTATTCTGAATGAGCATTTTAGCATAATATTCCGAACCAACCATTATTCCGAATAAACACATTATTTCGGATCAATTTATATTCCGAATGAGCACAAACATTCCGGATCAACAATTTATTCCGAATGAAAGGTTTTCAGTTAAGTATTCCGGATGAGCCTACTTTCCGAATGAACGATTTATTCCGGATGAAGGGATATTCCGCATGAAGGTAATATTCCGAACGAGTGTTTTGGTTGATTATTCCGCATGAGTTTTTGTTATTCCGGATGAGCAGTTTATTCTGAATGAACTTTAATTATTCCGAGTGAGCAATTTTTCCAAGTTAAGTTACTTCACTGTTTTACTATTTTACTGTTTAAGTGTTCAAGTTTAATTCAAGCCTTATTTTTATTAGTTGTTTTTGGCTTATTTTTTCTACTACATGCATTTAATCCTTTTTAGTAGCATAGAAAACCAAACCCCTTTTCTAGTAACCAAGAACAACTATTCCACTTTGAACCGTGATCGATTCGAGAAGATACCGAGAACTTAATTGAACCCTAGCAAAATACCTCGTATTAAATGGCGTCGCTGCCGGCTCTTTTCGTAAGGATCCACGGTTTTTGTGAGAAATTAGATTTTGGGATCCGTTCACCGTGAACGTTACTTTTTCATCATAAAAATTTTTCAAAAATCCAAAAAAATATAAAATTTTCAAAAATACAAAAAAATAGAAAAACCATAAAAACCAAAAATATTTCTGCTTTGTTAGTTCTTTTGCAGGTGCATGCGTACACGATCAATGTTTTATCCCGAGCCCGAGACTCTCGATAACATAGACATGGCCGGTGTACACAACAATAATAATAATCCACCTCAAAACAACATGAATAATAACAACAATGAACCTCTACCGGACAATCGTCCCATGATCGAACTTTTGCAAGCACACGTAGAGGGAAACAACGATCCTATTGTCATACCCGTGATTGTAGCCAACAACTTTGAGCTCAAATCCGGCTTTATTCAAATGGTCTTTGCTCAACCATTCTTGGGGCGTACCATTGATGATCCTCATGACCACATCAAAAGGTTCCTTCAACTTACGAATACGGTCAAATTCAATGGGGTTCCACAAGAGGTAATCCGCTTACAACTTTTTCCTTTCTCCTTAGAGGGACAAGCCCGGCATTGGCTTGCAAAGGAACCGCCACAAAGTATTCTTACGTGGATGGACTTAGAGACCAAATTCATAAACTACTTTTTCCCACCCTCTCGTACTACCGCTTTGCGGAATGAAATTATTAATTTTGAACAAAATTACGATGAGAATTTTAGTGAATCTTGGGACCGTTTTAAAGACCTTTTAAGAAAGTGCCCACAACATGGTTTTACCAAAGTGCACCAAATTAATTCTTTTTACAATGGTTTAAGCATGAATGACCAAGATTCACTAGATAGTGCCTCGGGGGGTAATATTTTGGTTAAGTCTTCTAATACCGCTTGGGATATTATTGAGAATAAGTCTAGAGTGCAAACCAAGAGTGTTCGGACCAGTGCCGCTAGTGCGAGCACTAATGACAACGACAAGAGAATTGATAAACTTACTTCGCTTATTGAATCGCTTGCTGTCCAAACTGCTAACAATACCAAAAGCATCAACACTCAAAACGCTCAGGTCAATGCTGTAAGCCAACCATGTGAAATATGCGGGGGTCCTCACTCTTACACTACTTGTACCTCCACCCAAAACTATCTTTGTGCGAATGTTAACGCAGCATATGGTACCTATCCTCAGGCAGGCTATTCAGCCCGCCCTCAAGGAGACCGTAACTTGCTAAGTTATCGTTCCACCAACTTTCTTTCACCGCCCGGTTTTCCTCCAACCACTCAAAACCAACAACAAAACCTTAACCGAACCAATCAAAACCAACCTCGAGCACCATACCAACCACCTCAAAGACAACCATATCCACCTCAAAATCCTACTCAAGTTTACCAACCCCCTCCTTACCAACATCCTGCTTATCAAGCACGTCCTCCTACCCAACCCACCGTTTTCAACCACAAGTTCGAAACGTACATGCGGACGAATGATGTGTTGGTGAAGAATCTGCAGACCCAGATTATTAATTTGAAGGGTGACATGGTGAAACAAGGGAATGATCTTCGAGCCGATATGCGAAACTCTTTGAGTAGTCAAACGAATGACCTAAGGGACATGATGGCTGGTTTCTTCCAAGGTAATCAATCCTCTTCTTCGGGTACTCTTCCGAGTAACACCGTTGCAAATCCAATAGGGGAGATGAAAGCAATCACCACTCGCAGTGGCAAAGGTACCAAGGAACCCGAGCTTCCTATACCTACACCGGTGATTGTGACAAAGGAAAACGAGTCACCTACTCCTATTCCTCAACCTTCTACTTCCCCAATTCCTCCACCTCTTACTTCTACCCCTCCACCACCCAAGGATGTGAGTGATCCTACAATCCCAAAGCTTTCCTCTTCTTCCGATATACCTAATCCCTCAAGGTTGAGGAAAGAGAAGCTCAAAAGCAAGGACGATATTCAAGTTTCAAACTTTCTCAAAATGTTTAAACAATTGAATTTCAACATCTCCTTCGCTGAGGCTCTTGCTCACATGCCTAAATATGCGAAGATGTTTAAAGATCTTCTTAGTGACAAGGAAAAGCTTCTTGATATTACTAATACCCAACTTAATGAGAATTGCTCCGCGGTTCTCTTAAGGAAATTGCCAACCAAACTTGGTGATCCGGGTCGCTCTTAATCCCTTGCAACTTCCCGAGAGTATAGAATTGCATGGCCCTAGCCGATCTAGGTGCTAGTATCAACTTAATGCCTCTAAGCGTTTGGAAGCAATTATCTCTCCCTGAGCTAGTCCCCACTAAAATGACTTTGGAATTAGCTAACCGTACGGTTGCTTATCCAGTGAGGATAGCCGAAGACGTTTTCGTTGGCGTTGACAAATTCACCTTCCCGACGGATTTTGTTGTCGTTGACTACGAGATGGATCCTCGTGTTCCATTAATCGTTGGACGTCCATTCTTGAGGACCGGTCGCACTCTCATCGATGTAGAAGCGGGTGAGCTTATCATGAGAGTTGGTGAGATCAAATTGTCTTCAACATGGGTAAGATTTCTAAACAGCCTTATTCATACGAGAGTGTTAATTGTATCGACGTTCTTAATGAGGCTTGTGAAGAAAACTTTAATGATGCTTGTAAAAGCACTCTTACCTCTCTTCCCAATGTTAAGACCGTTGCCTCCCTTGCTCCATCACTAACTCCATTTGGAGAAAGTGATTTCCTTTTGACAGAATTTGAAGCAACTTTGGGAGATGTGAACTTACAATATGACGATTCTCCCACCGATTGGGATGAAGACATTCGTACCATTGAGAAACTTCTCAATGAGGACTATATTTCTCCACCATCTCCCAAGGATATTGCTATCGATGAACCGAATTTGACTACGCCCTCCATCGAAAATCCTTCGGATTTAGAGCTTAAGGAGTTACCGTCTCATCTCGAGTACGTATTTCTTGAAGACAAGAAGAAGTCACATGTCATCATCGCTAAGGACTTGAAAGAAGAAGAAAAATCTCGCCTTATCGCCGTGCTTAAAGATCATAAGAAGGCAATTGCTTGGAAAATTTCTGATATACGCGGAATTGATCCAAACTTTTGTACTCACAAAATTCTCATGGAAGATGACTTTAAACCCGCAATCCAAATCCAAAGAAGGGTTAATCCTCGAATTCACGACATCATCAAACAAGAGGTTATCAAACTTCTTGATGCCGGCATGATTTACCCTATTTCGGATTCGCCATGGGTAAGTCCCGTCCATTGTGTGCCAAAGAAAGGCGGAATAACCGTTGTTCCCAATGAACACAACGAGTTGATTCCTACTCGTCTCGTTACTGGGTGGAGAGTTTTTATCGACTATCGCAAACTCAATGATGCCACAAGAAAATATCACTTTCCTTTTCCTTTCATGGACCAAATGCTCGAGCGTCTAGCGGGTAATGATTACTATTGCTTCTTAGACGGTTTCTCCAGGTATTTTCAAATTCCCATCGATCCAAAAGACCAAGAGAAAACCACATTCACTTGTCCCTGCGGAACATTTGCTTACAAACGCATGCCTTTCGGTTTATGCAATGCTCCTGGGACGTTCCAAAGGTGTATGATGGCTATCTTCCATGACATGGTTGAAGAAAATATGGAAGTCTTCATGGATGATTTCTCGGTTTATGGCGATTCTTTCTCTGCTTGCCTTGCCAATTTAGAATGTATGCTTAAGCGGTGTGAAGACACTCGCCTTGTTCTAAATTGGGAAAAATGCCATTTCATGGTAAAATAAGGCATCATGCTAGGACATAAAATCTCAAAAGCCGGTCTCGAAGTGGACCGTGCTAAAGTTGATGTCATAGCCAAATTACCTCCACCTTCAACCGTGAAGGGTGTGAGAAGTTTCCTTGGTCATGCGGGCTTCTACCGTCGATTTATCAAAGATTTTTCTAAAATCGCTCGCCTGATGACCTACCTCTTGGAAAAAGATACTCCTTTTATCTTTTCCAAAGAGTGTATTGAAGCCTTCAACCTTCTTAAGGATAAGCTAACTAAGGCACCGGTCTTGGTTACCCCTAATTGGGAGCTACCTTTTGAGTTGATGTGCGATGCTAGCGAATTTGCTATTGGAGCGTTTTTGGGCCAAAGAGTGAATAAACACTTCCAACCAATCCATTACGCTAGTAAGACAATGTCAGGGGCTCAATTGCATTACACGACAACCGAAAAAGAGCTTTTAGCTGTTGTCTATGCTTTTGAAAAATTTCGCCCCTATCTTGTCTTTTCCACTACCATCGTATACACGGACCATTCCGCGTTGAAGTAATTGTTAACTAAACAAGATTCTAAACCAAGGCTTCTTCGCTGGGTTTTGCTACTTCCAGAATTTAAAATCGAAATTCGTGATAAGTAGGGAGCCGAAAACCTAGCCGCGGATCATCTCAGTAGACTTGAGGATCCTTATCAAGGGGATCATCCGAACAAAGAGATCAATGACTTTTTTCCCCTTGAGACCTTAATGTCTATCAACTCGAATTTTGATGAAACCCCATGGTTTGCAGACATTGCAAACTACTTGGCGGGTAGAATTCTCATTGACGGGTTAACATCCCAACAAAAGAAAAAGTTCTTTAAAGACATTAAGACTTACTTTTGGGATGACCCGTATCTCTTCAAACAATGTGCTGATTTGATTATTCGTCGATGTGTTGATGGGGACCGGCAGCTTTATACATTCTCGAAGCTTGCCACAAAGGACCCACCGGTGGTCACTTTGGTCCCAACTTCACCGCTAAAAAAGTGTTCGACTCAGGATTTTATTTGCCTTCCATTTATCGTGACGCTCACGAAATGGTGAAAAAATGTGATGCTTGCCAACGACAAGGCATGATCACACATAAAGATGAGATGCCTCAAAATTTCATACAAGAATGTGAAATCTTTGATGTATGGGGTATCGACTTTATGGGGCCATTCCCTTCATCTAAAGGAAACAAATACATCCTTGTAGTCGTTGACTACGTTTCTAAATGGGTTGAAGCCAAAGCTTTACCTACTAACGATGCAAGGGTGGTTTGTAACTTTTTGAAGCAGCTATTCGCTAGATTCGGTGTGCCTCGTGCCATTATTAGTGATCGTGGGACTCATTTTTGCAATGATCAATTCGCAAGAGTCATGGCTAAGTATGGTGTCAATCACCGTCTTTCCACCGCATACCACCCACAAACTAATGGGCAGGCTGAAATCTCTAACCGAGGGTTAAAGCGAATTCTTGAACGAACCGTGGGAGAGCATCGTTCCTCATGGGCCGATAAACTTGATGATGCTCTATGGGCTTTTCGTACCGCATACAAGACTCCAATTGGTTGTACACCATATCGTCTCGTGTACGGGAAAGCATGCCACCTCTCCATTGAGTTGGAGCACAAGGCTTACTGGGCCTTGAAGTGGGCTAACTTCGACATCAACAAAGCCGGTGACCTACGCAAAATCTAACTCAATGAGCTTATGAACTCCGGAATGAGGCTTATGAAAATTCTTTGATCTATAAGGAAAAGACTAAGCTCATTCATGACTCTAAGATTAAAAACCGAGAGTTCCAAGTTGGAGACAAAGTTTTACTCTTCAACTCTAAATTGAAAATCTTTTCGGGCAAACTCAAATCTCGTTGGTCCGGCCCATTCACCATTGCCCAAATTTTTCCATATGGTACTCTCGAGCTCGCTCAACCTAATGGACCTAATTTTAAGGTGAATGGCCAACGAGTGAAGTTGTACTTTGGTGAGGACATCTCTCATGAGATGATTCCATCCCTTACCACGTTTCCCATGAACTAGTTTTGGGTCGAGTCAGGCTCGTTACTCGGTTATCAAAAACAAGCGCTCCTCAGGAGGCAACCCGAGTATCTATCCCTTTCTGTTTTACCTCCTAAGTGTAGGGGGACCTATATAGGTTGTTTGTGTTTGTGTGGTGATGTGATTACAGGGATAAGTGCACTTATGGAATCTTTGAAGAACCGTGCTCCCGTGTTATCCGCAATCCGGTTCTATCTCTCAACTATCGTGATTCAATTTTCTTCATACTCACATTTGAAATTGATCACTTTAGTCGTCTCTCTCTTAGCTTGATTTAACCAACGTGCACAATGTCATAAGTGTAGGGGAGACTTTTCCCACATGCTTAAACATTGAGGACAATGTTTATATTAAGTGTAGGGGAGACTTCTATCGAAGTTTTAAGTGGACTTTTCCATTAAAATGCCTTAATTTAACCGGAAAATCATCTTTTTCAGCATTTTTCAAATTTTTAATTAATTTTGGCCATATAGTCGTAATTTTTAAATTTTTATCGTTGCTTTCATATGTATATATCCCACAATAAAGTCAATAATATTAATAAAGTGGTGTAGCTAGTTTAGAAGTCTTCGACATATTGGGCTCGTTGTGATTATTTTGACTCAACCCGAATAGACTTATCCAAGTTTATTCTAGCAAGTATCCTTAACCATGTAGACCTTAATTGGTTTATTAGGCTAAGCATCCACGAGTCTCATTACTTTAGTTTTTAAATTATGGAGAACGAGAAATGATAGAGCCAATTATAAGTCGGTATTCTTGCACAAGCACACTTGGTGTGATTATAAGCTTTTCCTCCCATCGCCTTAAATGAATAAATGCAATAAGTAAGGTCGTACGATTTTATTGAATAACTTAGCTTCTAGCCCAAGATCGTTTAAAAGTTGCTCGGTAATGATAAGAGTTCATAGCCAAGGCATAACTAATGAAGCGGGGCGCGAAGATTGGCGAGTCCAAAAAGGCCCTAACAAGGCATGAGGATTCAATTTTATTGCTAAAGATCCAAGGTGATGTGAAAAGCATTATTCCCAAAATCAATATGAAGGATCAAGACTGACGACGAAAAGCAATCAACTCCCATAAAGATCATGGAGAAGTCTATCCGAAAAGACCCTAATAACGTATAAGGATAAATAGATCCAAGTCCGAAAAGGAGGCGGATCATTGTATCTCAAAATCCCAATTAACGACTGAAGAAATAATGATGAAGTCGTGGTCAACAAAGTTGGAGTATCCCTCAAAAGTCTCCAAGTGAAGAAACTCTATTAACGAAGAGAAGACCATTATCTCAAGAACGTCTCTCAAGATATGAAGTATGAAGTACATGCCAAATATCGGCCCGAGAAAGGTCTCAAACCGTGAAGCGAGTTATGCCAAGATATGAACTTTTTGAGGTCCCGAGAAGCAGTTTTAAGAGATTTTGTCCTTTACCTAAATATTAATCAAATCGTCCTACTTTGCTTTCAGCCTAAATAAACTATCGAAATAAGTCCAAAAATGCATCTTCATGATCATTCTAAGACAAAAATAAAATATAAGAGATACACCTAGGAATAAGGGAGTTTAAGCATATAATTAAGCCATGTGTGTAAGTGTTTGTTTTGCTAACTTATAATAACAATGATCTCGTTTTTAAGCTTAGTTTGGGGAACGTGAAACTTGAGGGTGATAAATCTTCGCAGCACCAAAGCCCTAATGTAAGTCTTAGATCTCTTTGCAAGTTATTTCCATATAGCTATTTTCAAGTGAAAATGGTATTCTATCCCTTTTGTTTCATTCAAGCTTTTATATATCTCTTTAGTAGTAGTGGTTATTGTTAATAAGGCCAAGGTTGATTGATTATGAGAAAAGTGTAAATTTGCTTTGGCACTAAGAATTTCATAAGGGCATGGCAATGGTTAAGTGTAGGGGATTTGATAGGTGTGAAAACACCCATCCTTTTACCACTTATTTTTTGCTAAAACAAGACCAAAACGCGTATTTAATGTCATTTGTTTGGAATTATGCGTGGTTTGTGTGTTTGTTGTGTTTTCAGAGCCAACCGAATAAATATTGAAGAAAACATGGGACTCCACGGGTTTTATCGAAGAAAAAGACGAAAAGACGAAGTCTATAGTCCAAGAGATGCAAAAGATTTGAAGTCAATGGGTCTATTTAAAGATTTGTCGAAGAAAAGGACCAAAGATGGAATATTTACATATGTCGAAGAACTCAAGTCTATTAAACGAAGAAATTAATAGACGAGTTGAATTTATTCATCGACAAATCCCGAATCAGAATGGAAAACGTCAACTTTACTGAAAAGACGAGAAGACAAAAAGAAAGGAAGAAAGCCCACTCACCAACCAAGTCTATGGCCTATAAATAGAGATCCCTTCCCACACATTAGAACAAGTTTTTTCATTCCCAGTTTGTTTATTTCTTTTCTTGTTTCGTAGGGTAACCAACACCATTAAGGTGTTGGTGATTTTTCATCTTTGTTTTCACAAATCTTGTAAGGTTTAATCTTTCCTTTTGATTGTTTAACCTTAATCTTTCAATATAATCTTTCATTTAATCTTGTTCATCTTTTTCTTATTGATTCAAAGTCTTAAGTTTTTATTTTGTTAAGTTTGATCTTCAAAAGTAAGTGGGTTTTGTGTTTTTGTTGATTGGATTTGATGTTTATGATTAGTAGATGATTCGTGGTTAGTTTGGTTAAATCTTTTGGTTAAAACTTGGTTATTTTGATTCAAATTCGTTCTTTACCTTTTCCTTGTTCTTCGCGTCTTTAAAACTTACCCAGATTCCGAATGAGCTTCATATATTCCGGATGAAGGTTTTGGTGAATTATTCCGCATAAAGTTTTTTATTCCGAACGAGTGTTTTAATCTTTATATTCCGAATGAGTCGTTTGTATTAATTATTCCGGATCAGTCAAACATTTCGAATCAATATTTATTCCGGATGAAGCATTTTCTTGTTTATTCCGAATAAAAGTTTTTCTCTTAAATATTCCGGATCAAGCCATATTCCGAACCAGCTGATTTCATTTTTTATTCCGAACGAGCAAGTATTCCGAATGAGCTTCATATATTCCGGATGAAGGTTTTGGTGAATTATTCCGCATAAAGTTTTTTATTCCGAACGAGTGTTTTAATCTTTATATTCCTAATGAGTCGTTTGTATTAATTATTCCGGATCAGTCAAACATTCTGAATCAATATTTATTCCGGATGAAGCATTTTCTTGTTTATTCCGAATAAAAGTTTTTCTCTTAAATATTCCGGATCAAGCCATATTCCGAACCACCTGATTTCATTTTTTTATTCCGAACGAGCAAGCATTCCGGATGAGCACTTATATTCCGGATGAAGGTTTTTATTCCGAATGAGCATTTTAGCATAATATTCCGAACCAACCATTATTCCGAATAAACACATTATTCCGGATCAATTTATATTCCGAATGAGCACAAACATTCCGGATCAACAATTTATTCCGAATGAAAGGTTTTCAGTTAAGTATTCCGGATGAGCCTACTTTCCGAATGAACGATTTATTCTGGATGAAGGGATATTCCGCATGAAGGTAATATTCCGAATGAGTGTTTTGGTTGATTATTCCGCATGAGTTTTTGGTTATTCCGGATGAGCAGTTTATTCCGAATGAACTTTAATTATTCCGAGTGAGCAATTTTTCCAAGTTAAGTTACTTCACTGTTTTACTATTTTACTGTTTAAGTGTTCAAGTTTAATTCAAGTCTTATTTTTATTAGTTGTTTTTGGCTTATTTTCTATACTGTATGCATTTAATCCTATTTAGTAGCATATAAAACCAAACCCCTTTTCTAGTAACCAAGAACAACTATTCCACTTTGAACTGTGATCGATTCGAGAAGATACCAAGAACTTAATTGAACCCTAGCAAAATACCTCGTATTAGTAACCAAATGATAAACTGATAAAATGGTAAAGTGGAATCAATATACAGTAAGTATTAGGTGTTATACACATGTGAGAGTTGGCCATACAATGGAATCATCAAAATGAGTGAGATATGATCAAACAAGATGAGTTAACCAATCTGAATAGTCTGTTTTGTAGGGACTGTTAATGATAGTTAAACATGGAATGAGCAGTAGCTATAGCTAACTTATTTGTAGAAAATAATATGAAGTTTATGTCATCTAAAAATGAGCTTCTATCTCCTTATAGAACTCAAGATATGATAAACATGGTGAAGATGAAACTAAAAATCATATTTTGAAGAATTAATGTTTAATAGTATTATATAAGCACTCAAACTAATATAGTATAAAATGTGAATTAAAACCTACTAACTTATAAATTTCATTTATATAAATATGTATAAGGTTAAATAAATGGACACTTTATAAAAATGGTAGTTGAATAAGATTTATAAGTTATAAAAACTATAAACATGATTTTTACGACTTTTTCGGCTATTACCGTAAAATTAACGTTTTTCGCCAATTAAAACTTAGACGATCAAACCCGTCTAATGTAAAGTTTTTAAAAGTCATATACTGATGTATAAGTACCTAATACAAGTAAAAACCGATAAAACCCGAACTATATGACATACGGACATTAACGAGCTAAGTTAGCATATTTGGACTAATAATTTAACTAAATAAGTTAAACACTTATAAAAATTACTTATTGGGCTTAACCCATTTGTGCCCAACATGTAAAGTATAAATACTGATAATACAAGTTTAAAATGGATTAATACAAGTTAATGAACTTATAATAGGCTTATTGGACCTAAAACATGTAAATAGGTAAAACTAGTAAACTAGTAAAAAGTTACCAATACATAAACACTAAAATGAGTAAATAAGAATATATAAACCCACTTGATCATCATCATATGTACAAAATCATCATATGTATATTTGTTATTTTTATAAGGTCATTGGACAAGAGTCTAAGACGAGTATTATTTGTCTAGGTTTCCGTGATTGAAGCATGTACCGTACATCCGAATTGCCGATAACCCGCCTTCCCACATCAACGTGAGTTCATAGCCTCGCACTCTTTTAAATGTTTTTATGAAATGTTTTATAAACCCGCGAGGGAGATAACATGTTAGTTTTTATGAAATAGGACACTAGTTGTCCTGATTGTTTGTTTATTGATTTGGACCCGAATGATTGTATGACCCGATGAATGATTAAATGACCCGATAGATGAAATGAAATGGATTATTAAAGTTAGGTTATGTCACTAAAAGTCCCATTAGCATGAATTGTGAACTACCGGGATTTGGTAGACGCTTATGCATATAATAGTACTATTTGGGGACGATCACCCCAGTTCGCGCCTTGACGGTTGATCCCCGTCGTGCCACATTGATTGGTAAGCGAATGTATGTATGAGAAGATTTACACAAGCGTGATTATTGTGACGACACGCTAATTTAGATGGGCAAATGAGTTTCGGGCTAGCTACCCGTTGTTTGCTGTAGTAAGGTAACAATGTCATGTGGCTTATAATAATCCAAAAATAACGAAAATACTGCTATACGCATTGAATTACGATATATTGCCTGACTAGCAATACGGGGTCTTATTATTGATTTTATGTTCGTGTTTTGGTTTTTCATAAACCATATTCATATAACGGTTTTTATCTAATTTTATACAACGTTATAAAACGTATTGTATGATGTTTTTACGACAATGGTTCGTCTAATGATTTTAAAGGCAAACACCTATATTATGATTTTTGATAAGGATTTGTATAAAATGACTTTGGCTATTTTATGGCCTGTTACAAAGAATTGTACAAAATGATTTTCGGTAATAATTTTATACCGATGTTATATTCACTCGGCGTTATCGCTGACCTTTTCTTTTAACATGTTTTATCTCAGGTACTTGAAGGTAATTCTCGGGAAGACAACAAGAATTCATGGCCCGTACCTAAATAATAATTTCCATTCAAATTCTTTGTAAAACTTGTATGAAATACAATGACTTGGGACCTATGTAAATTTGATATTTATGAATGGAAATGCTTTATTATTAAACGACGCAATTTTTTAAGCGTTGTCTATGATGTGAGTAATGTGCTATCCCGTAACACCAACGAGTCTTCCGCTGTATTGAATTGTATAAATTTGGGGGTGTTACAGTTTGGTACCAGAGCTCTCGTTATAGAGAACGAAATATTTTTAAAACCAAGGTTTTGAATAAAACATTTCAAAATCTTTTAACTATAAACATTTTTCTCAATATGTCTAAAAATCTTTTGACTATAACGGTGCCGAAGAATTCCCGAGTTACCGACAAGGCCAGACTGAGAAGTGTTATTTTATTATATATATATAACTTGGATTATATATATATATATATATATATATATATATATATATATATATATATACATATATATATATATATATATATATATATATATATATATATATATATATATATATATATATATATATATATATATATATATATATATATATATATATATATATATATATATATATATATATATATATATATATATATATATATATATATATATATATATATATATATATATATATATACTAGCGTCGTAACCCGCCCAACGGGCGAGGTCGTTTTTTTAATTGTTTCGGAGAGTTTATGGTATATGCGTTTTTAGTTTATTGAGTTTGAATTTAACTTTTAGTATATTTTAGTTATAATTTACGTTTAAGTAACGTTAAATTTACGTTAAAATAGCTATTTTTTAAATTTAAAATTCAATCCAAAATTTTCCAAATTTTAAAAAAATTCTTAATTATTTTATAAATTTATTATAAATTATTAATAAAATTTATTTTAAAAAAGTGAAATTTTGGTTTTTACTCGTTGATTAGAAAATTTATACAATTTTGTTAAAAATATTTATGCGTGTTAATTGGATCGATCCAAAACCAAGATTACATAATATTATAAATTTCTGTCAACTAAACATGCGTATGCATTATAAATTCCGTATTTTTTAATTCTCAAAATTAAATTTCTTAGAATTTAATATTTTAAAATTTTAAATTCACGAAACAAATGACAGCTTGTATTCTTTGCATATATATTGTGAGTTTTAATAAAATTAAAAGGTTACATACACGTAATCTAGAATGAGAAACATCGCACAATATATCCTAGATTTTATTATGTATGAGCTCATAATCGATGAATAATAAATTCCAAAAATCAATTGACCATTATAAAAATATTGACCATTATAAGTACAATGGTCTTATAATGACCATTATAAAAATATTGACCGCTATAAGTACATTTAGCATAGTTCAAAGTTCTTTAGATGGACAATAAATTCATATGTTCAATTTGAATACAGAAACAAAATTCGTTGACATTTTTTTATCATGCACAAATGAATATAGTAGGTTTTGTAATCATGATGAACTCTTCCATTATTTATGAAAAAGATTTGTAAATAGGGCAAGAACACATTAGTTGGTTAACAATAAAACTGACAAGATTAAACCTATACCCTTTTTATAGTTAAAAAAAAACTAAACCCTTTTTTTGGGAGAACTGCATACATCCCCACTATAAGACCACTAATTACATATTTCCCCACTTAAAAACTTTAATTACAAATATACCCACTTTGATACATTTAGTTCTCACACACACCCAATTTTTATGTAAAAATTCCTAAAACACAATCTTTATATCCCTTTTCTAAACAACCTCAAGATAAATTTTTACAAAGTTAATTTACATCAAAGTTACAAATATTCTTTTTATTGGATAATGATAGTTGACAGCCATGGCATGTGATACTCATTCATTTCATTGCATTTTTATCATAATTTTGAGCGATTGTTTTTATCTTATTCTACTTATTTAATTTGTTCATGAGAAAAACGTGTATTTATGGAACTTAACTAAATATGTTTGTTACGAAAAAGTGATCGAAATGGTGTTAAATGTTGACCTCAACTGTTCTGGCCGATACAAGGTCAACATGTTCATATGCAAAATGAAATAAGAGCATGTTAAACGTGAATTAACTTTGTAAAAGAATTATTAAACATGGAATAGTTAAAGTAATTTTCATTGAAATAGATAAAATGGGTATAATTGTAATTAAAATTTTTGAGGGGGAAAATATATAATTAGTAGCCTTGAAGTGGGGATGTATGTAATTCTCCCTTTTTTTAAACAATACTAAACCCTTTTTTACCGAATAAACAATGTTTTAAAACCCGGTTCTATAATCGAATCGGTCAAGCTACCGGTTTACGGGTCAACCAGTTCAACCGATTGAACCGTCGAATCAAACCGGTTTATAATAAAATAAAATTAAAAAAATACTATATTTTATGAAACATGTAAATACAGAATAAGTATACTTGCATTTTATAAGTCATACTTTTAAAAGATTTTTATTTTTCAAATATATATAAAATTTGATAATCCAATCAAAACCCAAATATGAAATTTAGATACGTAGTAAAAATCCGTATATGACAAAAATGTCTATGTTAGTTGGTTTTATCTTTATTCAAAAGAAAAAAATTGGTTTCTATCATTTATACCAATAGTAAATGTAGTAGTTTGATTCTAGGCCACTATTTACTTTTCATCAATGTTTTAGTTGACTAAAACTTGCATCTACCAACCATCTGTGCAACTTCTTTTTTCTATCACCATAGTTCTCTCACACAAAAAATCCTCACTTTCATCCACCAATGATCTTCATCTTCTTTTTTCCATCTCCATTTAGAATCCTTTACACATACGAATATCGTTTTCATCAGCCACTGATCTTCCTCCACAAAGGCAGATCCTCATCATGCCAACATAGTACATACAGAAACACCAATCGATCCATATTTTACAAGATTAAGAAGCACAAGGTTTAACTAAACATCGAACATAGTTACATCAACAGATCAACTGATGTAGATCATTTTCATTTTTCATTTTGAGTTTTGTTAAACCGCCCGGTCTCCGGTTCAACGGTTCGACCCGGGTCGTCTAAAACCCAACGGGTTAATCTGGTTCGGTTTTTAGTGAAAACCCAGTTCATAACAGCCCGGTCAACATTCCGTTCCCGGTTCGAACCGGTTTTTAAAACTTTGCAAATAAACAATCCATCATTTCTGCAAGGACGACAGTTCATTAATGTGACAAAACAAAAGGACATTTGCTTTTTAAATAATGTTAAAGGCAGTCTAAAAACACCATATTTATGGACAATGTTTTCAGACCGGGTTGATCCGGCCTGGTCAACCGGTTGACTCGTTTCCAGCCGAGAAAACGGGTCATATTGATCTGGGTTTTATATTTTCGAAACCCGGTTAGACCCGCCGTGTCAACCTGATTCTCGAAACCCGACCGGGTTTCGATATATATTTTACATATTTACGATGGAATTTTATTTTTACATATTATATTGGTTGGTATTATATCTTCAATATTTGAAAGTTTTATGATTTTTATATATAGCTTTTGTTAATTATTAAATAAATTAATTATTTTTGGAAAATCGGGTGGATTCGACCAGATCGATTTAAAAAGCGGGTAATTATGGAGGTACCGAAAAGTCAAAAGCTATCTAACATCATGTGTCTAAATATAGTAAATGCAAGGCTCGTTGAAAAAAAAACACAATTATACAAAAGCTATTCGATTCTCCGCAAACCCATTTAACCAAATTAGCCAGGCTGCATTCCAAATTGGATCACAAAAGAACACAGTAACTAATAAATGAATAAAACTTGAACGCATTTGTTATGACATTTTATTATACGATAATCAACCATATATTTGATTCATGTTCACGACCAAGTTCAACTGTTCTTTCCACTAAATGGCTTGTATGGTGTACCTATTTGTCTCTTATATTTATCGATAAATCCAGATTAATGTTTCTGCATGTTATCTTTATCGGGTTAATGTGCTGTATTGATTTTACAGGTTAGATTCCATCCATTGCGTCCAGAAATACTTGCAAGTGGAAGCTTGGATCATGAAGTTCGCTTATGGAATGTAAATACATCAGAATGCATAGGGTCCCGTGATTTTTGTAATTACTAAACTCGGTCTTCTCGTTCTAAATCAAATGAGATAATAGAAATTGTTAAAGCATTTACCATATGCTTATGTATGTATATATCTTATGATTATCTTACGTCTGCATAACTGTGTTTATAACAGATCGGCCTATTGCTTCCATTGCATTTCATTCTGAAAGAGAACTGCTTGCAGTTGCTGCAGGCCACAAGGTTTGAATAATAGTCTAACTGTCATCATGTTTGTACAATATTTTTTTATTTTACTTTCCGTAAATGTACTTCTGTGAAGTTAGAGCCATTATATTGACGGTAGTTTCTTAAATTCAGCTATATTTATGGCGGTATGTATATAGTTAATTTAAAACTAAATGATAGGTCTAAACTTCAATACTCGAAAAAGAACGAAAGCAGGATGTTATGAAAAACAGATAAAACTAAAAAACTGATTGTAATTCTTATTTAGAAGATGAGATAAAATTTGTAATGGTCTCATAAAAAAATCAAACATCTAAGTTAAGTACAAGAGGGGACTTGCGCATCTGCAGTCCTTCACTCACGCCATAACTAAGGCTGGATTGGAGCTATTCTACTTAGACCATGCAATAACGTCCACCTCTGATTGTGCAGTCTGATACAATTCCAGTCTCTTTGCAATGTTTGCTCGCCTTTGCGTTATGAAACTCTTCTGTAACCTCTTGGTCGTCTGATAATTAGATAACACCAGAGTTCCTGATGCCAAGTGGTTTTACGCTTTCACATTCTGTATGCATAAGCCGCCTACGATCTTATCCAATCCAAAAGGCTTCCCAACAGTCATACTTCGGATAGGCGTCACAGGCTGCACTTTATATCAATTCATGATCCGATTACCTGATTTGATTTTGTCTTTAGCAACCTGTTATAGATGCTATGTAAAGTTTCTTAACGATTTCTAATCCGGCAAGGAGTTTAGAAAATAAGATCTTCCTCTAACTCCAACCGAGCTGCTATCATATGCTCTTAATATTTCTGATTGAAGAATCTTTGACTGCCCGAAATCAGAACCACTACAGCAAGATATGCCCTCCACTACGTTTCTTTGTCGAGCATTTCTCAACACTTCACTCTTAGAGACAAAACTCTTAGACCCTTCTTGACGATGAAGATTTAGAACTTTTATAGCAATAATCCCACTGATCAAATCAAGCTATGCATAACTTCCCTTGCCAATCAATTGTTTGCAGAAAATGTGTTTGTTGCATCATAAAGCATCTTTTAGATCTTAATTAGTGGCATCCCATCTATTGTGTTGGAAGTATGATCACATCACCACCTTCTCTTCTTGCCAACAGAAAGAGGCAAATGTAACTGTAACAACAACAAATGAAATGAAGTTTGGGTACACCTCCACATAGCCCACTATTCCTTCAATGCTTATTGCACTTACATTTGCAAACACTCCTTTTCTGCTTACCTCGCCATCAAAACCATTAAATGACATGTTCAGGCCCTTCAAAGGAAGCGACTCCAAGAAACTTGGAATTAGACCAGTGAAATCATTAAAAGATAAATGAAGGATTTCTGAGGTGTCTTAATGAGCAAAGTGTAGATGGTAGAGATCCTTGGACGAAGTTGCCTCCTATGTCCAGATTTTGAAGGCTGGTGCAGCTATCCGCTAGATACCTAGATGTTGTGACATCACGTTCAACAAAAACTGCAGTCTTCTTAGTGAATCGTATATAATTCCACATAACTTGTGATACAAGAGCATGCTCTTCAGAATTAAGGTGTTTAGTTGGTTCATCTAGCAGGTAAATTGCAACATCCTAATATGAAAGGGAAGAAAACAGGATTGATTATAGTAACACAAATAATGATAATAATATATCGAGTAACAACAAACAAATTTAAAACTAATAAACACGTAAAATTACTTACATGGGCAAGAAACATGACCAAGGCAAATTTTTGAAAACCCGCATCAGAAAGATCCTTAATGGTTGATCCTTTAGTTGGTCGATTCCAAGAGGCGTCATGACTGACTGGACAAACCATGCCCGGGTACATACAAACCGTTTTTTTCACAATAAAAGAATGCTTGACAGTATAATATACATATATGAAGAATTGAAGATAAGAAAATATACCTAGGTCTAATTGCATAAAAGAACGTTTTTATGTCTGTACACCGTTACATAATAAGATAATCAGCTGACAAGTAGCCTTTTGTAAATACCTTTTTCCCATCGGCATGTTTTTTAACGTGTCCCATATGTTTTGAATTAGTGTGGCGACCACGCCAGTTCTGATTCATGAGTCCGTCAATATTCTAATTCAAATTGTCAGGTCGGTCCCTTTTGTTCGAGTGCACCAAACGGTCCTTTTGGTCTGAGTTGATGCAAAGGATCTTTTGGTCCGAGTTCACAGAATGATTCCTCTTTATCGAGCTCACGGGATGATCTTTCTGGTCCGAGTCCAAAGGTCCATCGCGCTTGGGAGATAAATTTTTGAATACGCACTTGCAATTGCTGCAAAGACATCAGAAATAATCGTGTTTGCTTTAGCGTTTTCGTCCTTCAATCTCTTTTCAATTGGACCTAATATCTGCATAAAAGAAAGTGATTAGGTGTGTGCATGCTGTTACGCAAACATATGTTTATAATATTCATCGATATCAAATATTTGCTTTCTTGATATCTATGTGATTACTTGGGTCAGAAGGTCATAAGTTTTTTTTGCTTTCTAATCGATATTAGCTGGTTATATGGTGACAACAATTAGAATAACATATCTTTTCTTTCTGCAAAGTTGCATGGGACAGAACTTTTGTTTGGTTTAAAATCTACACTTTACCTACATCTTCCTAGACAATGTATTCTTGTTGGCAGACTCAACTCTAACTGCTACAATGTATGCATTACAGAGAACATACCCAAGCATCTTCGAACGTTGACATATAATCATAAGACACTCTAACGGCACCAAGATTGCAAAAGCACCCTGTCTACACAGTATACATAATGTGAAAACCAGAAGAATATGTAAAGGCACATGCTTTGTTTACGAAATGGAAAGAATGGGTTTTCCATAAATGTTACCTATATGTAACTGAATTCCAGATAAGGAAGCTAATTTTTCCACTTCACATCTACTTGCCTACGCTCATTCTGTTTACCTATTGGAATTTGTTGTTGTTAAGAAACAAATAGTTTAGAGATTGAGTTGAAATTATTTACATTGGACATATGAGTTGAAATTGTATTGGAAGTCCCATAAGTACTTGCTACAAACCCATTTTCAGCAGGAGGTAAAAACAGTGGTTAGCAGATAGAAAATTCTCTTTGTTTCTCCGTTAGCAGTAAAAAGTGTTACCTGCACAAGAAGGTCAGGTAGAGATTACAAGAATAGATTATAGTAAGAAGTGTTCTCTTTGTTTCTCCGTTAGCAACCACTTTCTTTGGATTGTGATGTCTGATCGTCCTAAAAGGAACACATAGGAAGAGATTGCAAAAAATTTAAATTAATACTAAGCAAATTGAAGATTTCATTAGCTGAGATATACTTTGTCTCATATCAGCTTGCCTCGCACACTCAGTAAAATCTAAACTTCAATTATCATGGCTGGCATATGCATCTACGTATCACAACTTCATATACAAAATGCCCCGTTCCTCGAAGCTGCATAAATATTGCATAATCAGACCACAGAAAAAGAGGGAAATAAGAAAATCGCAAACTGTTATGCCATTTGGCATGCTGTTGTGACCTGCTCCATAACCACCAAGTTGCAATTTCATTTTCCCGTTAAACAAACGCCATAAACAAAAAATTGCTTTCAATTAACATTCAAAATCGAAACACATGGTTTGAAATTTAGGATTCCTATGAAATGATAATCAAACAAAAGAAAATTATATTGATACCTGCAATAACGTCGCTTAGGCCAATTAGAAAGACCGCTCACCCCACCCAAGCCTGTGAAGTAGCATCATACATTAAGCCCAATTGCAGTAAGTTAACCTAGAGTAAGTTTGTGCTAGTGTAGTCTTTTCGTGGAATTTTAGTACCTGAAAGTCACAATATTGGTAAGCCACTATGGATCCCCGAAACTGATTACTATCTTCAGAGAAGCGAAAAACAAAACTTTCATATTACCTGGTGCTAAGGAGACACAAAACACGGAAGAAAAAAGACAGTCACTTACGCAACCACATGTCTTGTTAAAACAGTTGATACAAAGCATCCTCCCAACACATCCAGAATCCCACGTGGACAGGTGGAAAGGAGTAGGTTGACCAAGTCAGACAATTTACTTATCTCAAATAATGCTTGCTAGTCATTTACAATCTCATGTTGAGCCACAAGTTTTGGATGTTTACATAACAAAACATTTCCCGTGGAAGCTCATCCTGCTGTCAACAACGATAAGGTTCCAGACGCTTCTAATACTCCAGATGTTAAAATGAAGCATGATAAACCAGCGGAAACTGAATGATAAAAGATGCCCACCCTTATCCTGCACCAGACAGTCAGACGGCTACTGGTGTCGCTGGTAGCGGTGTTAAGGTGCAAGAAGAGATTCTTATTCATATCAATGACCAGTTCCTAAGTGATTTTCTTTCTGACGTATTCACATGAGCAATGGCCGACGATGGGTCTGGTATAAATGTTTTTTCCACAAGATGGATCGGGAATGAGCATGAACATTGAAAATCACGAGCCCAAACATTGGTAATTTTCCAGAAATTAGCAGGGGATGAGTTTAGGCAGAAGGATGTTTCTCGAATTGAACAGGATCATCTTGCATTTTTATCGAGACTTCAGAACATTCAAGAAAAAGTCTATGTAGGCTATAATGCTTCCTAGTTTCCAAATGACGTAGATTCCCGACACACTTTCATAGAAGATGAAGGAAAAGAAATTGCAGGATCAGAATCCACATCTAGTAGAAACATCCTTGACTCAAGACGTTGATCTTTGAGTCATTCTAATAGGAACACCCTATTGACCTAAAGGTTTCAACACAAAACACGAGAGTTTCTTCTGAGTTAAGAATACATAATCTAACCTTGGAGGAAGCTTAGCACCCTCCTCTAACCTATTCTTTGACATACAATAGTAGGAATTCAGAAATCATTACAGCACATGAGAAAATTAGAAAGATCATCTGAAGCACAAAGTATTTTATTACTCTTTCTGGGACAGACATTGAAGGCATTGTTAGTTCTTGGTGATCAAATCTTTCTTCCATATGTAATCATAGTAAATGGAAAGCGTTAACCAAGACTCAATCAACTCACATAAATTTAAATACAATAATACATGCATACAATTTACAAACACATATCATCTGGCACGTTGTAGTTGAAAATGCAAAACAAAAATCTATTTTTAAAAAGAAATACTCAGCTATGATCATGGAACACATACATGAAAAAAAGGAATAAAAGAGAAGACAATTCGCTCTTTTTGTACTACATTTACCCTTATGGTAGCAGAATTAGGCACATCACGTAGTCGGTCTACTTTATATATTATTGGAATTGCATATGTAAACATAGGATAAGTGTATAGTTTTGAATGGTGTACGTATCATCACTATAGGTTTGATCAGTCACTCGGCTCCATCAACCTCATCCTTATCTTGAGCGTTAAAACGCCCATACATAATTTATTGCTCAAGTATAGAATCCTAAGATATGGTTCTAGCCTTAAATACTTCCTAAAACAACAATCATATATAAAAAAAGATGTGTGTTTATTCACCAAACATAATATCGAGGTAGACATATATCACACGTGCCTGACGTTCTTGAATTTGAACTATCATAGGCAGTGTCTAATATGTTTTGCAGCTTCATAAAGCACTATTTTTTTAAATGGATAACCAAAAGGCAGGTTCCACAGTAAAAGATCAAATGACAAGTAGGGATATAGTAAAGATAATCTTAAGCATTATAAAAAAATATTACATATTTCTTAAGCATTATACGAAGATGAATTACATCAAACTATTAATAGCAAAAAAATATGGAATTACAATGTAAATTACCTTGATGTCAGCATTAGACAACGCTATAACACCAGTAAGCTTGAATCATTCAACCTGACTCTTGACAACAGTGACTTGTTTATCTCTTGTATTGGCGCCCGAAAGTGACGAACTCTTCCCGCTTTTTGAAGACTACACAACTTCCTAAAACGACATATATCTTTAAGCACAAATACTGAAAATAAGAGTTTCTTTTTGAATAGTTAACAGAAGTAAATAACCTATACAGTTCATTGTCTCCTTTCTTACCACTCCATAACTTGTATAGTTCAGTGTGTCTATTTTGTAAGAAAATGTTATGCAAACCTGCATAGATTAGAATTATAACCTGATTTTTTAAAATAAAATTCTTTGACCTTTGTCCCTTTGTCGTGCTCCTTTTGCATATCTAAGGATCTCAATATTTCGCCAAGTGAATCGAATCTTTTCAGGGGTACTTCAAAACCGTATGCCATTATGGTTCTAAGCTAAAAAAAGTCTCCCCTTATAATACTTTTATTGCTCAATGCACAGATAATTTTTTTTAACTCACGCGTTTAATGGATTCATGTTCCTCACGTGTAACGGTACAGTGACGTATATAGATAAGCAAAACACCCTTATTCCTTGTAATACCCCTATTCACCGTCACCCCTATTTTTGTAATACATGTCTTCTAAATCATTACCATCGATCTATCCACCAAGACACCCAAACTGTGTTAGTTGAATTGTTCGACCCATTTAACCTGCTCTATTTTGCTTATTATGAAAACATCCATTTAGTATGTAAATAGAATAAGATATATACCTAAAACCAAAAAAAAGGATTAGTCGTGATTGTGCGTATCTTTTATTAGATTGGAAATTCTCTTATTTTTGTGAGTTTTTTATTCAAGTACAATAGGAACCTAACGGTATATATAATTTGTGCATACCTGCTCGGATTCCCGTACCCTGAAAACGGGAGGAATAATCAAATGATTTCATCACAGTCATCTCCGGGATATGCAGATCTTATTGGCTTATAACATCCCACCTCTTTTATCACTTAATAATTGTGAGGCCCTATTTCAATGTAGGTCATGCATCAGTTGTCCATACTTGATGAGTGGTTCAGGTATACACATATACTTGTCCACGCTCATTCTGTTTCCTATTGGAATCTAACCAATCGGTGTAACCAAAAATGGAACTTTAATGTATGGGATCTCAGCATCCCACACAATTCAGAACATGAGTAATCATGTCAATTTGAGTAACGTTTCCAACAATTGCACACACTCTGCAATCGCCCAAAAAGTTCAATAGTTAGAAAAAAACAAGTAATTAAATAATAGTAACTTTAGTGTCAGCTTAGATTTATTACAGATTTATTCAGTATCTTAAAACCAAGTTCATAATTACTTCCATATAGCATAACTGTTGACTAACCTGCAAACATGATACACCATGGGATGCGAAGCAAGGTCTCACACACCGCTATCATGTGCATTCTGGACTTCTAATTGTGGGTTTTCATCCCTGTGCATAATCAAATACGATAAGTTGATGTGAAACAAATAATCATGTGCAATAAAAGAATCGCAATACAAATAACATGAAAATAATGTTTATATAAAATCAGGATTTAGTAATTACTACTATGATCAGTGTGACAAAGGAGTTATTTGACTGAGTATGGACTTTTGCGCACGGCTTCAATAAGTTGTCCACCTTCTTCATAGCCGACATAGCTAGGTGGCGCACCTACTAATCGTGAGACTGAAACTTTTTCCATGTATTCACTCGTATCGATTATGACAAGAACATTCTCAGTGTTGAAGAGGTAAGTAGCTAAAGTCTTTGAAAGCTCGGGTTTACCAACACCAGTGGGAACCATAAAAATCAAGCTTGCTGTAGATTTGTTCGGATCACTCAATAAATGATACAAAAAGTACTGCAACGGAACAGTTTATCAGTTTCAAACAGAGCATAACTTTATTGTAATTTGTAAAGTGGTTTCAATCAATCCAGATGCAAATAACGCATACCTGTATCGTTTCCAAAATGAGAATAAGCAAGCTCTTTGCAAGCCCGACATTCACCCACTACTTTCAATATCCGCATTTAATTTACTGGATCACGCAAATAACTGATACAAAAAATACTGCAATCGTAACAATTTATCAATTTCCAATAAGAGCATAACTTTAATGTAATTTGTAAAGTAATTTCAATCCGAGAAAATGTAAATAATACATACCTCCCTCCTTGAAGCGTTATCCGATTGCTGATATGAACCTTTTCAAACACAATGGACACAAACAGAAAGTGACGACGGGTTGCAGCAAGTGCATAAACAGTCAGCTAGGTTGATATGAGGGTTTACATCTAGGCTATCAAAAAAAAGCCAAAAGAACCGAATTCAAGCCTTACCACAAAATAGATAACACTAATAGTAGATAAATTTCTATGTACAAAACCTGTTATTCATCTCCCTACGTGTGGGCTGCAAAACAGTCAAGAAACAGTTTAGTATAACAAAAAACGTTTTGAGCTTGAGAGACATATGCAAGAACCTGACGAAGATATCGAACACAATGTTATACAAACTGAGAGAAAACACTGATATAAAATATAAAATCAAGATAAACCATCAAGTCAACAAATATAATAATAATAATTGCAAGTTAAACCATTATAATTAAGAAAAAGGACTCACCAATATTACATTAGAAAATGATGATCGGCGCGAAAAGGATATTGTGATAAGGAGTCCCCGATAGTCTGATAACTAAAACTCGTAATAGAAAAAACGCATCTCCTCTATGCGTTTATTTGCATACAGTATAACCAAAAGGGTAGAATACAGTAAAAACTAACCTATCATTAGCTAATGCTATCATGTAAGTGAATGCTAGAGTAACCTGTAGAAGATCCGTTTTAGGTTCAGTTGGAGACACCTGAACCTGAAGTATTCATAGAATCCTATTACTGTAAAATTGTATATAATGAAAACCCATAAAACAAACAAAGAAGATACAAAAATCATTTACCTGAAAAACAAACAAAGAAGATACATGTTCATTAGGGTTTGAGAAAAAAACATACCTCTTTTGAATCACGACTGCTCCAATCTAGCAAGAATCAAATTTCATGAGTGTGATATAAGTAAATCCTTACAAAAATAATCAAACAATCTCTTTTCTTAAAGGAAACTTTTAAAGGTTCAAGTAATGTTCATAAGATTAAAAGACCAGTATTGAGAAGAAGATGCATACTAAAGCCGGATGTTTTTAAGAATACCAATCATTAGGATTTCATGACATACACTTTCCGGTATAGATATCATTAGGGTTTGAAGGAGACGTAGAATTTTTTCTGGTTTTAGAGATACAATAGATACGCACTATATGAATATAAGTTTATCCAGCTACAACTTAATTTTTACAACAAAAAAATCCGGGCGAAAAAAAGAACAAAATAAATCAGAATTAAAAAAAAGTCCGAATTAAAAATAAATTAACATTTTTTTAGGGTTATGGTGAATGTTTTATTCTGGAACCGGGCGAAAAAAAGAACAAAATAAATCAGAATTAAAAATAAAAAAATAAATCCGAGCTAAAAAGAAATTATCATTTTTTTTTGGTTTTATGGTGAATGTTTTATTCTGGAACTACTAATCTGAATATTGTTATCACCCTTTTGAAATTAGATTATATGAATAGAATTTATTAACATTGTTTTGGATAGAGAATCAACAAAAGTAGTCTAGCATAGTGGTAAACCTGGTTACTCCTTAACCATAGGTCAAGAGTACAAATCTTGCATTAGACATACTTGTTTACATAATTTACGAAAGTCATTACCAAAACTACGTTTCAAAACGTGATTTTCAAAAAGTTGCGATTTCAAATCATAAAAAATGTTGAAAATGGAGATCTTTTAGGGATGGCACCTCTAAACCAATAGTATTTGTTTGTTAGCTAAAAAATCTCAAAAACCTTCCAAAAATACTTTACAAAAACGCAATTTTGAAAAAGCGGACCGCAATTTAAATAAAACCGCATTTTTAAACCGCGGCTATATATACTAATATAAATCATATTTTTTTTCATTTTTATACCACAGTCGGCTGGTCAAAAACACACACAAACATCGAAGACCTCCATATCTCTCTGAATGACTGCGCGTAAACCCTAATCCAAAAAAACATACGAAATTGATCTTTGATCTTTGATCTTTGATCTTTATTATTTGATCTTTGATCTTTGATCTTTGATATTTGATGCACAATCAATCATAATACCTTTTTTTTTATAAACCCTAATATCATTCTTTACAACACATAAACCCTAATATCATTGGATAATCTACTTCCGTTATTCTTCAAATCCGATTGTATCCATAGATTTTTCAAAAATTCAAAGATTAAGGTCATGTTGTTTGCATTCACCAAATAAAAAAATCTTTTTTTACCAGACCGGCCTTTATCAAACCTGATAAAAAAAACCTTTTTTCACCAGACCGGCTTTTATCAATCTATTATTGTTAATAGATGATTTCTTGAACGCTCTTCATTCACCAGACCTTTATTAATCTATTATTGTTGATAGATGATTTCTTAGGTGGCCACTGTCTCTCGAAACCCTAATCAGGTAATTAATCACTTTAATTTGAAGGTTGATGATTTCTGGTAATTATTTGTTTGGTTTGCATCAGGAGTTAATTTTATGTAATATTGCATTGTGTGGATGCTCTAGCACCGACTGTTCCAACAAAGGATCGTGTTTGTTGAGGAATTGGATAAAAAGGATGAGCTAAGAAATCTTTTGCAAGAGCAGAAAGCTAATGGAACCCTCAAAATGGTATTACACAATCACATTTTGATTTAGTTTTTTCGTTTTTTATTTGCTCTATAAAAAAGGGTCCAACCTTCACGATGATCTATCCGCACTGCCTAACACAAAAGTTGCAGGCGGTCAACTACAACAGAGCTATCAGTTTCAATATTCAAGTCTCTAAAACAGACAATGAAAACAAAAATGAGATTCAAAATTAGTAGGTCATGGTAAAAAATTCAGTTTTATGTATATTTTTTATTATTTTTTATTTTTAATGTCAGTTTGAATTTTGATATGTGAGCATATGTTTTATTCCTATGATCAGATGGTCAATACATAGCTTTTAATGAAGACAAAATTTTCATTCACAAAAGAAAAATAATAATTTTAGAGCAGTGTGGTGCTAAGCGAAACAAGAGTTTGGGTACACCCCAATCACGAGTCTGCAGTAGGGTATGGGTGCCATCATTTCATTTTGTCAAGAGAATTGAAGAAACTGAAAACTTTGGATGTACCAGCTCAAGATGTGATCTTTTGGTGTTTTTTTAATTAAAAGATTTGCTCATAATCCGTGGTATTTAGAACGTTTTATTCCAGAGGTACAACCGACGATGATATGTTGTTACCGGTATATTCTGAAATTTTATGTCGATTCGATATTATGTGGGTTGTTATGTTGCTAAATAGCTTACTAAAACTGCCTATATTTATGCAGCGGATCTGCTAACAGTGCCACTTCTACCAACCGTTCTGTCAAGCATCGGAAATTGGTGGGTCGCGCTCCAATTAGTCTCATGTCGAGTTAATTTTGAATTCATTTTTTATTCGTTTTAAGTTTCCAGTTAGTCTCATGTCTGATTTGTTATTACTTTAGCGCCAGCAACATCGAGCCAACTTGACTGTCGAGAACTTGATGGTCAATGGTGTGATGTTGGTAGTCTAAATGGTGGCGCACATTGGTGATGAAATTTCATTTTTTATTCTATGCTGTTTAAGTTTAGAATGTAATTTTGTTTAATTTTTTTTATTTGGTTTATGAAATTGCAGGTCAAGACAACATGGTAGTGGTTGGATTGCATCTGAGTTGCGACATTGTTACTACATGTAAGAACAATCTGATGGGTTTAGAAGAGAGCCCTATTGACTTTTTTGATGATGGGGAATAAACCGGTATTACACGAGGAGGATATGCGGATCTGTCAACTATGCCTCCTTCATGAGCTTTAAAATTATATTGTAATCCTATCCTATTTAACCCACTAATTATTACCGAGTACCTAAGAAAATATAACTAAAAATGTTTCAACCTTCACGACAGCCCAACTGGCCTGTCTTGACCAGCACTAAAATTAGCTGTTGTAACATGTACATGATACACGACCAACCAAATTTAGTACAAACTGGTCATGCTAAGAATGCTACAAGAATAATGAGTGTGGTCATGAGGTCTTTTTTAACCAAACTTAGTACAATCTGTTAAATATCGATTGGCTACTGGTGTTAGTGTACGGGATATGAAGAATCAAGGAGAGAGGATCAGTCATGTTTTTGTATGTATAATAATCTATGTATTTTTTTGCTCATGGGTTTTAAGTTTTACATCGTTTAACTTTTTGTATCAGGTAACAAGTTACAATAGTTGTGTTTACTAGGAAACCTGGACATATAGATGTGCTACATAAGTTTGTTTTTTGTTTTGGTCAATAGGAGTTCAATCAAGGCTTCCCAATGAAGCATGTAGTGTTGACTCCTAGATGTGTTAACTTTTTCTTGTCTGAGGTTTGTGAACCAAATTGTTTATTATGTATTTTATATACTGCTGGTTACCTAGCTGGTATATAAAATACTTTATTCGTAATGGTTTTATTGTTTCAAGTACCCCTTGGTTCAGGGGTTATGGAACATGTAATGGTGGGCGTCGAAGGAAATCTGTTTGTGGATGTATCTCAGATAAGACCTCTTAGTCTTGAACTGATGTTAAGAAGAGTGACAATAACTTACCTGGATTAACTGATGTTAAGAAGCCAAAGGATCAACAATGGAGCTTCTAAGATCCGCAAGCTGTTTATCCTTTCCAATGAAGATGATGTCAGGAAGTACACCAACACCTACAGAGGTATATGCATAAAGTTTAACCTTTTTAGGTCAATATTATCATTTGAAAAAGCATCATCTGACTTGCGCAGAACTAATGCAGGTAACAAGCATCCCTCACCTTGGAAGGATTAAGTTACTGACACGGTCGTTGGAGTATATTAAACTCAAATTTTGAATGACCATTTTTCAAGGTACACCTATTATCAGAAAAGGTGAATGCAAATCTTTTACTGATTCAATATATTTATTTAGCAAATCTGCGACCTAAGTATTATCTATGGATTCATATATTTTATTCACGAGTATGAGCAGTGATTAATGCTTTAGATGATTCATGGTCAAATCATCTACAGAATCTTGGGTTTGCATATTGGTGTTTGGCTGTGCAGTAATCTTTTCTTTTGGAAAAATGGTAAGTTGTGGGATGATAGGGGACTTCTTGTCTGCTGACTCATGAAAGGAAACACTAGATGGAGTCACTTCCCTTGCACGTTTTTAATTTTCCATAATGCATTATCTTTTTGTAGCTTATTAAAGAAGTAAATATATATCAATACGTCCTTCTTATCAAATAGGTTGTAGCTGCCCCTTTTTTTATATTTTGCCAAAAAAACCTTCAGATTTCTTGTGTCGGTGGTTTTGGTTCAAATTCCCATTGTTCAAGATCAATGGAACTACAAATATCACTACATTTAATGTTGCAGCTGAAAAATGTTTAGCTGAATGAAATTGTACTTTTCATGATATTAACCTCCTTTATTTGCTTAATTTTGCAATTTTTCTAATGTCGCTACGTATCTTGAGTATGAACAAGGGATAAAAGATCTAGCTATTTTTAGCAAACTACGTGAACTTATTTCCGATAACATTCTTGAGCTAAAGAAGCATGAGTGGACTATTTTGTGTCACAGGTGGCTATTGAAGTAACATATCTCTGTAAGTATATTGGATTTACAGGAGTGTACCTTGGTTGGACTGTAGTACCAAAAGGAATTAAGTATTCAAATGGGTTTTCAGTGGCTACGGACTATAACCCCATTGTTTGTACTGGTTATATTGGTTATAAGTTAAAAGATGATATATTTATGCTCAATTTCTTATATTTAAGGATTCATAATTTCTTGCAGATATCAAACAGTAGACTGGCGATTACGACTACTGACAATGAAATGCTGAGGTATCAAGCTTGACTCATATTGACTATCTGACTGCCATATAATCATAATATTTATTTTTGAAAGACCATATAATCGTAATATATTATGAATTTTTGGTCATTTATTTGTAGATACGATAGGGAAGATACCCATTACTATCTCATGAAAATAAGGTTTCTTTCATCTTCAACTGATCCAAACTGGCCCTAATCACTTCTTGTAGATGTAATATATTCTGTTCCATTCTTAATGCATTCCATCAAAACACACTTTAAGCGATATCCAACTCATTTTTCCGTTTCATATCTTTCTAAATTGTTATATTGACCCGTTTGAAGTTACACATAACCCAAATTAACCCAAATTTGTTGACAATGCCGTCTGTGAATAACAGCATCGGTGCATGTGCTTACTGAAATTTAGCTACTGGAATCTACATGTTCTGTTTCATCATTATGTGTATTGCAGCTTCTGAACCCGAAGATAGATATAGGGAACAACAATGAACTCCTAGAGTCTCTAAAACTATTGGTATCAGGTGACCAATGTGAGGGTATATTCGTCTTTGGTCGTAAGGTGACACCAATTTCAAAGAATTCTGGAAGAGAAACAATAAAAAAAGGCACATCTTAAACAAATGGTAGCATTGCAAAAAATGATAATTCCAAGAATCACTTGCAAACGTTACTTCTAAGAGCGGGTCACCAACCTCCTTCCTTCAAAACATCCCAATTAAAAAATTATAAATTCCAATTTCTTTTTCATATAGTTCTTTTTTATAACAATGTAATGTTACATGCTCAATTTTTTCAACAATAGCATTTCCAATTGCAGTATTAGAACATAAATACATTAACTCATTTGTACGGGAAACCTTGATTCAGCTATGCAAATAAGTACTGTTTAGTATCTGTAAAATTTAATGTGCAGATGCTAGATGAATTTACTATTCGCCATATATCCAATTATATAGACATGTAGAGAGATTGTCTAGCCAAAAGAAGCGATTGGAGAACTCTATCGATGTAAATATTAAACTGGTAATAGAATGCTCCTTCTAAGTGAAATCACTGCTAAAGAATGAATATTTACTTATATCAAAAGTGAAATTATCACAACCCAGGTGGGAAAAGTAATCCTTCACCCACATCGATAACCAAATGGCTTCAAGATATCGAATTCCTTCGTTAATGTGGTCACAAATCAAGCTCAAAGATTACGTGCCTGCTAAGTCCTTAATTCCTCCAACCCTTATGTATGGTTCTTTGATCGGGTAGCAGGTAATGTGAGCAAACTGAAATTCACTTGCCTCATATCACTGTATTTGAGTCCTTGCAATATTCTACATGGCTCGGGTTACCTACTGAGTTGATTCAGCAACCGGAGAGGTGAATTATAATGATATGAAAAAATTAATTATGATTGCTAATAGCATATTACCAGCAGAATATGTGATGTAATCTTAATATATCGTTCATTGACGAGGTGATGCAACTTGTGGAGTTGGTTCCACTAAGGGAGGCACTCGTGGGTTTACCAAGAACTAATGGTCTTTCAACTAAACAGTGAATTGGGTAACAATTTTTTAGGTATCTCACCTTGTGAAAACATGTCGTAATGTATAGTATATGTAAATGCTTTATCATATCTCCACACTATTGGTGGCTTGGCGCCTCTACGAAAATATTTGAGAAACTCCCATGCTAAATACGAGCCAAGGCTGCCGAGATTATAAGTATACTTAAAAATATAAAAAAAACCCAAATTATAACCCTGCAGACTCAAATGAAGCATCAACATGCACTGATCCTTTACAAGCTTTTGTTTTCCATTTGTGGTCATCTTCTTTCATGGTTAACAAGTATTTTTTGTAGTTTCTAACGCAATACGTTTAGAGATTTTATTCTGAATGCAGTTTTATTCCACTATTGTAGGAGCTTCTGGGAATACAACTATAAGTTCACTGTTTGTCCTGGAATCTCAAGCAAACCTGCTCTCAATATCATTGTATTCAAGCTCAAAGAGGGTGAATCACGATGCATCGAAACTTCGCAGGACACGCTGGGTCAGATTTGAGGTAGGCTGGTTGCAAGTTCAATAGGTCAGGTCATCGTTCATGTGCCACAGGTGACTGTGGCACTGGTGAAATGGAGTGTATGCACAATCATAAGTTTGGCATATAAGTTTGAAATTCAGTATAGTATATGAAAATGGAGTCGATTTTATCAGCAACATGCCAGACTTAATCCTTCATTTGATCCTTCAACGTCTTGTTAACAGGCCTCTTCAGTTGTTGGAAGATGTTGTAATTATTTAGAGCCCAATAATTAGCCTCAATTATAAATATTTCTTTTTTTTTGGGTAAAATCAATTATAAATATTTCTATAACAAATATTTTTTATGCAGGCTTGTCCAAAGTTGATTGACAGGTTCAAAGAGAGGGAAGAAATCCAACCCTTAACAAATTAGTCTGGAAGGTAGAATCTTTCTTTGCATAATGGATAAACGATCAAGGCTTACAATGGCACACCACATCAGCACACGTAACGAGGTTACAAACTTAAGAGCTAAAAATTACTTACTTTGATGGAACAATGGTGAAGTTTGATTAGTATGTAGTGACATTTTAAGAGCTAAAAATTACTTACTTTGATGGAACAATGGTGAAGTTTGATTAGTATGTAGTGACATCTTCCATACATAGTGTACCGTAACGTTATTTTTTTTCTTTCTAAAATATGGCATGCTAAAGTTTATGATCTAGCAGGTGATGAATATAGGAAGTCTTTCTGGAGTCTATCAAGGAGTGGATACATGTAATGTTGCTAAGATCTATTAATAATTATCTCGATTCTAAATTCTTTAAAGTAAACCGTTTCTATAGGCCCTGCCACTCCATTTTTTTGCAAACTTCTTGATTATCTTGGTGGTTATATAAGCTATTTTAGCCCTCCAAGTGCCAAATCACCTCTAACCTTATCTCCATTATCAGGTGATAAGCTACCATCTATAAGAATTATCAAATGGCAGTTGCGATTAGAGTTCTTTTCTTATGAAACTCTGCATGATTTAAGAATCACCCAAAAGGTAACTAATCCTTGGAATTTTTTGGATGTTAGCATGATAAACAATTAATTGACATGTTTCTTGAATAGGTCATACCCAAAAATATCTGTGTAGTTCTTATAAACTGCTTTAGAATTATCCAAATCACATATAGAATTATATCAAATGATGGTGGTCAGTTTAGAGGTGGGATAATTGGACAATAATCTGGCTGATATATTATCTTATGAGTAACAATTTTGTATTCTTCTGATTGGTTTCCCTGTTTTTATATCTGATACAAAGAATGGACTCGTAAATTTGCTTTTAATTAGTACTATCAGATTATCTATGTGGTTATATTGTCTTCAGTGTCTCAATATATATGTCAATTGTCCATAGAATTTGACCTCCACCACTTCTGATTCAGTTTATGTGTGGAGTTGATAAAAAGGCACCGACATTGATTAAGGTTATGAGTTCCATAGCTTCCTTGCAAAAGTTTAGCTGCTAAGTGACTTTTAGCGGTCGAGTGTACATTCTCAAATTTTGAAGCCGCAAAGAGTTCATGTATTGCAGGTACAGGCGTTTTCCACATTGGAAGGGTTCGGTTGATGTCTCGGTCGTTGGATTATGTTCAACTCAAAATGAGAACCATTAACCCTTATTTTAGATTTGATCCGAGAATTATCCTATAAGCTATTGGATTCAGCTAATTTTTGGTATGCAAGGGCGGTATTTACATCTGAGAAGAAATTTTGATGTCGAAGTTGCTGATGTAAAACCTTCAAGGCCTTCCTCTCAGGTTTCCAAGAAAAGAAGTAAAGAAGCTTTCGTCGGGAGAGGTATACAGTTTTCTATTCTCAGTTCCATGTTATCTGCTTGATTATCTGCTCCTAGCTCTTTATCTTTTGCCTCAATAGAATGGATAAACATAACACAGCCTTTTTGTCTTCCTTTTTACCCGAATCTACAGAACTCGTGTTTAATTAGTCATTTTATTATAGCCCCACCAAAAGTTACACACCAGATAATCGGTGATTTATAGGAGGAAAGTAAGGTTACAGTTACCGCTAATGTAACTGGAGCGACAAAAAGTACTTTTAGAGTTCAGTGGTTCAAAACATTTTCCTCAATTATTAACCATTCATGTTGTGCTTAACAAGCACGATACTCAACAAGTAGAATTCAGCACATATGTAATCGTCTTTTATGCATAATTTAATATAGGTTCTCACATTCTGATCTACCGATCTGAATGCTTAACATTATTCCGTTTTCTTTATAGTTTATGGGAGTATATGGTGCATTGATATGGTCACTTGGAAAGTATTTACACACCAGAAGTCGCACGTGCATGCATTGAGTATGCTTCTTTTATGCTCTATACAGGGACCTACCAGCACATCAACGTAAGCTGTTAATATACATGCTCTTAATGGACATCGATCTGAACAAAGAACAAAGTAGTGAAACACGTGAATTCATCAATTTTTCTATTCGATATGTGTGATTTTAATGTTACTATACCATTTTTCAATCGTGCATTCATATGAATTTTCAGTAGTCACCTGTTTTGTTTCTAAAAAGCAGCGAGTATGTTGCTGAAATGCGCATGAAAGATCTAAAGAAATGGTGGCCTTTTGGATCACTGGGTGATCCTGACAACTACGAAGATTTTGGTTCATATTAGTCTGCAATGCTGACAGTTCTCTCTGATCTAAACTATCCGGCTGATATTAATGGTTCAGATGATACAACAAAACACACAGTGGATGCAAACTATAAGTAATGAACTATAAGTTTCACTGTGAAAATTCTATCTTAGTCGATGCTGATATGCAAAACTCATTTTTGGTCTTTTGACAGCAACCGAAATACAAATCTCTAATGGAAATGAGGATCAACCCGAGCCTACAACTGGTATGCCTTTTTTGTTTACTTGTGCTTTGGATTCCTTTAAGTTTGAATTTATATTTTTTTTGTTTTATAGATATAAGTGAATCTTCAGGAGACAATAAGATTACAGGAAAAGGTATAAATGAAGGCTCCTCGGGTTTGGTTTCTAGCTAGGTGAACAACGGTCAATGCCAACAAAAAACAGTGTCACTGAAGGTGCTATAATTGGGAATAGTGTGGTTTTTATAACAATGAGTCATATGTAGACCTGTCAGGAAGGAAACCTAAGGAGTTCCGTTTGGTATCTGATATAGTAAAGGATCCTGCAAGTGAATTACGTGCATGTTGTGACACTATAAATCCTTAAAAGGTTAATAGTAGGTTCACAACAGAAATTGAAGATTCTGTTCCCTTTCGTTTAAATATTTCATTGAACATGATACCATATTTGATTATGTGTCTCTTACCTGGGGTCATATCATCTGCTACAAGTGTTCTTGCAAGTCTAGGTCAGTACCAATTGTTTTTATCGATGAACCATAAGATATAACCTACATATCAGCACTCATAAAGAAGAAATGAACAACCAGATGTTATTCTATCCCAAACCTACTTGGATTTTATGTTTTGGTTAAGTGAAATATATTGTGATCTCAATTCTTGATATCTGTTTCTTTACGTAGGCTTTTAGCTGCGCATTTGGCCAAGCTTTATCCATCTAAGATACTTGATTCCACTTGCAGCTGAACCAAAGGGGATCAATACCTCCATGGCTCCACCGCCACTGCCTACTCCACCAATGTATATTCAGTATGGATTGCTTGAATATTACTTGCTAACTGGTGTTAAATGTCGGAAGCTTGGTGTGCTGATGGAAGCTTGGTGTGCTGTCGAATATTACTTGCTAACTAATTGCTGATGCACACAGGTTCAACAACTGGTCTTCCCACCATCCTCCTTTGCTATTACCACTATTACAATAGTCACCAATCGGATGTTCTACCATCCCTTTGACAGGTCAAAACAGCAGATAGTAAATTCAACTCATTTGGGTCATATTATATCTTTTCAAATAATTTTTTTGTTGAATTTTAGAACTGTTTGGAATACCTAACCATTTGATGTTATCTTGAAAGTTAACTTCAGCGAGGGTTGTGGATGTGATTACAACCAAATCAAGATCCCTATTGATTTTCACGTGATACCAAAAAAAGATGCCTTATCCTAAGTCAAGAAACAAATGAGTAGATTGATGTTAACGATAGTCTACATATGACTAATTGAATAGCTTATGGCTATTGTGTAAAGGTTGTGAGGATAATTATATTTGAGCTAAAGATCCTATTTACAGAATTTTCCAATAATTTCATGTTTTTTCTGAATCCTCATTTTGCTTAACAAATGAATTGTTTCCTCTTTTTATGTTTCATTGTACGTCTTCATCCAGGTATCTTTTAATTGCATAAATGATTCATCTTACCTATTCAGAATGCACTGCTAGGCCTCCTCATTTCTTCAAAACAAAGCTCTTTCTTATTCTATTGTTCTAATCATTTACTGTGAAACGACCTTATGCCAGCCTCTATCATTCTATCACTGTGCCTTTGCTATGACATATGTTGCAACAACCACCTGTTCATATTTTCCATCTATAACATACATGCGCCAAGGAGTTTCGTCAAGGAGTCTTCCCTCTAGCTCATTGAAAAGGTATGTCGGACATTAATACGTAGTATATAAATGTTATATTATCTGCTCTAATTTCAGGAACCTGAACGGGTCACCTTTTCCCGTTGCCCAGTTGAAACCAATGTTGGGGACAATGTAAAACCCGTGTGTAGAAAGGGGTACACGCTCGAGATAGCATGCTGATACCAATTGAAAATAAACAAAAAAAAACTCATCATAAATCATTGAATCCTTCTGTTGCAGTTGCTTTTGGTTTGCTTTCCCCGTTGCAGCCGCGCTACTGACACTTCTTTCGGCGTCTTTTTGCTTAGCTCCTTTTTTTAACAAGCAACAAAGTAGTATGCCACATATTAGCAGCAGGCTTACTATTAAATCACGAACTGCAATAAGAATGATCTCTTTGGTACACTTCAGGTTTTTTCTATTTTTAAGATGTCACAGACTATACATGATCGACTATTACCTTTCATCTTTTAGTTGTCCACATCATTTATACATTTATATATGGTGTTGTGGCTTTCTTTCTTGGAGCTCAGGATGGTATTGGTAAGGTAATATGTTTCTAATATCATTCTATGTTGGTTCAGAAGCTGGTCTCAAAAGCTCTATGAGTACCTTTTGTCTCGGAGTTACATCACAGGGTACCAGCCCTCAAAGGATGATTTGACCGTTCATGACTTTAGTATATAAAGAAATAATCCTGTATGAAAAAGAGTACATCTTCTGTCTTCAACGAGAGGCACTGATTGCGGTAATATGTAAGGAACTGATTAATTGTTGAAGACGTAGTGAGACGTTAATATGGATTATTTGAGTTTAGGCTTACCTTTCATAAAGGTCACGGCTTATATAAGTTCATGGTTCGGGTTTAACCTGATAACTCGATAAATGTATAAACCTTCGTTGTGTCTTATTTTATTTGAGGCCCATTAACAAATAACACTCTTAAATCCTAACTGTTATATCATCACCGGCAATTCGGGAATCAAATGTTGAGTTAATCCTTGCGGTGCAGGACGTTGACTCAATGTTGGTGCAGGACCTTGACTCAATGTTGGAAAAGAAGGATTCAATTATAAAAATAAAAAAAATGATTCTGGAATGTCAAAAAGTCGATGGCACCATATATTTATGATAAATTCAAATGATTTTGTGTAAGGTTGTACGCATTTAGCTATGTGTTCGTCTTTTGTTCCAATTAGCTAATATAATATTGTTATTTCAAAGCGTAGCTTTAACTTTATAAAAACTCAGTATAATGTCATTATCGCCAATATTACAAAAGGAACCATTTATGTTATGCATATATTAGAAAACTAAGATTTATTAGATGTGGTTGGTTTGACAACATGTCAAAATGGGTGATCTTGGTATGGGTCAGGTTGGTTCGATCCAAACTAAACCATAAGTTTTAATCCTAATAAAATCATCACTAATTCTTTGCAATCCGTTGCTGCAAATTTTTTTAATGAAACTCATGGCTGCATCAATGATAACAACTCGTACGTTTTTGGCTTAGGTTGTAATATAAACACCGAACAAAACTATTCAAATTTCGGCTACAATTCATTTAAAGATGCAGTCACAAACTTTTCTCGAAATTTCAGCCTTCGCAAATATGAAATTTCAGCCTTTGCAAATATGACATCACAAATTTATTAATTTTTTTTGTTAGCCGTGACTAGGGGTGTCTTTCAGTTTGGTTATCGGTTTGTTCTATTTATTCGGTTAATTTTTTTTTAGTCAACCCGAAAAACGAACCGAACCGAAATGAAAACCGAATTTGAATTCAGTTCGGTTCTCGGATTAACCCGAATAACCCGAATTATCTGAAGTTTTCTAAAAAATACATAATTATTTAAATATTTAGCAAAGAATATCATTTCAAGTATAATTGTATTTTTATATTAAGATTAAATTCTAGTTATTATTTAATGTATATAAATATATATATATATATATATATATATATATATATATATATATATTATACTAGCATCGTAACCCGCCCAACGGGCGGGGTCGTTTCGTAAATCTTTTTTAAAAGTACATTTATGTATTAGTTTTATCTGTTTGCAGTGGGACTTGTTTTATCTATTTAAATTGTTTTCTTTTTCCCTAGGGTTTTTGGTTTGTGCGTTTTTAATTTCTTTAATTTGTAATTTAACCTTTAGTATATTTTAGTTATATTTTACGCATAAGTAACGTTAATGTTTTGTTAAAAATAGTGTTTTTCTAATTTATGAATGTACATAAATCTACGTCAAGAACCAACAAATTCTAATCTTATCTTAGTCCCTCTCATATTTTCTAATAAGTTAGAATTAACCTACGCACATATAGCAACTTAGTTGGCGTTTTTAGTTTCTTGAATTTGTAATTTAACCTTTAGTATATTTTAGTTATAGTTTACGCTTAAGTAATGTTTATTTGTGGTCAATAGGCATGTTCGGTTCGTATATCTTTTTTAAAAGTACGTTTGTTTATTAGTTATATTTTTTTGCAGTGGAACACATTTAATTAAAAGGAAACCAAAAGAAAACTAACATTTGATATTTTTAGGCATTGGTCAACCCGACGAACGCCATTTATCCCATATGAATCTTTTGTTGTACAAATATAATGGGTGGGTTTTGATTTGTAAATAGTTTTTTAATTAGTACATTTGTGTGAAGTAAAAATAGAGATGTTTGCGTTACAAAACCTTTGATAGTGCTAGTTGTGCCTAGATAAATTATATTGGTTGGATTTAGACATGTCATTTTCTGAGTGATTTTACCGTTTTGGTGAAATGGATATCAAACGGCGAGCCTCGACAAGGGCGAAGCCGGATTCAACAAAGGTGTGTCGTCGTATACCCTTCCCTCTTAGTAACTTGCTACCAAATGGTTTCATAGTGAGGTTTCACGTACGGGGTTGTTTCTAATTTATTATCAACATGTTTTTATTTATCTTGTCTTTCATTTCACTAAAATTACTTTTTTCCTTGTTCTTTTATTTCGTTTGGTTTGGTTTTTAATAGTCTACGTATCTTTTTGCATTTTTTTCAAACAGCTTATTGGCTTATTTATTGCTTTTTCATCAGTTGATTTCAACAATCATTTAGCCAATCTTTTTCTTTCCTTATTATCTTCTTTTTCTCTCCAAAACCAAACCATTTGGTCCATTGTTTCTCAAAAACGATTATCTTGTCGTTTAGTGACTGCGGTCACTTTTTGATTTTTAGGTTACTCAGCTTTTCTTATAAGCTTTTTAAAATTTTTATTTTTTTCATTGATCTTAGAATCTTGTTTTAGTAAGCCTTATATTCAAGTCATATAGTTGGGTTCTTAAAGAACTCGACTATTTTGTCTTTTAGTGATTTTTTAATTTTGCTTATTTTAGCTTATTTTTAGTGCTTATTTGAAATTTCGTTTTACAAAAAGTTTTTAAATGTGTTTTTAGGTGTTTTTGCCTTACCTAATTTAGTGGCTTATTGAAGTTTTTGTTTTTTTTATAAGTGGTTGTAGCTTATTTCAATAAGCTATGGGGTGCTTATTGTCAAAGTGCCTTTACAAAAGTTGTTTATACTTGAAAATATTGACTTCAGTACTGTAAGTTTCACAGTAAGCTTAAGTTTTGCTTATTGGTGCTTATAAGCATATTAAGATAGCTTTTAGATTATTTTGAGGCGAAAATCATATTTTAATCTTAGTTTCACTTTTGCTTTCTCATTTGTTTTATTTTAGGTATTCTTTTTTGAGTTCATAATGAATGAAATTGGTCTTAAAAGGCCATTAAAGTTTTTATAATTTTTGATTTTAGGTTTTTTAGTCATTTTGGTTTTTAAAATTAATTTTTATTTTTAATTTTTAGTTTATTTAAGTTATTTTAAACTTGTTTTAAAATTTTTGAATCTTTTGAGTATTTTATTATTTTGTCTCGATTTGCATGATTTACGTAAATCGCGCTTTTATTTTACGTCTTTTGTAGAATTTAGAATCGTCTTTCCATATTCTTATTATTCTTCGATCAATATTCAAATCCGTCTTCTGAAATCTCAAATTCACAATCTTTCTTTGTTATCAACGTCCAACGACCTCGGGCAAAATATTATATGTCTTTTGAAAAAAAATACGTACCGTATTTTTGCTTATCCTATATAAAAATTATCATCATATCTTTTCATATCATAATGTATATTACACAAGTTCCAAAGTTCTAATAATAGAGGCAAAACAATACAGTATGTAATAAGTTATTAACTGAAGTTAACTTGCTAAAAATTTACAACATCAAACTTCAATTGATTATGGTTGTATTTAGTTAAATAGATTTATAATATGCTCCACTATATCATTTATTTAAAAGATTAGAATCACAAAACTAAAAATTATGTCAAAGATAAATATTTCAAACTTGAATATTTAGGTTTAATTTTATAATTGGTGTTTGTTGATAGTTGGTTATTAAAACTGTCATCATTGTAAACATGTCCATGGCACATAATTATTATATGTTTTATTCGTCTCATTTTTATTGTTTACGTTTTTCTAGTATGAAATTATTTAATTGTTCATTATTAAAAATATATATGAAAGTTTGATCAAATTTAATGTATAATCATTAGTTATTATAAACTTTAAATAAGACTTTATTAATTAGCTAAAAGTAAAGCTGATTTTTTGTCAAATAGTTAAAAAAAATCTAGAATAAATGCATTTTTTGAAATTATGCGTTTTTTTTTTCTCAGAATACAATTATTTTAAGACCGATATCTACTATCTCAATATTTGCAGATTCCAATTTGTAACAAATAAAGATTACATAGAAGTATGATATTTATAGATATTTTACACATTTGAAAAAGAATTCAGTGCTTCGGAGGTAGGTTTAAACACACTTTTGTAAAGTTTTTAGCATTGTTTGTTATATAACATTAAGAAGTTATTTTGTTTTATATATTAATATGGTTAATTGGTGACTGTGATTATGCGGCGTGGATAACAACTTGTTCGAGTTAATCAGGACACTCAGTCGGACTACAGGCATTTGGACATTTGAACACCAGAAAATCAAGCGGTTTTCTCGATCGAGTCTGAAGTGTGACATGCACGACACCTTGTTTACTTTATATCTGTGTTTCATGTTTGTGTAACCATTCGTGTCTTGGATCTGTAGACCTTTTAAAATGAATATAATTGAACTATGCCTATTGCAAAACATAAGTGTATCTATTTTTTTGTTGGTCAAAGTCTTCCAGATTGTGTTGCGAATGCATACAAGTGTCTAAATTATTATTGTAACGATATGTGTATTTTGTAATTATATAAAACTTCTGTTGCATCAATCTCATTCATCAAGTACCAAACCACTTTTGACATGAACACGACACACTTGACCCCTTTTCACCCAATGCAGTGAAGAATAATTCTTGTCTTAAGTTATATAACTAAAGAAGTTCCACATGATTTTCTGCAGTTCCTTTGCAAGTTTTTTAGGTAGTCAGGTTTCGGCCAAATCCGCACTCCAGCGTTAATTGCTGGATCTAGTGAAGGAGGTGATGCCGCTTTTGAACTTAAATACATTAACCAACTGACATGTCTTGCACAGTCGCCCTAGTTTCACAAGTAGACGACCAATCGTTGTTATTTTTAACGTGTTTTCACTGTTGTTTTCTTCTTTAGAGCCAGAAAACTCGCATACGCATAGGCATTTGTGTGAACAGGTATTGATGTGGAAATAGACTGCATTATGCATGCTACTCGAAAGAGTAGTCCTTATTTTCCCATCCCATCCAAGCACAATGCTCAAAGCAATTCAAATCAGGGACAAGCATTACAGTCTCTACTTAATTTTGTATCTATACAAAAGGCCTGTAGTCTCAAGTTAATTTTTTTTTTAAACTTTAACGGTAAAGCTCAGATCTCAATCTATCTTTCATTGATAGTTGGAAATTTTGGCCCCCATATAGCTCATCGTGTACAAACGCTCATCGTGCACAAACAGATTATAAATGGGAGGGGAGGGAAGGTTGTGTTTTAACAAAATTACAGTAAATCATGTCCACACAATCAGATTAAATGTGTGAGTTTCCTTACAGTTGAGCAATTAAGAACAAAAATTAATACCTGTAGACAGCCTCCATCTATTGGCTATCAGCAAGAAAGGATCAACTCATATCAGCAAGCCCCAATAAGAGGTTATGAGATACCAGTCATAAACCCCTATCAGCAAATATGTATCAGCAAGCAAGAATGCATGTACGCTTAATGATTTTAAGCAACACTCAGATGAATCTTTCTATGCGGTTCATATCCAAATAGCTATCTGAACAGGAACCATTTCTCCTGGTACTTGTCGCGTCTCCATTCATTTTTTATTATGGTTATCAGCATTGGTTGTTACAGAGGTATAAGTTTAAGAGCATAAAAAGTAATTAAACGTCATCCCACCCATTTTAGACACCCAGTTACCCATATCAACCTGTTAATGATATCTTCAATCCATGGTATTATCTTTTTTGTCTTTCTCAATCAAATGTAGGAAGATCCACAATCACCCATGGAAATTAATATTCATGTCCTCTATTTCTTGAGAATACAGCCGAATGCGTTAGCAAGTGCAGAAGTTATGAAAACAGGATGCCTGAATACCAATCTTTAAGTTATCAAACATATATTCTCCACTTTTGTACTAAAAGAATTCATGAGGCTAATGGGTGCTAAATAAAAGCGGCTTGCTGGTGATGTGCTTGCAGCTACACATATCGTTCAGGAGGCGAGATGGAGGCTTGACTTCGGAAACTTTGAACTCGGGTGCCTGTAATATTGCTTAACTTGTTCAACAAAATCTGACATTGTTCAAGTTTCCATAATATTGCAAAAAAAATTATAACGTAACTTATTAAAATCGAGTTATAAACTTCAAACTTAACCTGAGGGTCGCTTAAAACATGTGTTAGCTCTTCTTTTCTTACTCCAGATAATCCTAAGATTTAATGGTGAACAACCAGCTCAACTTCGCCAGCAATGTGCAGCGTGTGATGAAGTAATAAATCACGATGATCACTTTTATGAATCAAATAAGTAAAATAATGAGAACAGAACGGGAGAATTAATGGGTTATTTTCTCAAATCACAGGTTCTAACCTTCTTTGGGTCTACGCCTTTGAGTGCTGATACTTGCTCGCAAAGTTTCTGTAATGAGGCCTGTATAGCAATACAAAGGTCAATGTACTGTAACTTATAGAAACTATATACTATAGTAATAAACTTATACAACAATATCATTCCGACAAAAAGACAACTTCACCTATAAATAATTTGGTTAAGATCAAAAAATATTTTTTTAACAACAAAAGTTCACATACCAGCTCATGGTCTTCTAGCATAATTCCAAGTAAAAGGTTATCCTAAGTGGATGTTAGTGATGTATTACTATATGTTTTTGCTTTGTTTGGTTATTTGTATCCTTATGAAGTGGCAATCCCAGACGAAAATTCAGTTACCTTATCGCAATCGAATAAGAACCTCTTTAGGTGTTGTTTTAAGAGCTGCGCCAAACATCACACAACCTGTTGCTACAGATATTTCCCTTCTTCCGGTTCAAGTTCCTTTCTCTACTTAGCTTCGTACCATTCTTTCACCTAAAAAAACATAACAATAAAAAGGGCGTTTTAGTAAGCTTGTTTGAAATACCTAATGAGTTTCCCTATTATGAAAATAAAAATACACTTATTAACACATGTTTGAAAGTTTGTTGGAGCCAAAAAATATTAGGTTTCTTCAAACATTAAGAAGAATGAGACGGTAGTCAGTCCAATTAATGGTAATGGTGATATCTTATGTACCAAATTTCATAATCAACTTCATGCTAATGGTAAGTATTTAAAAAAAATATTTGATTTAAAGGTCATGACAGAATCTTGAGATTACTTTAGTAATTTCTTAAAACTATCAGCTTCTACAAAGACGTAAACCTGCAACACCCATTCCACAACCAACCCAGTAAGAAGCATAAATAAATTGATATGCATAACCGGGTACCACCAAACACCCCCGTTTTGAAGATTGTAACGCCTATATGATAGGTCATGAAACATTTTTTTTCCAAAATTACTAAAAACCATATGAATATTTAAACACCATATTGAAAATAAAGATAGAACAACTTACACCAAAACATATCGCAGCTTCTCCATTAGACCTAATCACAGCAGTCCCTAATGAATTCCAAACAAAAGAAAATCAACGACTAACTTTCAATATTTGAGCTTGAACACAAACACCAGTAACCATAATAGTAAGAATGAAACACCAACATGATTTCGATTTGTCACGTATGTCGGCCGCAAGGGAAATGGACAGCGACGAAGGAGTGTTTAATTAGGTATATGTGAGAAAGATCTGGAATAATGGTGGCGGTATAAGTTCTGAACTTCTGATATATAATAGAATTTTAAGGCCAGTTGGGAGTTGTTTTTAAGCCCATTCAAGTTCAGCAAAGGCCCAGGTAAGATCATTAAATGCAACACTTCCTAATATCGCCCAACCCATAACATATAAAGAATATATCCAAGCTTATGGTATGTACTAAATTGCATACTATTAGTTAAGAAGATTATTAAAGAGACAGATTAAATTAAAGATAAAAGGGGAGGGGTTTATACTCGTTGCACAAGAAAATGTCTGCATACATATGAGCCGACATTAAGAAACTATGGCTGCAAGATTTTGACTTTGAATACTATGCAGGAATGGCTCCCTTGGGTCTGTACAAAAAGCACGTATCAGATGAACTATCAACAATTGTACCATTAGTGGTAGACAGAGGAACAAAAGAAGAAATCATCTATTCATTCAATTCTGTTACTTTTGCAAGAACCTGAAGTCGATCAAAGGATTCTAATTAACCATTGACTAAATCAACTTGTTGACTGTCAATCTGTAGTTGTAAATCTTTTGTTGTACTTGACCATTGACTGAATCAACACATTAGCATAAAAAATAACTATATTAGCATATATCAATAGACACAGACACACACACGCTTACACGTGTATACGGAATACATTTAAGACCCTGTGTGTTAGTGTAATACTAAAAGTTTACAGTTATACCAGTTCTTTTATCTCGATTGCTCTTAATATCAGTATAGCTATTGTATGAATAGCCAACTCCAGTAGGAAAACCACAAAACAACAAACTTGCCACGACAAAGTGAATCAATGACATTTGCCGCTTGAACTATGGACGACAGTTCCCTCTTGGCTTTCTCACAGGTACCTTTCGACCATACCATTGCTTTTGCATTTTTACTTTTATATTTCTTATGGCTTTACTTCAATTCTTCTACACAATACTTAACCGTCGCCTTATCAAAAATCCTCACCACCCAAATGACTCTCACCACCAACCACTTTCACTGTTCTTTCCTTGTGATAGTGAGAAGTGGCACATCAAACTCTGGTGATGACTCATCTTCTTTTCTTTTTCCGGTCATACGCGTTTGGGCAAAAGCTTCTACTGTTGCATTTCTTGCTCCTGTCCAAGTCATTACACAAACAGAATGCTTTGCTTAGTGTAAATTTTGCTACTAATCTGTTTATAAAATAACCTCTTCATGAGTTGCAAAAGAAGATCAAGCAGCCTCCTACACACACTTATTATTATCCAAATCCTTAAGAGATCTGTGAGAACTTACTCAAACTGCTCATGTTCATCCGGGTGACCGGTTCCCTGAAACAAAAAACCACATAACTTAAAACATCAGACATGCATATCACCCCCGGACTTCCAAGACATAAAAAACCACTTTCTATGTTTAATGGTGGTAGTAGGATTTGAATCATGGTTTCTGTGATAAGCCATCAGAAAGATGTAGTTACTATTTAATATCTTAGATTATTGAAGCTTAAAAAGACTGTTTACATACCTCAATTTAGTGAATATTGCAGGCTGGAAATCATGATATGGCCCAACTTGCTGTACCAATTGCCTTAATAAAAACAGTAGAAGAAGGACACCCCTTAGTGGAATGCAACAGTCTAAAAACCGAGCTATACCGGAGTGTTTGTTCAATACTTTTATTTTGTATTTTTAATCATACAAAATAAATTTGACATCTTTTACTTGCTTATAAATTAAAGAGACTATAGACAGATTAGAACGCCATCCCATCCCTAAACCACATTTGCTAACAACAATAATAAGATTATAGTATTTGGATTTTATCAATAAGATCAAACTGATATTTTGATCAATAAGATAATATTATTTTAAAGAGAGTAACTAATCTTTAACATCCATGATTTTATGAATAAAATGTTTATATTGATCAGATCAATTTTATTTGTTTATTCGGTATAATTATAACGGCTTTATTGAACAATTTTATGAATAAAATCTTTAACACAGGTTCGTAAACAATTAATGAGATGGGAGCATTATAATCATGGAAGATCCTAACCGAAGAATACAAAAGTGATGGTTGCAATGAACTCTGACATACCGACTATAAGTGTATCGGGGTGGATTGCCTCCCCTGGAGTTTCGATAGTAATTTTGTATATTGGTATTTTGTTGTGGGTATAAGTTTGTCTCCTAAAATTTGATCATTTATGTTAGCTAAGTGATAATGGGGGTTTTGTGTTACTGAGTATTGTGTTTATAAATAGTAGAAATAACGCAGATTTGGACCGATATTGCAAGTTACTAAATTAGTAAGTCCGGTCAAAAAGTGGCTAAATGTGTTCAAGTGAAGACACGTGTATGGTTGCTATTAGTTAGGTTTGTGGTAAAAATGAGATTTAAAGTGTTTGATTTACTGCCAAACGTCAGTTATGTGAGAACCAGGCTTACCACCCAATATGCCAAGGCTCTATGCAAACGTGACCGTGACATCCAGTATAGGTAGATATTAGGTTACATAAAAGGTCTGTCGCAACAGATACCATTAATATATAGTTTTATTAGATTATATCAGATACCATATATTTCAGTAGAAGATAAATTTAATTTGTTCCCAATAGATGTGAGATGGATTAAATAGAAAATGTCTGGTATGAACTATGCTACTTTAACATAATAATGTAGGAAAACTTTTTTCTTTTATAATTAATCCATAATAACTATAAACAAATTAATTTTACAAAAAAACACTGACCTGAGCAACATTTAGCAGACTTCAATCTTGTCCAGTAGAACTCACATTAGGAACAACAACATCTATGAAGTCCAACGCACATTGTCGAAACCACCTAACTTTATGATGAATTGGTATACATTGATTTAAACCTGGAACGTGAAATGTTTTACAAAGATTCATCAAACGTCAAAGATGACAAACTCTCCCAAACACCATGTGACAAAGGTCATATATTAAAACCGAGTTAACCATTTGATATCAAAACCTTAAGGAGACAAACCTAATGGCTTTTAAGTTTCGACGTATTAGGGTTTGACATTCACGCCTCCAGGATCTGTTTCCACAGTTTCGGAGCTATCTTTATAGTCAAAGCGAGAGATTTGAGGTGTTGCAGCTGGTCGAGGTGGGAACCTGTACTACTGGTTCTTCTGGCTTTTGATAATATAATCTTTCACTTTTCTACATAAAATTGGTAAAGTATATAAATTATACATTACTAAAATCAGTAAAATGAAGCTTATATCCCAAACTGTATGTTTAGATTATAAAGATACGGGATAATGTAAGTGAAAAAAAACGAAGCTTGCAACTTCTTTATTAAACCAACAATTTCTTTTGTCTTTCTAGAAATTCTTAAGCCATTCTCGTCATCCAGAAATTTCTTTTGCTTTTGTAACGAAATGATAAAATCTATGCTATTGATTTGCACAAACCGTAAGGATGAAGCTCAGATTCAAGTTCCATTTTGCAAACTTCCATCATTGTTGTAGGAAGATGATATTTCATGCAGAGTAAATCTATATTTATATTCTAAGGTCGTCAATTATTTGACACTTAAACTGCAAAATAGAGTGGTAGCTTGATACCAACCTTCAGAATGGAATTTGACAATTGGGGATACGCTAGTAACAACTGGTGTGCGTGTTCCTTGTTTTCAGTAGCAATCGTCTAACAAATTTAAATTGGTAGAATCACCGGATTCTGGATTAGCAACGGTTTTCTGAACCGAAGAGTTTTTAGAGGATGATACGCCTGAAAATTCGTTTATATATCAGTAGATTTCTTCTTGGAAACATGAGCATGTGAGGATTTGCTCAAATGTGGTGATTTCAGGGCAAACATAGAAGATGATTTTTGAATGTCTTTTGTTGGTTTTTTAGCCTTCTCACAAGCATCTCCATTCCGGGGAAGATCGCTTGAAGTATTGTCTTTTTTTCACTTAATATACCAGTAATAAACCATCATGGGTAATGCTATGTATTAACCAAACCCACCGGACCAAGATCTTCCATTTCAACTAACCCCTCCTCTTTGTGCCACTACGCAACCCACCCGATGCGAAATCTTAGCAAGTCTAATTGGTATGATGTCTAAGAACTAACCTTCTTTATTTTCCCCAAATCTACACTCTAATTTCGATTGAGATCAACTCCTCTGCCTTCATAGAATAGATAGAAACAAAACACAAAATTGATAAAAATTATATCTGCAAGCAGATAAATGATTCAGAACAGTGTATCAACATACTCATTTTTTCCCCTTTACCCAGTGTATCAGCAGACTCATAAAAAAGGATCAATTCAACACACTTGTTTATGGAACAAACACTTGTTTACGGAACGGAAAATCCTTGTACCAGCAGAGTTATCATCTTTAATTGTTGCGTTTTTTGCTATCTTAATGGGTGTTTGGGTCAACGGTTAGCTTTGCCTGCACACTTCCTTAAGAAGTGTTTGGGCCAGCTGTATCATTGTATCAACATAATTATTCAGACTTGGTCTATGAAACCGGTCACCTAACCTGGTCTATTAAATAGGGTGACCTGATACAATCTATCAGTAGACTCTTTTAAAAAAAGATCAGATCACCTCCTTAAATCGTTTTAGAAAAATAAGCAATCCCAAACACCTCATTATTAACTAATATTAGAAAACATACTAACAAATTAAATCTTTGCTTACTTCAGAAGTAAAATTCGACCAAGAAGTATGTATTCAAATAATAACTTATATTACGAAAAAATTCAACAAACAACACATTATGTAGGACAGTTAAGTTAGAAACCAGGTTTACCCAGATATTTAGTTGCATTGAGTTCTCCACGTTGAAATAACCACTACATAATCTTTTTAAGTGATATTTTTGGACAGATAGCACATGCAATGTATCTAAGATAATGATATGTTCGTCTCTTCTTCACAGAATCTTTGTCAGTTATATTTTGTGTGATGTCATTTGAAGAATGAGCAGTCGTAAGGGGCCTTTTTATAAATCAAAGAATCAGTTTAAAGTTCTTAATAAGAAAAAATCCTATCTCACATAATGCAACCGCCCACTTTCTAAAGTGAAAACACAATATACATGAAGGAATATATATGAAGTTTATATAAATTCCAATATTACCTTTAATCCATCAAATAAGGTGTCCCATCATGCTTCCAATGTATGTCCTATTGTGCCCTATAATATAAGCCTCATCCTTCACACCAGCAAGGGATATCCGTATGAACTTCCTACCCAAAGTAGCAGCAATCGATGATGCCTAAAGATAATTTTCTGAGGTAAAAATATACACCTTGTGTAATAATTGATTTTAGCTTTACCCTGATAAGCAGTTTTATTGAAGCAAGGAAATGATTATTAGGAAGTCATTATATGATCTCTTTATTTTTTGAAGCACAAGCTAGAGTCCAATTAAGAAAACAGATGCATGGCCTTCCTGTTTGCGTCACACGTTTCCAGTCAGATGTAGTCGCAGCTCATCTTATAGTATCAATCGTTTTTTAAAGAGCGTACCTTTTTTACACGCCTGCAATCCAAAGCCACCCATCCTCGATGTGTTATTCGACTGCTTATATGAACCTTTTAAGACACAACAGGCACAAACAGGAAGTGACGGGTTGTGGGGATAGATAGAGGTCTAGTGGAGTATTTCTTTTACATGATAAGGATAGAGCTTGTTATCATTTTGTTAAAAAATTGATTCGTACACTAAATGTTTCAGGGTCACGTGAAGGGATCTGCTAGGAAAAACAGGTTGATTGTGACGTGCTCTTAAAAGAGTCTGCAACTTATTTAGGTCATTCATAAAAATGACTGGGGCAGCAAAGAATTGCTATTGCATTCATATTTAAGTGTCAAATGGCATAAAAGGCAACATATTTAGGGGTGTGCCCATTAGCTATATGGCTGCTCTAAACTATGGCGGCTAATCACATAAAATAATCAAGTAAGTTGCAGACCCTTACATAATCAAATATAATTAAAACCAGGGTATATAAGAAACTTTACATACATCTCTTCAAAATCTTTCTGAGTCACTTATATAGCGTTCCTTTGTTTAAGTCAGCTGCCTTATTTTTTTTTCGAGGTAACATACTTGTAGGTTTTAGAAGCAACTTGTTGAGTCTCTCTACGGATAATAAAGACATAAATTTGACCCACATCCCATTTAGTGCCACATATAAGAATAAAAACCTGATAAAGCACCCGCGGGAGCACCTTCAAATCATTTGTTGGCGGAATCGGCTATTGTTTTCACATCCTCGAGCATGTTGTAATCTGCTTGTGAATATATAATGTTATTACAACACTGAATTTGATCGACTCGTTCAATTTTCTTTACACGGTGCAGTCGTTTCATCCAATGATGCAACTATCTTTTTTCTTCAAATCAACTCATGGTGGCCAAACCTGTAATCCTAAATTTTAAAACATCAAATAGAACATTACACTTGAATCAAGATGTTGTGATTTAAATTTTAAAAGTTTTACCGGATGTCACTCGTGGGAGCACTTTTAAGTGCCACAGCTTCAATAACAATAAGCTGGCTTTAAATCATAAAAAATGCTGAATGAATCAGGCTATCAGTTATATCTAATTATGTGAATCATTGGACAAACTTTTGCTATGTAGGTTTAAGATAATTAGGTATTCGTTATGAATCAAGGCTGCTCTTTTCTGAAAATGGGTCGCTTTGCTTCCTTTTTAAGAAAAAAACATAAATCTCTCTCTATTATATAATCTAACATGAATAAAAAAAGATAAGGGAAGCCCAACGACCCATTCATTTAAAACACATCCCAAAATGACCCATAAGGGGCTGTTTGGACGCGCATTAATAAAGCAGATGTAGACCATATTGGAAGTGCTTACGTAGTCATTCCGGTTGATGGTCAAAGCCATTGTGAACTCAGTATACAACGTGTGCGGAAACCTATAGAACAGTGGTGACCTTTTCAAGCATCTACAGTGATAAAAATTGAGGGTGTCAGCTTGTTACATTTAACGATCAGTGCTATGAAAGAAAACTTTGATCTAAACCTTGCAAGAAATGAACTGAATTATGTTATAAGTTAACTTACCTATGATGGTTCAAGAAATCATTTGATTAGATGTGGAACCTTAACAGTTCATGTTGAGATTGATTTGTATATAAAGTCAGAACTATATCTTGATTTTAAAGTTATAATAACATCGAGCTAATCATAATGAAGTCTTTGTTTTTTATTATTTTCAAAATAAATACGTTGAGCATTTAAAATCAAATTTATAAATGATATCTTTATTCCAGTTTTTAACAAAATCCACAGCATCATTTTCAGTAACCCGTTCACAACCACTCAAATTAGTAACCTCTGAAGATGGGAATGGGTCATAGTTTTCAGTTACCTGTTCACAACGACTAAACTGAGATATCAAATCAAGTGCGATATCAGAAACTTCATCTTTTGTAATCATTGAATCAGTCGTATCACACTATCACCTGCACAATAAATGCCAGAAATATCACATTCACAATAATGTTCAAAGGGCACATAACTATGGCTGCAAGATTTTGACTTTAAATACTATGTAGGGATGGCTCCCTTGGGTCTGTACAAAAACCACATATCAGATCAATAATAAACAATTGTACCATGACTGCTACACGTAGGAACAGAAGAACAAATTATCTATTCATACAATTTTGTTGCTTTTGCAACAACCTGAAGTCGATTTGAGGATTCTACTTAACCATTAAGCTGAATCAAACAACAAACATTAAAACCCAGTTGATCTTTATATTTTTTGGGTTAGGGTTTACATCCCACTAATTAAAAAAAATGGATGACGGTTTTCAAATAATACAATTGATAGTGGTTGGGTTAGGGTTTAAAAGTAATACAATAGAAATCCATCAAAAAAACAAAGATGAAACACCAAATACGATCTATTCGGGATAAATTCATAAGGGATTTTTTAATAAACAAAGATCAAAGATCAAACAAAAATAAAAAATAGAATGTTATGAAAGATGAAAGATCTAATGTTTTTATTCACAAAGACGAAGGATCGCAGCCTTTTATTTTGTTTTTTATTAAGATTAAGATCCAGTTGAAAAGAGAATAATGGGTCGTCTGTGTGTTTTTCTCCAGGTGTGTGTGTGGAAAAAATGGGAAAAAAAATAAAAAATAAAAAGTATTTATACCTACGGTATGCAAACGCGATTTTGCACTAAAACGTGTTTCTAAAAAATGCGGCCCGCCCAAAATGAGATAAAAAAGGAAAAAAGTGATATTTTTTAGCCAAAACTCAAATCCTATTGGTTAAAAGATGTGACTGGGATTAAAACTGTGGTTTCAAGTCATAAATATACTTATATATAATATAGAGATTTGTATAATTTCGGTTTTCGATTCGGTTTTTAAACCCATATCTGACCCGAAAACCAAATTTGTAGTTCGGTTATGACCAAAACCTGAATTTTATTTTCGGTTCGGTTCTATCTCAGGTTCGATTCGGTTCAGTTTTCGGTTTTCGGTTTTCGTGGATCAATCCCCAAACAATAAACACCCTTAGCTGTGACATGATAATATTTATGAAAATTTTTTTGTTTAGAAATCTTGGATTATGGTTCTGTATTCGATGGTATGATGGTAATTATGTATAAGTTATTTGATCCATTAATTAGTATGGAGATAGTTATTTTTTAAAACAACTGCCCTTCATTTCACCTTCGGACTTAAAAACAATGAACTTCTTAGAAAGGAAACAGTTTCTTCTGCGTGAAATGAAGGGCAGTTTCTTCTGCGTTAAGGATCGCCTGACGAATGGACAAGCTCAAATGGAGGACGAAACCAAGGGGCAAGAACCATACTTTGCCTCGGTTACTTTTAGATAGTTATCAAAATGAAGATAACTAACCAATTCTTGAAAATATCAACAAAAATACAAGTACATAATTAAATGAAAAAAACAGCAAGCGTTGTACATCACTAGAGAGATGCTATATTCATAAAAGTTTTACATAGAAATTTTTATAAAATAAATTTATATTTTTAGCAATGTTTTGAAAATCGGTTTTGAATGTCGAGTCACTGGGTCACCGAGTTATCGGCTCAACCGGTTGGACAGCCGGGTGATCTGATTTACCATAAAAAATTTATATACACACTGCTAACAAATGTAAATAAAACAAAAAATGCGTTTAGACTTCTTATAAAAAATTCGGATTGTTTAACGAATTATATTATTCGGACTTTAAAAAATTTAAATTATTAAAAAATAATTTAAACATAAGTTTAACATTAGTTAAGCGCAAACTATAACTAAAATATAATAAAAGTTGAAAAAAATACATAAATTAAAATTAAAAAATTAACGTTATTTCGTTATTGTATATTGTCTGACACATAACACAACGTTTAATATATTTGTGTGTCTTTTATATGCATAATAAATTTGGACGAGTAACTGGTCATTTGATCTTTTATATCGCAGAATGTTGATAGTTAGAGCTTCAGATTAGGTATTTAAGATGCTAGAAAAGACAACTCCGCAAGTTAACCACAAATAAACGCTACTTAAACGTATACTATAACTAAAATATACTAAAGGTTAATTTACAAATTCAAGAAACTAAAATCGCACGAACCATAAACCCCATGGAACAAGAAAATAAACGACCCCGCCCGTTGGGCGGGTTACGACGCTAGTATATATATATATATATATATATATATATATATATATATATATATATATATATATATATATATATATATATATATATATATATATATATATATATATATATATATATATATATATATATATATATATATATATATATATATATATATATATATATATATATATATATATATATATATATATATATATATATATATATATATATATATATATATATATATATATATATAATGTAATTTGATTACATGATTGTTTGATGATTATTTTAATATTTATATGAGGTATTTATACGATGTAGATTGTCACAGGGAACCCTAAATCCCCTAGTAAATTAATCTAAGCTATTCCTGTAGGAAATCTAGCTATTATAGATCTAAACCAAGTTGTGGATATTTATGATCCCAACAAAATGGTTGAGATTCCTAGAAATGTAGATATTAGTTGATTGTGATATTGAAGAAGAATTGGCGAGATTAAAACTGATATCGATGTCATGACGATCTTTCTTTATAGAGTGGAGTTTGACAAAACGTTACCACCTAGAAAGATGTCATCTGATTCGTTGTCATCCAATTCTTAAATTTGGAAATCGAAAGGGTGATGCACTTGAGGCTGTCATTGGGACCATTACCCAAAAGCCTCATGCCATTAGTACCTTTCCGAGAAGTCTAATTGAATGTGTGAGTCATTTCATACTAGTGACTCATTTGATAATTATTGTTGTAAGAGATATAGGATTGGAAATTAAGTGTTGATTATATCGAGATTTTATTGCCCTATTAAGGTCTAAAAATAAAGATTGAAAGTATTGGAGAATGAGGTAGGATATCGCATTGAGTATGATTTGGTTGAAACTTAAATTAAGTATTGGAGAATGAGGTAGGATATCGCATTGTTAAGAGGAAATCATTAAGTTCTGTGATTGAATTATAAGGTTTTAATTGATTGTTGATTCGTGTTAAGTGTAGTTCCTAGGCCATTGTCCAATGATGTGGATGCCCAGTGTCCAATAAATAAATTGAAGAAATCTTCTTCTGAATTAGGACTGATGGATCTTTCGGGACGTTTGGAACACCTAATGACTCTTGTAGATTAGTATTCATTGCGGTATCTTTAAAAAAATAATCCCTAACTTAACTGAGACATCAGTTGGTAGGATGAGTTCTTGGAATTGTATGACATAGTGACGCATAATGTGTTACGGTACAATTTTGACTTGTTTGTGATTAATGAAAAGACTACCTTTGATTGCTAAATTCTACATGTATCGATGTTATCTATCTTTTATTGCTTCATCCTAATGTTCGCATTAGTGATGCAACCATTGAACAAGTACTCATCTCGATTTGAGTTACGTTGTGGATTATTCTTTTTGAGTGTCATCGAGGTCATGAACCTCATGATTAAGTGGCTAAGCTCATTTCCTAGCATATTGTATTTAGTTCTTGGTGAACAACTTTTCATCACTCTTTTGCAGATCACTTATTGTTTTTATAAGATAAAACAGTATCCCTTGATAAAGATTGAATTTTCATCACTGTAAGGATTATTCAAAGTGAGATTTATAAGTAATCGTTATCGAAATGAAGTTGTTTATAAAACACCTTGTAAAACTTAATTGTTTTCATAAAAAAGAAAATCTTTGTAAATTTATTTTTGATTCTTATTTAAGAATTAAGCATGAAAATATTTTTATTATAAACATGATGATAAAATTTTGACGAACTGAGTATTGCATCGTTAATCTTGAAATTGCATATAGTTGCGCGCCTACATACAATTTGGAAGTGACCATGCAAGGCTGATTAGTAGTCACCATGAAATTATTAATAAACACTAAATTTTTTTTGAAGATTGTGAAAGATTAAATTTTATGAGATCTGCAAGAAGTGAAAAATAGGGACATATTGATAGGGACACCTACATATGTGCCCGTACTATTAAATCTTCTGGGTCAAATTTACTCATCTATAGATATTGTCTTAATTGACAACTGATATGCCCTTCTTGTCCAATTCTCCCATGGTGAGATTCTTAGGAAAAGTATCTGATTACCGAGTGTTGATACCCGACTGGATGTATCGACGTTCCTATCATTTCTATTGATTAGATTTCATTTGAATGACCTGGGTAACGATCCGAGGAGCTTTCGAATGCGTACTCAAATTATGAAAACATGGGATATATTCATATTCATTAAATGTTTTCGTCTGTATCTGATTTGAAATTCTCTCGCGTAGATTATGCGTTGACCATACTCTTTTAAGGTTAGTTATGTCTCCAGGTAGGGGTGTCAATATTTCCGACCCGAACCCGACCCGACCTGAACCTGACCCGAGCATATTCGGGTCAGGTTACTCGGGTTGAAATTTCAATTCGGGTTAGTCGGGTCAACCCGACTAACCCGAATTCAAAATCGGGTCGGATATCGGGTAAAATATTTATACCTAATTAGGATTCGGGTCAACCCGATTGACCCGAATAAGAAATTTTTTTATTTCTTTTATTTTTAAAATTTAAATTAAATACAAATTCTATTAAAAAAAATTTAAAATTTTTTTTTTTTATATTTTACCCGTGGTCGGGTTGACCCGAACCCGAATAGACCCGACCCGAGTAGACCCGACTCGAATAGACCCGAACCCGACTAACCCGAGTTCAACTCGGGCCGGGTTCGGGTAAAATATTTTTACCCTCAACCCGAATTCAACCCGACCCGAATAACCCGAACCCGACCAACCCGACCCGATTCCCACCCCTATCTCTAGGTATCCTTGAATTGTGAAGGATTATGAGTTATTATTAGTCTTTTGAGAAGTTCACATCTTATCGACGGCAATAAAACTGAAAAGTTGATAGTGCCAGTAGAATGGATTGATTGATTATGCCATGACGACATTGTCTTAATTGATGGGAACTCGAATAGAATTCCCCTAAATGATAAGATGTTGATTATCAAAAGTGATCTAAATAATTCTTGATGGATGACCATATCCTGCATTTAGACTTAAAATTATACCATGAATGGTTATGAACTAGTCATAGATCTTGTAATCTATAAAGAACTTAAACTAAATTTATTAAAAGATGTTTCTGTTATCTGAAACTTTAGGAGGTATTTATTGGTGAATTACCTAGACTTTTGCCATTAAGGCAAGTTGAAATTGGTATTGATTATAAACCTGGTGCTGCATCTGTGGCTTGTGCACTGTACGTCAGCACCATCTGAATTAAAAGAATTACCGTACAACTGAGAGAGTTGTCGGAGAAAACTTTTATTCTACCAAGCTCGTCATTATAAAGAGCTATGGTGTTATTATTTCTTATATTGATTACCGTGAACTAGGTAAATTGACGATAAAAATCTATATCCACTACCCAAGATGATAGATTGTTCGATCATTTACAAGGTTCTAGCGTATTTTTTAAAGATTTGATCCACGGCATGGTTATCATCAACTTCGCATCCGCGAAAAAGATTATCTATTCCAATCACTACAACCAGAACTTGTGATGAACATTATGAGTTTCACGTGATGTCGTTTGGATTGATCAATGCACATGTAGTATTCATAAATTGGGTGAATCACGAGTGTAGGCTGTAATTTGATAAATTCATGCTTGTGATCATTAAGGACCATTTGTTTGTTTATAAGAATAAGAATGAGTTAATAATTATTTACAAACTGTCCTGAATTGGCCGAACAATAAAAACATGTACCTTGAATAATTAATATGTGATTTAAGACTTAATCCTTTATATTAATTGACCGTTTGATTAATGATGGTAAGATATATATATATATATATATATATATATATATATATATATATATATATATATATATATATATATATATATATATATATATATATATATATATATATATATATTGACTCTCTAAAAATTAGAGCCATTTAAGACTTTGAGTTATACTAAAAAGAAAGTGCAAATATGTTTTGACAAATGTTTTAACAAAAGATTTTTAAGGAATCATTCCTTATAACTAAAACATTTAACTAAACTCCTGTTTAGGGGTAAATGTTTGTGTATACCTCAAGAAAACCTAGGAGGGATTGAGGAAACCATTTAAACCATGACTTGGAATTTGAAACGACAATTTTTGCTTTTCAACTAAGAAAATTTTTACCAAAGAATAAACGAAGGTTTTTCGAACATTTACGGATCTTATAAATTATTTCCGAAAAATCAACTAAAATTTGTGTTAATTAAATTCAAATTTATTTTGAGCATTTTTATATAATTGGACAAACTAAGAAAATTTAAAAACTTTTTGCGTTTACGTTTCATAAAAATTAAATATTTATTATTTAATTACTTGTAATAATTATCGACGCTTTAAACATCAGATTGAGAAAAACTGATAAAAATAATAGTTGAGACGAGACTAGAACTTAGAAAATATGAAGAAAGAAATTTTGAATAAATACGGTCATGATATTTATTCCATCTAGGAAAGTGAACGTACTTACTGACACATTATATAGGAATGATAAAGAACCAATTAGGATGTATTTCTTAATAATGACGGTGCAAAATAAATTGCCGTGCAATTTAAAATAAACAATGATTGTAAAAAGGATAATATAGATAATAAAAAGGGGTTCGCGGCTAATGTGAACCATCAAAATTGAGAAGCCGATGGCGCTAAATGATTAAAAGGCCACTTGTGATTGTCTAAATATGGAGGATTGTGAGATATAGTTATGTTGGAATCTCGTAAGTATAAGTATTCTATTCCTGTCATTTCTGATTTAATGTATTTTTATCTGAAGAAGTTGTACTAATGGCAAGTTATGAAGGCTGACATCGCCTCATACATTAGTAAATGTCTAACTATTGCAAAGGTCATCATCTGAATTTTGATTCGATTTGGGTCATCGTCGACAGACTGACCAAATCTGCTAATATCATTCCTGTTAATGATAGATTCTTGATGAAGAAATGAACTTTTTTGTGTTTAAAAGAGTTGTGTAAACATGGTGTGCCTGTATCGATCATCTCTATCAAGATCCTCGCTTCGCATCGAATTTCTAGATATTTGCTCAGAAGTCATTGAGAACGAATCTTGATGAGAGTACTGTGTACCACCCCAATCGAAGGGACGAGGTAAAGTAACGATACAAAATACTATAAGTGCTGTTTTATGTTTGAATGATTGACCTTTCGTAATAAACTGTAAAATCGTTTTCCTTTGGAGAGATTATCATTGATAGTTATCGTATTAGGATCAAGATCGAATCTTGTGAGGATATATATTAGAGCATCTGTAAGCAGGAGTTGGGATGAAGACACCCAACATACACCCATTGTGGCTTGGACATGTCTTTTAGGTTTAAGGTTTCCTATGATGGAGAACCTAACCTTACAAAATACTCGACCCACGAGACCTAAAATGATTGTTGAAATTAGGATCTGATTATTGACTGCCGGTAGTGGGCAGGAGGTTATGTGAATATGAAATGTAGATCTTGAAGTGCCAGATGGGTAGCGAAGTTATGCCAAAAATTTTAACTATGGAAAAATGAATTGATGATCTGAAAGATCATGGGATATAAGTCCCCGTTGTATGGGACCATTGAGATGATGTAAAAGTTGGTTTGAAAGGCATATAAGCTGGATCTACCCTATGACTTCAAGGGCTGCGTGAATTATGTTTCGTAAATCGAACTTGATAAATATCTATCAAGTGAAAATCTGAATTCTTCTTGATAAAGTTTAGATCGGCGAAAAGTTGCATTCATCAAAAACCCGTGAACATCATGGATAGAGAAAGTAAGTCAACATTAAGCCTGGTCTTATTCCCGTAGTTATGTTTGATGAAACTCGCGTATTGTAATGAATTACACTTGTGAGAAAAGACCAAATGTGGAGGAAATACCCACATGGCTTTAACTCTATAAGAAGCGAGTAGTAAGATAAGATGATCTTTGAGGACAAAGATCCTGTTTAGGGGTAAATGCTGTGACAATCCGTCAATTTATGGTTGATATTTTATTCTCAAGTGTTATTTAAAAACATTATTTTAATGTTATATTATGAACTCACTTATTTTTGGGAAGAAATTTGGATTTACATCTTGAAGTAGCATCGACTACGTCTAAACCGGAGGATTCTACGTTACGTGCTTACGTTTACATACACCGTTTTGGTGACAGTCCGACATTTCAGGAAATAAATTTATCCGTGAATATTATTTTGGAATTTTAAATTTGTGTTGGTTCATAAACTCACAAATTTACGAGAAGAGATTAGGACTTACGATTATAATTTAACGTCCTTTACGACTAAACCGGAAACCTTAGGATTACGTATTTACGTTTTCGAACTCCGTTTTAGATGACACAATTTTTATTAGATTTGTTTTGTGTCGTTGATTCATAATTTATAAAAATGTTTTTCGTAAAACGACCCGAGGGCACGCAAATCGAGGAAACTAGAATCGAGAAGTACTCGTAAATTAGTGGAGATGAGACAAGTGGGACACTTGTCCCACCCCCACTAACCCACGGCTAAAATAATCCACAACACCATGAGGTTTCATACTAGTAGCTTACAAGTTACACTTGGTAACTTACTTAGCTAAACAATCTACAAAACCACAAACCACTTCACCACAAACCATTTTCTCCTAAATACATACATGCAAACCACTCATACTCTCCTTCCTCTCTCTCTAAATTTTTTCCAATAACCACCCCTAAACACCCTCATTTGATCAAATTTAACCATGAAATCATATGTTATTCACACATATGATGAAGCCCTTTTCAAGCTCTATTGATTGGTGGTGATTTTAACATCCAAGGAGAAGATTTGGTGATGTCCAAGGGCTGTTTTCTACATGAAGTTTACAAGTATTGGTGGCCTTGAAGATTGGTGTTGATCTACCACAAGTTTTGCCATCAAAAATCCTAGCCTTGATCATAAACTACACAACCTTGGTGGTATAGAGATTGTTCTTCCTATCCTCTTGTCATTTTGATTATGTAATCTTGTATTTTCTTTATTTATGTATATGTGTATGATGATGAATGATGATTAAAAGTATTATGTGGGGATTTGGTGTTGATAGATTTGATAAACATGGGTAAAAAGATGGAAAAACCACATGTAAAAATGGTTAAATCTTGCTTAATAAGATGGCTGTATAAAAACAGTAAGTAACCAAATGATAAACTGATAAAATGGTAAAATGAAATCAATATACAGTAAGTATTAGGTGTTATACACATGTGAGAGTTGGCCATACAATGGAATCATCAAAATGAGTGAGATATGATCAAAACAAGATGAGTGCACCAATCTGAATATTCTGTTTTGTAGGAACTGTTAATGATAGTTAAACATGGAATGAGCAGTATCTATAACTAACTTATTTGTATCACATAATATGAAGTTTATGCCATCCAAAAATAAGCTTCTATCTCCTTATAGAACTCAAGATATGATAAAAATGGTGAAGATGAAACTAAATATCAGATTTTGAAGAATTAATGTTTAATAGTATTATATAAGCACTCAAACTAATATAGTATAAAATATGAATTAAAACCCACTAACTTATAAATTTCATTTATATAAATATGTATAAGGTTAAATAAATAGAAATTTTATAAAAATGGTAGTTGAATAAGATTTATAAGTTATAAAAACTATAAACATGATTTTTACGACTTTTTCGGCTATTACCGTAAAATTAACGTTTTTCGCCAATTAAAACTTAGACGATCAAACCCGTCTAATGTAAAGTTTTTAAAAGTCATATACTGATGTATAAGTACCTAATACAAGTAAAAACCGATAAAACGCGAACTATATGACATACGGACATTAACGAGCTAAGTTAGCATATTTGGACTAATAATTTGACTAAATAAGTTAAACACTTATAAAAATTACTTATTGGGCTTAACCCATTTGGGCCCAACATGTAAAATATAAATACTGATAATACAAGTATAAAATGGATTAATACAAGTTAATGAACTTATAATAGGCTTATTGGACCTAAAACATGTAAATAGGTAAAACTAGTAAACTAGTAAAAAGTTACCAATACATAAACACTAAAATGAGTAAATAAGAATATATAAACCCACTTGATCATCATCATATGTACAAAATCATCATATATATATATATATGTTATTTTTATAAGGTCATTGGACAAGAGTCTAAGACGAGTATTATTTGTCTAGGTTTCCGTGATTGAAGCATGTACCGTCTATCCGAATTGCCAATAACCCGCCTTCCCACATCAACGTTTGTTCATAGCCTCGTACTCTTTTAAATGTTTTTATGAAATGTTTTATAAACCCGCGAGGGAGATAACATGTTAGTTTTTATGAAATAGGACACTAGTTGTCCTGATTGTTTGTTTATTGATTTGGACCCGAATGATTGTATGACCCGATGAATGATTAAATGACCCGATAGATGAAATGAAATGGATTATTAAAGTTAGGTTATGTCACTAAAAGTCCCATTAGCATGAATTGTGAACTAAAAGGATTTGGTAGACGCTTATGCATATAATAGTACTATTTGGGGACGATCACCCCAGTTCGCGCCTTGACGGTTGATCCCCGTCGTGCCACATTGATTGGTAAGTGAATTTATGTATGAGAGGATTTACACAAGCGTGATTATTGTGACGACACGCTAAATTAGATGGGCAAATGAGTTTCGGGCTAGCTACCCATTGTTTGTTGTAGTAAGGTAACAATGTCATGCGGCTTATAATAATCCAAAAATAACAAAAATACTGCTATACGCATTGAATTACGATATATTGCCTGACTAGCAATACGGGGTCTTATTATTGATTTTATGTTCGTGTTTTGGTTTTTCATAAACCATATTCATATAACGGTTTTTATCTATTTTTATACAACGTTATAAAACGTATTGTATAATGTTTTTACGACAATGGTTCGTATAATGATTTTAAAGGAAAACACCTATATTATGATTTTTGATAAGGATTTATATAAAATGACTTTGGCTATTTTATGGCCTGTTACAAAGAATTGTACAAAATGATTTTCGGTAATAATTTTATACCGATGTTATATTGATGGACTTTTATTAAACTCTATGAATTCACTCGGCGTTATCGCTGACCTTTTCTTTTAACATGTTTTATCTCAGGTACTTGAAGGTAATTCTCGGGAATACAACAAGAATTCATGTCCCGCACCTAAATAATAATTTCCATTCAAATTCTTTGTAAAACTTGTATGAAATACAATGACTTGGGACCTATGTAAATTTGATATTTATGAATGGAAATGCTTTATTATTAAACGACGCGATTTTTTAAGCGTTGTCTATGATGTGAGTAATGTGCTATCCCGTAACAACAACGAGTCTTCCGCTGTATTGAATTGTATAAATTTGGGGGTGTTACACTAATCAAGGTCGAGTCAGGCTCACAACTCGGTGAACAAAAACAAGCGCTTCTCGGGAGGCAACCCGCAGTATCTATCCTTTTTCTCTGATTTTTATAGTAAGTGTAGGGGGAGACCCTAGTATGTGTTTGTTGTTTTCTTTCTTATCATGTGCAGGGATTCGAGCTTTCAAAGATCCATTCTTGATGAATTTTGACGACCCGTGATTCTGTGTACCCGTCTTCCCAGTTCTATCCTAAACTCTTTTGATTCTCTATTTTATATTCTTCAATATTAAAATATGAATCACTGTAGTTGTCTCTTCCTTAGCAAGAGTTAACAACGTTCACAATGTCCTAAGTATAGGAGAGTTTACTTCCACATGCTTAAACATTAAGGACAATGTTTATATTAAGTATAGGGGGACTTCTATCGAAGTTAAGTGGGCTTTTCCATGAATTTGTCCTCATTTTAACAGGAAAATCTAATTTTTCGACATTTTTCAAAGTTTTTAATCTATTTTGGCCTAGTAGTTTTTCCTTTGTTATCGTTATTTACTTTCTTTACTAGAATGAATTTTTAATAAAGTGGTTTTAATTTTTCAAAGTCATGAATCTTTTGACTCAACCCGAGTTTACTTATCCAAGTTTACTCTAGCTAGTATCATTAACGTGTTTAAGTCAAGTTTTGCTAGGCTTTTATATAGGGAACTTTAAAACGCGAAAGTCTTAACTCTTACGGGTTAAGAACAAGAACTTTTCGCAAGTTCCTATATTGATCCTAGAAAGTCGTTTATCAAGGGAACTATAAAATGCGAATTCTAAACTTGAAAGAGTCTAAGAAGATGCAAGATCCTATCGATAACTTGAAAACCCAAAACTTTGATTTAATTGGCTAAGCATCCATGAGTCTCATTCTTTGAGATTTTAAATTGTGGAGAACGAGAGATGATAGAGTCAATTATAAGTTTGGTATTCTTTCATGAATTTATGTGAGTTGATTATGAGCTTTTTCTCCGATCGCTTGTTAATAAAGTTAGTTGCAATAAGTAAGGTTGTACGATTTGAAAAGTTACTTAGCATATAGCACAAGATCGTTTAAAAGTTGCTCGGTATTAACTAGAGTTCATAGCCAAGGCATAACTTATTGAAGCGGGATGCGAAGATTGGCGAGTCCGAAAAGGCCCTAACAAGGCATGAGGGCTACATTTTGTTGCTAAAGATCCCAAGTGATGTGAAGAATCATTTATCAAAAATCAGTATGAAGGATCGAGACACACGACGAAAAGCAAATACTCCCAAAAAGATCATGGAGAAGTCTATCCGAAAAGACCCTAGCAAGGTATGAGGATAAATAGATCCAAGTCCTAAAAGGAGGCAGATCGTGGTATATCAAAATCCCAAATAAAGATTGGAGAAAAATGAAGAAGTCGTGGTCCAAGTATGAAGAATCTCTCAAAAACTTCAAGTGAAGAAATTCCTATTATGAAGAGAAGACCATAATTTCAAGAACGTCTCAAGATTCGAAGTATGAAGTCGCTGCCAAATATCGTTCCGAGAAAGGTCTCAAATCGTGAAGCGAGTTATGCCAAGATATGAACTTTAAGAGGTCCCGAGAAGCCGTTTTAAAAGATTTTGTCCTTTAGCTAACTATTGATTAAATCGTCCTACTTTATTTTCAGCCTAAATAACTATCAAAATAAGTCAACAATGCATCTTCGTGATCATTCAAGACAACAATAAAATATAAGAGATACACCTAGGAATAAGGGAGTCTAAGTAAATAATTGGCCCACATGAGTTTGTGATAGTTTGCTAACTTATAATAACAATGATCTCGTTTTTAAGCTTGGTTTGAGGAACGCGAAACTTGGGGGGGGGATAATCATTCATGACATTCCAAAACCCTAAGGTAAATTTTTGATCTTTTTACTTGTTTTCTTCTTTTGAATATTTTATAGTTTTCTCTCTCTTTATGTCTTGTGTTTAATAAAGGCCAAGGTGGATTGATTATGATGGAAAATGTAAAACTTGCTTTGAAATTAATGCATTGCATGAGGGCATTGTAATGATCAAGTGTAGGGGATTTAATAAGTGTGAAAACACTTATCCTTTTACCACTAAATTATAATAATAACCAAGCCAAAAGGTGTATTTTATGTCATAAATGTCGGAATTATGCGTGGTTTGTGTTTTTGTTGTGATTTAGGATCAAAATGTGAAAAGGGAAGAAAACACGGGCTTTCACAGGCTTTTATCGAAGATAAAGACAAAAGACGAAGTCAAAAGATCAAGAGTGCAAAAAGAACGGAAGTCCAAGGCCTATTCTGAAGATTTATCGAAGAAAAAGTCTAAAGACGGAAGTTTAATAAAGTTGAAGAACTCAAGTCTAATTAATGAAGAAATTACAAGACGAGTTCAAATAATCCCGAGACGAAGTCGAAAAAGTCGAAGAATTTAGAAGAAGAAAAGACGAGAAAAGGAAGGAAAGATAAACACTTGCTAATCTCCCTATAAATATCCTCCTAATGTCACATTAGGAGTTGTTGGCTATTTGACACATAGTTCTTCCATTTAATTACATGCACTTTCATACTGTCATTTACTTAATTGTCATTTAAATTCTTGCCTTTAATTTCAAGTAAGTTTAATTTTGTGTTGTTGAATCTTTAATTTTAATCAAGTTTTTATTAATCTCTCATTCTACCTTTCTTGTTTTGCTTAATCTTGATGTTTATGTGATCAAAAAGTTTATCTTTTTGTTCATATCTGAGTTTTTATATGATTTGAGCTTTGAGCTTATCATGCTTATTGGATTATTTTGTATTTAGCTTATTTACTTTTAAGTTTTCTTAAAAGGTTTCGTCTTTTTAAAGTTTGCTTTAAAAATTGCTTATTTAGAATCTTGAAAGTTCTTATTTGTGCTTATTTAGTCCCTTCCATCATTCATTTGGTCAAGTTTCGGTTAGTGCTTATTAGACATAGCTTATTCAAGTTTGCTTACTAGCGTATCTCATTCCATCGGAAAAGGGTTTCGTTTTCCGACGGTCATTCCGACGGTTTCCATCGGATTAGGGTTTTGGGATTCCGACCATTATTCTGATACTTCTATCGGAAAGGGGTTTTGATATTCCGATTGTTATTCCGATTGGTATTCCGATGGTTTGGTGATTTATCATTCCGACAGGTGATTCCGACTTACATTCCGATAGTTTCAAGGTTTGTTATTCAGATACTCTGTTAGTATTCCGACAGGGTTCTCTATCATATTCCGATAGTTTATATTCCGATTGTATTCCGATCAATATTCCGATGGGATTCTGATAGTAAGTATTCTGATAGCTTGAATTTTTCCTTTTTGTTTCAAGTTAATTTACTTTTCGTCAAGTTTTAATTTCTCGTATTTTAATTAATTTACTTTTAAAGTTTTTAAATTTTGCACAATTACTTTTTAATTACTTTTAGCTTTATTTACTTTACCATTTACTTTAAAGTTTCGCAATTTATTTTTACTACAACGACCAAAAATATTTCTTTTCACCAGAAGACGACAGAGTCACACGTTAACCAGTAATCAATTCGATTAGACCTATTTCAAAGAACGAACTTTTTAACTAAGTAAAATCTAGTTATTAAAGATTCGTTGTTTACCCAATTTGGCTAAACATTCCCTAAAACCTCTGGTTTTCATTTCAAATCTTTGCCTTCTCTACTTTCTTTAAATTCTTCTCTTTTGGGAGTTCTTCTCTTCATCCCTCGTAATGCCTAATTCTCCTATTCCTAACCTTGACATATCTTTGTCACAATCTTCTCAAGCTAAAGTTTCTTCTTCTAAGCTTTCAAAGAAACCTAAAATCTCGGTTCGACCCATTTGGATCAAGAAGAACAAGAATCCTCATGATTCCTCTTCTCCAAAACCCTCCAAGAATTCTTCTTTCTCTCTGATTAAATATTGGAATGAGACTTACTCTATAAATCCAATTATCAGAGAAAAGGAAATTCTTCCACCACCACCTAAACCTTTCAACTCTCCATAACTTAATGACCTATCTTTTATCCCAAATCTCACTAGGCATTGTGAAAACATCTCTTTTCCATTATCTCCCTCTCCACCAAACTCTCATTTTGATGAACCTCCCCCATCTAACGACTTTGTTTTGCATCATGGTTCCTCGTGTGCTTTGTAACACCCCCAAGTTGGCCAAATGCAGCGGAATAGTAATTGGGGTGTTACTTGGGTGGATCGATAGCACATAGTATATAGAGCAATGATCATAAAAGTCATTTAATACAAATTACATGAATCAGTTGTGCACACTCAGTATCTTGTTTGTAAACCACATTTATTATTAAAAACTGAAGTAAATATCCCAGCCCAATGGTAGAGATGATGCTCCTATAATGCTGGAATCCAATGCATGAACCTACTTTATTTTCCTGAGAAAACATATAAAGTAAAATGTGGGGGTCAACACGAAGTTGGTGAATTCACAGGTTTAATTAAATAATAAGTTAATAATATGCCAAAACATCACAAGGATAGTAGAGCACTAAGCTACATACTATAGTAGTTCCTATTGCCCTGTAATAGAAGCGAGACAAAATAAGTTGTTCGGTACGCCCATTTGGATTTGTCCCGATGTTGTTCCCTCAGTCCGACAATGATGTAAACCTGTTGCTTGGCCTAAGCGTTTCGTGATAGCAAGTCACGCAGGTCGGGTGTTGTCAACACCCAAATAGATCTATTCACACATTTCGCGCTACACTATTAACTATTACTGTCCACGGGTATGGGGCAAACAATAGGCAATAAGCTGTTGTTGTTGTCATTGCATGTTTTGCATATTATATAAATATAGTTTTTGTATGTTTTCTCCCCCCAGTTATAAAACAGTAAAGATGGGGCCATGAACTCACCTTAGTGGTAATGATGTGGTGAAGATGATGTCACTGAACAAACTGGCACAATATGATCACGAACCGGAGTAATTACCTAAGTAATTTTAAGTGACTTAGATAATGCATAATTTAACAATGCATGATGAATGTATGATTTTAAATAGTGCATGATCACAAATTAATATGTTATAACAATTGTCTAAATGTTTATACTTATAAAGGGTTGTGATAAACGTATATTTTTAGTGTCTAAAAATATATATGTTGACTTAGTAAATGGGATTAATTAAAATAAATGGATTTTAATTAAATAAATTGTAAGGCCATATTATATTATTTTCTTAAGTCTCAAAAACATAATTAACGGGTTTCGTCAGTTTATAAAGTCTCGTAAATAAACTTAGTGATTTATTTAATAATTCCAATAACTAAATTTAATAAAATATTTTATAAATACTTTTAATTAAATTGAAATTACTAGTAAACCCCTGTAAGTGTGACAAATTACAAAATTAACCTTTAAGGTTTCGTCCGTTAAGTATATTACGCCGTTAGTCCTTGTTAGTTAGTTTTATTTATAAAAACGCCCCTAGGGCTTGTAAAACTTTAGGGAAATGACAAAACACCCCCCTATATGTCACGGAAATAATATAATAAGGGTTAGGGTTTGCTTCAAGTTTGCAAAATGACACAATTAGTCCTTTAAGTTTCGGAAATGTTATATAGAGTTTCTAGGGTTTGAGTTAAGTTTCAAAAGTAGCAGGAATAGCCCTTTAAGTTTCGGATATTAATTAAAAGGGATTAGGGCTTGTAAAACTTTGCCCAAATGGCAGAAATGACCCTTGGGGTCTCAGAATATTTAATGAGGTAGCTAGGGCTCATATTTAGTTTCAATATTAGCAACAATGGCCCTTGTGGTTTCCTTTGGTCCACAGTTTGATAACAAACACACAATATAGTTTGTAAATTGACACATTTGACCCTTGCACTTTATAAAATCTCGAAATGAATATATAAGTTTTATAAATTTGTGAATTTGGATCCAACTTTCACCATTTGTCAAATGTGGCCCAAAAGTCTCCCAAGTTTAGTAAATGGGCTTGGCTAGCCCATTATGGGTCTCGGCTTATTTGCTATGGGCCTATTGGGCTTATGTAATTTTACTAGTGAATTACCAAGTGGGCTCATATCTTCATTTTCCTTATTGGGCTTATGTTAAGCTTATAGGCTTATTTGTAACTGGCTTATTTAGCTTATATGAGGGCTTATATAATCTTGGCTTATTTTAACATTTCAAGGGCTTATATAAGCTTGCTTAATTATTCCTAAGGTTCGGCTCATGTAGCTTTTTAGGGTCTACATGCTTAGCTTATATATGATTTCAAGTTTCGGCTTATATATCTTTCTAGGGCTTATATGACGTGGCTTATATAAGGTATGGTTCTCGGCTTACATTAAGTTTTAGGAGTCCTTTAACATGTCTTATACCAACTCATGTGTCTCGGCTTATATTTATTTTATGGGCTTAAACATCCAACTTAAAATGCAACTAAGCTTATATGAACTATGGGCTTATATTAGCTTCAATGTTTCGGCTTATATTACTTTCTCATAAACTCTTATGGCAAGTGATTATACTAGGGCTTATTTAGGTTCCATGAGCTTATATGTACACGTGTTCAAAGTTTTAGGGCAAGAACACCCATAAACTTCTTATAAGCCTGGGCTTGTATGTCGTTTTAGGGTTTGTTCATGAGGCTTTTACGTGTGGATGCATCTTACACTTACTTGTTTTTAAGGAAAATGGGATGGTGACAATGGTTTGATGATTCTAGCCGACGGGTTCTTCTTGAAGGGGTCTTGGATTCGTCTTAAATGCCAAGTATCTTGGATGAGGAGATCTAAATGCTTGAGAGGACTAAGAACTAGTAGAATTAATTGCTTGGGATATCTAGGTGTTTTGTTTGAGTGTGATAACCAAATGGGGTAAGAGAGGAGTGAATGAGGCTTGCTAAATATCTTGGTGTATGCACTTGTGTTGTGGCTTGGGGTTATACACGTCCAAGTGAGAGGAAAAGGCTAGATATGGAGATTTTTGGTGGTGTACTATGTTATTACGTGTCTTAATGACAAAATAGGTTCACTTAACCCTTCCTACTCTTTTGTCATCGTATGTTGTGCTCCCAAAGGGGACATGTAAGACTTGCATAGTATTTCACATAATTGGTGTGTTTGTACAAGTGCAAGGGTTGTGTGGAGGAGCCCTATCACACGTCTAAGGGTGCAAGGAGTGTGCTAGGTGTCTTGGACTTGTGGTATGTGCATATTAATGTTAGTACATGCCTTAATTGCTCAAAGTTGTACATAGACACATAGTTTAAGTTAATACCGGTGGTTTTGCTAGCCAAGGAAAAGGAAAAATGTGTTTTGTATAGTATAAGACTTAAGTGAAATAATTGTACAAGTCTAAAAGTAAAGGTTGGAATGGTAATGTTTTTTGGTATTTAAATGTTGTGTGTAGGTATATATTTTCGACTATTATTTAGTCTATGGGGTTTTTATGTTTAATTTTGTGTCTAGGTAATGTCACTAGGAGTATAGGTGTTATACTGGGTGAATATGTATAAGTCTAGGTTAGTTTTGGTTAAGTTTGGGACCCTTGGTGAAAGTATGGTCATTTTTATATGAGAAAAGATTTTATTACATCAAAAGTAAGTCAATTTAGTTTAAAAAGGTAAAAATGGTCAAAGGTAATGTTTAAGTATAAAATAGTTGGTGTCGTAGCGTAAAGTTAATTATAGTGTAAGGAAAATATATATTCATTAATATATTTAAAGCTTTAGAATTTATACTTAAATAATTGTGTATTAATTGTGATCATGAGTTTGAATGTATGAACAAATGGGATGAATGCTTATTAGTGTATGTTCAAGTGACTTAAATGTCTAGAAAGGAGTGACTGGTTAAAGTCCTTCAAGTTTATAAAATGTAGTCATCCAAGTGTGACTGTTCTAGTGCTTAAGTGATGAGAATCATAATGCATGCTATGAGATTTAAATGTCCTCATGTTTTAGGTGATTAAAAATAATGTATGTTGTGTATGATGCATATGATTTCTCAAGAGATCTCATGCAAAGGTGGCACTATTTATTCAGATATCATAAAGTGACGTACACATGATGACTTAGTCAAAACCTGAATTTACAGGTTTTACAGCATTAACCCGTTATTTTAGCTTTGTCCTCAAAGCTTAAGATGACGTCAATGCTTAGGTGAACAGGTGTGGGTACTTAGCTCTAAATGAGTCCTCACGTTCCCACGTGAACTCAGGGACTTTCCTAGAGTTCCATCGTATCTTAACTAACGGGATTTGGCTTCACTTTAGTTTCTTGACTACTATCTCCATGACTTCCACCGGTTCTTCTATGAATTGGAGTTTGTCATCGAAGTGAACTCCCTCCAATGGCATGGCTAGCGGCTCATCCACGTAGCACTTCTTCAAGTTTGAGACATGGAATGTAGAGTGTACCCGGCTCAGCTGCTGGGGCAACTCTATACGATAGGCGACTTCACCTATTCTGGCAATCACCTTGAAGGGTCCCACATAATGTGGGTTTAGTTTCCCACGTTTCCTAAATCGGACGACGCCCTTCCAAGGTGATACTTTCAGCATAACACGGTCACCTACCTCAAACTCCATAGGCTTCCGTTTCCTGTCTGCATAGCTCTTCTGTCTATCTTGGGCAGCCTGAATCCGCTGCCTGATGAGGGTGATCTTCTCTGTCGTCTCTTGAATTAGTTCGGGTCCAGTCAGTTGAAATTCCCCCACCTCTGCCCAGCACACTGGTGATCTACACTTGCGGCCATACATGGCCTCAAATGGTGCTGCTTTAATATTGGCATGGTAGCTGTTTTTGTAGGAGAATTCAACTAATGGTATATGTTCGACCCATCCTTTTCCAAAGTCGATCACACATGCTCTTAGCATGTCTTCTAGGGTTTGGATTGTTCGTTCGCTCTGACCGTCAGTCTGCGGGTGGTATGCGATGCTCATGTCTAAGTTTGTTCCTAAACTTCGTTGGAAGGCTCTCCAAAAGTTTGACGTGAATCTACCATCTCGATCACAAATGATTGAGACTGGTATGCCGTGTCTAGTCACTATTTCTTTTAGGTACAACTTAGCTAACTTGTTCAGTGAGTCATTCTCTCTGATGGGCAGGAAATGAGCGGATTTCGTGAGTCGGTCGACGATTACCCAGATTGTATCGTAACTGTGAGATGAGGTAGGGAGCTTGGTAATGAAGTCCATGGTGATGTTGTGCCATTTCCATTTAGGTATTTCGGGTTGGACTAACAAACCAAATGGCCTCTGATGTTCTGTCTTTACTCTAGCACAAGTCAAACATTTCTTCACGTATGTTGTCACACCCCCAATTTATCAGAGTAATACAACACAATGGGGTGCGACGGTCATGACTATCACAAGACATAGATACAAAGAACGACTATTTAAAAGCCGTTTTAATTTAATTAAACGCATAAAACTTGTTTCGGAAGCGAATTACACAAGATCATAATAAAACATTGTTTCAAAAGGCTTTAACATTGATCCAAATATCCATACACTAGTCACGACCATTTTCATTTAAAAATCTCTCATGCATAACCACATCACTCCTCCGTCTTGATACCTGAGAAAAACATTGCTAAAGCGTCAACACAAAGGTTGGTGAGTTCATAGGTTTAAGTTTAAATAGTGTGATGAACCATAAGATTTTCCAAGGCAACCGGCATATAATCTTATAACAAATACAAGATTATAATCAAAAGTATACGTTTTAATCACCTACACCTAAGCTCTTGACACCGAAGCGTTAACCTAAACCAACAAGATATAATAAGGGCCCGAGCAAATGCCTATCCCGAAGCATTTGTAAATCCTCAAATGTAAGTGTATCTAACTTTGGCCACACAACCAAATTAGATAGGGAGGTTAGTCCCGATAGATCTATCCATAACATTCGCGCTTACACAAAGTAATTAACGGTTCACGATAGTGGGCTAAAGCATCTAGGGATATCGCTACTTAGACATCATGTAGGCAAACGTATCAAGTTTTATGTTCATCCGTTTAAAACAAGCAATGTTCTCACCCCAAAATAGTTAAAGCAATTAAAAGTGGGGCTATGAAACTCACCTCGATGAAGTAGTGAATATGATCAATAACGATAGCACGGGAAATCAAGGCACGCAAAACGATGCGCAAACGATCTACTCGTAACCTAAGTAAAATATCCGTACTTAGGCTAAATACAATAAATAATAACGTACAATGCACTTGGTTGATAATTTATACTTGCTCTTGATTTATAAAAATGTTTTCATACATTTTTCTCGTTCAACAAATTTAGTCACGGGGTCAAGTTTGGGTCTCAATATCTCGTTAAATAATAGTCCGAAAAATAAACGGGTTCTTGTTATAAAAACTAGGCCGCGTCAAGTTTATCCAGGTACTTTTATAATCTCAGGGCATGGCCATTTGGCCGGTTAGAACTAGGCGTGAAATAGGGTGGTCGGGTCATTTTGCTAAGTGTAAATTTTATAAAGTTTAGTATGTGTTTAATCAAATGTGGTTACTTGTATCACTCATAGAAAAATATCTCTGACTAAATTAAAATAGCACTTTGTTTTGGTGGTCCTCCTTTGTCCACACGAAATACAAAAAAAAAAAAAAAGAAATGGTCTTGTCTTTTTAAAACTCATACATGTTTTAGGTTGCTTTTGTCCACCTACGTAAGTTATACATCAAACAAAAGGGGTGGTCCAAAGTTTACTTTCACACTACATTCTTTGTATAATACAATTAACTAATCTACACATTTTTATCTTGTCTACACTCATTTGTCCAAACTAGCAATCAAACAAAGGATGGGGCATTGCTTTCTTGTTTCCTGACATTTCCTCTTATACTAGTAAAGTGTACTTTCTCCTTTTACTTCTTTAGTATTTTAGTCCTATTCCCCATCATAAGAGTATTACTCTTACACGCACTCACTACACACATACGTCAAACACATTACAAATGGTTTAACTACCCATATTAGATCCCATGCATACACATGCACGTATATCATATTTTTTGTTAGAGTAAAGCAAGTAACTAGATCCCTGCTACTACTGGTATATGCATAACTCCCATTTGTGTTCATGACTCTAAGGGTCTCATGCTTATTTGTTTGGTGGTCTATTAATCTGATTTTAAATCATACGAAAGGGTGATAGTGTCGGGTTTTTAACAAACACCTCAAACTTTGGCCAGTACAAATCATACTAGTATAAAACTCACATGAAATCATGCTTCGCCTATAGGTACTAACAATTTTTTTATACAGTTTTTCTTCCTGATTTTATCAGTTTGTTACGGCTTACGACTCGAGTTATTTTTGTCTAGTCGGTCCTTACCATGTGTTTAGTACAAACCACCCACTGGCCGTCGTGACCCAAAGGTTAAAAGAAAGTTGCGGATGGTCCAAGGTACCCCAGCCGAGACCTTTCTCTTATTCACAACACATGAAATCACTAGACTAATTAAGCCCATGCATACTATGGCTACTATGACACCCGGCCTGCTACTAATTTTTATACTCAATGGTACCTACATTGGACACCCACACATGACTTATTAGGACAAGGTGACTCAGTTCTTGCTTTTGGTACTCAACACACACACATATGATTGATAAGAGTGAACTTGTATGTTATTGTTCTCTGGTCTGGATTCACACGCAACACACAGACTCTTACGTCTACATTCATTTGGTGTTTCCTACTAGTCAGCATATTCACACAACATACCTAGCTGAAACAAAAAAAAATAGCGTTCACGCATACTCTTATGTCACATCCACATAACAGTATTAAGGATTTCAAGCATACATAAAATCGTAGTGACAAGTTTTTAGAAGGTAGTTTCTTGTTGTTAGCATACAGTAAATCACACACGGTAGCTTTAGCATTCAGGCTTAGACTCGTTGTTCTAGTTCCATGTTAGTATGACTTGTTTATATTGGTTTTAGGTTTGTTGCATTCTTAGGTGGCAAGGTGATGTTATGAACAACCCACGTAACCATAGGTGTTGGCTTATAAAGGTGACCCGACTCAAAACCCCAAAGACGTGTACGTTTGTATACGGTGAAGATGTCAAGTTTTTTTCCAAAATCTTTTGAGCAAGTACTTATCAACCAGGGTAACTAAACAAGGATTAACAAGAATTAAGGATAGACTTACAAGGGTCCTTAGCTAAGTCAAGAGGGTGAAAGCACAAGAGTCGATGCGTGTCTATAATCTAGGCCCGGAGTTATGCCACTAGACCTTAACCAATGTTGCCCGAAAATCAAGTCGAACACCCTTTTCCTTTTCTTCCGGTCGTGGCTATACAATCACAGGGAGAGGGTTCTAATTTTTGTCATTTGTTAAGAATGAGTTTGTATGTGGGTTCATGGTGACTATGGCTTGCTATTTATAGGAAGGTATGAGAGGATCAAGGAGTAATTGTTCTAGTTAGGGTTTGTTAAGCTTTTTGGTTGATTCTTAACTAGGGAGCAAACAAGTAGTACATATGGGGAGTTGAAATTTATTGGGAAGAGAGAAAGGGTTTAGGATTCGGATGTAGCAGAGGGGAAAGGAGATGTTGAGGTCTCCTATGTTTGACTCATTTATTTGTTAGTTGAAAGTACAAAGTTTGAATCCAATATCTATGGTGTAAAAGAAATGTGTCCGAAGGTTTTGAAAGAGATAAGGGGAACAAGAAGTACTATCTTTAATTGGTGGGTGAAAGTACTCAAATTCACATGTATTGTGGTGATAAATAACAAAAACGTGGGTTTTGGACATAGTGGAGTAGGGACCGGTTGGTATTTTTGGTTTTTGAAATATGATGTAGAGCTTTTTGAAATTATTTTGCTTGTGTAAAGTTGTAAGGTTTGAGGTGCAATATTTATTTAAGGAAATTCACTTGTATTAGTTTATTAAATTTGTTTTGGAAAGAAGATGGAAAATTTCTAAGTGTTTCATAAGTATGTTGGGTGAATTACCTAATTTCGTGTCGGACCTAATTTTTCTAAACCACGTCGACATAAATAAGTATCTATTTCAAAAATTTAAATTTCTAGCACGCAACAAAATGAGTTATAATCAATCAAGTAATATTTCAATGATTTCCATTCATAAAGATTTCAAATTCATTCACCAAATTCGCGTAAACAATCGGGAGCATCAATAGACATACAAGTCTAACCCGAACCATTGTGTTTCACATAAATTAAATAGATTCAAAATTCACGTGTGTGACATATGTGGCAATGTCTGCTTTCATGTTTAGCCACCAATATAACTTCTTCACGTCCTGATACATCTTTTCAGATCCGGGATGTATTGAGTACTTGGACTTATGAGATTCGTGCATGATCACGTTTCTCAAGTCTCCGTAGCACGGTAACCAACTTCTTCCGTGTAAACATAATGTTCCATCTGCTCTAGCTTCTAGTTTCTCCTTGCTTAGGTCAGTCCTAAGCATCCCTCCTATGTCTTCCCTTCCGATGTTTTCAGGTTTCTGTGCTTGGAGTTGAACCTCTAGTATTTTCTTGGGTAGGTCGAAGCTAATGGTCATGACTAGGGCTCGAACTCTCATGGGAGGATCAGTTCCCTTTCGACTTAGAGCATCCGCAACTACGTTGGCTTTTCCTGGGTGGTATTTTATGTCGCAGTCGTAGTCACTGACCAATTCTATCCAACGATGTTGCCTCATGTTTAGCTCCTTCTGGTCTAGGATATGTTGCAAGCTCTTGTGGTCGGTATGCACTGTGCACTTCGTTCCATACAGGTAGTGTCTCCAAATTGTCAAAGCAAAAACTACAGATCCGATCTCTAGATCATGGGTAGAGTAATTTTGCTCGTGTTTCTTCAATTGCCGTGAAGCATAGGCAATCACCTTCTGTCTCTGCATCAAGACAGCTCCTAAGCCTTTGTGTGAGGCGTCACAGTAGACGACGAAGTCTTCGTTGCCTTCTGGTAAAGCTAAAATGGGTGCACTACACAATTTTTGTTTAATGGTTTGGAATGAGGCCTCTTTTTTTCTCCCCAATCGAATTTTACGCCTTTCTGGGTAAGCTTTATCATAGATTTAGCTATCTTAGAAAATCCCTCTATGAATCTCCGGTATTAACCGGCAAGGCCTAAAAATTGGCGAATCTCCTTTGGTGAAGTGGGTGATGCCCAATTCTTCACGGATTCGACCTTTGCGGGATCTACTTGAATTCCCTTGTCATCGATCACATGACCGAGGAAGTGAACTTTAGGAATCCAAAAGTCGCACCTCGAGAATTTTGCATACAACTTCTCTTCCTTAAGTACTTTTAGTACTTGAGCAAGATGTTCTCCGTGCTCTTGCTCGTTCTTTGAATAGATGAGTATGTCAACGATAAACACAATCACAAACTTATCTAGATAGGGTCTACACACTCGGTTCATGAGGTCCATGAATATGGCTGGAGCGTTATTCAGGCCAAATGGCATGACTTGAAAATCATAATGACCGTAACAAGTTCTGAAAGTTGTTTTCGGTATGTCCTCTTCTCTGACCCTCAACTGGTGATACCCCGACCGTAGGTCGATCTTGGAGTATACACTTGATCCTTGTAACTGATCAAATAAGTCGTCGATTCGTGGTAGTGGGTAACGATTTTTCACAGTTAGCTTATTCAGTTCTCTGTAATCGATACACATTCGGAAAGATTCGTCTTTCTTTTTGACAAAGAGTATTGGAGCTCCCCAAGGTGAGGAACTAGGTCTGATAAAACCTTTGTTTGACAGTTCTTGAAGTTGTTTTGTGAGTTCTTTCATCTCGGTGGGTGCTAATCTGTATGGTGCTTTAGCTACAGGTGCAACTCCTGGTATCAAGTCGATTTGGAATTCCACTTGCCGAGTCGAAGGCAAACCAGGTAAGTCGTCTGGAAAAACTTCAGGATAATCACGGACAATTGGCACGTCCTTGATCTGTTTCTTCTCTGGTTCTTCTTCCTTGTCGGTTTTTGAAATATGTGCTAAAAAGATAGGGCATCCTTTTAGTATGTACTTCTGGACTTTAGTGCAGGAGATAACACTCAGCCTGGTGTCAGTTCTATCTGAGTTTCCTTCTTCTCGAACGATTAGGTTTTCTTTTCCCCATGGTATACGGACTAGCTCTTGGTCGCACACAATGGTCGTGTGGTATTTGGCTAACCAGTCCATACCAATAATGACGTCGAAACTACCCAGGGTTACAGGTATTAACTGGATATCAAATGGATGATTTAAAAGGTTTAAGGTACAGCCTCTTAAAATAGTGTTAGTTTCAATGATCTTACCGTCTGCTAATCGACTCTGTAACAGTCGTCTAACGGTGTAGGTGTGATGTCTAGTAAGCTACTAAATTCTGTGGATATAAAACTCCTATCTGCTGCCGTATCAAACAATATATTTGCATAGCGATTGTTTAGAAGGAACGTACCAGTAACCACATTGGAGTCTGGGTGGGTTTTGGCGTCTCCTATCACATAGACTCTAGATGGTGCTCCTCCTCTACTCTCGTTCCTAACTGCTCGCTTTGGGCAATCGGGGCTGATGTGTCCGATCTCTCCACAACCATAGCAACGAATTTCCCTACAGGTTGTGTTACCGCCGCCAGTGTGTTGGTGGTTTCCCTGTTGTCCATTTCCACAAAAGTTCTGACTGTTGCCATTGTGGGGCTTGTAGTTGATGCTGGAGTTGTTCCTGATGGCTGGAACATAAGGGTTGCCCTGTCCGGGCCTTCGGCATTCAACAATAGATAAATGATGGAAATAGCAATTGGTACACTTTGGCTTGTTGCCTGCATATGGTGGTGGTGCTGAGGAAACAGCACTACAGATCTGGCCCAAATTTTGCTTCTTTGGTGGTTGGGCCTGATTGTAACCACGGTAGTTCTCCTCAACCTTCCTCTTGTACTCAGTCTGCCTAATCACATGATCACGTCCCCGTTTGTTCATCAACTCTGTGGCAAACTCTATGGCACCCTCAACTGTAGTGGGTAATGATGCAAGTACACTGTCGTGCATAGAATCCGGAAGTCTACTGACATACTTCTCTATCTTGTCTTTCACGTCAGGGAACATCCGAGTACGCATCAAAGTTAGCTCCTGAAATCTCTGGTTGTAAGTCGTGATGTCATGGTTCAAGCATTTGAGGTTCCACAAGTCAATCTCTAACTTCTTGATTTCGCCTCGAGGACAGTATTTCGTGGTAAGTCTTTCCTTAATTGTATTCCAGGTCATCCCATAGGCTTCGTCATGTCTAAGAGTAGCAACTAGGGAGTTCCACCAGGTGAGAGCATGTTCCAAGAGAGTACAGGTGGCAAATTTCACCTTGTTCTCCCCGGTGCAATCACTAATGCGGAATATTGTCTCGGTCCTTTCGAACCACTACATGAGTCCTATTACCCCTTCCTTACCCTTGAAGTAACTGGGCTTGCATTTCAGGAAGTCGAGATAGGTAAATCCTCTGGCAACTCGATCTCTAGCATTCGAGTTTTGACTGCCGCCCTGGTTCCCGCTGGGGTGTGTTTCCCTGGCGGCTAGGGCATCAGCAATGCCTTGACCGATAAGCACTCGGAGTTGTGCTTCTAAAACGGTCGCTAAAGGAGCAGCGTTAGTGTTCTGTCGAGTGACTCTTTGTGCCATCGTTCTATCATACACAAAGATGAGATTTATCAGTTGGTTAGTAGAATTATAATATTAAGCTACATAAAATGGATATGCATAGAATTCACAACAAATTAGATAACCTGTCAAGATTTCATAATAATATAAATTCAAACAAACAAGTAAGGGATGATATATCATTACTGGTGAACATCAATATAATACAATAAAACCGATCTAAGACAGAGATGCAACCATCCTGTCTGAGATAGTGGTACAAATGTTTGCAATACTACAAAGATAACCTACCTACTAAGGTTAGGTGCTACGATACGGATACAACTGAAATGGAAATACAAGTACAAAAGATCTAAATCATGTGAGCTGAGATGCAACTCAATGCTTGTCATGATGTACAATGAAATCTATCCTACACTAGTATGGTTGTCTGCGGGTGCAGGTGGTCTGGCTGGTGGCGTAGGTGCACGATCATCCTGCATACGGATCATCGCCCTCCTAGTCTCACTGGAGAATCTCATAGTCTCTAGCAACTAGTGCTGACGTGCTGCATCAGCTCTCCGTAGATGGTCTCTCTCGGTAGTGAGTCCCTGGTGGCGGAGGTCTGCTAGGTCTATGAATGTCCGAAATGTCTCCTCCTGGGTGAGGATAGCAGCCTGGGTCTCGTATGAGTGACCCTCGAGTGTTGCTAACCGGCAACGGAGGTAAGCAACCTCATCTAGTAACCAATGCAAAGTTCCTGGGTCATACCCAGAGAACTCTGTGTGGTGTGTGACTCACTGGCCACAGCCCAATAGAGAGATCTATACCTCTCCTGAAGCAAGGCGCAACCCTGCTGGTCCGCCTGTAAAAGGGCATGAATGAGAGCGGTATCATGCGCCTGGCGGGCCAAAAGTACGTCGACCTGTGCCTGCAGTACGCCAAGACTGGGCTGCCCAGCTCCAGATCCCTCTCCTACCTCGAATGTTGAGTCAGGAATGAAATCACGCCTCCTCTTGCGAGGTGGTAGAGTGCTGGTGGGGTAAGGGTGATGTGCAGAAGGTGGTGGCAATGGTGGTAAGGATGGTACAACCTGATCCATCTCCCTAGGAGGAGATGCAGGTACTACAAGCAATGGTGAAGTAGGGGATACAGTAGATGGTGATGGAGTAGGTGAATCTGTGAGTATGATGACCCCGTCTGGCTGGTCATCTCTGGACTCTGTGTCGGATGCGGGTCCAATAAATACTGACGTCGGCGATACTGGAGTAGTGGTAGGAGCCATGAGCTCCTCAAAGGTAGTTACGATAGTAGGTGGCGTCATGATATCTGAAAATAGCATTTCAAAGTTGAGTAAGTTTTTAGCTTACACAGTTCAAAAAGTTTTTAAAAAGCAATGCGATGCGGTCTATGTCTTTTAACTATGAATGTTAAAAGTATAAGTAGATACTTAGGTGATTTATCAACTCAAAGGTTATAAATCAGTGTGAAACTAGTTCACATAATGTGTATGCTCTATGTACTATAAGCATAACTTATAAGGGTTCCCCAAAAATCAACTTTCTTTTTATTTTATTGATTTTTAAAATTCAGTTATAGTCCAGTTTAAAATTTTCATTATATTTAAAAAATTTATTATCGATGTGGTTCTCTATAACTATGTGCTCTGATACCATTTCTGTAACACCCCCAAGTTGGTCAAATGCAGCGGAACAGTAATTGGGGTGTTACTTGGGTGGATCGATAGCACATAGTATATAGGGCAATGATCATAAAAGTCATTTAATACAAATTACATGAATCAGTTGTGCACACTCAGTATCTTGTTTATAAACCACATTTATTATTTAAACTGAAGTAAATATCCCAGCCCAATAGTAGACATGATGCTCCTATAATGCTGGAATCCAAGGCATGAACCTGCTTTATTTTCCTGAGAAAACATATAAAGTAAAATGTGGGGGTCAACACGAAGTTGGTGAATTCACAGGTTTAATTACATAATAAGTTAATAATATGCCAAAACATCACAAGGATAGTAGAGCACTAAGCTACATACTATAGTAGTTCCTATTGCCCTGTAATAGAAGCTAGACAAAATAAGTTGTCCGGTACGTCCATTTGGATCTGTCCCGATGTTTTTCCCTCGGTCCGACAATGATGTAAACCTGTTGCTTGGCCTAAGCGTTTCGTGATAGCAAGTCACGCAGGTCGGGTGTTGTCAACACCCAAATAGATCTATTGACACATTTCGCGCTACACTATTAACTATTACAGTCCACGAGTATGGGGCAAACAATAGGCAATAAGCTGTTCTTGTTGTTGTTAGTGCATGTTTTGCATATTATATAAATATAGTTTTTGTATGTTTTCTCCTCCAGTTATAAAACAGTAAAGATGGGGCCATGAACTCACCTTAGTGGTAATGATGTGGTGAAGATGATGTCACTGAACAAACTGGCACAATATGATCACGAACCGGAGTAATTACCTAAGTAATTTTAAGTGCCTTAGACAATGCATAATTTAACAATGCATGATGAATGTATGATTTTAAATAGTGCATGATCACAAATTAATATGTTATAACAATTGTCTAAATGTTTATACTTATAAAGGGTTGTGATAAACGTATATTTTTAGTGTCTAAAAATATATATGTTGACTTAGTAAACGGGAATAAATTAAAATAAATAGATTTTAATTAAATAAACTGTAAGGCCATATTATATTATTTTCTTAAGTCTCAAAAACATAATTAACGGGTTTCGTCAGTTTATAAAGTCTCGTAAATAAACTTAGTGATTTATTTAATTATTCCAATAACTAAATTTAATAAAATATTTTATTAATACTTTTAATTAAATTGAAATTACTAGTAAACCCTTGTAAGTGTGACAAATTACAAAAATAACCTTTAAGGTTTCGTTCGTTAAGTATATTACGCCGTTAGTCCTTGTTAGTTAGTTTTATTTATAAAAACGCCCCTAGGGCTTGTAAAACTTTATGGAAATGACAAAACACCCCCCCCCCCCCCCAATATGTCACGGAAATAATAAAATAAGGGTTAGGGTTTGCTTCAAGTTTGCAAAATGACACAATTAGTCCTTTAAGTTTCGGAAATGTTATAGAGTTTCTAGGGTTTGAGTTAAGTTTCAAAAGTGGCAGGAATAGCCCTTTAAGTTTCGGATATTAATTAAAAGGAGTTAGGGCTTGTAAAACTTTGCCCAAATGGCAGAAATGACCCTTGGGGTCTCGGAATATTTAATGAGGTAGCTAGGGCTCATATTTAGTTTCAATATTAGCAACAATGGCCCTTGTGGTTTCCTTTGGTTCACGGTTTGATAACAAACACACCCTATAGTTTGTAAATTGACACATTTGACCCTTGTACTTTATAAAGTCTCGAAATGAATATATAAGTTTTATAAATTTGTGAATTTGGACCCTGTAGAAACTAGAAGGGGGGGTTGAATAGTTTCTTATAATTTACTTGTTAAAATATGGTTTCCAAAAAATCCTTTTTCAAAAAACTTAGGCTTGAGGAAATATGTGAAATCTTCTTATGCACAATATGAACAATGATAGTGTAGCTAAACTAATACTAACAAAAATATATCCACAAAGAATAAAGAATTATAGTGTAGCTAATCTTATATTAACACATGTATATGCAAAAAGAATAAAGAATGTAAAGAGTTAAAGGTAAAGAAAGATCAAACCGAACACCAAGGATTTATAGTGGTTCAGCAACGAAGCTCACTCCTCGTTCCTACTCCACTCCTCGAGTACTCCTTACTCGAGAGTTCACTACACAACAAGCTCCTTATGGTGGAGAAAACCGTACACGTCGCTTAACCAATTTCCGACTCTAAGCTAAAAGTCGAGCCCTAATCATAGCTAGGACCAATCTACACAACTATACTTAGTACATACACAACTTCCAAATAGACACAACTACTTGGATCTTCACAACTATGACACAACTACAAGTATATAAAAATTGATCTTCAATGGATCTTTGGTGATGGACTCAACACTTCACTAGGATAGTGTTCTTCTCTTTGCACTTGGAGAGGAAGGGATGGAAGAAGAAGATTCACTTCTTAAACAAGTAATAATCAAACAAATGATCAAAGATTTGAGTGATTAAAGAAGGGGTTTGAATCTGGAAATAAATGTGCAAAAGAGGTGAGGTGAAAAGCTGAGAATGGTCCACTATTTAAAGGATAAAGGAGCCAACGGCTATATCTGCCCGCGGTACCTTATCACAGCCCGCGGTACCTTATCGATAAGGTACCGCCTAGGCGCTAAGGTACCACCGGACTAGACTCCGCTCCTTTTTGTCCTTTAGTGGTGGAGGTCTTATCTGGGTATAAAAAATATCCTGAAAGGATATTCTTAACAGAATAAGAATATGCCATTTTCAAATTTCAAATAATTAATTTAATAAAACATTTTCTTAAAAATAAAGTTTAATAAAAACTTGTCACATTTAATAAAAAGTGAGTTTTAAGAAAAGATTAAATCACTTGATCACTTGATTAAGGTTAGTACTTGTTTATCCATACCTTAAGTGAAAATGGGTAAAATGAAAAATACTTGAACTCAAGAATTCGTTTTTCGTTGTTTTCGTAAATGCTTGTTTTTACATATTGTCGTAATCAAAACTAAGCGAGACCGAAAAATGCAAGTAACGTTTTTAGTCATTATTGCATTAACAATCTCCCCCTTTTTGATTCCGACAATACATAAACTCAATCACACAAAAACAAGATTTTCGAAGACGAGTTTATTCATTTCTCCCCCTTTGTCGAAGCAAAAAGGTTGCGTAAGCCGGTGTTGAAGAAACGGACTTTGCAAAAACTCCCCCTTGGTGCTTACTCCCCCTAGCTTGGGGCACCGGGGAATCGAGATATGGTGACAAGCTACATAGAAGGGTTAGTTGAACAAAAGAAACAACCAACAATATATAGCAATAGGTCACAAAAAAAATTAAAAGAGAAGAAAACACAAAGACAAAGATCCAAGATAGGTTACTAAAGAAACATCATACAAAGAAGTATGAAAAAAAAAGAAACAAGCCAAAAGCATAAATCTAATCCTAGTTATTCTAGAATTCTAAGATTTGCTTGAATTTGGTGTCTTGAGGATAAGCAATCAATGCTTATATGAAAGACAAGGTAATAGCAGAGGGTGGTGGTGGTGGCTTGTTGGAGATCTCATAATTAAAATGAAGAGGAGGCTTGATTAAGAGACTCTTGATGTAGCTCAACTCCTCATAAATGTGTGCCATAGAAAGATGTTGATATTGACAACAATGACAATATGTTCCATGGTGCATGACATTATCATGAGAAGGAGGAAGAACACTAAAGGGTGGTGGTGGAAGAAAGGAAGTTCCACAATTAACATTCTTGGTAGGAGAAATGTGATTAAGAGTGTTCTTGGGTGGGTTTGGATTGAAAGCAATTGGAGAAAATGAAGGAGATTCAAGGCTTTCATTGGGAGAATAAGACATTTTGGATGTGAAGTAATGCAAAATGCTTATGGTTTAAATAGGGAAGGCTTAGGGTATTTTTGGGGTGGTCAAAGGATTTGAAACAAAGATTCTCAAAAAGGTTGGAGCAAATCTGGAGTTTCAGACAAAAACCCGAAAAGGAAGGCCACTGTAGGCGGTTCCTTATCTATGGTGGCGGTACTTTATCAATAAGGTACCGCGGCTCACTTATGGAACCGCCTGCAGAAGCAGGGTTTGGTGTTTGGAGAAAGATTTTTCAGCAAATCTTATTTTTCTAGTCTAACTTATCATAGGGATATGCTTAAAAGCAAAGATAGACAAAGAAAATATATGCAAACTTACCAAATAGAGATTTGACCAAAATACATGGATTAAAAAAAATCAATGTAGGAGATGTGTAAGACAAGACCTTAATTCATGACACAATGATCCTCCATGATTCAATCTTGTTCTTGCTATGTTTGAGAGAATCATACATATGAATTATGTAAGCTATATATTAATAGCGAGAATCTATGAAAAATCGTTTTTAGATTGAATTAACAATGTCAAACGAGTTTCTCAACCATTTTCGAAAGAGACTTTGAGAGTTTTGAAAAGGAGATGAGAGGATTTTTCAAAAGAATCTTAAAAGACTCAAGGACTCAAGGTGGTAAGAGAAAACACACAAGAAGAGAAGAATTTAAGGAAGATGTTCCATTAATCCTAGACCTAGACGCAAGTATTTAAAAGGTTCCCTCTTAAGTGGCTTAGTGAAGATATCGGCTAAGTTGTCCTCGGAGGGCACCTTTTCGATAGTAATGTTCCCCTTTTGAACATTATCCCTAAGGAAATGGTGTCTAATTTCTATGTGTTTGGTTCGCGAATGTTGCACGGGATTCTTGCTTAGGTCTATTGCGCCTTTATTATCACACATGATGGGAATATCATCAAGATAAATCTCGTAATCAACAAGCGCTTGCTTCATCCATAGAGCTTGTTGGCATGCTTTACCGGCACTCACATACTCGGCTTCCGTGGTGGATATCGCAAGAGCGGTTTGTTTCTTGGAGAACCAAGAAGTTAAACAACAACCCATGAAGGTACAAACTCCACTAGTGCTTTTCCGGTCCACATAGTATCCCGCATGATCCGAGTCCGCGTAGACAATGGTTTCTACGCCGGTCCCTTTAGGATACCATAATCCTAAATGTATAGTGCCTTTAATGTATCGGAAGATACGCTTAACCGCTTCAAGGTGAGAGGTTTTGGGATCCTCTTGGAAGCGAGCACAAAGGCAAACACTAAACATGATATCCGGTCGACTTGCCGTTAGGTACAACAAACTACCAATCATACCTCTATATTTGGTGTTGTCTACCGACTCACAATCATCATCTACAGTGAGTTTAGTATCCGAGGCCATAGGGGTCTTCATTGGTCTAGATTCTTCTAATCCAAATTTCTTTAGCATTTCTTTAGCATTTCTTTAGCGTACTTAGATTGACTAAAGAAAATACCATCGTCCATTTGTTTAATTTGGAGTCCTAAAAAGAAGTTAAGTTCTCCCATCATACTCATTTCAAACTCATCATGCATGATTTTGGCAAAGTCATCACACAACTCTTGACAAGTTAAGCCAAATATAATGTCATCAACATATATTTGTACGATTATACGGTGAGGACCTTTCTTCTTTGTAAAGAGTGTATTGTCTACCATACCCATGGTATACTCATGTTTAACAAGAAACGCTTTAAGTCTATCATACCAAGCTTTGGGTGCTTGTTTGAGTCCATAAAGTGCTTTCTTAAGCTTGTAAACATGGTCCGGTTTCTCAAAATCAATGAAGCCGGGAGGTTGAGCCACATATACCTCCTCATTGATCAAACCGTTAAGAAATGCACTCTTTACATCCATTTGTTGAAGCTTAATATCTAAGGCACAAGCGTAGGCTAAAAGGATTCTAATTGATTCTAATCTAGCTACCGGTGCATATGTCTCGTCATAATCAATCCCTTCTTGTTGATTATAGCCTTGAGCTACAAGTCTAGCCTTGTTACGAGACACAACACCATTCTCATCTAGCTTATTCCTAAATACCCATTTGGTTCCTATAATGGTAGAACTTCTAGGTGGAGGAACAAGTTCCCAAACCTCATTGGCAACGAATTGATTCAATTCTTCTTGCATCGCAATGACCCAACTCTCATCCGTCAAAGCTTCTTTAACATTCTTAGGTTCAATCAAGGAGACAAAACAAAAGAAGTTGCTTTGGTTTTGGACTTGAGATCTTAGGTTCCTTTGATTTAAGTCACCAATGACATTATTGGGAGTATGATCCCTAGACTCCTTAATGTTTACTTCCTTTTCAACACTAAGGTCTTCAACTCCTATTTTTCTAACCTCCTTGGCTTTAACTACTTCTAATTCATCCAACTCATCATCAACCAATGGTGGTGACTTGGGTGAAGGAGGGGTTTCATCAAAGTTTACGTTGAGTGATTCTTCAATAAACCCTGAGGTTCTATTTAGGACTATGTAGGCCTTACTAGTTTGGGAATAACCTAAAAGGATACCTTCGTAAGACTTTGGGTCAAACTTGGTAAGGTATTCTTTGGTGTTGAGGATAAATCACTCGTTTAATATCGTCCTACTCATCTCTTGGAGAGTCCTATTCTTCCTTTCAACTACCCCATTTGATTGTGGGGTGCGAGTGTTGAATCCAAGATCTTTATACTCAAACAGTAAAAACCGTTTTATCTAGGTTGATCATCATTCATATGATAACATAGCGGAATAAGAACAATGATCATGAATAAGATGTTTAACAAAGATGAATAATTCCCAAAGGGTTTGTATTATTGATGATTAACACAAACCACTCTAGGCATGTATACATTGAATCCCATGCCTAGATCTCAAAGACTCTGTAGGTTACATTTGAGTAGTGAAAGATATGTATAAAACCTACGGTCTGGTGTTCCTTTTATAACTTAAGGAACCCAGGGATACATGGAAACTAAATAAGATAATAATGACTAAATCAAAACAGAATTATTCATTCTTATCACTACTTGACCAAATCTCCATATTTTTAATATATAGCAGGGGAATCTTCACAGCAGTGGAAAGTTTTGTAGCAGGGGAAACTTTCTTGTACTTTGTCCACCAGCTTGAAGTTTCTCCTAATGCCATATTTGGTCCTTCTTGTTTCCATAGTGATTTGACTCATCAACTTTTGACCCAACAATCTTCCCCTAGTTGATGATGTCAAAACACTTCCCCTTAAGCATACAACACCAAGGATCAACAGGCTGAACATTCTCTGTAGACAACTTCCCCTTTTTGACATGATCAAATAGGGGTCTTCTATATGAACAACCTTGATTTTCAACTACTATTAACCAATATCATACATCAAACCCAAGTATTCTACTTTTCAAAATACCCTCCATGAAGCATATAGGGGATAGTGTTCCTAATAAAAAATGATTTTGAGCAGTAGATACTCACACTAGTTGTAGTAATACCAATGAGAAGTAGCAAAAATCTTCACCTTGACGTCGTATGTGAATGACTAACACTTTATCAAATGAGCTTCCCCTTAAAGTGTGCTAGTCATTTATGAATCTTCAATTCTGTAGGCTTTGTGTAATGATTACATATGAAGAAAACTGAATTATAACTTACTTGATGATGAAGAAGAATAACCCGAACTTGCATTCTATAACTTGCACTAACCACGTGACAAAGAGTTAGCCTATACAAAATCCTCATTGTTGTTGAAAATGAGACACTGAGCACGATAATGTAACTCCTTCAAGTGATAGACAATATGTGCATAGAGTACCATAAGAAAAATCACACATTCCTAGATCTTGTACCACTTTGTCACTAAGCGTTTAAGCATAAAACACATACCCGCGAAAATCTCCTTCGTCTTCAAATAAATAATAAAAACTTTTCTTCGTAATCAATAAAATTAAAACGAGCCTTTATACCTTTAAACCAGTTGCTGTGAATAACTCATACTCCAAAACATTGATGTCCCAAAAACCAACTCTGACAGCAGGGGGAACTTTTCTGGCAGGAGGGGAATTAATGAAGGCAGGGGGATCGTAGCAGGGGGTCTTTTAATGAAAGCAGGGGCAACTTTTTCACAAGCAGGGGAACTTTTAATGCCACTGTTTTTGTTATTAAATGTACCAAACCCACATAAAGTGGGAATGAATTTATAACAGATGATAAATAACAAAAACAGGGAAAAGCAAAAATCATACCCTTACTGTCGTAATTCGTTGCACCAGCTATCATGTAAACCATAGACCATGTCCTTTTCTTCTTTAGTATATATATGCCCATAAAACCATCACGTCACTTTCTGCTAAAGTACTTCAACGTCTACATATAAAATAAAGAAAAGGAGTACTTGTTGATCCCCACATATAATGTCACTTAATTTCTTCACGTTACTTTCACTATTTGATTGTTTTGCTTAGTACATCAAGAGTACCCCACGTGAAGGCTTATGTCCTTTTCTTGGGACAGAGACCACATCCAGCAATAAAAGCAAATCTGTATTCCTTTGTCGTTAGCTGTTATTCCCTTAATGGATCACACGCACTAATAAACAAATTGATTTGTTTCTTTCTACTTTGTAACATTCACGTGATGTCCTTTATTTAACATTCGACCTTTTAATTGACAAATCATCATTAGTCGCTTTCAGTCGATCTGTTCAGTGAACAATTAAGACCACAACAGTAGCCAAACATTAAATAAACGAGAATAATACTATACCCCACTTTGTGTATTTGCTTCGTGTGAACACAAGAACTTCTCAAAACCACAGCAACAATGTTTGATACCCCACGTTTGACCAAACATTAAAATAATATGTTACTTTGTTATCTGCCTGGGACCACACGTACTTCCATTCTAGCCTTAGGACCATCGTTGTTTCTTCAAAACAGTACATTCCGTCGTGTACATGGGGCATCATTCTCGTCTTTATGCGACAGCCAATAATAATTAATTACCTAGGGTTTTAACATAAACCCTAGATCTTCACAGCAACAAGATTAAACACCTTAATTCTCATAGATATCAAGTGCCACCTGCTCTGATACCACATGTTGAATCCAAGATCTTTAGACTCAAACAGTAAAAACCGTTTTATCTAGGTTGATCATCATTCATATGATAACATAGCGGAATAAGAACAATGATCATGAATAAGATGTTTAACAAAGATGAATAATTCCCAAAGGGTTTGTATTATTGATGATTAACACAAAACACTCTAGGCATGTATACATTGAATCCCATGCCTAGAGATCAAAGACTCTGTAGGTTACATTTGAGTAGTGAAAGATATGTATAAAACCTACGGTCTGGTGTTCATTTTATAACTTAAGGAACTCAGGGATACATGGAAACTAAATAAGATAATAATGACTAAATCAAAACAGAATTATTCATTCTTATCACTACTTGACCAAATCTCCATATTTTTAATATATAGCAGGGGAATCTTCACAGCAGTGGAAAGTTTTGTAGCAGGGGAAACTTTCTTGTATTTTGTCCACCAGCTTGAAGTTTCTCCTAATGCCATATTTGGTCCTTCTTGTTTCCATAGTGATTTGACTCATCAACTTTTGACCCAACAGCGAGGAGCCGAGAAGTTAGGGGTAATACCATGAGCTTCACAAAAGGCACCAAATTGCACTTCATTATCAAATTCCCTACCATGATCCGTCCTAATAGAAACAATTGAACATCCTAGTTGATTTTGAATTCTTCGACTAAAGATTTCAAAGTGATCGAAAGCTTCATTCTTAGATGCCAAAAATCTAGTCCAAGTGAATCTAGAATAGTCATCAACTATAACTAGGGTATAAAGGTTACCTCCATAACTCCGTATGGCGGAAGGTCCAAAGAGATCCATATGTAGGAGCTCTAAGCACCGTGAGGTCGAAACCAAATTCTTGGCTTTGTGACTTGAGTGAACTTGCTTTCCAATTTTGCAAGCATCACAAAAGTGACTATCAAACTTAATATTGGGGAGGTGTCTTACCAGCTCCTTAGAGACTAAAGATTGAATTAAACGCATATTAGAGTGACCTAATCTCCTATGCCAAAGAGTAGAACTATCATCTATAGTCGCAAGACATATGGTGTCTTTTGACTTCTTATTAACCTTCATGACATAAAGCCCATGCTTTCTAACACCTTTTCCAATGACTTTTCCATCTTTTACGATTTCACTGTCATGTTCCAAAAAGATGACCTTACACTTATTATCACCAATTTGACCTATACTTAAAAGGTTAAAACCTAAGTTATCTACGTGCTCAACATTTTCAATGGTCATGGAGTCAAGAGAAACCGTACCTTTGCCAATGATATTACCACGTAGACTACTAGTGAATGTGACGTTACCTCCATCATATGCTTTGTAATGCGAGAACAAACTTCGATTACCCGTCATGTGTTTAGAACATCCACTATCCTTAATCCACTCATCGGGCTCCAAATCAATTCCCAAGCATATCTAGGTAACAATACACAAGATCAAACATTTGGTCCCCAATATCTCATGGGTCTAAAATTGTTAGTTCCAAACATCCCTTGCATTTGGTTGGGATGTATGAATGAGGTGGGGATTCCCCATGGAGAACAAAATGGAGGAGGGTAGTAATTCATGTAACCATTTTGTTGTTCATTACTTCTCCTAGGTGTGTTTGATCTAGGTTTAGAGTTATTATTATTCTTTCTAGGTGTTGGAGTTTTACTTCTAGGTCGTGAGTTGTTTTGATTATCTCTTGTAGGCGTTGTCGTTCTACTTCTAGGCTTAGACTCATTCCGTACTCTAGGTGGAGTAGAAGATAGTCTAGATAAACTTCTATTTCCCATGAGAGGTTTACTTAACGGCTTATAGAACTTACTAATAGCATTGTCGTCAAGTATGGGTAATTGAACCTTATTAACAGTAAGATGCTTTGGTTTTTCATTTAACTTAGATTTTTCAGAAAGTTCAAAATTTTCACAAAAATCAACTTCTGGCCGTAGTACCTTATCTATGGCCGCGGTTCCATAGTGATAAGGAACCGCGCCATACAATGTGGAACCGCGTCCAGAAGGTGTTTTTTGTGAAAACCTGACTTGTTTTGGTTCACTAGTTGAGGCTTCATTTGAGTTAAAACCTAGACCAAGTTTTTCCTTAGAATGAACTTGTTTGTTTAACATATCATCAAGAGCACTAGTACCTTTCATGAACTTTTCCAATTTAATGGAGGTGCTCTTGAGATCATCATTCTCTAATCTAAGTTTCTCACAACTTAAGCAACCTAAATCAACCTCTTTGTTTTTTTCAAGTTTAGCCAATTTCTCCCTAAGTTCATTGATCTCATTTTCAAGCTTAGTTTTGGTTGATTTTAAGGTTTTATTCTTTTCTATGAATTTAAGACTAAGTTTGTGTAAGCTATCATATTTGCCTTCAAATTAAATATCATCTAAAGTGGAACTATCATTGCTATAATATTCGGTTTCGGAATGTACCTCTTTAGAAGTGTGAGCCATAAGACATTTCTCTTCTTTGGGGTTGTCATCATCATCTTCACCGCTATCGCTCCAAGCGCCACTAACGAATGTCGTGTGGTTCTTATCACGAGCGGGCTTTGGAAAATCACCAATGAAGTGATTTGGATCACCACATCTAAAGCAACTCCTATCACCTTTTTCGTTCTTGACAAACCGATTCTTTGACAATGGTTTCTTGTCACAGTTTGGTTGCCTAACGTGTTGACCTCGTCTCTTGAAGAACTTCTTGAAATCTCTCACCGCCAATGCATACTCCTCGTCATCACTTTCCGATTAACTATCATGGTCACTTTGTGCCTTCTTAGCTTTAAGTGCAAGAGATTTCCTTTCACTCATGGTTTTTACTAATTCCGAGTCCTTCAAAATTATCATCTCATGAACCTTCAAGTTTCCTATGAGTTCATCGAGTGATAAAGTTGAGAGATCTTTCGACTCTTCAATAGCCGTGACTTTTGCTCTCCACTTTGGATGTAAGGCCCTTAGAAACTTCCTAACATTGTTCTTGCTAGAAAAACCTTCATCAAGTGCTTTTACACTAGTAATAATGGTGTTAAACCTAGCAAATGCACTATCAATAGTTTCATCTTCTAAGATGACAAATTGTCATATTGTTGGACAAGAAGATCGATTTTACTTTATTTGACTTGGCTATTACCTTGGTGGGTTACTAAAAGAGTGTTCCAAATATCTTTAGCGGTTTCACACATAAAAATTCTTTCATACTCTTTCTTAGGCAAAGCATTATAAATCACCATTTTAGCCTCATTAGTTTTTGAAAGTTTCTTTTTAGTATCATCATTAGCTTTGTCAAAAGTGACTAATTCTTTTGTTTTAGAAACTTCATTAAATTGAAAGGGTAAAAAATCACCATTGGTAATAACATGCCAAAGATCTAAATCTTTTGATTTCACATAAGTTTCAAATCTATTTTTCCAATAAATAAAACTTTCGGTTTCAAAAAGTGGTGGTCTTTGCATAGATTGCCCTTCTAGGTACTTGTTGGAATCCATAGATCGATTCAAGTTTTAAAATACAATATACTTTAAAAATTCTTGAACAACCCTCTCTGATACCAATTGTAGAAACTAGAAGGGGGGGTTGAATAGTTTCTTATAATTTACTTGTTAAAATATGGTTTCCAAAAAATCCTTTTCCAAAAAACTTAGGCTTGAGGAAATATGTGAAATCTTCTTATGCACAATATGAACAATGATAGTGTAGCTAAACTAATACTAACAAAAATATATCCACAAAGAATAAAGAATTATAGTGTAGCTAATCTAATATTAACGCATGTATATGCAAAAAGAATAAAGAATGTAAAGAGTTAAGGGTAAAGAAAGATCAAACCGAACACCAAGGATTTATAGTGGTTCGGCAACGAAGCTCACTCCTCGTTCCTACTCCACTCCTCGAGTACTCCTTACTCGAGAGTTCACTACACAACAAGCTCCTTATGGTGGAGAAAACCGTACACGTCGCTTAACCAATTTCCGACTCTAAGCTAAAAGTCGAGCCCTAATCGTAGCTAGGACCAATCTACACAACTATACTTAGTACATACACAACTTCCAAAAAGACACAACTACTTGGATCTTCACAACTATGACACAACTACAAGTATATAAAAATTGATCTTCAATGGATCTTTGGTGATGGACTCAACACTTCACTAGGATAGTGTTCTTCTCTTTGCACTTGGAGAGGAAGGGATGGAAGAACAAGATTCACTTCTTAAACAAGTAATAATCAAACAAGTGATCAAAGATTTGAGTGATTAAAGAAGGGGTTTAAATCTGGATATAAATGTGCAAAAGAGGTGAGGTGAAAAGCTGAGAATGGTCCACTATTTAAAGGATAAAGGAGCCAACGGCTATATCTGCCCGCGGTACCTTATCACAGCCTGCGGTACCTTATCGATAAGGTACCGCCTAGGCGCTAAGGTACCGTCGGACTAGACTCTGCTCCTTTTTGTCCTTTAGTGGTGGAGGTCTTATCTGGGTATAACAAATATCCTGAAAGGATATTCTTAACAAAATAAGAATATGCCATTTTCAAATTTCAAATAATTAATTTAATAAAAAAATTTCTTAAAAATAAAGTTTAATTAAACTTGTCACATTTAATAAAAAGTGAGTTTTAAGAAAAGATTAAATCACTTGATCACTTGATTAAGGTTAGTACTTGTTTATCCATACCTTAAGTGAAAATGGGTAAAATGAAAAATACTTGAACTCAAGAATTAGTTTTTCGTTGTTTTCGTAAATGCTTGTTTTTACATATTGTCGTAATCAAAACTAAGCGAGACCGAAAAATGCAAGTAACGTTTTTAGTCATTATTGCATTAACAGACCCAACTTTCACCATTTGTCAAATGTGGCCAAAAAGTCTCCCAAGTTTAGTAAATGGGCTTGGCTAGCCCATTATGGGTCTCGGCTTATTTGCTATGGGCCTATTGGGCTTATGTAATTTTACTAGTGAATTACCAAGTAGGCTCATATCTTCATTTTCCTTATTTGGCTTATGTTAAGCTTATGGGCTTATTTGTAACCGGCTTATTTAGCTTATATGAGGGCTTATACAATCTTGGCTTATTTTAACATTTCAAGGGCTTATATAAGCTAGCTTAATTATTCCTAAGGTTCGGCTCATATAGCTTTTTAGGGTCTACATGCTTAGCTTATATAGGATTTCAAGTTTCGGCTTATATAAGTTTCTAGGGCTTATATGACGTAGCTTATATAAGTTATGGTTCTCGGCTTACATTAAGTTTTAGGAGTCCTTTAACATGGCTTATACCAACTCATGTGTCTCGGCTTATATTTATTTTATGGGCTTAAATATCTAACTTAAAATGAAACTAAGCTTATATGAATTATGGGCTTATATTAGCTTCAATGTTTCGGCTTATATTACTTTCTCATAAACTCTTATGGCAAGTGATTATACTAGGGCTTAATTAGGTTCCATGAGCTTATATGTACACGTCTTCAAAGTTTTAGGGCAGGAACACCCATAAACTTCATATAAGCCGTGGGCTTGTATGTCGTTTTAGGGTTTGTTCATGAGGCTTTTACGTGTGCGTGCATCTTAAACTCCATTTCCATAACATGTATATGCATGAAACATGAAATAAGTAAGAAAAGCTTAAAGGAGGTTTACACTTACTTGTTTTTAAGGAAAGTGGGATGGTGACAATGGTTTGATGATTCTAGCTGATAGGTTCTTCTTGAAGGGGTCTTGGATTCGTCTTAAATGCCAAGTATCTTGGATGAGGAGCTCTAAATGCTTGAGAGGACTAAGAACTAGTATAAGTAATTGCTTGGGATATCTAGGTGTTTTGTTTGAGTGTGATAACCGAATGGGGTAAGAGAGGTGTGAATGAGGCTTGCTAAATATCTTGGTGTATGCACTTGTGTTGTAGCTTGGGGTTATACACGTCCAAGTGAGAGGAAAAGGCTAGATATGGAGATTTTTGGTAGTGTACTATGTTAGTACATGTCTTAATGACAAAATAGGTACACTTGACCCTTCCTACTCTTTTGTCGTCGCATTTTGTGCTCCCAAAGGGAACACGTAAGACTTTCATAGTGTTTCACATAATTGGTGTGTTTGTACAAGTGCAAGGGTTGTGTGGAGGAGCCCTATCACACGTCTAAGGGTGCAAGGAGTGTGCTAGGTGTCTTGGACTTGTGGTATGTGCATAGTAATGTTAGTAAATGCCTTAATTGCTCAAAGTTGTACATAGAAACATAGTTTAAGTTAATACCGGCGGTTTTGCTAGCCAAGGAAAAGAAAAAATGTGTTTTGTATAGTATAAGACTTAAGTGAAATAATTGTACAAGTCTAAAAGTCAAGGTTGGAATGGTAATGGTTTTTGGTATTTAAATGTTGTGTGTAGGTATATATTTTCGGCTATTATTTAGTCTATGGGGTTTTTATGTTAAATTTTGTGTCTAGGTAATGTCACTAGGAGTATAGGTGTTATACGGGGTGAATATGTATAAGTCTAGGTTAGTTTTGGTTAAGTTTGGGACCCTTGGTGAAAGTATGGTCATTTTTATATGAGAAAAGATTTTATTACATCGAAAGTATGTCAATTTAGTTTAAAAAGGTAAAAATGGTCAAAGGTAATGTTTAAGTATAAAATAGTTGGTGTCGTAGCGTTAAGTTAATTATGGTGTAAGGAAAAATATATATTCATTAATATATTTAAAGCTTTAGAATTTATACTTAAATAATTGTGTATTAATTGTGATCATGAGTTTGAATGTATGAACAAATAGGATGAATGCTTATGAGTGTATGTTCAAGTGACTTAAATGTCCAGAAAGGAGTGACTGGTTAAAGTCCTTTAAGTTTATAAAATGTAGTCATCCAAGTGTGACTGCTCTGGTGCTTAAGTGATGAGAATCATAATGCATGCTATGAGATTTAAATGTCCTCATGTTTTGGGTGATTAAAAATAATGTATGATGTGTATGATGCATATGATTGATCAAGAGATCTCATGCAAAGGTGGCACTATTTATTCAGATATCATAAAGTGACGTATACATGATGACTTAGTCAAAACCTAAATTTACAGGTTTTACATGCTTGTTATCGATTTCAAAAAATTGAACTTGCTCATATTTATGACAAGCTAAATTTCATTGAATTCCTCCTCACTCGACCTCCTCTCAAAGTTTTCGTTCCCGTGAACAAAACTGCGAATGATGCTTCGTCGTCTTTCTTTTCCAACTAAGGCACATTTTGTACTTTAGTGGTTTGAGTCAATAAAACTTAAGCAATCTTGGAAGATTATCACTATTAGATTAGTTTATGCTTTGTGGTTTATTTTCCATATTTTTTCGCTTTAAATATTCATATTGTGTGTATGAATATTTATCTTGTATGTTCTTTCATATTTGTGGGATACGAATGTTATGTGTGTTATCTATTTTCGACTAATTCTTTTTCACACATTTGTTAAAGAGTTGACCATGGTTAAAACTTACAACTAAATATGGGTGATTCCATAAATTCTAAATTTTAACTCCTTGACATTTTAATCATTTTTTATTGGTTTGGATGTTTCTTTTCTTCCTTTATTCCACCAATTGAACTTTGATGTTGTTAACACACACTCTTTGGACATACTTAGCAAATACTTACTTCTAATTTGAGATTTCTTTTCCTCCTCCCTCTCAAGTTAGCTAGTAGGTAGTGTACATATATACATTGGTGTTTCTTTTATATCTTCTAACCTTTGTGTAGCATGTCATCTTAGCTCATTCACTTGGTGCCCCAAGCAAGGGGGAGTAAGCACAAAGGGGGAGCTACTAGCAAAGTCAGGTTCTTTTCTTCTGCAAAGACTTGTGCTAACCTTTTTGCTTCGACAAAGGGGGAGAAATGATAGTGATAAACTCGTTAATAATTCGAATAATCTTGTATTTTACGTAAATGAGTTTATAGTTTGCCGTAATCATAAGGGTGAGATTGTTAATGCAAAGCAATGCCTAAAAACATTGTTAGTGCTGATTGTACGTAAAATACGCCCTTTTAGGAAAAAGGCGTAAACGCGGTAACTATTAAACAAATGATTTTAGGAAAAATCAAATGCTAATGACCCAATGGTAAAAGTTCATTTCCCAAGAAGGTTTATTGTGTGTGAATAACTTGTAATGATTTTGGATTAATATAGAGAGAAAGAGTGACGGATACGTTAAAATTAAACTACGACGACGAAATGTAAAACCGTAAAAATAGCCAAAATAAAAACTTACTCTAAAAAATCCCAAAAATTACTAAAAATAATTAAAAATCCAATTAGGGTTTACAAATGATCAAAACTTTTTCAAACCTTTTATTTAATTAAATATTTATTTCTTAATGTTAAATAAAGCCCTAAAAATCAAATTAACTAATAATAAGCCCAAATAAAGATTTTCAATTTGTAAAACTCTAAAATGACTTAATTAAACTAAATAGTATTTTTCCAAATTTTTAAAACTAATAAAACTATTTAAAATGAATTTATCTAAAAATAAAATATTAAAATAATATTAAAAATTCAAAAATTATAAAAATTTCTAAAAACTTGCAAACTAGTTTATTTTAATGAAAGTGAAATCACCAAAATACCCCTATTGGGCCCCCAAATGGGCTAAAAACAAAAACAGTCCAAAATCAATGGGCTTTTCAGCCCAATAATCAAAAGTGTCTAATAAGCTCCCAAAAAGCACAGTCCAACTCAAAATTTAATTCTAACACAAAACTCTAAAGGCCCAAAAGCTGATTCTAAGCTTATCACAGCTTAAATAGCCAAAAGCTTATTCTTATTGGGCCAATAAGCCCATTAAGCCATAAGCTGGTGCCATAAGCTCTAATTTAACACACAACCTTCTTTTGGGATACTAAAGAGATCTGTAAAAAGAAATTTTGAAAAATCTTAACCAATAAGCCAGAAATAAGCAAAGTGAAAATCTACTAAAAGACAAAATAGTCGGGTTTGAGTTCTAGAGGATTTCAAAAGCTGTTTCTTTTTGAAAAAGCTCACAAATAGCTTAACTAAGAATAATCAAAAAGAAAAATCACAAAAAGTCAAGTAGAATAAGTTGTAGAAGCAAATAAGCTGGCTGAAAAAGCCAAATAAGCTAGTCTTCTAGCAAAAGCTTAACCAAATGACCTGAAACCTTTCAGAAGTGATAATAACCTAAGAAAAATGACACCAATCACAAAAACCAAGTTGTTGCATGTACCAATAAGAAGAACTAAAAAATAAGCCAAATTGTGCTTATTTGACCAAAAGTAAAAGTGTTCCAAACTTAACCAAATTGGCAGGGTTTGTTTATGAGCTTGTTTTGAGCAACTTTTATGAAGGAATCAAGGCTGAATCCTTTTGAATCAAGAGGCCAGTTAGCCAAATTGATTTCAGTTTTGGACAAATATGGCTAATAAGCCAGTTGGCTTATAAGCACTCAAACAGGTAATCCAAATAGCCAAATAAGTTAACAAGCAGCAAAATAACAAGAGTCAAGCAACCAAATAGCAGGGCAAGCACTAGACAAACAAATGCAAGGCACAAATGAGGTGGTCACTTTGTTGATGCAAATAAACACTTCATCCAACTTCTATAAGCCCTAGCTCACTCAATAAGCTACCAAATTCAACAAACAGATATAACACATATAGCTTATCATATAAACTCTTCCCAAACCAAAAATCAGACTCTGAATCCAACAAACAAAGATTTTATAGCTTCTGATGTGTTTGACCAAATTCAAACCTATTTTTGTAGATTTTTCCAAAACTTGAAAACTCTTTTCCAAACCTTAAGTGACTTAACCAATGATCAAAACAGGTGACAAATAGCTTTTTAGTGTAGAAAACCCCCAAGAACCAACGGCACAAGGCCACAAGACCTTTTGATCCCAAAATCCAAACAGACTTATTTTAGCCCTTTTTCAAACAAACTTTTGATTTTCACAAACAACCTACTGATTTTATGATCCTAATATCTCAACTAGATGACACTAAGAAGATCTAAGCAAAAAAAATCAAAGCACAAACACAAGAACTACAAATCACATGGCAAAACACATAGCAGATTTCAACAATAATATTTTTAGAGGAAACTTAAAGAAATCAATACCTCCCCCCCCCCCCCAATAACTTCCTATGGGGAGTCAGCAATGCTCCTTGGACCACTCTCAACAGCTAGAGAGTGACCAAGGTCCTTGAACAAAGGAAGGAGGTATGTTGATGGTTCAACAGCTGAACCAAGACCTCTTATCAATGGATCTTCAACACAAAGCAGCAAACAACCTATCCAAGGGCTTAAATCCTTTCACAACTAGGGGTGTTATCGGGTCGGATTATAGGGTTTTCGGGTCTTGTCGGGTTGAGTCGGGTTTTGATTTTTAAAAACTCACTCGCAACCCGACCCGATAATAAATCGGGTTATCGGGTTCGGGTGCTAAATGGGTCGGGTTATGTTGGGTCGGGTTATTTGGGTTATCGGGTTTCGATGAGCATTCGAGTATAGCAGCGTACTTAACACATAGCTTAAGGTATTAATTATACCAATATGATCTTTGATTGACATGCAACAACAAGGTTTTGTTAGTTTGCCACAATCCACATAATGTGACAATACCCTATTATGTTAACAGTACCGAAGGCATATTATTGAAACTAAAATTTTGAAGGCATATTATTGAAGGCACAAACTCAGAAACTAAAGAACATTAATTTTTAAACCAAATCATGTAATATGCACTATAATAAATACCAACATCTCTCTAATAATCCATCAGATTCACTACTGGAATAGTAAACATTTCTCTAATATTAGATTCACTAGTAGCATAGTAATTTACTAAAAACCTTACTTTAACAAAAATATAAAACTAATTATCGGGTCTTATCGGGTTAACCTGCGAACCCGATAAAAAAATTAATTTAACCCTAACCCGACCCGCTAATGTTATCGGGTTATCGGGTCGGGTCAAAAAACAACCCGACAAGATATTTAACCTGATTTCACCCGACCCGATTTAGTCTTATCGGGTTTGGATTCGGGTTCGGGTCGGGTCAACCCGACCCTACTAACACCCCTATTCACAAGCATGGTGTCAACAAGCTTGCAAGAGCTTTAGGCTTATGGTTAGGGGTTAGTACAGTCAAAATATCAAAACAGAACCAAGGATTTACTACCTCCGTCCCACTATTATTGTCCTCATTTGACTTTTTGAAGTCTTACTTCTTCAACTTTGGTCATTAATAATTTTGTTTGTGTTACATAATACATGATGAAAATAATATAAATGAAAATACAATTAAAAATCAGTTCATTCATATATTTTATATCAAGTATTATGCAACACAAAAAAATAATTTAAGATCAAAGTTGAAAAAATAAGACTTCAAAAAGTCAAATGAGGACAATTAAAGTGGGACGGGGGGAGTAAAACTTTTTCATACTTGAAAACTTGTTCAAAATAAAATGTGTTTCAATCCAAAGATCAAAACAGGTTTAAATCATAAAATGGAACTCAGCTTCACTCTTAAACAACACCAACTTTCAAAAACATAAAAAGGAATTACAATTTTTTCAAAATACCAAACTTTTATAAATTTTAAAAAAGAATTACAATGTTTAAGAGAAAAACTAGAACAAGGGACTCTCACAGGTTGAGGTCTCCTTATATAGACTACATATGATGATTCTAGAACATAGAAATACATGAAACAGTAGCTAAGAATTCTTAAAAATGCCCTTGAGTCGTTTCTTGTTGATGAGTTGTCCAAAATGATCATGAGCGTTCCTTTTTGCCTTTGGGACCAAGTATTTGTTGTGGGCTGTTGATTTGTCCATGTGGGAGGCTAAGTCGTCCTCTCATTGGTTGAAGGCTGAATGGAGTGGGGTCCATGGTGAAGTGGTGATTGATGTTAAGTGTGGGAATGATACGTGTGAAGGGAAATTAGCCTTGGGTTAGGGTAATTTATATTTACCCCTTGTTTTAAGTCAAGTAGTTACTGGGTTCATACAATGAATAGTAACTCCATTTGATCCGAAAAGGGGGTGGTAAGTGTTTGGCGCGTGTTATTGAGTTTGAAAGTTTGATGTGTCACTTTTGGTCCTTGTTCTTTAGTGAAATGGGTATAACAAGTTTTTCAGCCATAGAAACTCATTTCCTTTGTTAATAAACTTTCAGAATTCATACTTTGGCCACCAAACTTTGTAACAAGGGTAATCAAAGACTTGTTTTGCCATTTTTGAATATTTGAAGGGATGATCTTGGACATTCTTGAACTTTTAAGGTCTTCATTGTATGTTTGACATATTGGAGGACCGTTGTTGACATTTCTTTAATCTTGAGGGACTAAATTTGCCAAATCTTCAAAGTTGATGGACCTTTTTGTCATTTTGAAAATCTTAAGGGACCAAACTTGTAATTATTAATATACAAGGGTATTACCTATCATTTCTTCATTGATGAGGGATCATTCTTGTACATCTTCAAATCCTCAAGGTCTTTTCTTTGAGAAATCATAGACTAGGGCCCTGTTCATTGTGCGGCTTCGTTTCTCATATTCGTTTTTCCTTGTTTCTTGTGATCTTTTGTCTTTTTCACGATATTCGTACCTAAAATACACAAGTAAAAAAACACAAGCATATATATGGTATTTTTATGACATTTAATGCATTTAAAGCCCGAAAAGAATGATGAGATCATGTATAAATACCATCTCATCACTCCCCCATACTAAACCATTATCATGCCCTCACGCAATGCTAGAAGAAAGTATCTAAGCATCTCCAAAATTCAATTTTATTACCCTTTATTGAAAAGTAAAACTTGCTACAATACTACAAAGATATGTTAAAGACATAATGTATGATTTTCATCACGAATGTGACTTTTAGAGTCAATGAATAGAAACAAGTGAATGTCTCATAGAGTAAAGTTCGTCATCCTTGATTGTCATACATTCCATGCTAAGTGAAAAAACGTGATCATTGTTGGTACAAGTCACAATGCTAACACTACTCATACGTCCAAATTGTGTAATACCTTTTCTCCCCGCAATCCTAGTTATTATGAAAAGAAAAGGTATCTAGAATTTTTTAACTATTTTTCATGAATCACAAGTGATTCATATTGACTTATTTGAGTATTTATTAGTCCGAAAATAAAGTAGCATAATTTAATTGATAGTTAGCTAAAGGACAAAATATTTTAAAAAGGCTTCTCGTAATCTCCTTAAGTTCATATCTTGGCATAACTCGTTTCACGATTTGAGACCTTTCTCGGACCGATATTTGGCATGTACTTCATACTTCGAATCTTCGGAAGACGTTCTTGAAATTATGGTCTTCTCTTTATATTTTGGAATTTATTCACTTGACGTTTTTGAGAGATTCTTCATACTTGGACCAAGACTTCATCATTTTTATTCAATCTTCATTTTGGATTTTGATATACAACAATCCGTCTCCTTTTAGGACTTGGATATATTTATCCTCATACCTTGTTAGGGTCTTTTTGGATAGGCTTTCTCCATGATCTTTAGGGGAGTAATTGCTTTTCGTCGTGTGTCTCGATCCTTCCTATTGATTTTGGAATAATGATTCTTCACATCATCTTGGATCTTTAGCAACAAAATAGAGTTCCTCATGCCTTGTTAGGGATTTTTTGGATCTTTACCAATCTTCACATCCCGCTTCAATAAGTTATGTCTTGGCTATGAATTCTATTCAACCACGAGCAACTTTTAAACGATCTTGGGCTAGAAGCTAAGTAACCTTTTAAATCGTACGACCTTACTTATTGTAATTAATTTATTCCTAATGCATTGATCTTATGGGAGAAAAAGCCATAATTAAAAACATACGAGTTTTTGAAAGAACATTTTCATGTTCTACGTTTAGTATGATCACTTGTCTAACTCCATCACTTCTCGTTCTTCACTATTTAAAGACCTCTAATTAAAGAGACTCGTGAATACTTAGCCAAGCAAGTCAAAATTAAGCCAAAATGGATTAGCTTCATTAAGACTATATTAAATCGAAGTTTTGGGTTTTTAAGTCACCTATAGGATCTTGCACTTTCTTAGACTTTTTCAAGTTTAGAGAATGCATTTTAAAGTTCCCTTGATAAGTGATTTTCTAGGATCAATTATAGGAACTTGAGAAAAGTTCTTGTTCGTAACCCGTATGAGCTAAGACTTTCGCGTTTTAAAGTTCCCTATATAAAAGTCTAGCAAAACTTGATTCAAGCGGGTTAAGGAATGTAAAGGGCTCCAAAAAGCCCATCAAGTCAAAAATTAACTCTTATTCTACCCATCGAAAAATATACAATCGGGTCTTAAAAACACCTATGAAAACTAAGAAAAATTTTAAAATTTGGCCATTTTTAACCTTATTTAAAACAAAACAAAACAAAACGATGAAAATTGGAAAACGTGAGGGCGTAGCAAGGCAAGTATCTATTCACCCTCATACTAAAATTAAACATTATCCTCAATGTTTCGAGTCTAAAGGTGGAGCACCCCCATACTAGAGATGAAGAGTTGAATGCTTAGGATCTAGCACGGAAAGGGTGATCAACAAGATATCTAAAATCGTTTATGAATTATGCTAAAAGATAATTGCTAGAACAATAAAGGATATGTCATGGATTCGTGAAAAACTCTTCAAGCAAACAATCGAGGCTCACGTAAATGAACATGAAAGTCTTCAATCGTGGCGATGATGATGATCTAGATAACACATTCACAAACAACCACGAGACAACGAGTTGGAAGGGCACAAATCCCCTCTCACTAACTACATTAGAAAGCGATAATATGTACATGGATAAGCATGTGATCTCCCCCATGAGGCACCTCGCTTTTTATTACCGAGTCATGAGCTCGACTCGATCCCCTCAATGTGATCTTTTAGGGATTATCATGGTATGGCCATTTTTGGCGGGGCTTACATGATAAACAATGCCCAAAAGTACATGGAGTACTTTAAAAACCCGATAAAGGTATACCGGGGTCAAAGTTAGCGTCCTCGTTTTCGGATGAAAGATGAAATAACGCTACTTCAACACGAACCAAAACCTCAAAGAGGTCAAAGAGAATAGATGAGAAAAAATAGAAGGGTGGGACAATGGGTAAGGCACTAAAACCACGAGCTACTCGAGGTATACTCACACCAAGCAAATGAATAAGATTTCCATTTATTGCATCGGTGGAAGACCGAGATTTCCCTTTACAAGCAATTCCAGGATCGAATATCTCATCTTCGGTGGAGAAATGTGAGGGAACATAAGGGGCTTCTCCCACACTAAAACCACACAAAGCATCGTCAAAAGGAGTAGACGAGCTTGTAGCACTCAAAACACGTGGTGATGACGGAGTTAGACTTGTAGAAAAATCTTTTAAATCACATTCAAAATCTTTTCCTTTTTCATCGTTCAAAAGCTCTTTATGAAAACCCATTTGATTATGTCGAAAATATTTGGCGTTTCTAAGACCATGTTAGGCACACTAAAAATTCTCACGTTTAAGTCATAGTTAGGGGGTGGTGGATTATATAAGTTCTCAAAACGTTTATTAATAAAGAACACCGCCCCCTCGGGGTCAACATATTCTTCATCCGAAAGATATTCCGTAATAACCGGTAACTTATCGACACCTTCCAAGAATGTGTGTTCGAGGTGAGGCGAAAGGTCTTTCAATTTGAGGTGCGGTGGTTCCTTGATTGAAAATGTAGGTTTAACACTCATAACCTCCACCGGCGGAGGAGATGGAAAATCGTTTTCATTGACAATTTCTTGTGAAAATTTTTCGCAAACGACATCGATTAAATCAACATGGTTCAAAGTCGCGATAGAATAAACATGAGAAAGTTTGGAGTTTTGAATTGGATTTATGACAAGTTCCTCCTCATTGAAGTGTAGAGTGATTTTCCTAGCATGTACATCAATAAGCGCTCTTTATGTATCTAAAAATGAACGACCCAAAATGAGAGGAACTTTAGGATCCATAGGAATTTCTAAAAACGATAAAGTCCATCGGATAGTAGAACTTTCCAACTTTTACAAAAACGTCTCTGGCTACTCCACATGCGAGAATCGTAGAATGATCGGCCATCTCGATTGACATTTTTGATGGAGTAAGAGCCGGAAGTGATAGCGATTTAAATATTTCAAGAGGCATCAAATTAATACTACCACCAAGATCGGCCAAGTCATAGCATTCTTCCATATCTTGAATACCACACGAAATTAAAAATTTACCGGGATCATCGACTTTTTGAGGTATGCGGTTAAGAAAACCGATGAACAACTAGACGATTTTTGCAATTTCTCCTTGTTATTCAACATACTTTTGAAGTTGGCGGCAAATTGAGGCATCATGATTAAAGCGTCGGCAAAACTTATGTTAAAATGCATATCACGAAACATTTTCATAAAAAGCTCAAATTGATAATTGTTACGTTCTTGTGATTTTTCCTGCTTTCTTCTCGATGGGTAAGGTAAGGGTGGTTTGGATTGGGGCATAAGCATCGGCCTTGGAATCTCGGGTTCCACAATTGGTATTGGTTCAACCGTAGGTGTGGTATGAGCGGTACTTCGTGGGCTTGTAAAATGCTCCTTTTCGACAATCACCTCGGGTTCTTTCTCGATCTAGGACGAGAGATTGGTTCATTGAAAGTTTTACCACTACGAGTAGTAATAACCTTCATTTCTCCCTTCGGGTTTGCAATGGTATCACTAGGAAGACCACCCGAGGAAGAGGGTTTACACATGATAGCTTCAAACATACTAGCCATTCGATCTTCAAATTTTTTATTGCCTTTTATCTGCTTTTAACAACTCTTGCTTAATCTCATGTTGACCTTGTTCTATCTTTGTTGATTTTGTTGAAGACGTTGAACGTTTCCTTCCATTTTATTAGCATGAGTTTTCAGTTCATTAGCAAGTTCGTTTTTAAGCTCGTTTTTCAACTCGGATCTTAAGCTAATCATCTCACGTTGCATGTTATCAAACTTAGAATCATTCGCGTTAGAATAATCCAAAAATTCTCCTTGAAGATTTTTAGTATGAGCATTTTGAAAACTTTGTGTAGTATTTTGAAAATCACGGTTTTGATTTTGATTTTGCACTTGCCCATTGTTCCCACTTTGGTAATTACCCTTGTTATAGTTACGTTGATTTCCTTGATAACCACCACTCTGATTTTTGTTTTGATAGTTGTTAACATTTTGTTTTTGGGGAGCTTGATTTGGGCGGGAACCTTGGCCGTTTTGGTTGTAAGTTTCGTTGCTACGTAAGCACTCGAAGTGTTACCACCGGCGGTAATGCACTCAGAAAAATCATGAGCTCCACCACAAGATATACAACTCTTTTCAACCGCTTTAACCGATGCGGAATTCAAAGCATCGTAAGTTCCTCTAGGGAGTATTTAGCCTAAATACTCAAGTATAAACAAATATTAGTGCGTCAAGGTAATCGGGACGGGGATAGTCAATCCCGATGGATCCATCCACAACATTCGCGCTTGGTACCATGATTAATTAACGGTTCATGATCAAGAGAGGAAACTTAAGGGTATAGACTAAAAGCAATAATAATAATGAAAACCTAGAAAGCATACAAGTTCTGGATAGCATACAAGTTCAGGATAGCATACAGTTTTTAAATGGTTGTGTTCCATCATGTAAAATCTCACCCCATGTTTAGAAACCATGTATAAGTAAAAAGGGTCTATGAACTCACCTTAGCCACGAGGTAAGTCAATCACGGTACTCAGCAACTGAGTAGAAACAATGGTAGTGAGACGATCACCGACGATATGGATGCTCGGGAAACACGAAAACCGCAACCTATCAAAATAAGGCGCGCGTTAAGACTCGAACTCAAATATCGTTATATGCCAAGTATAATAAGACTTCAAATATTTTCAAAGTATTCATATTTCAAAACCAGTGACACGAACCAAATGAATCCATATTAACCCATTTATCCAGCAATACATGTTTAAACACTTGTACACTTGAAATTGACCCGTCATACGACGCCAAGTCAACGCAAGTCAAACTATCCCTTTACCTTACTCGGACCAGTAGCTAAGTTATTTATATAATGAATAAACACTTGAGTAAGTCACCATGTCCAATCGTGAATACTCAAACTCACACCACACGAGCATTGAACTATGTGTTCAAATAAAAATCAGAAAGTACACCCCGAATGTACACACCGATCTACCCTATCTAGACTTGTCCGATTTAGATGAAATTTGGTTTCAAGGTCACTTATAACCTGTATAAGACCCTGCCAAAATTTGAGCCAAAGTTCATACTTTAAAACCCATCAGCTCGACACTTTACTCAACTCTAAAATTTGGGACAGAATTGTATACTTGTTTCATAAAACCATTTAGACCACTTTAAAAGTATTATTTTGACATTCCACCTTTTGAAATCACTACTAGACTCATCATATAAGGCGTATGAACTTTGAAAATCAGTAGTATAATTTATCTGACTATGCCTAATGTCCCGAAGAGTCGACCCAAAATCAGCCACAATTTCGGATTGTGCCGACTTAAGTCTCCCGGTACACGAATACTAAAACTAGCATAACTTTTGATCCGTTAGGAACTTGAAGCTCTATCTTATACTAAAACTAGCGTCTCGACAACCACTACAATATTATCCTATAATATCAAGCTTTTATCATACTTTGACCCACGAAAAATCTGCTCTAACCTGCTGTCCAAAATACCCTCTTTAAAAATCATAACAAATAAATTTTTCAACCAAATCTAATCATTCCCATACCTGTAGAATTACCCTACTATCATACCCATCAACCAAACACTCCTAAAACACTTGCATGTCAAATTTTAAAAAAAAATCAAAGATCAAAAATAAACCTTTTATGATAAAAACATAAAGATCATGCCAAGATCAATACATGCATGATTCTTAAAACATCACCAACCATAGAATCATAAGAATTTTGAAATCTTGAAGCATGTTGGTATTTTGGTATCATTAGAATCACCATTTAATTCTAAGATGTGGTCTTTGTTTAGATTATGTTAAAACATGGTGAAAATAGATGATTTAGGGGTGTTTTGGCTTGGAAGATCACGGCAAGAAGGGGGTGGGGAGAGAGTTTTATGTTTGATATTTATAAACTAGTTATGTGTGTTAGTGGAAAGGTTTGGTTTATATATGATAGGTAGTTGAGGAACCAATCTTGCCAAGTTTGAAACCTTTGGACTAAAAAGCAACTTAATAGTTTAAAGGGTATAAAATGATTATTAGTAAATTTTAAAAATATTTACGGGGCTCGGGTTTCGTAAAAATACTTTTCAAAAGTTAAAATGCATCAATGGTATGATAATATGGTTTCCTGACACGACTTAATACGTAATTAAAACGAAATTGTCGAAAATATTAATTATCGAAACAATCGATAATGAAATGTAAAACTTTGGGCATCTGTCGGTATCGCGATCACTAGGAATTTTTGTTGTTCATTGATTTTGAGTAAACTCGTTGTGAAACGCACGCAGGTGATTTTAAATCAAAAACTTTGATTTAAATAAATATGGAATAAAATAAAAAAATTATAATTCCAGATAAAGTATTTATCAATGACCAGAAAATACTTGAAAAGTATAATTTATTAAAGTTATCATGATCTCAGGATTTACATATAAGAATACAAGAAAATGAAATACGTTGGAAAATTCAGAAACACGAATAAAAGAATAAAATAATACTGGGAAAAGTACGGGTTCTTATAGTCTTCCCCCCTAAAGGAACTCTGGTCGCTCAGAGTTCTCCTGGAAACAGTAGAAGATGCAAACAAGAGGAGGTACAAAGTGTAGAACAAATTCATTGCTTTTCAGGTAATATTTGCACCACGACGTACGTTTACGATTGGAATTCACTACGCTTCAGTTTCTTAACTCCTTTTCGAATAAATTTTCAAACTTGGATTTGAATAATGACCTTTCAGTACGGAGACTTATCAAGAAATAGAATGAACACAAAAAATGCTTAAACGGACAAAGTGCGCTAAAATGAATTAAGATTGTTAATCAACAAGGAATTCACAAACTGTAAGGCATGACAATCTTAAAATGTAACAATCTAGTTACAAGAGAAATAGAAGGGAAAAATGAATCTCATATGATCATTTATAATACAAGTTGTCACAATCAGTTGTCTAGGATTTTGGTATTACTTTAAAACTCAGTTTAAATATTTTCTTGATTAAATGAATATTTTACAAAGTGTAGTGATTTAAAATCAAACTATCTATATTTAGTGAGTAAGCTGTTGCTATATTTTTTTCTTGATCAGGATTTTCAAAGTAAAAGTAGAACAATTCGAAATAGTTATCCTGATCGGTTTAAGAACTTTTGGATGACTGCATGAAGTTTCTGTTAGAAGTTCAAGTTTATCGTTACCATTAGAGAAAATCATATTTTCCAAGTTATTTAGAATCATTGTTAGAAATTATAAATTAATTTAATAACTTCATTAGGTTGACAGTAAAGCACGATATAATCAAATACTTTAAAAGATACAGCTTGATATCCTTTTTTTATACTAGTTAAAAATTTAACAAAGAGGATGTATAAATGCGGTACTTAACTTGAAACAGTTATTTTGGTAATTTAAACATTTGATAAAATGTATAAAGCGTTCTTAAAAAAAATTAATAATAATTTTTAGGAATCCAAGAAGGTGTTTACTGCATCAAATGGTAAACATGTGACAGTTTCTAGTTCTCAGAAAGTGACAAAATAGCAAACGATTATGAAACGAATAACGATCAACAATTAGTATACAAGCAATAGCACGAGGGAATAAAACGAAAGTCGTATCAATTCTTAACAAACATGATAGAATAGACGCGTCGATGAAAAAAATAATAAGAAACAAAGGATTATAGCAAGTCGTCACTTCTTGAGTGTAGTTGGTGTCACCAACAACGGATTATTATGTTCTCGGTGACCGATACACGATCGAAAGAGAAAAGTCACACAACGAATCTTCGAATCAAAGAAAATTCTTAAGAAGCCACTTGAGAGTAAATCCAGTAAAATGAACAACATTAGAAATGAAAGGCGAAACCAACACATGATTCACACGAATGAATTTCAAGACAATAGTGTCTAACACATATCATGACAATTACACGAAATTATCGTTCACGTCCAGTTATAAATCACTATTCGCGTCCAGAGACGTTTCGAAGGTCTACCAAAATAGACAGAGAAGGTCGATCGATGTAGAAGCATAAGAACGTTTGAAACTTTCAAGTCTTGTATCAATGGTAAGAAATTAGACAAGTGGTAACAAGAATTATATCACGAAGGAAGATGAGGTAACAAGTAAAACAGAGGTCGTTGAGTAAGGAAATATGTGTTTGAGGCATGTACTTTGTTCAAGAAAAGATATGGGTTTATATGTGTATGTCGTGAATTGTTGCTTCTCGCATAAGATGTAAAAGTTTTCAAAATTTATTTTATCTAACTTTTTAAGGAACATAATTAAAAAGTTGATTCTTGGTCAAATATTTAAGGTGACTACTATTCGGCCTTGCATGGCTCCTTCTAATTTAGGCACAGGTGATCAGGCCATGCATAATTTAGGACTAGCAATGCGATGCTCAGCTTCGTCAAACCAGTATTACAGGTCATATTATTTAAAATATGTATATAATGCCATTTGTAAAAACAGAAGTCAAAATAATTTATGAAACTCTTCGCCGATAAGCTACTGGCTAGATATTTAATTCAAGAATTGTAATGTTACAAGATTTCTTTATAGAACCAAGGTAGAACAATTTACGAAAATACGTTGTAAAATTAATATAAATTAATATTATAAGATAACATTCCAGTATTTTAATAATGCCTAAGTGGAACATTTTGTAAAATGTTTTGCAAACAATAACAGTTTGAGCTTATATGGTAACTTATAAAATAGCGAGTGGGTTACATGAGGGTAATGAATAGTAGTTCAAGACAATCAATAAAATGGTTACAAGGTGATTAGGTTTTAAGAGATTTAGTTGGAATCGTCATGAGGTACGTGTCAAGATAATAACGAAAGATATGAAAGCAAGAATTTCAATCCTCAGCCAAATTCAGTGGAACGATAGAAACAAAGAAAAACAATATAGAATGAAAAATAAGTCATATAAAAGAAAGGATAAAGGAATCCATATGTGCTCACATCGTAATTTATTTGACATATATATACTTTTAAGAAAGTAGGGCATCAGTTCCCAAATAGTACAATTACTCCGAAAAGCTTCTATTCTTAAACGTTTTCAAATGCAATCAATGTTGTTAGTTGTAAAATATCATTAGTTTAAGTTTTACGAGCTCAAACGACTCAAAAACGCTTCAAACCATATTTTTGAATCCTATCAGTTTTGAACTTTAAGTTTGTCTTTTGGGGTCTGACCATACCAATTAACTCACTAAATAACATTTTTAAGACTCGAAGTCTAAAGCAATTGGGTGTGAAAGGATGTTTTGAACAACTTTCTAGTTTTACTCGAGACTTGAAACGGATCAAAAATGGACGAAAATGCCCTTGCATTAAATCTGTCACAACATGTCATTTTAGAATTATGCAGAAAATAACTTCTTAAGTTTCACAATTTCAAATGAGCGTACTTGCTCGCTTTTATGATTTACTGGTCGAATTTCATGACCTAAACGAATGTCTCAACAAGTAGAAATATATATGTTTATGTCTAAAGTTTATTAAAAAAAATTCTCGACACTCTTAAATTTCCTGTAAAGTTTCTGTACAAAGTATATTTTTCGACATACCTTGAAATTTAATTCAACTTTATAATGACCCAAATTTTATGCACACACATTACTTGTGGATTCCATAAAGACGAAACAGAATAAATTGTAAAATTAATCATGTAAAGAAAACATAGTATAGAAATGGTTCAAGAATGCCAACGATAAACTAAGAAATCAAAAATGGCGCATGACATCCGTGTCTTAGGTATCAAGATGCAATGCAGGAAGGTCTCTTGGCGGCGTGATTTTCCAAAATCACAAGACATACCGAGAAAGAAACGAAATATTGACAAGTCGCACTCCTGGAGCGAGGAGGTTTAATGAAAAGAGAGGGTACATGTTTATAGAAGTACAATCGTGTTCCAAATAGTCGTCACATAATAGAAGTTGAATTACAAGATGACGATGATGTTTTCAAGGTACAAATGGACGTTGTAATTCGAAATCGAAACGTAGATTGGTCAATGAAATAAAATGTAATCCATGTACAAGTATCGTGTAAAACGGTGACGTAAAGGTCAATCAAGGTTATGAAAACCCATGATATTATTCAACACATAATCAAGGAACGCTTCGAGATGTGTGACTCACACGATGTCTTTTAGTCTTTTTCGGAGACACATTGAGCTACACAATGGTCTATAGACTAGACATTAAATTACGAATGGTCGGAAAGAAAATTGGGTATCTAAATAGATATTTTAAAGAAATTAAACAATGAGAGCAACACGTACGGTAGTAGAATGAAAATCAGAAGTTTCATCGAAAACAACACTTATTCAATCCCGAACAATGGTATCACGAGAGTATGCACAACATGTAACAGTGAGTCGAGAAAAACAGCCGGTTCAAATCGAACAAGAATATGAGGTCAGTCGTATCACGCATGAACAAGATAGCAATAGTACTCAGAAAAGTGAGTATGAAAAGTCAGCAGTATACGCGCTCTGAATACAAGTATGTAACGTCATAACAATATAAATTCATTGCAACAAGATCAATTCACAAGAATTCAAGAAATATAGTATAGGCAGATGTAATCACAGTAATATCGAATGATAATTCATGAACTACATAGGCTTTGAAAAGACATAGTAATTATCGTCATTAAAGTAATGTAATATTTCAAAAATGAAATCAAGAGATGAAATACTACAACGATAATTAAAAGTAAATAATAAGGATTAGAGAGTTACCCACGCGTATATTGAACAGCAATGGCAGATTCTGTGTTTGACACTTAGAAAAACGAAATATTTGAACTTTCGGTTATAGACTAAATTTTGAAGACGACTCAGTTTCCTATAACCATCACTCTGATACCAATCTGTGAGACCCCAGAATCTGACATGGAACAACTAGGCAACGAGGGGGTAACACATCATGGTACAAGAAACAATGAATTACTGTTGACACAAAGTTTACGTAATAAAAACATATACATTACATCACAAAAGATCAGTGTTTTAAACATAGGTCCCAGAGTTTTATGTGCGAAAAAATATATTATTTAATCATGGTTTTGTAACATATTGCTACTAAAAAGTACAGAATAACTTCTGACAGCTTTTACCAAAACCAAACTTTAAAACTAACACAGAACTCTCCAAGCTGCGATAATATCATGCGGGCTCCCATCCAAGCAAATCTAAGTAATAATACCTGAGATTAAACATGTAAAATCGTCAACATAAAGTTGAGTGATATTCATAGGTTTAGCAGTAAAGGTGTGGAACACAAGCATTCATTTGTAAACAAGAATTAAGGAAAATGGTTATGTATAGTAACCATTGTCAGAAACTATTATTATTATTGATGTTCAGTTCATTAACCGAAGCTTAACTCAATGTAAGTTCCTCTAGGGAGTATTCAGCCTAAATACTCAAGTATAAACAAATATTAGTGCGTCAATGTAATCGGGAAGGGGATAGTCAATCCCGATGTGTAAAACCCGCATGCTTTTACCATGCATAGTACCTTTAGGATCGTACGTACTAGTTAAAAACTTTCCTAATATAGCGTGATTACGATTACGTGTTAGGAGTTTACGTATTACGTACGTGTTAGAACACGATAAGTATTTGATATGCACGATCACGTAATAATTATTTAGCGATAATTAATCACGAACATACGATCACGAAATCACGAGCGTAATTAAAACATGAGCTATTATTAATTACGTATATATATTTAATACGAGCGTAATTAAATATATAAGAGTATGGTATTTACGTAACGAGAACATTTAAAACACGAATATAATTAAACATAAACAAGTACTAAATAACAAGACACGAAACGAGGTACGGGAACCCCATGGGGGGTCCCTACCCGCGGCTAAAACAAGGGTAATGGGCCAAGCCCATTACCAATTTTACTAAAAGGGGGTTAAGTAATTTTTACTACTCAAAAATTACTTTACAGAAGATTCAAGAAAAAACCTAAACCCTCCCTTTTCTCCTTCTCTTTGTGCCGCCACCTATAATCACCAAACAAGGTGATTCCTTGATCTTGGATCTTGTTGATTTATTGTTTGTTCGTGTTTGTTCTTCACCCTCTTGATCCACGAATACGGTAAAACCTTTTTAAACATTTTCTTTTTTTTATTAATCTTCTTATTAATTATGAACACGTGATGTTTTTTTATAAAAACACATTAATTAAACATAGATCTAACATGTTTTGATCATTAATTAAATCAGAGGGTCGATTAAGGGGTGTTTTGTTTTGGGCCGCAGGCTACAACCGACCCCAAGGGAGTTTCGGTTTGCTTAGCCGACACCACCAAGACCATTTTGGGTCTTGGTTGGTGCGTGTGGGTCCCACAGCAGCAAGGGGTACCCCGATTTGGGTCGGGGTACGGTGTCGATTCATGACCGGTTCATGTTTTTAAGCTTAGATCCGGATCATGGTTATGTTAGTTTTGTTATGTTATAAACTTATGTTAAAATTAAATTAATAAAAGATGAGATTAATTTAATAACATGACTTAGGTTAATTAATTATTAATAATCATGAAATTATTTTAACCTAAGTATTTATATTATTAAGACTTATAATTAATTAATTATTTGAAAACTATAGATATAATTAATTAATTAACATGACTTAGGTTATATTATTAATATTTAATAATACACATTTTAACCTAAGTATTGAATATATTTAATTAAAAACATGTCATACTTTAATTAAATATTATAACCTATGGTTTAATTAAATTACATGAAATAATTATTAAACTATACAATATATCATATGACTTGGGAAATAATCATGAAAACACTTAGGCTTATTTACTTAGCTTATTTAACCAGCTTATTTCTAATTATGGAAACTTTCTATTTTTAGAAACTTAGTTATTTAAGGCAGCTAATCTATTTATGGAAACTTATTTAATTAAGGCAGCTAATCTATTTATGGAAACTTTCTATTTTTAGAAACTTATCTATTTTAAGCAGTAAATCTATTTTTAGAAACTTTCTATTTTTGGAAACTTTCTATTTTTGAAAACTTTCTATTTTTGGAAACTTTCTATTTTTTGTAACTTTCTATTTTTGGAAACTTTCTATTTTTGGAAACTTTCTATTTTTGGAAACTTTCTATTTTAGGAAACCTGCTATTTTTGGAAAGTTACTTATTATTACACAGTAAGTATAATAACACATGAAATACCAGAAATACTTAATCAGATTAAGCAGAATATAAGATTTAACACAGTTTAAGGCTTTAAACAGTAAAACATAGTAAGAACACGTAAAATAAGCTAAGACATGACATAAAACCAGCTATGTATTTACTAAGCAGATACTTATTTCATGTACGTATTTATGTAGCACTAGTGTTTCGGAAGTAGGATTCTCGCAGTTCATCGTTCTTGTTCACTGGACATAAGGTACGGATTCCCATCCTTTCAGTATGGACATTCTTTCCTTATTAGGATTCCCCGTATGCAGCCAACTGTTTTCCCGTAGTATAAGTTACGTGTTTGATTGCTTATGTTTAATTAAGATTACCTATAGCCATATACATGCATGACTAGTTTCACCTAGTTATGGAGGTACCATAACCATAACATTAGAGGCACTGATGTTATGACTTCACCACGGCGGAGTGATTGCTCATGGCGTCCCTTCAGCTTTTGGCCAATTATTTATATTTATCATGTGGGGCGTATGGGTGCATCCTAGTTACACGTTTTTATTCAGGATTACATGGTGAATGTGGTGTGTGCCTTGCATCCTTCACAAGGAGTTGATCCCTCCTACCCATAAAACCAGTATATTAAATTAGAGGCAGCCCCTCTAATTTGCATGATGAGGTCACCCCTCCAATTATTCATGCACGGTGGATATTCATGACCTATATTGGCTAATGGTAAAATATGACAAACAGTTTTTATAAGATAAACATAAGACTTTCAAACTATAAAACCAATTTTATTAAGACTTAACCAGGTTACTCGGGACTTAGTTTCTTCCGCTGTTATTATGTTATATGCTTATCCTATTCATGCTTTATTGTACATTCGTGCACTGAGCGTATTGCTCAGCCGTTTTCCTTTTCTATGTTCCCAAAACGGCAGGTACTCAGGGACGCTCGTAGACACTAAGAGTACGTGCATATGGACTGGAAGCTGTCTAGCCTTCTTTACATTATGCATTTCCTTTCTTTATGATACTTATGCTTTGGACATTGTTTAGTCCTTTTCCTTTACTATACTATGTTTGTGTGTGATGAGCTTTACTTTTGGACTACCGATGTTTGATTCTGGTATTTTCCTTTATATGGTCAAGTAATGTTTAGGCATTTTACCTTGTATGCTTTGATGACACGCCATAATTACTGTGATATTTCCATTTCCAAAATGGGGTGTTACAATTATGGTATCAGAGCCAAGGCTTCGACCTATAGGCTCTCAAATATGACCTGTGATTAGTGGGTAGTCACTACGGTCTTCCTAGAACTGACAGTTGTTTTCATGCATTCATCATTTTTAAGCATACATACATATGCCATTGTTACAGGGTTTTTGACTAAGTAATGGTTAGTACAGGACTGGCCCTATTTAGTCGCATGTGTTTTATCGAAACTTTTAGATTTGGGACCGACCCATAGGCGTACCCTCGATATGTCTTTTGTTTTGAGTGAACTGACCAGAGGCGTTCACTCTCGAGCATACAAAGTTTTCATAAAACTGCATCATGCATTCATACACAAAAATTTTCTTGCATAAAATTTTTCTCGTGAAATTTTTAGTATAAAATTTTTTTCATGTATATATTTTATATTTTATATTTTGAACTGTTTAATCATATGTTTTATGTTATATTGTCAGATGGTTCTCACACGCGAACAGGAGCAGCTCAATGCTGCAATTCAGGCTGCCATGCAAGCCTTGCTTCCTCAACTGAGGAATGACATCCGGGCTGACATTCAAGCTGCCAACAATCAGCAGCAACACAATCAGCCACCTCCTCCTCCTCCAGTGACATTAGCAGTATGGCTGGAGAGATTCAACAAGCTCCGCCCTCGAGCTTTTGAGAAGACAGATAGCCCCAGCGATGCTGAAAGCTGGTTGGCTCACATCGAGAAGATTTTCAACGCTATGGGTTGTGACCCCGCATACAAGGCGAGGTTGGCATGCTATCGGTTTGAAGGCGATGTACTCAACTGGTGGTTAGCTTTGATGCAATCTGAAGGTGGTGATGAGTGGGTTGCTGGTTTGACTTGGGCTCAGTTCAAGGACATGGTGATGGAGCAGTTCTTTCCCAAGGCTGAGCAGGACAAGCTCAAGAGAGAGTACCATGGGATCCGTCAGAGGGCTGGGGAGAATAGCAATGAGTTTATGCAGCGCTTTCTTCGCTTGGCTGGTTTCCTTGGTGCTTCAGCAGGTACTCCTGAAGAGCAGGCACATCACTTCAGATGGGCTCTTCGCACATTGGTCGCAAACAATCTGGTGTGTGCTACGTTCAATACTGTAGCACAAGTGGCCGATGTAGCACGAAAACTAGAGATGCTACAGGAGAGGGATGAGTTCGGGGAAGCTGAAAGATCCGACAAGAGGTAAACCTTCGTATTCAAGCGGTGACCAATCCGTATACTTTCCATATGTCAATTATTCATCTCTTTAAATGTATCTTCCAGGCAGAAAACTGGGGACCGGTCTCAGCCGGCTACTCAGCAGCAGCCTCATCAGCCCAAGGGAAACGGTCAGACTAATGACCGATCTGCTACGGATAGGCGTGGCGGTAATGACTATTACCGTAACAACGCCGGGCAATCCAGCAACAACAGGTCCTAATACTTACGAAATTCCTTATGTTTTATGTTATGATTCATATTCTGACACTTTAAGCAAACTTCTACCATGGAAACGGTAGGGACCAGAACTAGAGAGGTTCGTAGCCTAGCCGTCCAGCTATCACTGGTATTAAATCTTACGATTATCTGCTTCGTCCTTTGTACCCAACTATTATGTCTCATGTAAAATGTTTTTATCAGGTCCTCAGCCAGCCAGAGCACCTGCTGGAGGATACACTCATCCTCTTTGCTCTACTTGCCACCGTAGGCACCCAGGACCATGTCGCCGTAATATTGATGCGTGCTTCAAGTGTGGTCTTCCTGGCCATATTATGAAGGATTGCCGTAAGGGCGAGATGGAGGGTACATCAGGACATGCTGATACCAAGCCGCCTCCTACTGTCGGGCCTGTCTACACGACATCTCGAGACCAGGCCAACAAGTCTACAGGTACCATCACTGGAATCTTGTATATGTATGGTCGCGCTGCATGTGTTCTTTTCGATACGGGTTCTACTCACTCGGTTATTTCTACTTCTTATGCTAAGAACATTAGGATGCCTCCCTTGCCACTAGAAAATAGGCTTACTATTTCCACGCCTTTGAGGGACTCTATATTAATCACCCATGTATACAAGAGTCTTCCCCTAGAATTTGATGATAAGGTTCGACCTGTCGACGCACTTGCGCTGGACATGAATGACTTCGACATGATTTTGGGCATGGATTGGCTATCCAAGTATCATGCTACCATAGACTGCCATTCATATCGAGTTATCTTCGGTGATGTCAACGCACCAGAGTACATTCATAATGGGTTCATACCCGGACGGTCTGTACAAGTCATATCCACCCTGCAAGCGCGTGCACTACTGTCACATGGCTGTGAGGGTTATCTAGCTACAGTTCACGACATGGATGCTGAATCTCCATCGATTCAGGATCAACCAATAGTGTCGGAATTCCAAGACGTGTTTCCAGCATAACTTCCGGGCATACCACCTGCACGAGAAGTGGAATTCAGTATCGAACTGGTTCCAGGAGCTGAACCAATCTCCAAGGCTCCTTATCGCATGGCTCCCATAGAGCTTAAGGAGCTGAAGGATCAACTGCAAGAACTTCTTGAACGAGGTTTCATTCGACCGAGCGCATCTCCATGGGGCGCACCGGTCTTGTTTGTTAAGAAGAAGGACGGCAGTATGCGTCTTTGCATAGACTATCGCGAGCTTAACAAGATTACTATTCGGAATAGGTATCCACTGCCACGCATTGTCGATCTGTTTGACCAACTCCAAGGGGCCAAACACTTCTCCAAGATCGATCTTAGGTCAGGCTATCATCAGCTACGGGTCAAGGAGTAGGATATAGCTAAGACTGCCTTTCGTACTCGTTATGGCCACTACGAGTTTGTAGTTATGCCATTTGGCCTGACAAATGCTCCAGCAGTATTCATGGATCTGATGAACAGAATCTTCCATGAATTTCTGGACAAATTCTTTATTGTTTTCATCGATGACATCCTGATTTTCTCAAAGTCCAAGGAGGAACACGAAGACCATCTTCGTACAGTACTACAGATTCTTCGCCAGAAGCAGCTGTATGCTAAATTCTCTAAGTGTGAGTTCTGGTTAAACAAGGTGGCATTCTTAGGTCACATTGTATCAGTAGAAGGAATCACTATGGATCCAGCGAAGGTTGAGGCCATCACTAAGTGGCCAAGGCCGACATCAGCGACGGAAGTCCGCAGTTTCTTAGGCTTAGCTGGCTAATACCATAGGTTCGTGGAGAACTTTTCCCGCCTAGCACTACCATTGACCAAACTGATGCGAAAAGGGGAGAAATTCGTCTGGACTGAAGATCGAGAGAAGAGCTTTGAAGACCTGAAGCAGAAGCTAGTATCTGCACCTATTCTTACTCTACCATCTGGTACGGGTGGATTTCACATCTACAGCGATGCATCGGGGAAGGGACTTGGCTGTGTTCTCATGCAACATGGGAAAGTGATCGCGTACGCTTCACGGCAGCTTAAGCCTTATGAAGAAAATTACCTCACGCACGATCTGGAACTTGCTGCAGTCGTGTTTGCATTGAAGATATGGAGACACTACTTATATGGAGAATCATGTGACATTTTCACGGACCACAAGAGTTTGAAGTATATCTTCACTCAGCGTGAATTGAACATGAGGCAGAGGAGATGGTTAGAGCTGTTGAAGGATTATGACATTAATATGCAGTATCATCCCGGAAAAGCAAATGTAGTAACAGATGCCCTTAGCAGGAAGTCCGGAATGATCAACGGCATTAAAATCGAAGAGGAAGTCATCAGAGAGTTGGAGCGACTAGACATCGAGATCATGGTACGTGGACAGCACGGTTACTGGGCTAATCTTAGAGTAGAACCCGAGTTACTATCTAAGATCAAGGAAGCTCAGAAGGATGACGGAGAATTATGGGCGATAGTACAGAATTTGGAGAAGCAGACAGAATTCAGAGTAGATGCAGATGGTATCGTATGGCAGGGCACTAGAATTTGTGTTCCTGATGACCAAGAACTCCGGGAAGCTTTGTTAGCTGAAGCTCATAGCTCCCCATTCTCGATACATCCTGGTTCGACTAAAATGTACCATGACATCAAGCAGTACTTTTGGTGGAGTGGTATGAAACAGGATGTGGCCACTTACGTCTCCAAATGTCTTACCTGCCAGCAGGTTAAGATCGAGCATCAGCGATCTGGTGGTCTCCTTCAACCATTGGATATTCCAGAGTGGAAGTGGGACAAAATCACCATAGATTTTGTTACCGGTCTTCCGCCTACCAAAAGGAAGCACGATGCAATTTGGGTTATCGTTGATCGACTTACCAAATCAGCTCATTTCTTACAGATCCGCAAGGAAGATCCGGTAAGTAAACTCGCAGATACGTATAGACGAGAGATCATGAGACTCCACGGTGCACCATCCAGCATCATCTCAGACAAAGATCCTCGATTCACTTTGCGCCTTTGGAAAAGTCTGCAGAAAGCTTGGGGTACACAACTTAAGCTTAGCACGGCTTTTCATCCTCAAAAGGACGGACAGTCGGAGCGAACCATTCAGACATTGGAGGATATGTTGAGGTCATGTGCGTTGGAATGGACGGGTGATTGGGACGAATACATCTGTTTGGTGGAGTTTTCATACAACAACAGCTGGCACGCAAGCATCAAGTGTGCTCCTTTTGAAATTTTGTATGGCAGAAAGTGTCGTGCCCCAATCTGCTGGGATCAGGTTGGCGAGCGAACACTCGAAGGACCGGAAATCATTGATATGACAAACGAGAAGATCGCAGTAGCTAGGCAGAAAATTCAGGAGGCACGGTCACGTCAAAAGAGTTACGCCGACAAGCATCGTAGGGATGTACACTTTAACGTAGGAGATCACGTCTTCCTTAAGGTTTCGCCGGCATGTGGTGTTAGACACTTCGGGATTAAAGGGAAGCTCAGTCCTCGTTTCATCGGACCGTTTGATATCATTGAACGAGTCGGTGAAGTATCTTACCGATTGGCGTTACCTCCGCAGCTTTCGCATGTGCACAATGTGTTTCATGTGTCTTTACTCAGAGGGTACCAATATCATCCCCTTCTCATGGTTCAGTATCCACTGGAACAGATTCGTGAAGATCTCACTTTTATAGAAGAACCCGAACGAGTTCTTGACAGACAAGAACGAGTCATGAGAAAGAAGACGATTCCATTCGTCAAAATTCTATGGAGGGATCATACCGAGCGGGAAGCCACTTGGGAAACGGAGGAGTCTATCCGGGCTTCTTACCCTCATTTCATATTTTGAATTCGGGTATGTTCTTCTTTTCCAGTTTACTTTATCTATAATTCGGGGACGAATTATTCTTTTTAGGGGAAGAGTTGTAAAACCCGCATGCTTTTACCATGCATAGTATGTGACAATCCATCAGTTTATGGTTGATATTTTATTCTCAAATATTATTTAAAAATATTATTTTAATGTTATATTATGAACTCACTTATTTTTGGGAAGTAATTTGGATTTACGTCTTGAAATAGCGTCGACTACGTTTAAACCGGAGGATTCTACGTTACGTGCTTACGTTTACATACACCGTCTTTGGTGACAGTCCGACATTTCAGAAAATAAATTTATCCGTGAATATTATTTTGGAAGTTTAAATTTGTGTTGATTCATAAACTCACAAATTTACGAGAAGAGATTAGGACTTACGATTTTAATTTAGCGTCCTTTACGACTAAACCGGAAACCCTAGGATTACGTATTTACGTTTTCGAACTCCGTTTTTGATGAGACAATTTTTATTAGATTTGTTTTGTGCCGTTTATTCATAATTTATAAAAACGTTTTTCGTAAAACGACCCGAGGGCACGCAAATCAAGGAAACTAGAATCGAGGAGTACCCGTAATTAAACGGGGATGAGACAAGTGGGACACTTGTCCCACCCCCACTCAAACCGGCCTAACTAGCTCCACCAACACCTTAAGTGTCAAATTTTACTTAACAAGTTTTACACTTGTCCTAAGCTTATGAAATAAGCTAACCATACAACACAAAACCACAAACCAAAACCACTTCTCATTTTGCAACTCATGCAAACCACACACAATTTCCTCTCTACTCTCCCTTGTTGCCGTCCCATTTCAACCAAAACACCACCATCATCAAATTTTTAACCACAAACATATGTTATAACTTACATATGTTAATCTCCATTCAAAAAGAGGAAGATGGGTGCAAGTTTTAACATCCAATGAGGAGTTTCCATGGAGTATTAGGGCTGATTTTCCACAAGGTGTTCATGAAGAATGGTGGTCTTGAAGATGGTCTTGGTTATTCACAAGTTTCTCCATCAAAATCCATGTCCAAATCACAACCTACATCAACTTGGTGGTATAAAGATTGTCCTCCTCATCCTCTTGTTATTTTTTATTATGTAATCTTGTATTTATTTCACTTATGTATATGTATATGATGATGAATGATGATTAAAAATATTGTGTGGGGATTTGGTGTTGATAAACATGCTTAAAAAGATGAAAAACTATAAGAAACAAGGTTAAAATCTTGCTTAATTTAGATGGCTGTATAAAACAGTAAAGAATCATATGGTAAACTGGTAAAATGACTTGAATAAATTGATATACAGTAAGCTATGGGTCTTGTACACATGTGAGAGTTGGCCATGCAATGGAATCATTGTAATGAGTGAGATATGATCAAAACAAGTTTAAAGTACAAATCTGAGTTCACTGCTTTGGACGATTTTTAGAAAATACTTAAAGGCTGATTAAACAGTAGCTATAGGAGAGTTAAATGGAGCATATATCATGTAGTTTATGTCATAAAAATTTGAGCTTCTATCTCTATATATAACTCTAGATATGGCAGTTTTGGTGAACATGAAAATAAAAATCAGATTTTGTAAATTAAAGTATAATAGTATTATATAAGCACTCAAATAAAAATAGTATAAAATATGAATTAAAACCCACTAACTTATATAATACATTTATATAAATATGTACAATGATAAATAAGTGGAAATTTTATAAAAATGGTTACTTGCTAAGTTTTATAAGTTATAAAAACTATAAACATGATTTTTACGACTTTTTCGGCTATTACCGTAAAATTAACGTTTTTGCTAAATAAAACTTAGATGGTTGGACCCGTCTAATGTGAACTTTATAAAACTTATATACTGATATATAAACGTGTATAACAAGTAAAAACCGATAAAACCCGAACTATATAACATACGGACATTAACGGGCTAAATTAACGTTATTGGACTAATAAAACAACAAAATGGACTAAAACACTTATAAACTTATTTATTGGGCCTAACCCATTTGGGCCCAACATATAAAGTATAAATACTGATAATAAAAGTATAACTGGACTAATGAATAGTATTGGGCTTGTAATAGGCCCATTGGGCTTCAAAATAGAAACAAGATTGAACTAGTATAACTAGTCTTGAAAAATTCCCAACACATAATACTAAAATAAGTAAATGAGAAGAGGTAAACCCACTTGATCATCATATATATAAAATCATCATATGTATACATAATTTTTATTTTTATAAAGTCATTGGACATGAGTCTAAGACGAGTATTATTTGTCTAGGTTTCCGTGATTGGAGCACGTACCGTACGACCGAATTGCCGATAACCCGCCTTCCCACATCAACGTGAGTTCATAGCCTCGCACTCTTTTAAATGTTTTTATAAATGTTTTATAAACCCGCGAGGGAGATAACATGTTAGTTTTTATAAAATAGGACACCATTTGTCCCGATTGTTTGTTTATTGATTTGGACCCGAATGATTGAATGACCCGATTGTATGACCCGATAAATGATTAAAGGACCCGATAGATGAAATTAAATGGATTATTAAAGTTAGGTTATGTCACTAAAAGTCCCATTAGCATGAATTGTGAACTACCGGGATTTGGTAGACGCTTATGCATATAATAGTACTATTTGGGGACGATCACCCCAGTTCGCGCCTTGACGGTTGATCCCCGTCGTGCCACATTGATTGGTAAGCGAATTTATGTACGAGAAGATTTCCATAGCGTGACCTTTGTGACGACACGCTACTTTAGATGGGCAAATTGAGTATCGGGTTAGCTACCCGTTGTTTGTTTTAGTACGGTAACAATGTCATGCGGCTTATAATAATCCAACTAACGAAATACTACTAGATGCACCGAATTACGATGTATTGCCTGACTAGCAATACAGGGTCATACTATTGATATTATGTTCGTGTTTTGGTTTTCATAACCATATTCATATAACGGTTTTTATTTTCATACAACGTCATAAGACGTATTGTATGATGTTTTTACGACATTGGCTCGTATAATGATTTTTAAGGCAAATGCCTACATTATGATTTTCGATAAGGATTTGTATAAAATGACTTTGGCTATCTTATGGCCTATTAAAATGATTTGTACAAAATGATTTTCGGTAATAATTTTATACCGATATTATATTGATGGTTTATTAAACTCTATGAATTCACTCGGCGTTATCGCTGACCTTTTCTTTTAACATGTTTTATCTCAGGTACTTGAAGGTAATTCTCGGGAAGACAACAAGAATTCATGGCCCGCACTTAAATTATAATTTCCATTCAAACACTTGTAAAACTTTGTATGAAATAATATGACTTGGGACCTATGTAACTTTGATATTTATGAATGGAAATGCTTTATTATTAAACGACGCGATTTTTATGCGTTGTCTATGATGTGAGTAATGTGCTATCCCGTAACACCAATGAGTCTTCCGCTATATTGAGTTGTATAAATTTGGGGGTGTTACAGTTTGGTACCAGAGCTCTCGTTATAGAGAACGAAAGATTTTTAAAATTAAGTTTTTGAATAAAACATTTCAAAATCTTTTTACTAAAAACATTTTTCTAAAAATGTCTAAAAATCTTTTGACTATAACGGTGCCGAAGAATTCCCGAGTTACCGACAAGGCCAGACTGAGAAGTGTTATTTTAATATATATATATATATATATAACTTGGATTATATATATATATATATATATGATGTAATTTTATTACATGATTGTTTGATGATTATTTTGATATTTATACGCGGTATTTATACGACGTAGATTGTCACAAGGAACCCTAAATCCCCTAGTAAATTAATCGAAGCTATTCTCGTAGGAATTCTAGCTATTCTAGATCTAAACCAAGTTGTGGATATTTATGATCCTAACAAATGGTTGATACTCATAGGAATGTAGATATTAGTTGATTGTGATATTGAAAAAGAATTGGCGAGATTAAATCTGATATCGATGTCATGACGATCTTTCCTTATAGAGTGGAGTTTGACAAAACATTACCACCTAGAAAGATGTCATATGATTCGTTGTCATCCAATTCTTAAATTGAAATCGAAAGGGGGAATGTTGCACTTGAGGCTGTCATTGGAACCATTACCCAAAAGCCTCATGCCACTAATACCTTTCCGAGAAGTCTAATTGACTGATCGAGTCATTTCATACTAGTGACTCATTTGATAATTGTTGTTGTAAGAGCTATAGGATTGGAAATTAAGTGTTGATCATATTGAGCTTTTATTACCCTATTAAGGTCTAAGAATAAGGTTGAAAGTATTGGAAAATGAAGTAGGATATCGAATTAAGTATAAGTTGGCTGAAACTTGAATAAAAGTAAAATTTAACTCGTATGGAATATGAGATTGTTAAGAGGAAATCGTTAAGTCCTGTGATTGAATTATAAGGTTTTAAATGATTGTTAGTTTGTGATAAGTGTTGTTCCTAGGCCATTGTCCACTAACGAGGATGCCCAGTGTCCAAGAAATAAATTGAAGAAATCTTCTTCTGAATTAGGACCGATGGATCTTCCAAGACAGGTGGGACACCTAATGACTCTTGTTGATTAGTACTCATTGTGGTATCTTTTAAAAATCCCTAACTTAACTGAGATATCAGTTGGTAGGATGAGTTCTGAGAATTGTATGACATAGTGACACGTAATGTGTTACGGTACAATTTTGACTTGTTTGTGATTAATGAAAAAGACTACCTTTGATTGCTAAATCCTACATGCATCGATGTTATCTATATTTTATTGCTTCATCCTAATGTTCGCATGCAACCATTGAACAAGTACTCATCTTGAATTGAGTTACGTTGTGGATTATTCTTTTGAGTGCCATCGAGATCATGAACCTCATGATTATTTGGCTAAAGCTCATTTCCTATCATATTGTAGTTAGTTCTTGGTGAACAACTTTTCATCACTCTTTTGCAGATCACTCATTGTTTTTATAAGTTAAAATAGTATTCCTTGAGAAAAATTGAATTCTCATCACTAAAAGGATTATTCAAAATGAAATTTATAAGTAATCGTTATCGAATGAAGTTGTTTATGAAACACCTTGGAAAACTTAATAGTTTTCATGATAAAGAAAATCTTTGTAAATTAATTCTTGATTCTTATTTAAGAATTAAGCATGAACATATTTTTATTATAAACATGATCATAAATTTTTGACGAACTGAGTATTGCATCGTTAATCTTGAAATTGTATATAGTTGCGCGCCTACATACAATTTGGAATGGACCATGCAAAGCTGATTAGTAGTCACCATAAAACTGATTAATAAACACTAAATTTTCTTTGAAGATTGTGAAAGAGTAAATTTATGAAATCTACAAGAAGTGAAAAATAGGGACATAGTGTTAGGGATACCTATATATGTGCCTGTACCATTCATTCTTCTGAACCGAATTTACTCATCTGTGGAAATTGTCTTATTTGACAATTGACAATTCCTTCTTGTCCAATTCTCCCGTAGCGAGATTCTTAGGAAAAGTATCTGATTACCGAGTGTTGATACCCGACTGGATGTATTGACGTTCTTATCATTTCTTATGATTTGATTTCATTTGAATGACCTGGGTAGCGATCCGAGGAGCTTTCGAATGCGTACTTAAATTATGAAAACATGGGATATATTCATATTCATTAAATATTTTCGTCTGTATCTGATTTGAAATTCTCTCGCGTAGATTATGCGTTGACCTTACTCTATTAATAGTAGTTGTGTCTCCTGATATCCCTGAACTTGTGAAGGATTATGAGTTATTATTAGCCTTTTGAGAAATTCACATCTTATCGACGGCAATGAAACTGGAAAGTTGATAGTGCCAGTAGAATGAATTGATTGATTATGACATGACGACATTGTCTTAATTAATGGGAACTCGAGTAGAATTCCCCTAAATGATAAGATGTTGATTATCAAAAGTGACCTAAATAATTCTTGATGGATGACCATATCCTGCATTTAGACTTGAAATTATACCATGAATGGTTGTGAATTAGTCATAGATATTATAATCTAGAAAGAACCTAATATGAATTTATTAAAAAGATGTTCATGTTATCTGAAACTTTAGTAGGTATTTGTTGATGAATTACCTAGACTTTCGCCATTAAGGCAAGTTGAAATTGGTATTGATTATATTCCCGGTGTTGCACCTGTGGCTTGTGCACTGTACGTCAGCACCATCTAAATTAAAGGAATTACCGTATAGCTGAGAGAGTTGTCGGAGAAAGATTTTATTCTACCGAGCTCATCATCATGAAGAGCTATGGTGTTATCATTCCTTATATTTATAGATTACTGTGAACTAAGTAAATTGACAATCGAAAACGATATCCATAACTCGAAATGGAAGATTTGTTCGATCATTTACAAGGTTTTAGCGTATATTTTAAAAAATTTTGATCCACGGCATGGTTATCGTCAACTTCGCGTCCGCGAAGAAGATTATCTATTCCAATCACTACATCCATAACTTGTAATGGACATTATGAGTTTCACGTGATGTCGTTTGGATTGACTAATACACATGTAGCATTCATAAATTTGGTGAATCATGTGTGAAGGCTGTAATTTGATAAAATTCATGCTTGTGATCATTAAGGATCATTTATTTGTTTATAAGAATAAGAATGAGTTAATAATTAGTTATAGACTGCCCTAAATTGGCCAAACAATAAAAACCTGTACCTTGAATAATTAACATGTGATTTAAGACTTAATCCTTTACATAAAATGATCGTTGGATTAATGATGGTAAGATATATGCATATAGACTCTTCAAAAATTAAGAGCCCTTTTAAGACTTTGGATTTTACCAAAAAGAAATGGAAATATGTTTTGACAAATGTTTTAATAAAGGATTTTTAAGGGATCATTCTCTTATAACCAAAACATTTAACTAAACTCTCGTTTAGGGGTAAATGTTTTTGCATACCATAAGACAACCTAAGAAGGAATGAGGAAACCCATTTAAACCATAACTTGAAATTTGAAACGACACTTTTTGCTTTTCAACTAAGAAAATTTTGACCAAAATATAAACAAAGATTTTTTGAATATTTACGAATCCTATTAATTATTTTCGATAAATCAACAAAAATCGTATTAATTAAATTCAAATTTATTTTGAACATTTTTATAAATTAGTTGAACTAAGAAGAATTAAAATTTTTACGTTATGTTTCATAAAAATTAAATTTATTATTTAATTAGTTGTAATAATTATCGCCGCTTTAGACGTCGGATTGAGGAAAACGGACAAAAATGATAGTTAAGAAGAAACTAAAACATAGAAGATATGAAGAAAGAATTTTCGAATAAATACGGTTATGATATTTATTTCATCAGGAAAGTGAACGTAATTACTGACACATTATGTATAAAAGATAAAGAACCAATTAGGACATGTTCCTTAATAATGAAGGTGCAAAATAAATTGCCGAACAATTTAAAATATAGCCGATGCTTATAAAAAGGATAATATAGATAATAAAAGTGGTTCGCGGCTAATGTGAACCATTAGAATTGAGAAGCCGATAGCGTTAAATGTATAAAAGGCCACTTGTGATTGTCTAAATATGGAGGATTGTGAGATATAGTTATGTTGGAACTTGTAAGTATAAGTATTCTATTTATGTCATTTATGACTAAAAGTATCTTTGTCTGAAGAAGTTGTACTGATGGCAATTATGAAGGCAGACATCGCCTCATACATTAGTAAACGTCTAGCTATTGCAAAGGTCATTATCTGAATTTGATTCGATTTGGGTCATCGTCGACAGACTGACCAAATCTGCTAATATCATTCCCGTTAATGATAAATGCAAAAGAGTTATGTAAACATAGTGTGCCTGTATCGAACATCTTTATCAAGATCCTCGCTTCGCATTGAATTTCTAGAGATTTGCTCAGAAGTCATTAAGAACGAATCTTGATGAGAGTACTGTGTACCACCCCAATCGGAGGGACGAGGTAAAGTAACAATACAAAATACTATAAGCACTATTTTATGTTTGAATGATTGACCTTTGGTGATAGACTATAAAATCGTTTCCCTTTGGAGAGATTATCCTTGATAACTATCGTATTAGGATCGAGATCTAATCTTGTTAGGATCTATATATTAGAGCATCTGTAAGCAGGAGTTGAGATGAAGACACCCGACATACACCCACTATGAGTTGGACATGTCTTTTAGGTTTAAGGTTTCCTATGATGGCGAACCTAACCTTACAAAATACCCGACCCGCGAGATCTGAAATGATTGTTGAAATTAGGATCTGATTATTAACTGCCGGTTGTGGGCAAGAGGTTATGTGAATATGAAATGTAGATCTTGAAGTGCCAGATGGGTAGCGAAGTTATGCCAAAAAATTTAACCTTGGAGAAATGAATTAATGATCTGACAAATCATGGGATATAAGTCCCCGTTGTATGGGACCATTGAGATGATGTAAAAGATTTGGTTTGAAAGGCATATAAGCTGGATCTACCCAAGGACTTCAAGAGATGCGTGAACTATGTTTCGTATATCGAACTTGATAAAATGTCTATCAAGTGAGAATCTGATTGTTTCTTAGTAAAGCTTAGATCGGCGAAAAGTTGCATTCATCAAAAACCCGTGAACATCATGGATAGAGAAAGTAAGTCAACATTAAGCCTGATCTTATCCCCGTAGTTATGTTTGATGAAACTCGCGTATTGTAATGAATTGTACTTGTGAGAAAAGACCGAATGTGGAGGAAATACCCACATGGCTTTAACTCTATAAGAAGCGAGTAGTAAGATGATCTTTGAGGACAAAGATCCTGTTTAGGGTAAAATGCTGTGACAATCCGTCAGTTTATGGTTGATATTTTATTCTCAAATATTATTTAAAAATATTATTTTCATGTTATATTATGAACTCACTTATTTTTGGGAAGTAATTTGGATTTACGTCTTGAAATAGCGTCGACTACGTTTAAACCGGAGGATTCTACGTTACATGCTTACGTTTACATACACCGTCTTTGGTGACAGTCCGACATTTCAGAAAATAAATTTATCCGTGAATATTATTTTGGAAGTTTAAATTTGTGTTGGTTCATAAACTCACAAATTTACGAGAAGAGATTAGGACTTACGATTTTAATTTAACGTCCTTTACGACTAAACTAGAAACCCTAGGATTACGTATTTACGTTTTCAAACTCCGTTTTTGATGAGACAATTTTTATTAGATTCGTTTTGTGCCGTTGATTCATAATTTATAAAAACGTTTTTCGTAAAACGACCCGAGGGCACGCAAATCGAGGAAACTAGAATCAAGGAGTACCCTTAAATAAACGGGGATGAGACAAGTGGGACACTTGTCCCACCCCCACTCAAACCGGCCTAACTAGCTCCACCAACACCTTAAGTGTCAAATTTTACTTAACAAGTTTTACACTTGTCCTAAGCTTATGAAATAAGCTAACCATACAACACAAAACCACAAACCAAAACCACTTCTCATTTTGCAACTCATGCAAACCACACACAATTTCCTCTCTACTCTCCCTTGTTGCCGTCCCATTTCAACCAAAACACCACCATCATCCAATTTTTAACCACAAACATATGTTATAACTTACATATGTTAATCTCCATTCAAAAAGAGGAAGATTGGTGCAAGTTTTAACATCCAATGAGGAGTTTCCATGGAGTATTAGGGCTGATTTTCCACAAGGTGTTCATGAAGAATGGTGGTCTTGAAGATGGTCTTGGTTATTCACAAGTTTCTCCATCAAAATCCATGTCCAAATCACAACCTACATCAACTTGGTGGTATAAAGATTGTCCTCCTCATCCTCTTGTTATTTTTGATTATGTAATCTTGTATTTCTTTCACTTATGTATATGTATATGATGATGAATGATGATTAAAAATATTGTGTGGGGATTTGGTGTTGATAAACATGCTTAAAAAGATGAAAAACTATAAGAAAAAAGGTTAAAATCTTGCTTAATTTAGATGGTTGTATAAAACAGTAAAGAATCATATGGTAAACTGGTAAAATGACTTGAATAAATTGATATACAGTAAGCTATGGGTCTTTTACACATGTTAGAGTTGGCCATGCAATGGAATCATTGTAATGAGTGAGATATGATCAAAACAAGTTTAAAGTACAAATCTGAGTTCACTGCTTTGGACGATTTTTAGAAAATACTTAAAGGCTGATTAAACAGTAGCTATAGAAGAGTTAAATGGAGAACATATCATCTAGTTTATGTCATAAAAATTTGAGCTTCTATCTCCATATAGAACTCTAGATATGGCAGTTTTAGTGAACATGAAAATAAAAATCAGATTTTGTAAATTAAAGTATAATAGTATTATATAAGCACTCAAATAAAAATAGTATAAAATATGAATTAAAACCCACTAACTTATATAATACATTTATATAAATATGTACAATGATAAATAAGTAGACATGTTATAAAAATGGTAACTTGCTAAGTTTTATAAGTTATAAAAACTATAAACATGATTTTTACGACTTTTTCGGCTATTACCGTAAAATTAACGTTTTTGCTAAATAAAACTTAGATGGTTGGACCCGTCTAATGTGAACTTTATAAAACTTAGATACTGATATATAAACATGTATAACAAGTAAAAACTGATAAAACCCGAACTATATAACATACGGACATTAACGGGCTAAATTAACGTTATTGGACTAATAAAACAACAAAATGGACTAAAACACTTATAAACTTATTTATTGGGCCTAACCCATTTGGGCCCAACATATAAAGTATAAATACTGATAATAAAAGTATAATTGGACTAATGAATAGTATTGGGCTTGTAATAGGCCCATTGGGCTTCAAAATAGAAACAAGATTGAACTAGTATAACTAGTCTTGAAAAATTCCCAACACATAATACTAAAATAAGTAAATGAGAATAGGTAAACCCACTTGATCATCATATATATAAAATCATCATATGTATACATAATTGTTATTTTTATAAAGTCATTGGACATGAGTCTAAGACGATTATTATTTGTCTAGGTTTCCGTGATTGGAGCACGTACCGTACGACCGAATTGCCGATAACCCGCCTTCCCACATCAACGTGAGTTCATAGCCTCGCACTCATTTAAATGTTTTTATAAATGTTTTATAAACCCGCGTGGGAGATAACATGTTAGTTTTTATAAAATAGGACACCATTTGTCCCGATTGTTTGTTTATTGATTTGGACCTGAATGATTGAATGACCCGATTGTATGACCCGATAAATGATTAAAGGGCCCGATAGATGAAATTAAATGGATTATTAAAGTTAGGTTATGTCACTAAAAGTCCCATTAGCATGAATTGTGAACTACCGCGATTTGGTAGACGCTTATGCATATAATAGTACTATTTGGGGACGATCACCCCAGTTCGCGCCTTGACGGTTGATCCCCGTCGTGCCACATTAATTGGTAAGCAAATTTATGTATGAGAAGATTTCCATAGCGTGACCTTTGTGACGACACGCTACTTTAGATGGGCAAATTGAGTATCGGGTTAGCTACCCGTTGTTTGTTTTAGTAAGGTAACAATGTCATGCGGCTTATAATAATCCAACTAACGAAATACTACTAGACGTACCGAATTACGATGTATTGCCTGACTAGCAATACAGGGTCATACTATTAATATTATGTTCGTGTTTTGGTTTTCATAACCATATTCATATAACGGTTTTTATTTTCATACAACGTCATAAGATGTATTGTATGATGTTTTTACGACATTGGCTCGTATAATGATTTTTAAGGCAAATGCCTACATTATGATTTTCGATAAGGATTTGTATAAAATGACTTTGGCTATTTTATGGCCTTTTAAAATGATTTGTACAAAATGATTTTCGGTAATAATTTTATACCGATATTATATTGATGGTTTATTAAACTCTACGAATTCACTCGGCGTTATCGCTGACCTTTTCTTTTAACATGTTTTATCTCAGGTACTTGAAGGTAATTCTCGGGAAGACAACAAGAATTCATGGCCCGCACTTAAATTATAATTTCCATTCAAACACTTGTAAAACTTTGTATGAAATAATATGACTTGTGACCTATGTAACTTTGATATTTATGAATGGAAATGCTTTATTATTAAACGACGCGATTTTTATGCGTTGTCTATGATGTGAGTAATGTGCTATCCCGTAACACCAACGAGTCTTCCGCTGTATTGAGTTGTATAAATTTGGGGGTGTTACATAGTACCCTTAGGATCATACGTACTAGTTAAAAACTTTCCTAATATAGCATGATTACGATTACGTGTTAGGAGTTTACGTATTACGTACGTGTTAGAACACGATAAGTATTTGATATACACGATCATGTGGGGCGTATGGGTGCATCCTAGTTACACGTTTTTATTCAGGATTACATGGTGAATGTGGTGTGTGCCTTGCATCCTTCACAAGGAGCTGATCCCTCCTACCCAAAAACCAGTATATTAAATTAGAGGCAGCCCCTTTAATTTGCATGATGAGGTTACCCCTCCAAGTATTCATGCACGGTGGATTTTTATGACCTATATTGGCTAATGGTAAAATATGTTAACAGATTTCATAAGATAAACATAAGACTTTCAAACTATAAAACCAGTTTTATGAACATGTTCCAGGTTTTCCAGGACTTATACATTTCCGCTGCTATTAAGTCTCTATTATGTTTTAGTCACTTATACTATATCCGTGCACTGAGCGTTTTGCTCAGCCTTTACTTTCCTTTCCATGTTCCAAAACGGCAGGTACCCTAGGAGGGACTCGAGCATTTGGAGGACGTGCATAGGATAGAAGCTGCTAGAGACTTCTTTTCCTTTTGCCTTCATATACTTATGCTTGTTTAGTCTTTCATTCATTTATGTTGCTTTATTATGTTTTGGGCTTATGTTTGGGAACCGATGTTTGATTCCGGTTATCCCTATGGTCATGTAATGTTTTATACATTTATCCTTGTATGCTTTGATGACACGCCATAATTCCGCGTGACATTCCATTATCAAAATGGGGCGTTACAATTATGGTATCAGAGCCAAGGCTTCGACCTGTAGGCTCTAAAACTCGACCAGTGACTAGTGGGTAGTCACCAGGAGCTTCCTAAGCCAACGTTTGTTATTCCACGTATTGATGTTTTCAGCGCATTGTTGTTTTAACCATGATGTTTTCAGCACCTTGAGGTTTTAACCTTGATGTTTTCATCGATATTGTTTTACTAATATGGATGGACAACCGTCATTCATATTTAGTTATGTGTCATTGTTTCATGCATAATGTTCCTCGTGAACTGTGGCTATGTGGACTGAACCCCAGTTGTTTATAATTAGTCACATAAAATTTTTTTCTGATAAGTTTTGACAAACGAGTTTCATTTATTTATGTTTCATGTATCATTGTTGCAGGGATTATGACTAAGTAATGGTTGGTACAGGACTGGTCCTATTTAGTCGCATGTGCTTTTATCGAAACTTTTAATTTTGGGACCGACCCATAGGCGTCCCCTGGCCATGTCTTTTGTTTTGGAACCGACCCATAGGCGTTCCCTCGCACATATAAAGGTTTTATAAACTACATTACGCATTCATGCACTGTTTTCGTGCATAAAATTTTTCTCATGATTTAAATTGGCATAATTTTTTTAATTTTTTTTTCATGTCCCCTCATAAGTTATTATGTTTTTATGTTAAGTATGTTTTCATACTGTCATGGTTAACTTCAGTTTCATGCTGATTATGTTATACACTTCTTCGTGATAGATGGTTTCATGTTTCTTCATGATAATTCCGTCTTCATGTTGATTATGTTTTAAGCCTCTTTTGTTATTTATGCTTTCACGCAAGACATTGTTGGATTTCATTGAATTCTGCTTTCATGATAGTCATGGTTGGTTTTCATTGATCATGCTGTCAGGCAAATCATCGTTGAATTTTGTGTAACCACACTTTAGCGTTTCTCTATGCAACCAGAATGAGGTATATACTGGCATTGCCAGGTTATCATGATGGTTTTCCTAACCGTTTAACCGATATACTTTCTTTAGATCATGATAAATGATCGACCCCATACCGATCATTTCATGTGCATTACACGTGTACTCCACGTACCGTATTTCATTTGTATTACACGTACCTTAATCCATGTGTATTTCACTTGCAATACTTCACGAGTATTCGCTAGTCGATTCTGAATCACCTCAGGCGTATTTTCAATTGCTGATATTCTACAAGATTGTTGATGTCGCTCATAACTGGGAGATGTTACTAAAGGTTGAAGCTGCTGACGTTCGGAGACGCTACGACATGCGGATGCTGTTCACAACCTGGAGATCCTACAAGACGAAGACAAAGGCGTCGGAGCAAAGCAATTGGACGAGAAGATGCTTCACCATCAGACGATCCCCATCAATCATTGTCCCTAATTCTTAGTTACATGTCACACGTCATTCGGCTGTCATTTCAGCCATATGAGTGCAAACCGGTACCAGCCGGCCACTCAGCTGAATAATTACATGAATCACGGTCATGAGAATGACCATCACGGAACTGACAGACAGGACGATAGTAACCACTACTATGACAACAACTATCCTAGAAATCGCAACCGAAACTCTGGCCACGGACGTGCCCAGAAATACAAGGATTAGTAGTCCAACCGATCCGCCACTTCTGGCATAATAACCTTATATTGTGTTATATTTGTTTCACATCTCGAGACACATGTCAAGACATCAGTCAAGACACATGTCTCACGTATACCTCCTGAAGACACATGTCAAGACACCAGTCAAGACATATGTCATGCTTATAGTTCCAAGAAACGAGTCAAGACACATGACTCACGTCCAACTATGGAACATTTCTAAGAAATTCAGGGTACCCTCCAAGGGTATATCTATTTTTGTTGTGCCATGTATTAATCAGGCCACAAGAATTTCTATACCATTATCGGCGCATCAGTGAGGACTGTCACGTTGCCGATGTCACTTTCATTTCTTTCACCATGGTTCATATATTCATGACCATGAAGGACGCCTTTCGTATTCCCACGTATACGAAGGTTTTCCTTCAGCTTAATGATGAGATCCAAGCTGCTAACGCATTCCCTCGGACAGACACGAGATGTATTTTATCCTAATTATGTACTATGAACAGCACACCATGCTACGATTCATAATTATGTACAGAAATGTTCAGGCTCCTAAATACATTCAGCTTGATTTTCCATCCGGAAAATCTGTACAAATTATCTATGCTTTACAAGCATGTGCGTTGTTAGCCATGGCCGCTAAATTTTCTAGCTGTCAGTAAGACACGACCACTTAATTCTTTTACGCATAGCCAGTTGATTATTCCAAAGTCTTCCTATACATTCTAGAAGAACCTACAAGGAGAAGGATGATACCATGAGATTATGTGTCGACTACCGTCGACTTAAACAAATCACCATTCATGACCGTTATTCTCCTCCACATATTGACAACATGTCCAATCAACCGTATGGTGTAAATCACTTTTCCAAGATCGAACTCATGATCATGCTGCCAACAGTGACGAATGAAACAGCAGGACATGTGCATGACTGCTATTCGTACACGACTCGGTCATGCTAGATTTATAATTTTGAATTAGTCTCATCAATGCTCCAACGGCATTATGAGAATGAGTTTCCATGAACTCATATCAAATTCATCAGTGTTTTCATTGAGGATAACTTGATTTCCTTTAAACCTAGAAGAAGAACAGGAAGACCATATCTGCACTATGTTGCAAATTCTATGACAAGAGAAAATTCACCCTGGAAATTTTTCCAATATCAATTCTGTTGATTATAGTGACACACTGAATCACATGGGTTTCTACGGTTAATCTTACCATGACTCTGCTTATGCGTAAAGGAACGAACCCTACACTACATTAGGTGTTCTAGGAAATCCTACGTTAAGAGAAGTCTAGATTCAGAGACTCAGAGTTTCGCAACCTTCTATGTATCAAGTTTCTACGAAGCAAGATACAGTTACGTTCATATCTTTAGACATGTCATACAAACAGGCTAAGATAGGACACCAACAGACTGGGATGTTTTCATCATCTGAAATTGTAAATTGAAATGGGACAAGATCTCCACGGATTTTGGTTACTAGTTTAACGCAAACTCAGATGAAGCATGATGCTATCTGGGTTATTGCAAACAGTTTGATCAAGTCTGCAGAATCCTTACATCCGTAAGGATTTCAGAACAAACAAATTTATCGGACATGTTCCAGCCAAGGCTCATACGATCACTTGGTAATCCCTCAATTATCGTGTCAGACAAATATTCATAATTGTGCTCCTAATTCACTTCACGTCCTTGTTCTAATTCCATGCCTTGCTTTCGCGCTCGCGTTCATGACACTATTCACGTTCATGATCGTATTTTGGTTTACGATTTTACGTTCATTTGTTTTCTCATTATGGGTAGTTTGCAAGAACTTGAGAGACCATACCCAAGTTTAGTATAACTCCCTATCCTCAGATAGACGTTTCTCGTCATAATCTATGTCTCACCTTCTAGCGTTTGTCGTTACCGCCATTATATTCTATGATCACGATATGTTTCACATGTCATGTTCATTCCACGTTCCTCATATCATGATCAAGATATGTTACACGTATCAGGGATCACGATATGTTTACTCATACTACACTCGCCATATCTCCACGTAGCACGTTCAAAAATTTTCACGTATCACGTTCAAAATTTTTCACGTACTACGTTTCTATATGCGCGCATCGTTGCTAGTTATCAGTTAAGTTGGATTGTTTTGCACCATAATCTTTCAATTACTCTTACACGTTAATTCTTATTCCCTCGATCGAATTTAGGGGATCTACCTTACGTTGATTACCAAGAACTCCTTCATATTCCAAGTCAAGGTCAGGAGGACCAAGACTTATCATTTGTGTCAAGATCTTATAAAGGAACCGTTCCAAGAGGGAAGCCACTTGGAAACGAACAAGTTCATCCGGACTTCTTATCCGTTTTCTCTTATCAATTAGATATGTCCTTTCAGCCGCGTCACGTTCCATGTCCTTTTTAGACATGTCACGTTCCGCGTTCTTTCTGCCAGGTCACCTGCACGTTAATTTATTTTACATACCCTCTCAGTTTGATTCGGGTATGTTTCTCTTCCAGTTACGTTATCTATAATTCGGGGACGAATTATTCTTCTTAGGGGGGAAGAGTTGTAAAACATGCATGCTTTTACCATGAATAGTACCCTTAAGATCGTACGTACTAGATTAAAACTTTCTTAATATAGCATGATTACGATTACGTGTTAGGATTTTACGTATTACGTACGTGTTAGAACACGATAAGTATTTACTACGCACGATCACGTAATAATTATTTGACGATAACTAATCACGAGCATGCGATCATGAAATCATGAATATAATTAAAACACGAACTATTATTAACTACGTATATATATTTATTACGAGCGTAATTAAATATATTAGATCACGATATTTACGTAACGAGAACACTTAAAACGCGAACACAAATAATCACGAACGTGTAACTTATTAATTAGACACGGAAAACATTCGGGTTACCCCTTGTGGGCCCCATTACCACGAAATTAAGGAGGGAGGATGGGCTTAGCCCATCAAAATTTTACTAAAAGGGTTTAAGGGATTTTTCACTACTCAAATAAACTTACAGAAGATTTTTAAGAAAACCTAAAAACCCTCCTTCCTCCTTCTCCTTTGTGCTGCCACCCTACAACCACCATAAGGAGTGGTTTTTGATCTTGGATCTCGGAATTCTAGTGATTTATCGTGTTTGTTCTTCGTCCTCTTGATCCACGAATTCGGTAAAACCTTTTTAAACCTTTTCTTTTGATTTAATTTTTTTTTATATTATGAACATGTAACGTTTTTACAAACATAATAATTAAGCATAGATCTAACATGTTTTGGTGTTAAATAAAATCAAAAGGTTGTTTTTAAGGGATGTTTGTTTGGCCGCAGGCTGCAACCGACCCGAATGGGTTTCGGCTTGCCAAGCCGACCACCACCAAGACCATATGGTCTTGGTTGGTGCGTGTGGGTCCCACGGCAGTAAGGTAAACACGGGGTACCCCGAGTTGGTTCGGGGTACGGTGTCGATTTCATGTCCGGTTCATGTTTTTAGCCTAGATCCGGTTCATGGTATATGTTAGTTTTTTATGTTTATGAACTTATGTTAAAATTAAATTAATAAAATGATGTGATTAATTTAATAACATGACTTAGGTTATTTAATTATTAATGATCATGGAATTATTTTAACCTAAGTATTTATATATTTAAGACTTATAATTAATTAATTATTTTAAAACCATGGATATAATTAATTAATTAACATGACTTAGGTTATATTATTAATATATAATAATACATATTTTAACCTAAGTATTTAACTTATTTAATTAAAAACATGTTATACTTTAATTAAATATTATAACCTATAGTTTAATTAAATTACATGAAATAATTATTAAACTATACATTATATCATATGACTTAGAAATAATCATGAAAAACACTTAGGCTTATATACTTAGCTTATTTAACCAGCTTATTTCTAATTATGGAAACTTTCTATTTTTAGAAACTTAATTAAATAAGGCAGCTAATCTATTTATGGAAACCAGCTATTTTTAGAAACTTATTTATTTTAGGCAACTAATCTATTTATGGAAACTTATTTAATTAAGGCAGCTAATCTATTTATGGAAACTTTCTATTTTTAGAAACTTATCTATTTTAAGCAGTAAATCTGTTTTTGGAAACTTTCTATTTTTGGAAACTTTCTATTTTTGGAAATTTTCTATTTTTGGTAACTTTCTATTTTTGGAAACTTTCTATTTTTGGTAACTTTCTATTTTTGGAAACTTTCTTATTTTGGAAACTTTCTATTTAAGGAAACCTGCTATTTTTGGAAAGTTACTTATTATTACACAGTAAGTATAATAACACATGAAATACCAAAAATACTTAATCAGATTAAACAGAATATAAGATAAAACACAGTTTAAGGCTTTAAAACAGTAAAACATGGTAAGAACACATAAAATAAGCTAAGACATGACATAAAACCAGCTACATATTTAGTAAGCAGATACTTATTCATGTATGTATTTATGTAGCACTAGAGATTCGGAAGTAGGATTCCTCGCAGTTCATCTTCTTCGTTCACTGGACATAAGGTACGGATTCCCGTCCTTTCAGTATGGACATTCTTTCCTTATTATGATTCCCCGTATGTAGCCAACTGTTTTCCCGTAGTATAAGTATGAGTTTGATTGCTTATGTTTAAATATGATTACCTATAGCCATATACATGCATGACCAGTTTCACCTAGTTATGGAGGTACCATAACCATAACATTAGAGGCACTGATGTTATGACTTCACCACGGCGGAGTGATTGCTCGTGGCGTCCCTTCAGCTTTTGGCCATTTATTTATATTTATCATGTGGGGCGTATGGGTGCATCCTAGTTACACGTTTTTATTCAGGATTACATGGTGAATGTGGTGTGTGCCTTGCATCCTTCACAAGGAGCTGATCCCTCCTACCCAAAAACCAGTATATTAAATTAGAGGCAGCCCCTCTAATTTGCATGATGAGGTCACCCCTCCAAGTATTCATGCACGGTGGATTTTCATGACCTATATTGGCTAATGGTAAAATATGTTAACAGTTTTCATAAGATAAACATAAGACTTTTCAAACTATAAAACCAGTTTTATGAACATGTTCCAGGTTTTCCAGGACTTATACATTTCCACTGCTATTAAGTCTCTATTATGTTTTAGTCACTTAAACTATGTCTATATCCGTGCAGTGAGCGTTTTGCTCAGCCGTTACTTTCCTTTCCATGTCCCAAAACGGCAGGTACCCTAGGAGGGACTCGAGCATTTGGAGGACGTGCATAGGATGGAAGCTGCTAGAGACTTCTTTTATAATTGTAACACCCCATTTTGATAATGGAATGTCACGCGGAATTATGGCGTGTCATCAAAGCATACAAGGATAAATGTATAAAACATTACATGACCATAGGGATAACCGGAATCAAACATCGGTTCCCAAACATAAGCCCAAAACATAATAAAGCAACATAAATGAATGAAAGACTAAACAAGCATAAGTATATGAAGGCAAAAGGAAAAGAAGTCTCTAGTAGCTTCCATCCTATGCACGTCCTCCAAACGCTCGAGTCCCTCCTAGGGTACCTGCCGTTTTGGGACATGGAAAGGAAAGTAACGGCTGAGCAAAACGCTCAGTGCACGGATATAGACATAGTACAAGTGACTAAAACATAATAGAGACTTAATAGCAGCGGAAATGTATAAGTCCTAGAAAACCTGGAACATGTTCATAAAACTGGTTTTATAGTTTGAAAAGTCTTATGTTTATCTTATGAAAACTGTTAACATATTTTACCATTAGCCAATATAGGTCATGAAAATCCACCGTGCATGAATACTTGGAGGGGTGACCTCATCATGCAAATTAGAGGGGCTGCCTCTAATTTAATATACTGGTTTTTGGGTAGGAGGGATCAGCTCCTTGTGAAGGATGCAAGGCACACACCATATTCACCATGTAATCCTGAATAAAAACGTGTAACTAGGATGCACCCATACGCCCCACATGATAAATATAAATAAATGGCCAAAAGCTGAAGGGACGTCACGAGCAATCACTCCGCCGTGGTGAAGTCATAACATCAGTGCCTCTAATGTTATGGTTATGGTACCTCCATAACTAGGTGAAACTGGTCATGCATGTATATGGCTATAGGTAATCATATTTAAACATAAGCAATCCAACTCATACTTATACTACGGGAAAACAGTTGGCTGCATACGGGGAATCCTAATAAGGAAAGAATGTCCATACTGAAAGGACGGGAATCCGTACCTTATGTCCAGTGAACGAAGAAGATGAACTGCGAGGAATCCTACTTCCGAATCACTAGTGCTACATAAATACATACATGAATAAGTATCTGCTTACTAAATACGTAGCTGGTTTTATGTCATGTCTTAGCTTATTTTATGTGTTCTTACCATGTTTTACTGTTTTAAAGCCTTAAACTATGTTTTATCTTATATTCTGTTTAATCTGATTAAGTATTTCTGGTATTTCATGTGTTATTATACTTACTGTGTAATAATAAGTAACTTTCCAAAAATAGCAGGTTTCCTTAAATAGAAAGTTTCCAAAAATAGAAAGTTTCCAAAAATAGAAAGTTACCAAAAATAGAAAGTTTCCAAAAATAGAAAGTTACCAAAAATAGAAAGTTTCCAAAAATAGAAAGTTTCCAAAAATAGAAAGTTTCCAATAATAGAAAGTTTCCAGAAATAGAAAGTTTCCAAAAATAGATTTACTGCTTAAAATAGATAAGTTTCTAAAAATAAAAAGTTTCCATAAATAGATTAGCTGCCTTAATTAAATAAGTTTCTATAAATATATTAGCTGCCTAAAATAAATAAGTTTCTAAAAATAGCTGGTTTCCATAAATAGATTAGCTGCCTTATTTAATTAAGTTTCTAAAAATAGAAAGTTTCCATAATTAGAAATAAGCTGGTTAAATAAGCTAAGTATATAAGCCTAAGTGTTTTTCATGATTATTTCTAAGTCATATGATATAATGTATAGTTTAATAATTATTTCATGTAATATAATTATTCTATAGGTTATAATATTTAATTAAAGTATAACATGTTTTTAATTAAATAAGTTAAATACTTAGGTTAAAATATGTATTATTATATATTAATAATATAACCTAAGTCATGTTAATTAATTAATTATATCCATGGTTTTAAAATAATTAATTAATTATAAGTCTTAAATATATAAATACTTAGGTTAAAATAATTTCATGATCATTAATAATTAAATAACCTAAGTCATGTTATTAAATTAATCACATCATTTTATTAATTTAATTTTAACATAAGTTCATAAACATACAAAACTAACATACACCATGAACCGGATCTAGGCTAAAAACATGAACCAGACATGAAATCGACACCGTACCCCGAACCAACTCGGGGTACCCCGTGTTTACCTTGCTGTCGTGGGACCCACACGCACCAACCAAGACCATATGGTCTTGGTGGTGGTCGACTTGGCAAGCCGAAACCCATTCGGGTCGGTTGCAGCCTGCTGCCAAACAAACACCCCTTAAAAACAACCTTTTGATTTTATTTAACACCAAAACATGTTAGATCTATGCTTAATTATTATGTTTTTGTAAAAACATTACATGTTCATAATATAAAAAAAATTAAATCAAAAGAAAAGGTTTAAAAAGGTTTTACCGAATTCGTGGATCAAGAGGACGAAGAACAAACACGATAAATCACTAGAATTCCGAGATCCAAGATCAAAAACCACTCCTTATGGTGGTTGTAGGGTGGCGGCACAAAGGAGAAGGAGGAAGGAGGGTTTTTAGGTTTTCTTAAAAATCTTCTGTAAGTTTATTTGAGTAGTGAAAATCCCTTAAACCCTTTTAGTAAAATTTTGATGGGCTAAGCTCATCCTCCCTCCTTAATTTCGTGGTAATGGGGCCCACAAGGGGTAACCCAAATGTTTTCCGTGTCTAATTAATAAGTTACACGTTCGTGAATATTTGTGTTCGCGTTTTAAGTGTTCTCGTTACGTAAATATCGTGATCTAGTATATTTAATTACGCTCGTAATAAATATATATACGTAATTAATAATAGTTCGTGTTTTAATTATGTTCATGATTTCATGATCGCATGCTCGTGATTAATTATCGTTAAATAAGTATTACGTGATCGTGTGTAGTAAATACTTATCGTGTTCTAACACGTACGTAATACGTAAAATCCTAACACGTAATCGTAATCATGCTATATTAAGAAAGTTTTAATCTAGTAGTACGATCTTAAGGGTACTATTCATGGTAAAAGCATGCGGGTTTTACAACTCTTCCCCCCTAAAAAGAATAATTCGTCCCCGAATTATAGATAACGTAACTGGAAGAGAAACATACCTGAATCAAACTGAGAGGGTATGTAAAATAAATTAACGTGCAGGTGACCTGGCAGAAAGAACGCGGAACGTGACATGTCTAAAAAGGACATGGAACGTGACGTGGCTGAAAGGACATATCTAATTGATAAGAGAAAACGGATAAGAAGTCCGGATGAACTTGTCCGTTTCCAAGTGGCTTCCCTCTTGGAACGGTTCCTTTATAAGATCTTGACACGAATGATAAGTCTTGGTCCTCCTGACCTTGACTTGGAATACGAAGGAGTTCTTGGTAATCAACGTAAGGTACCCTTAGGATCGTACCATGCATAGTACCCTTAGGATCGTACGTACTAGTTAAAAACTTTCCTAATATAGCATGATTACGATTACGTGTTAGGAGTTTACGTATTACGTACGTGTTAGAACACGATAAGTATTTGATATGCACGATCACGTAATAATTATTTAGCGATAATTAATCACGAACATACGATCACGAAATCACGAGCGTAATTAAAACACGAGCTATTATTAATTACGTATATATATTTAATACGAGCGTAATTAAATATATAAGAGTATGGTATTTACGTAACGAGAACATTTAAAACACGAACATAATTAAACATAAACGAGTACTAAATAACAAGACACGAAACGAGGTACGGGAACCCCATGGGGGGTCCCTACCCGCGGCTAAAACAAGGGTAATGGGCCAAGCCCATTACCAATTTTACTAAAAGGGGGTTACGTAATTTTTACTACTCAAAAATTACTTTACAGAAGATTCAAGAAAAAACCTAAACCCTCCCTTTTCTCCTTCTCTTTGTGCCGCCACCTACAATCACCAAACAAGGTGATTCCTTGATCTTGGATCTTGTTGATTTATTGTTTGTTCGTGTTTGTTCTTCACCCTCTTGATCTACGAATACGGTAAAACCTTTTTAAACCTTTTCTTTTTTTATTAATGAACACGTGATGTTTTTTTATAAAAACACATTAATTAAACATAGATCTAACATGTTTTGATCATTAATTAAATCCGAGGGTCGATTAAGGGGTGTTTTATTTTGGGTCGCAGGCTGCAACCGACCCCAAGGGGGTTTCAGTTTGCTTAGCCGACACCACCAAGACCATTTTGGGTCTTGGTTGGTGCGTGTGGGTCCCACGGCAGCAAGGGGTACCCCGATTTGGGTCGGGGTACGGTGTCGATTCATGACCGGCTCATGTTTTTAAGCTTAGATCCGGATCATGGTTATGTTAGTTTTGTTATGTTATAAACTTATGTTAAAGTTAAATTAATAAAAGATGAGATTAATTTAATAACATGACTTAGGTTAATTAATTATTAATAATCATGAAATTATTTTAACCTAAGTATTTATATTATTAAGACTTATAATTAATTAATTATTTAAAAACCATGGATATAATTAATTAATTAACATGACTTAGGTTATATTATTAATATTTAATAATACACATTTTAACCTAAGTATTGAATATATTTAATTAAAAACATGTCATACTTTAATTAAATATTATAACCTATGGTTTAATTAAATTACATCAAATAATTATTAAACTATACAATATATCATATGACTTAGGAAATAATCATGAAAACACTTAGGCTTATTTACTTAGCTTATTTAACCAGCTTATTTCTAATTATGGAAACTTTCTATTTTTAGAAACTTAGTTATTTAAGGCAGCTAATCTATTTATGGAAACTTATTTAATTAAGGCAGCTAATCTATTTATGGAAACTTCCTATTTTAGAAACTTATCTATTTTAAGCAGTAAATCTATTTTTAGAAACTTTCTATTTTGGGAAACTTTCTATTTTTGAAAACTTTCTATTTTTGGAAACTTTCTATTTTTTGTAACTTTCTATTTTTGGAAACTTTCTATTTTTGGAAACTTTCTATTTTTGGAAACTTTCTATTTTAGGAAACCTGCTATTTTTGGAAAGTTACTTATTCTTACACAGTAAGTATAATAACACATGAAATACCAGAAATACTTAATCAGATTAAGCAGAATATAAGATTTAACACAGTTTAAGGCTTTAAACAGTAAAACATAGTAAGAACACGTAAAATAAGCTAAGACATGACATAAAACCAGCTATGTATTAATAAGCAGATACTTATTTCATGTACGTATTCATGTAGCACTAGTGTTTCGGAAATAGGATTCTCGCAGTTCATCGTTCTCGTTCACTGGACATAAGGTACGGATTCCCATCCTTTCAGTATGGACTTTCTTTCCTTATTATGATTCCCCGTATGCAGCCAACTGTTTTCCCGTAGTATAAGTTACGTGTTTGATTGCTTATGTTTAATTAAGATTACCTATAGCCATATACATGCATGACCAGTTTCACCTAGTTATGGAGGTACCATAACCATAACATTAGAGGCACTGATGTTATGACTTCACCACGGCGGAGTGATTGCTCGTGGCGTCCCTTCAGCTTTTGGCCATTTATTTATATTTGTCATGTGGGGCGTATGGGTGCATCCTAGTTACACGTTTTTATTCAGGATTACATGGTGAATGTGGTGTGTGCCTTGCATCCTTCACAAGGAGCTGATCCCTCCTACCCATAAAACTAGTATATTAAGTTAGAGGCAGCCCCTCTAATTTGCATGATGAGGTCACCCCTCCAATTATTCATGCACGATGGATATTCATGACCTATATTGGCTAATGGTAAAATATGACAAACAGTTTTTATAAGATAAACATAAGACTTTCAAACTATAAAACCAGTTTTATTAAGACTTAACCAGGTTACTCGGGACTTAGTTTCTTCCGCTGTTATTATGTTATATGCTTATCCTATTCATGCTTTATTGTACATCCGTGCACTGAGCGTATTGCTCAGCCGTTTTCCTTTTCTATGTTCCCAAAACGGCAGGTACTCAGGGACGCTCGTAGACACTAAGAGTACGTGCATATGGACTTGAAGCTATCTAGCCTTCTTTACATTATGCATTTCCTTTCTTTATGATACTTATGCTTTGGACATTGTTTAGTCCTTTTCCTTTACTATACTATGTTTGTGTGTGATGAGCTTTACTTTTGGACTACCGATGTTTGATTCTGGTATTCTCCTTTATATGGTCAAGTAATGTTTAGGCATTTTACCTTGTATGCTTTGATGACACGCCATAATTACTATGATATTTACATTTCCAAAATGGGGTGTTACACGATGGATCCACCGACAACATTCGCGCTTGGTACCATGATTAATTAACGGTTCATGATCAGAGAGGAAACTTAAGACTATAGACTAAAAGCAATAATAATAATGAAAGTCTGGAAAGCATACAAGTTCTGGATAGCATAGCATACAGTTTTTAAATGGTTGTGTTCCACCATGTAAAATCTCACCCCGTGTTTAGAAACCATGTATAAGTAAAAAGGGGCTATGAACTCACCTTAGCCACGAGGTAAGTCAATCACGGTACTCAGCAATTGAGTAGAAACAATGGTAGTGAGACAATCACCGACGATATGGATGCCTGGGAAACACGAAAATCGCAACCTATCAAAATAAGGCGCGCGTTAAGACTCGAACTCAAATATCGTTATATACCAAGTATAATAAGATTTTAAATATTTTCAAAGTATTCATATTTCAAAACCAGTTACATGAACCAAATGAATCCATATTAACCCATTTATCCAACAATACCCGTTTAAACACTTGTACACTTGAAATTGACCCGTCATACGACGCCAAGTCAACGCAAGTCAAACTATCCCTTTACCTTACTCGGACCAGTAGCTAAGTCATTTATATAATGACTAAACACTTGCGTATGTCACCATGTCCAATAGTGAATACTCAAACTCATGCCACACGAGCCTTGAACTGTGTGTCAAAATACAAATCAGCAAGTACACCCCAAATGTACACACCGATCTACCCTATCTAGACTTGTCCGATTTAGATGAAATTTGGTGTCAATGTCACTTATAACCTGTATAAGACCCTAATACATGAGCTTTTACCTAGTTTGAAAATTAAGTTCGTTGTGTATGTCTTTTCGAATTGACTATTAGTTTAAGTGTGACTCAGTCGTCTTTTGGTGGAAAACAATAATAAAATAATAGATTTGTCGTTGTAGTAATTTAAATTGCAAAACTTTAAGGTAAATGACGGGTAATTAAAACTAAAACTAATTAAAACGTAAATGGTGCAATATTAAAATTTTAAAAGTAATTAATTAAATGACAAAAAATTAAAGCTTGACGAAAAATTAATTTGACAATGTAATAAAAATGAAAACTTGAAATTTAAAATTAAGAAAGATAATTAAAAATAACACTAAAGAAAAATGCGGGAAAAAATAAATGCTTGAAAATAAAACAGAGGATAAACAAAACCTGAGTCGGGATCCAAAATACTGTCACTATCCGGAATCCAAAACATACTCTGCTTATCCGGAATCTGGGATGAGATTTCTATTCGGAATAAAACTTTCACTTTTATCCGGAATACGTTTCCAAATCCTTATCCGGAATCTGCCTCCTTTCTCTTATCCGGAATCCTGTTTCTGCCTATTATCCGGAATCACAACTTCACTATCGAGAATATTGTTATCAGCTTTATCCGGAATCCCCTTTGAAGCCTTATCCGGAATCTCCCTTTGAGCGTTATCCAGAATCTGCAATTCCGGACCTTTATCCGGAATGTGGAAGAGTAAGGGTATCCGGAATCCTTTTCCGGTGCTCTATCCGGAATACACCAAATGGTAGCTATCCGGAATCCAATTTTTCGGCTTATCCGCAATATGCATCAAGACCTTATCCAGAATGTCTTAAGATCCTTATCCGGAATCCACAAGTAAACCACCAATCCGGAATAACTTTGCTCAATATCTGGAATTATTGATTTTGCGTGCTTATCTGGAATCCACTTTTGAAGTACTATTCGGAATGTTGAGTTATCCGGAATGCAAGGGTTTAGGAATCCGAATAAAAGTAAAATGTGTTGCTCTTTTCTTTCTTTTCTCGTCTTTTCGTCTTCTAAATTCTTCGACTTTGTCGACTTTGTCTCAGGATTATTTGAACTCGTCTTATGTTGGTCCTTTGTAATTAGTACTATACTTAAGTAGACTAAGTATAGTCCTAACCCATGGTTAAGTAATGCAATAAACTTAATACAAGTAAGTAAATTAACACAATGTTTTCAACGTTTAACTCTTAGCTTTATTAAAGAATTAAACCCTATTGTATACGAAGCTACAATAGGGATTGAATAGACAATGTGTGGTTTTGTGATCTCCTCACTAACAAGCTAGTCCAATCCTAACGATTGCTAAGCTTGACGATTCTATCAACAGGAGTTTATAACTCAAGTGTATGATCGTGTTTGGAAGAGAGAAAAACTTGTTTGTGAATGTCTAAAGCATTTACTGCACAAACTTAATTTTCTCTCCTTTACAAGCATCCTATTTATAGAAGGAAAGTGGGTAGAAGACAATAATTGCCCATGTGCAATTCTTGTCTTATTGGTACAGTGTAGTATCTTGTCTTAACCTATTCTAAGTAGTAAGACGTAAGTCCTTTACACATGTCAGTACCCCATCTATCCCAAAAGGGTAAGTCACGCTAATTGTGTGATGTACTTCATCTTGTCACAATTCAACTTATCCTCCTTTTCTTCAGTCTTGGAGAATGCTTGTTTTCTTCAGGGAGGTCGTATGGGGTTCAGTGAGTCTATTGCCACAACTCACTGAACCCATCACCTTCTTCTTTGTCATAGAAGACATTCGTTGAGCTTTGCCTCTCTGAATGCTTGAGTCTTCCTTTAAGACTCAGTCTAGGAACTCGAAGGAAACTCACTGAGTGACTATTCACTCAGTGACCTCGTTATGTTCAAGGTTAATAATTCACTTAGGCTGATTGTTATTCAAATCCTTCAGAGAGGTCATTAGGTACTGAATTGACCTAACAATCTCCCCCTATTTGGATATAAAATTTGCCTAAGTGAAATTGTTATAAGTGAGCAAAGAGGCTTCTTCTTATTACAAACTATTCTACCTGATGAAAAGACTTAATATAACAAAGTACTTCATTTTCATTCATCATTACATAAGACTGAATAGTCTGATACAAGAAACATAAAAAACAAAAGATTACAGTTATTTAGGAATCCATTGCTTCCCTCTTCACCTTTGATTACTTTAACACCTTTTCTTTGTCAGGCCTCCTAGCAACTATCTCCCTGAGCTTCTCATCAAATCTTTTATTCTCATCAGTCTGAATTTGTCCATCCATCACAAGAAAGATGAGAACACTCTCAGTGGTGCATTTCTCTATGTCACTCATTCTTTGAAATGCTTGATCCCCAAATACATCAATGAAGAAGATACCCCACTCAGGTTCCTCTATAGCCATGTTGTTCACAAAGGGTACATTTTCAGGGAGAGTACGATTGCATTCTAACCCAGAGATCTTAGTCTCAGCTTCAAGCTCAACTCTTTTTCTCTTTCTTCCCTGGGCTTTGGTAGGATCCTGTTCAGATAGAGGAAGATCTTCAGTGATTCCCAATTGTTCCTTCATTTGATTCAACCTCTCATATCTCTTACTGGGAGAGTTGAGTATCTCAGGGATACACTTGTTCGTTTTAGTCCTGAAAATCCTTCCCATTTCGTCCCACTCACTGAGACTGATATCACCAAATGAAAATTTCTTCATGACTTCAAAGTTCCTCTCATCATTGTTTTTGTAAACAGATACTGAGACTGGTGTGGTATGAGGAATGATCTGAAGATTAGTGATTGGTTCAGGCTTTCTTCTTTGGGTGACGACTTTGGTGTATTGGTCATACAACTTCTTGAGTTGTGTGGTTCTTTGTTTTTGCTTTAAGACCATTTCATCCTGAATGGCCTTGAGTTCCTCCTCCTGCTTCTGAATAAACTCCTCTCCCCCTTTCTTGCTCAGCAAGACCTCAGGGTTACCACCCACTTCTTTTATAAACTCAGTGGACACCTTCAAGATCTCAGCCTTTGTTGCTTCATTAGCCTTAGCCGACTCCATTCTATCTAGATACACTTAGATTTGATCAGGAGTCATTTGGTACATTATTCCATTTATCTCATATGGTACCAAGACCAAGGCATCGGGGTCAGGCCTTACTTCCCTTGAAGCCTTTACAAGTTTCTTTGGAGGTGAAAGGGTTTCATCAGCTATACCTTTGCCCCTATCTGACTTAGATACTGAGGGCTCAGGGTTGGGAGGACTTGAGTTTAAGGGTTGGGGTTGTGCTAGTCTTTCTTGCTCCCCCTCAGTATGAGAGGGAGGTTCATTCCATGTTAACATCATTGGTGGCACATTCTCCCCCTCAAAAGTTGAAGGATCAGCCTGACTAATCCCAACTTTTGCCCTTTGTGAGGATCCTGAGGTGGAGGAAGATCCCTTAAAAGCCTGAAACATCTCAGTCACCATCTCCTTCACGGACTGAGTGTCTGCTTTGATAGTTCGAACATCTAACTGAATAAGGGATTGAGTGTTTTCAATGGTGGTGATCCTTGTCCTAAGCCTAGGAATATCAGCTTCTTTCAGGGATTTGGAGATGTCAGAGAGATTGGTGGCATTAGCCATGTATCCTTGTGCAGCCCTTGACAATCTGAACTCTGCTTCAGCATCCATATGAACATCCTCATAGATGGCATCGCATTTCCCTTTCACCACATCCAAGTCAGACTTGAGAGAGTCTAACCTAGTGAAAACCTCAGTGAGCCTGTCCACCTTCAGGAACTCAAGTAATTGACCAACTCTAGAATTAGACTCAGTGGTGTTAGTGATCAATCCATCCAGAGTTGTCTTTAAGGACACATTTTCCTCGACCGTTGGAAGAGCATGGTTAAGGAAGTTGATGAGCTTCTTTTCTTGATTCTCATGACTGTTGTTAACAGAGCTGATACATTCCATTTGATTATCTACCTGAATTCTCATCTTCTCCTCAGCCACATCAAACCTATCACCATATGTCCTGAACTCATCAAGGAGTTTATCAGCCTTTGAAGCCAAATCTTAATGAGCCTAAGTTACCTCAGCCTGTAAGGCTTTCAAATCTACCTCATCCAGAACCACAGTCTGAGTCCCCACTGTTGAGGTGTCAAGTTTTGCCTCATGGGAGGGCTTTTTCGGTGCCTCAGGGGAGGGCTCCTTTTGTTCGGATGCCTCAGGGGAGGGCTTTTGTTGAGCCTTGGGGAGGGCTGTATGTCTGCGAACAAGGGAGGGGACTGTGGCTTCTGGTCTGATTGAGGAGGGGACTGAGTTTCAGGTTCTTCCCCAGCCTCAATCATTTCGTCGTCGTCACTGAACCCTTGGAGTAACTCATCAGGCTTCTCAAGTAAACTTATAAAATCTCCAAAGTTCAGTGACCCCTTAGGTTTATCCAGTTCCCCTTCAGAAGAAGGTTTGCCTTTGTTGTCGTCACTCCCTGCCCCAAATCCTGAGGCTTGGGATTTAGCCAACTGATACTCAGGGGCAGTTTGTGATTGATCAGTGGTGGAGGTAGGATCCCTATCAGCGGGGTGTTTTACCCGTGGGCGTCCCTCTGAGTCTTTGGGATCAATATTGGTTCCCTCAGGCAAAGACTTTTGTTTTAGTGTGCCTTCATCGAGAGTTGTGGAAGTGAGATTCCTATCAGCGGGGTGTTTTACCCGTGGGCGTCCCTCTAAGTCTAAGGAATCAAGTTTTGGGTCTTCAGGCAAAGACTTTTGAGCTAGTGTGCCTTCATTGGAATTGGTAGAAGTTATAGGCCTATCAGCGAGGTGTGTTACCCGTAGGCGTCTCTCTGAGTCTTTGGCCTTAGTTTTGACCTCAGGCAAAGGTTGTGATTTTCGAATGCCCTCATCGGTCTGAGTGGAAGGCAGTCCCATAGAAGAATGTAGTTTGTTTCCTTCTCCATCAAGAGGACCAGTAGTTTGGCCCGTCGACCCTGATTGTGATGTATCAGGGCCTCCCGTAAGCTCTTTCCCTTGGGTTATTTGAAGCTTGGTCTGAACAAGGGTAGTCTTTTTAACCTTGGCCTTTTTGGGTCGTGCCTTAGAAGCCTCAGGGCCCTGTGCCTTTGTTGGTTTGGTCTTTGGCACAGTCTGAGTCTTCTTGTTCCCCCTCTTTGGTAAGAAGGGAATGGGAGACATGGATGATTCACGACTGATCACCTCAGTCATGTGAGTCGTCAATGCAATGGGGTTGACTTCAGATGGGTTCTTTGAAAATTTTGTGGAACTCAGGATTGGAGTAGAAAAAACATTGAATTTTTCCTAAGTGTAAATAGAACCCAGTAACCGTTCTAAGGCGCATGATATGAATCTTGGGTAAGAAACATATTTTTGCCTTGACTCCTTCAGGAGCCTGGTTACGAGATCATTATAAACAATCTCTTCTATGTCAATCTTCAGTCCATTAATAAGATGTAGATTAGCATCTGCTGAGTAGAATTAACTTGCTCAGTAGATGAGTAGTTCCCACCGATCACCTGAATCACAAAAGTGACCAGGATCCTCCAAGCCATGGGAAAAGTAGTTTTTATCAATGGGGTTTTAGTCACAAGTAACTCAGGGACCCCGATTTCTTTTAGTCCTTTTTTAACTGACTCCATGTCAGGATGTGAAACATACTTTCCATTGTTATAATCAAGTCCACTGCTTTGACAAAATGTTTTGAAGTCTAAAATCAATGGCGTCTTCCCGTTGTTTGCAGTGAACATGATGACACAGTTCTTATGTGACTTGATCTCAGACCCTTGAGATCCTTCAGGCCCTTGGGTAGGGGTTACAACCACAGCCGTATACCAGAACTCCCTGAGATATTCATGGTAGAAGACTGAGGGGGTTTTTGTAAAAGCATCAGCCCAATTACAGTTTTTCAAAAATTTGCAAATTGGTTTGTAGGCTGATACACTACTAGGGTAATTGAAATTTCCCTCATAGTTGTTTCCAGCAAAATGGACACCCTCATTGGTGAGATGTTCAGCCTGAGGGGCATATTTGATAGCCTTGGACATTGCCATTTAAAGATATCTTTTAAAGGTTTGAAAAAGGACAATAGCAATTTGTAGAAATCAAATCGAGACTTGTTTCTTGTTATAATACAACAAGATTTACCAAGTGACCTAATGAGAACTTTTGCCTTATAAAAAAAGGATCAAGAGTTATAAACAATAGGTAACTTTGATTGCTTGTGCTATATAACAATAAAACGAGTAATCAATGTGATCGCCTTGTGTACGAGAAACCTTTTCTGTAAATTAGTTTGAACACACACACTTTTTCTTTGAGAGAAAATTTTGGCAGAGTAAAATTGCAAGTTCTTTGTGTGTGTGTTTGTTGTGGTTGTGGGGTATTTATAGGCTCGGATGTGAAGAAGATTTTTATTTGCTATAATTTCTTTTCACATCCGCATTTAATGAAAGAGTACAAGTGGTCCCCCTATTTTCTTGGCAACTGTTCCATTACTGCAAAGATAACTCTTTTTCCAGAGATGACGTGGGGTTACGTGCATTTGAAAGGACGTTTTTACAACGGATTTTTCTAGAAAAAGGGTAAACATTTAATGCTTAGTGGGATACTTGTCATGAGTGACCCTTTGACTGGTTTATGACAATTTATTGAAGGAATATATGTTCCTTATTTAATATTGTGACTCACCAACCTAGGACATTAAGTAACTAAATCCTTAGAGCATTTAGTTACATCATTTAATGTACCTCAGTGTCAAAGGGAGGACAATAAGATATATATACTCAGAGTGAAGATAAAGAATATACATTATACTGAATCCAATGTCATCAGGAAGACTGATTAATCAATATTCAGCATACCAAGTTTAGCTTTCAGTCTAGTGAACGTTGGTTCATCCAAAGGTTTGGTGAAAATATCAGCTAGCTGATATTCAGGTGGGATGAAGTGTAATTCAATATCTCCTTTTAAGATGTGATCCCTGAGGAAGTGATATCTTATGTCAATGTGTTTAGTCCTTGAATGTAGGACTAGATTATTTTAAATGGCAATTGCACTGGTGTTGTCACAAAAGATAGGGACTACTTTGTATTCCATATTATAGTCCCTGAGTTGACTTTTCATCCAAAGGATGTTTGCACAACAACCAGCAGCTGCCACGTATTCAGCCTCAGTAGAGGACATTGCGACTGACTGTTGTTTCTTTGCACTCCAACATACTAGCTTGCCACCAAGGAATTGACATGCACCTGAGCTACTTTTTCTATCCATGTTGCAGCCAGCACAGTCTGAGTTTGAGTATCCTTTAAGATCGAAGCCTGGACAACGAGGATACCATAGACCCAGTGAGGGAGTACCCTTCAGGTACCTGAAGATTCGTTTAACAGCAGTAAGATGTGATTCTTTGGGATCGGCCTGATATCTTGCACATAAGATTGTTGAGAACTGAATATCAGGCCTGGTTGTAGTTAGGTACATTAATGATCCAATCATTCCCCTGAATAAGGTTTGATTGACTGGTTTACCAGCAAGATCAGGACCTAAGTTGTTGGGGGGAACCATGGGAGTCTTTACTGAAGCACACTCAGAGATATCATATTTCTTAAGTATTTCTCTGGTGTATTTTTCTTGACAGACTGAGATCCCCTTGTCCCCTGTTTGATTTGTAGTCCAAGAAAATATGTTAATTCACCCATCATACTCATTTCAAATTTCTTTGTCATAAGTTTTTCAAACTTTCTACAAAGATCATAGTTAGTAGATCCGAATATGATGTCATCAACATATATCTGAACTAGTAGAATATCCTCCTTGGTTCTGAAGATAAACAAGGTGTTGTCTATCTTCCCCCTGACAAATTTGTTCATTATCAGGAATGTAGAGAGAGTTTCATACCATGCCCTTGGTGCTTGTTTCAGTCCATAAAGGGCCTTGTCAAGTTTACAAACATGGTTTGGGAACTCAGAACTCTCAAAACCAGGAGGCTGAGCAACATAAACTTCTTTAGTGATCTTTCCATTCAGGAAGGCACTTTTTACATCCATTTGGAAAACTTTGAAGTTCATGTAGGTAGCATAGGCAAGGAAGATCCTGATGGCTTCCATTCTTACTACAGGGGCGAAGGTTTCCTCATAGTCGATCCCTTCAAGTTGACCACACCCCTGAACAACCAGCCTAGCTTTGTTTTTTATGACAATTCCATCTTCATCAGTCTTGTTTTTAAATACCCATTTTGTACCAAGAGTTGGTTCCCTTTAGGGAGAGGAACTAGTTTCCAAACTTTGTTCCTGAGGAATTGGTTGAGCTATTCTTGCATGGCCTCAACCCATCCTGGATGTGTCAGGGCCTCTGAAACCTTCTTTGGTTCAATTTCATAGAGAAAGTCTACAAACAGACATTCATGGGCTGAGGCAACAAAGAGTTTAGCAGCCTGACTGCGTGTGAGCATCCCCTCAGATACATCACCAATTATGTTTACAAGCTCTATGTGCTGTTGTCTTGACCATCTGTCCTGAGGACTTGGATTAGAGCTTGTTGATGGTTGGTGATTATCAGGGACCAAAGATTCAGTACATTGTACTGGGACATCACCTCCTTCTGAAGGATTTTTAGTAATAGGGTATTCAGTATTTTCATCACTTGTCCCTTCAGTGTTCTCATAGATGGGTGAACCGTTTGATTCATTAGCTTGAGAAGTGATAACTTCAGGGACATGTTGTTGACCTATTATGAGGTGATATATGGAAGAAAATATCAGCATCAGTTTGATACTGTTTTGAGGGACAATGTTCATACTCATCAGGAGGATATCTTGATGAGTCATTGATCCCTATTTCTTCCATTGATTGATTTGTGAAGTTAATGGCATCCATACTTTCATCAAAGGTGACATGAAATGACTCCTCAATCTGTTGTCTCCTTGTGTTAAAGACCCTGAAGGCTTTGGAGACAAAAGAGTATCCAAGAAAGTATCCATCATCAGCTTTGGCATCAAATTTACCAAGATGGTCCTTTTGATTATGAATGAACACAGGACAACCAAACACATGAAAGTAGCTGATATCTAGAATCCTTTCCCTAAATATTTCATAAGGAGTCTTATCATGTCTTTTGACAATGATACATCTGTTCTGAGTATAGCAAGCTATTTTTACTGCCTCAGTCCAGAAGTGTTTTGAAAGATTGGATCCATTAAGCATGGTTCGAGAAGCTTCGATGAGAGTTCTATTCTTCCTTTCAGCCACACCATTTTGTTCAGGTGTGTAAGGAGAAGAGAAGTTCTAGAAATTCCTTTCTCATCACAAAAACTCTCAAGCTCTTGGTTCCTGAATTTTGTTCCATTATCAGTTCGTATTTGTTTAACTTTAGTATCATTTTGATTTTCTACTTGCCTGATAAAAGACATTATGAATTCAGGAGCTTGACTTTTCTTTTTTAGGAAGTATACCCAAGTGTATCTAGAATATTCATCAACAATCACAAGAGTGTATTTCTCATGATTTATAGACATTGGACTGACTGGTCCAAACAAGTCCATATGAATAAGATGAAGACACTTCCTGATAGAAAAGTTTTGTTTTGGCTTAAAAGAAGCTCTCTTGTGTTTACCTTTTTCACAGGCTGAAAAAGGTTTGTCTTTTGCATACACAAGATAAGGTAAGCCAAGAACTTTGTTTTGTTTTGCAAGTTTGTTCATATCTTTGAAATTTAGATGTGGCAGTCTCTTATGCCAAAGCCAATTGATAGAGTCTGAGGCTTTAGCAAAGAAACATGCTCTTGAGTTTGTTACATATGACATGTCTAGGACATATACATCATTTCTTCTTGGAGCAGTCAATACAATTTCTTTGTTAGCATTAAAGATTGTACCTTGCTTATCATCAAACTGAACGATGTACTTAGCATCACACAGTTGGCTGATACTAATGAAATTGTACTTCAGACCGTTTACAAACGCCACTTTTGAGAAAACTATTCCACCATATTTAATTGAACCATATCCCTCAGTAACACAAGATGAATTATCACCGAATACTACCTTAGGACCTGGTTGCTCCACGTATTTGTGCAGATAACTTTTGACCCCTGTCATACTTCTTGAACACCCACTATCTAAGTACCAGACAGGCTCCTTGAAGTGTTTCTGCACAAATAACGAGGTGGATTAGTTTCTCTTGTGAGCCCACTTTTTAGTAGGCCCTTTGGCTCGAAGAGCCTGACGTCTTTCACCTTGTTTGAAGTACTCAAACTCAGCGTGGTCTGAGGTAGAATGAACATTGCTTCCACATGTTTTGTAGCTTAGTCTGACTGAGGATTCAGTACTTTGAGATGACTCAGCTATCATTCCTCTTCTGACCATGATGATTCTATTGTGTCCTGAGGTAGTGTGATCATTGCTTCCACAAATCTCACACTCAGGATAGTACACACAATCATCAGGTCTGTGATCAGGAATCCCACAATGTGTACAAGGTGGGTAAGGCTTAGCCTTGGATTTTCTGGTTTGTTCTGAGGTGGGCCCATAGTTGTAAGGCTGAGCATTGTATCTTTTAGCATTTTTAATAGAAGAATGTGCATCTCATGATCTGTTGTCCTGTGATCTTCACTTTTACATTTCATGCAATAGAGAACTCTATAGCAGTCGTCAGTGGTGTGATTTGTATAGTGACATAGCTCACAGGTAGTTTTCTTTGTTTTAACTTTCTTGGAAGACTTAGGTTCTGTTTTGTTACTTGTTGATGATTCAGGCTGTGAGGACACAAATGATTTACCCTGAGTTTTAGAGGCTGAGTTCAGCTTCTCTTCCATGAAAAGTTGGAATAATCTACTTAACTCCTCTTGATTTACAATAGGAGTAGAGTTGACTGAATTTTTAGGAGTCCTTGAGGGAGATATAGGTTTGGTTATCTTTTCAGTGACAGTTCCTGACTCAGTGTGATCTGGTATCATTTTTGAGTCAGGCTTTGTTTGTTCAATACAACCTAACCCAGCTCTTCCTCTAGGTGAGTGTTCTTGATAAGACAATGGAATTAGTTCAGAACATGGACTTGCTCCTTGAAGGTTTTTCAAAGGAGGTAGAGGAGTCTGAATGTTTTCAGTGACACTAGATATTTCAGTGTTACTGACTTTATCAGTCTCTTCATTTAGACCAAGTTTTTCATTAATAGCCTGAGATTCAGGAATTAATATTTTTCTAGTGTCAAAGTTAGGAAAAACACTCTCAGGATTTGATCTCTCAACCCAGTCTTTTGACTTAGGAATCATTTCATGATCAAACCCAACTGAAGCGGGGAGGAATGACTTTTCACTCATTTACTTAGTTGGTGCCTTTTCAGTGAATTGTCGTGTCCCAAGAATTTTCTTCTTTTGGGCAGGTATTTGACTGTTTATACACTGAGAAGCTAAGGTAGAGCTATTTGTCCATTTATCATTGATTCGTTTTTCTTCCTTAAGTTGTTCTTGAAGAGCATGATTGATTTTAGTGAGTTCAGTGTTCTGAAGTTGACAGCTTACTGCTTCAAGTTTAGCTTGTTTTAGAACTAGTAAGTCATCTCTACATTTGTTTAATTCAAAAACAAGTTTTTATATTTTGACAAAAGATTCAATCTCTTCTCTTCAACAAACGATAGGTCTATGTTAATATACTTAAGGAATTTTTGCCAATCAGATTCTTCATCTATAGAGAGAAGCATGTTTACCTTTCTCATGGTGATGTCAACCCATTCTCCATTTCGAGCATGATTCTTTCCAACTGATAATTCATCATCAGCTAGAGCCATTAACACTTGATACCTGACTTCCTCCTCTTCTGAGGAAAAATCTTCATCATCCCAATCAAAAGTTTCAGCTACTAGACCTTTGGCTTTGTTTTGAGCAGGCTTTTGAGTCTGAGCAATAGTAGGTTCAGCTTCCAAGAGTGCAAGTTTAGCTTTTACCTTTTTGTACTCAGACCTATAGTCCTTCTCAATTTTCTTACTATTTTGAAAACTTTGATTAATTGGAGAAGCCTCAATTAGTTTTGGTGTAAACTTGGGTTGAAAATTGTCATTCCCTGATGAAAAACTTTGATTTTTATAAGAGGCCAAAGGGGTTTTTGAAAGACAATATTTAGCAAAATGCCCAGTTTTACCACATCGATAGCAATCCACTCCCTCAGTGGATTGGTTACCAGCAAATCTAGTTCTTTTGATATAACGTTTGGTATTTGCCAACATGGCCCTTTCATGATATTCCCTGTTCAAATCTCTTATGTATTCAGTACTAGATCTTTCATCCACCTCATCATCTGAGGTTTCCTGAAAATTTTGAACAATTGCATTTGAGTAAAAAGCAGTTGAAATGGGGCCATTATCAATTTGAGTGGGTTTGGCTAAGGTGTCTGTCATTAAGGCCTTCTTGGACTCAGGATATCTTCTATTTATCAGATTATCTTCATAGATGAATCTCTCATAAATATCTGCAAGATCCTGAGTTTGTATGTGATTAGCATTTCTCAGTCCTTGAGAAAAACCAAGCCATTTTTCAGGGAGACTGTTCACAAAACCAACATTGATTTCATGCTTAGACAGTTTCACCCCATCATTTGTTAGCTCATTGAGCAAGGTTTTATACCTGGTGTAAGTCTGAGGAAGTGTTTCAGATATTTTGGCCCTGAAAGTGTTATATTCTAACTTCAGGTCCATAATCCTATTTTCCTTTGTGTCAGATGGTCCTTCGAAACTATGAACAAGATCTGTCCAAGTCTCTTTGGCCGTCTCACACTCAATGACAGCCTCCATAATATCGTCAGGAAGACAAGATATTATGATGCTTTTGAGACGTTGGTCTTGATTGACCACTCTCCTTTCATCGTCAGACCATTGGTTTTCAGGTTTGTCATCACCAATTGTTGTTTTTGGTTTGAATGGACCATCCTTAATACAAGTTATGTAATAAGGTTCCATTCCCATCAAATAACATAACATTATTTTCTTCCATTTGTTAAATCTTTCAACTTCTAACTTAGGAGCGTTAACAGAGTAACTTGCTCCTTTTTTGTTAACAAGTTGAGGTACATTACTTTCAGCCATAATGGATCAAGGTTTTAAAAACTTTGAGACGGTGGTTAAAAGTTTTATAATCCTACCGCTCTGATACCACTTGTTGGTCCCTTGTAATTAGTACTATACTTAAGTAGACTAAGTATAGTCCTAACCCATGGTTAAGTAATGCAATAAACTTAATACAAGTAAGTAAATTAACACAATGTTTTCAACATTTAACTCTTAGCTTTATTAAAGAATTATACCCTATTGTATACGAAGCTACAATAGGGATTGAATAGACAATGTGTGGTTTTGTGATCTCCTCACTAACAAGCTAGTCCAATCCTAACGATTGCTAAGCTTGACGATTCTATCAACATGAGTTTATAACTCAAGTGTATGATCGTGTTTGGAGGAGAGAAAAACTTGTTTGTGAATGTCTAAAGCATTTACTGCACAAACTTAATTTTCTCTCCTTTACAAGCATCCTATTTATAGAAGGAAAGTGGGTAGAAGACAATAATTGCCCATGTGCAATTCTTGTCTTATTGGTACAGTGTAGTATCTTGTCTTAACCTATTCTAAGTAGTAAGACGTAAGTCCTTTACACATGTCAGTACCTCATCTATCCCAAAAGGGTAAGTCACGCTAATTGTGTGATGTACTTCATCTTGTCACAATTCAACTTATCCCGCCTTTTATTCAGTCTTAGAGAATGCTTGTTTTCTTCAGGGAGATCGTATGGGGTTCAGTGAGTCTATTGCCACAACTCACTGAACCCATCACCTTCTTCTTTGTCATAGAAGACATTCGTTGAGCTTCGCCTCTCTGAATGCTTGAGTCTTCCTTTTAGACTCAGTCTAGGAACTCGAAGGCAACTCACTGAGTGACTATTCACTCAGTGACCTCGTTATGTTCAAGGTTAATAATTCACTTAGGCTGATTGTTATTCAAATCCTTCAGGGAGGTCATTAGGTACTGAATTGACTTAACATCTTATTATGTCTTCATTTATTAGACTTGAGTTCTTCGACTTCATTAAATTTCCGTCTTTAGACTTTTTCTTTGATAAATCTTCAGAATAGGCCTTGGACTTCCGTTCTTTTTGCACTCTTGATCTTTTGACTTTGTCTTTTGTCTTTTTCTTCGATAAAAGCCCGTGAAAGCCCATGTTTTCTTCCCTTTTCACATTTTGATCCTAAATCACAACAAAAACACAAACCACGCATAATTCCGACATTTACGACATAAAATACACGTTTTGGCTTGGTTATTATTATAATTAAGTGGTAAAAGGATAAGTGTTTTCACACTTATTAGACCCTGCCAAAATTTGAGCCAAAGTTCATACTTTAAAACCCATCAGCTCGACACTTTACTCAACTCTAAAATTTGGGAGAGAATTGTATACTTGTTTCATAAAACCATTTAGACCACTTTAAAAGTATTATTTTGACATTCCACCTTTTGAACTCACTACTAGAATCATCATATAAGGCATATGGACTTTGAAAATCAGTAGTATAATTTATCTAACTATACCTAAAGTCCCCGAGAGTCGACCCAAAATCAGCCACAATTTCGGATTGTACCGACTTGCGTCTCCCGGTACACGAATACTAAAACTAGCATAACTCTTGATCCGTAATGAGTTAGAAGCTCTATCTTGTACTAAAACGAGCGTCTCGACAACCACTACAATATTATCCTATAATATCAAGCTTTTATCAGACTTTGACCCACGAAAGATCTGCTCTAACCTGCTGTCCAAAATACCCTCTTTAAAAATCATAACAAATAAATTTTTCAACCAAATATAATCATTCTCATACCTCTAGAATTACCCTACTATCATACCCATCAACCAAACATTCCTAAAACACTTGCATGACAAATTTTTAACAAAATCAAAGATTAAAAATAAACTTTTTATGATAAAAACATAAAGATCATGCCAAGATCAATACATGCATGATGCTTAAAACATCACCAACCATAGAATCATAAGAATTTTGAAATCTTGATGCATGTGGATGATTTTGGTATCATTAGAATCACCATTGAATTCTAAGATGTGGTCTTTGTTTAGATTTTGTTAAAACATGGTGAAAATAGATGATTTAGGGGTGTTTTTGGCTTGGAAGATCACGGCAAGAAGGGGGGTGGGGAGAGAGTTTTATGTTTGATTTTTATAAACTAGTTATGTGTGTATGTTAGTGGAAAGGTTTGGTTTATATATGATAGGTAGTGGAGGGACCAATCTTGCCAAGTTTGAAACCTTTGGACTAAAAAGAAATTTAATAGTTTAAAGGGTATAAAATGATTATTAGTAAATTTTGAAAATATTTAGGAGGCTCGGGTTTCGTAAAAATACTTTTCAAAAGTTAAAATGCATCAAAGGTATGATAATATGGTTTCCCGACACGACTTAATACGTAATTAAAATGAAATCTTCGAAAATATTAATTATCGAAACAATCGATAATGAAATGTAAAATTTTGGGCATCCGTCGGTATCGCGATCACTAGGAATTTTTGTTGTTCATTGATTTTGAGTAAACTCGTTGAGAAACGCACGCGGGTGATTTTAAATCAAAAACTTTGATTTAAATAAATATGGTAAAATAAAATAAAAAATTTAGAATTCCAGATAAAGTATTTATCAATGATCATAAAATACTTGAAAAGTATAATTTATTAAAATTATCATGATCTCAGGATTTACATATAAGAATACAAGAAAATGAAATACGTTGGAAAATTCTGAAACACGAATAAAAGAATAAAATAATACTGGGAAAAGTACGGGTTCTTACAATAATCAAGCTAAAACTTCCAATTTTTACGTGAAGATCACCAATATGAATATCACAAATCCATACCACAACTATGTAGGCAATTTGTAAGAAAAATTTAGGGTGAAAAACACGAAGAAAAAAAAATTAAACCACGGATGTATCTTGATTAAAAGAGCACAAAACCAAAACTAACACAACAAAAAACCTTATTTCACCCCATGGATCTTGATACCAATTGTAGGTCCACGTAATCTTTGGATTGTCTATGTGTTAGAATGATTAAGAAATAGGGAGAGAGATGAAGATCTTAGAGAGAGAAGATAGAGAGAGAAAGGAGAGAATGAGAGAAAAGATGTATATTGAATATGAAAATCAGAACCAACCCCTCCTAACATGCTAGGAGGGGGTATATATATCCCACCCTACATGTGGGCTTAATGGTTTATACTGTTATTACTAGATCACGATCCCATACTAGATATATCTCGTTGGAGTGACCGATCCTTTCTAAATACGTAAAAACGTATTTCCAACAGTATTTAAATCCAATCCACACGTAGGCCTCGCTTCATCCTATTACTAGCAAGACGGTTGACAACCCAATCTACATAGACCCCGCCTCATACGATTACTAGAGAGGCGGTAGTCGACCAGGAAGTCGACAATCTAATCCACGTAGATCCCGCCTCATCCAATTACTAGCAAGGCAGTAGTCAACCGTCCGACTACTGTGTACACACCTTGCAATCTAATAACTTCTCTTTATGTGTTGGATTAAATTTAGAATGATGCTAGTGTCACCAATTCATTTCCAATGATGCACATCTTATAATTGATCACACGTTGTCTACCACTTTTGTTCCGTGGTCAAATATTGTCAACACACTTTACGACCAAGTACATGCTTCATTGGGTATAATACACACAACATTTGCAAAGAAGTCTAAATGTAAAGTCAAAATACAAATATCTGCTATAATGTGGTTGACTTCGACCAGATGATTGTGCCTACTGTTCACAAAAAAATGTGAGATTCTTCTTGGTATATCTTCGAAATGTAATCTCACTATTTAACACAACCTGCGATGCCAGTGTAACACATCCAACTTTTCATTACCTTTAACTAATCCTCGCTATTAATGCATGCTCCAAAGTCAATTATTAAACACCACTCGTGCAGTGTTACCATTATCTAATGAGACTATTAAAGTAAAATAATATCTTAGTGATCAAGCAAAAGTAGTGTTTCCACGTAGGAACTCATGGAGCACGCATATGGTTCTTCTTGTAATCCCAATGTGAGTATTGTCTTTTGAGTTAGCTTTATTAACAAAGAGTGCAACTACTTCAAGATCTCCCATTTCAATTATAGCTTCACCACTCTCTCTGAATCCAAGCACATTTATGTTCTTAAATTCACCTAGTGGTTTAATGGTGAATAGCTTTTTAGAACAGTTTTTGAACACCATCTTCCATCTCCCACACACTATAAATTACTTTCCCGGCCTCCATCTTGATTTAAACCACAACCAAAGATTCCCCCATCTTAGATATAAACAAACTACTATCGAGATCAAGTGCTAAACTATCAGGGAGGCGTATTTCCATAAATTCTTCACTCATCATATCAAATGATACAATCAAGTCAAACTAGTGGGCATCATCCACACTATCAATCTTTTCATAAGCATTCCAGTATATAAACGTATCTATTGCTACGTTATTTATACTAAAAGCAATTGATTTACGAGGCAAATTAACATCTAATCTTCTCCAAGCCCCTATCCCTAACGAAAAAACCTTAACAATAGTCTCGCTACTAGCTGAACAACGATCAAAAGCAACCTTGACAAGCTTAGGGTCACATGTACTAGGAGAAACCCTAAAACCAACAACGGTTTCATTATAGGAACCTATATAATCAGGCGTATCAACGGAAACCGATTTCCTAATTGTGGGGTTCCAAACAAAAGCTTTTTTGGATTGAGAATCATGTGAACAACAATCGTAAACACAATAAAAACATACCAAGCCTAGAGAGGTAGCTATTGTTGGATCCGTATGTAGTTTAACGGACTCGGGGACAGTTAAGGGAAACATGTGTTGGGGAAAAGTACCATCATCCGCAATCGAAACATAGTTATCCTCAGAATTATTATTACTAGACTCAGAGTAACGTACAAGTAGACGATGTTGCGGGTGAGGTTGGCGAATGTGTTAATTAGCAATAAAGTCGAAGCTATCAATAAGAGATTTCCATTGTTTTGAAACTAATCTGAATTGAATCAAGGGTTTGATTGGAAGCCTTCTGATGATTTCAGTTTGGATGTCAAATGGAATGTTGTCTGACATTTTGAATATATTTTTTTTGGGGGGGTTAGGGTTTCAATATAGCGTTTTTTTATGACGAAATAATGGAAATGAAAGATTGGATATAAGTAAAACCTGGGTAAGGACATAAGTTACTATGGGCCTATTCAACTTTATATTCATGATCCATTAAAAGATTTGAAAATCCTTTTCATTTGGCTCACTAACGCATTAAGGGTGCCTTTGGTATCTATATATGAATCACTATGGCTATGATTATGATGTTTAGATAAAATAAAAACATATACCGTATCATTTTTATAAATTGTTCTTTGATATTTTTAATGAATCACTATTGTTTTGAGAGATATATAAGATTTAGAATAAAATAAATAAATATAGATGTAAATGTATGATTTGATAAATAGTTTGTGGTTGAAAAAGAAAAAAAAAGTTTGACCTCACAAAAATAATCACTTTTTTACCCTATTACGATTCTATGACCATACTTTCATAGATTTATTCTCATATCCTTAACCAAACATTTACAATGACTTTGATTATGATTGATTGATTGTGATAACCATATTACAAAAGCACCCTTAGATTTGAATAGATATAAACTATTTTTAGAAATAAGTCACGTTTGATTGAATAACTTCAAAAAGCATGTTAAAAAAAGACTAAATTACATGGATGGTCCTTGTGCTTTGTTCAAAATTGCAACTTTCATTCCTCGACTTTCAAAGTTGCATAGCTGGTCCCTAACTTCAAAAAGAATAACACTCTTGTCCCTTATGTTAACTAGTGTTAAGTAAACTCCGTTGGCATTTGCACAGTAAGTCCTTTTTGTTACCATTTGTTGCATCATCCATCCTTTTCGAAAGAATTGATTTTTAACTTTAAATACATTTTAAAGGGTTAAAAAATTAAAAATTGTTTTTTTTTAAAACATAAAACTTTAACTTTATTCGAAAAAATAAAATTTTAATTTTAAAAAAACATAAAATTAATTATTTTTAAAACATAAAAGTTTAAATTTTGTATCTATGAAATGAAAAACAATAAACTTTCTTTAAATATTTTTTTAACTTTTTTAGAAAATAAAATAATTTGTTTTATGTCTTTGAAACTTAGCTATTTTTAAAATTATTTTTAAAAAAATTGTTTTCTTATTAAAATTAAACTTCTTTTAACATTTTATAATTTCCAGAAAATCAAAAAAATTATTTTATTTCGAATAAAAGTAGGCTTTTTCTTTTATTTTTTTTCAAAAAATTAAATTATCTTTTTGAAAAAGTTAAAAAAATTGAATATATATATATATATATATATATATATATATATATATATATATATATATATATATATATATATATATATATATATATATATATATATATATATATATATATATATATATATATATATATATATATATATATATATATATATATATATATATATATATATATATATATATATATATATATATATATATATATATATATATATATATTGTTGGGAATCTAAGTTTGTTAGATTCCCTTATCATAGATTTAAACACAATTAAGTTGTTAGATATTCTCTTGCCTGTGCCTAGGAGACAGGCAAGTATCGCAAGACTCACAGAGATCCAAGTCTCTGTGAGCAACCTCAGAGGAGTCCATGTCAGAGACATTGTCAAGGAAGTCAAAGATTACTTGAAGACATACTCATTGGCTGTGATGGATAACAGCCAAGATGTATCAGGGACTCTGAGGGGTTGAGGGTTAACAGGGGTGGCAATACCCTGTTAACACTCAGCACACTTTGGACATGCCATTTGTGTGTTCGAGACAATGAAGAAAAAGGAAACTGTTTCAAGATCTGTTTCCTTAAAGCATTATGGCAGACTACCAAGAATAGAAGAGCATCTTATGATAGATGTCTGAAAAGTGAATGTCTTGTGTAGTCACCATCAACCAGTACTTAGGTCAACCTCGTATCACTATAAATAGGATGTGTATCCCAGCATTAATGTTTAACACTTTGAGAATATTCACACCATTAATGCTTAGAACTTATTGAATCAAACAGATGTGACTGTATTCATAAGTTAGGGTTTATAGTTGTTCAAAGTGTGCACAACACATTGTCATCAAACGGTGTTATCCATAACACTTGTAATTCTTTATTATACAATAATAAGATTACGTTTGAAAAGTAATAACTTGTGTTGATTAGTTAAGTTTAGTGTTTCTAGCATTGATTCAGGACTTCCAATTGGTATCAGAGCGGTGTTTAATATTAAAACCTTCAAGAAACATCGTTCTCAGTTTTATAATCAAGATCCACCATGCCAGAAACTTCTAACCCACCACAATCACCTTCTGGAAACAACAACAATGCATCACCATCTTCACCAAGACTCACCCCTCCACCTCCTAATGACGATGATCTACCCCAACTTCTTGACTCAAGAGGCGGATCACATGTCACCAGTGTACCAGTCTTTGATGAAGAAGATTTTACTAGTTGGAAGAATCAATTCCTTGTGTATCTCGATGGACTTGAACCATTTCTTCTAGAAATTTTAGGAAATGGTCCTTATGTTCTCATGGCGCTTACCTCCACTGAAGAAAACCCTCTTCCCAAACCTCTCAAACAATGGACTCCAGCTGATAGAAAATTGGCAAACCAAGATAAACGTCTCAAAAGCATCATCATATCCTGTCTTCCCAAAGACATCATGAAGTATGTCATTCAGTGTACCACAGCCAAGCAAATGTGGACAGACCTCATCCTTGGCCATGAAGGACCCTCTGAAACCAGAGAAACCAAGATTCAGTCACTCAGACTTCAGTTCAATGCCTTCAAGTCACTTGAAGGTGAAAAGGTTCAACAAACCTATACAAGGCTTAATATTCTTCTCAATGACCTAGCTATGAATGATGTCACCATTGGTCAAGCTGAGATTAATGCCACATTTGTCAACAGCCTTCCAAGAAAGTGGCTGAGTATGAATCAGACTCAGAGAGTCAATAACTCTATCAAGAATGACACCTTAGCTCAGCTTTATGGAAAGTATAATTATAAAGAAGGGCTTATTGATACTATATACAAGTCAGAGACTGAAAGATTTGTAGTTCAAGGAGCAACTTCCAAAGCCTTGATCTCTGCACCACATCCTCATGACAGCGACTCTGATGTTGAAGAAGACACCCGCAGCAGCCAAGAGTTCTTGACAGACCTTAATGATGAGTTTCATGAAAGAGCCTTACTAGCCAATCAAAGAAGATTCTTCAAAAGATCAGGGAGAATAGGATCAGCTAGTAAACAAACTGACAGATCAAAAGAAACTTGTTTTGCCTGTGGAAAGCTTGGACACTTCCAAAAAGACTGTCCTTCCTCCAAGACATCCTCACCTTCCTATCCATCATCTTCCACCAAACCTTATAAGTTCAAACCACAACATAACAACTCATCTCACCAATCCAACTCATCAGACAATGAGAAGAAGGATTACAAGAATAAGTACAAGGCACTTAAAGCTGAGTTAGAACAGATGAATTTGAAGCTTGAAGCTCTGTCTAAGAAGAAAGGAGGTGATAAAAAGACAGAGAAAGGGTTGGTAGCTGAAGCATATGACTGGAATGATGAGCCACTGACTTCAGATGAGGAAGATACTACTAGAGTCAGGGCTTTCATGGCTATAGCTGAGGATGAACCAGTTGTTGGGAAAGGTGATGCAAGATCAGGACAATGGGTTGACATCATAATGAAAAAGGTACATAGGCTTTTATCTATGTCTGATAGTGATGAGCGCAAACATGTCCTTGATTACACCATTGTTGATTTGCACTTTGTTGAGGAACAAAGAAAGAACCTACTTGATAAGTTTCACTCTGTTAAAAATGAACTGTTGATTGCTAAATCTGAATGTGAAACTCTCAAACGGGTTAATTTAGAGAAAATATCCCTTCAAAATGAAGTCAGTAGGTTAACCTTGAAAAATAGTGCCTTAAATGATCAAGTATTTGAATTAAACAAGGTTATTGAAAAATGGATGTGTAGTAGGTTCACTATAGATCAATTGCTTAATGATGAACTGCCTGCTGACATTAAAAGGGATGTATCTGCTAAGAAAAATAAGCTGAAAATTCTCACCAAACCCAAAGAGATTGTTTTTAAATCTGCAGAGACTATTCATATGTCAGATCCCATTTTGACTGATGACCCTGTCTCTGAAGATGTGGCTGAATTACCACCTTCACCCAAACTCTCTGGAGTTGAACCCAGCAGTTCCTCACGAGCAGCTAAGGGTGAACTTAAAACAGATGTTGAGAAACCACCAGCTAAAATATTTTATGTACCCGCTAAACAATCTGGTAAGCAAGTTGCCTTTAAGCCTGTCTCAACAAAAGTTGTGAACAAAGTTGACTCCTCAACTGAAGAACGCCTGTTGTCTCTAATAAAAGAAGTAGAACTCTTAAAACAACACATTAAGCCTTCCGCTGAATGCTCTACTTCTCGTGAACCTAAGTCAGTCCTAGGTGAACCCAAGGGGGAAAGGTTAGTCAAACCTTATTGCAATATCTGTAAGAACTCTCGCCACATGACCTTAGATCATGATAGACAAATGGCTGTTAAGAGAGCTCAGACACCTTCTAGGGAAAGATAACAGGGTTCTAAAAGACAACAAGGAAACTACAGACCTTATCCTCCCTGAAAATTCTGTGGATTCACAGACCATCACTCAGATGAGTGTGGTGACTTCCCAGGTTGTGATATACGTGGAAGTTTCACCCATGAGATAGCTAATTGTCCTTCCCATCGCCAAAAGTTCTACAGGAACACAAGAATTTCTAATCAGCAATTCAGGGAACCCACTGGAAAGTGGGTTCACCATAGGAACTAACTTGTTTCTATGTATCTGTGCAGAAACATCTTAAGGAATCGGTATGGTATCTAGACAGTGGCTGTTCTAGACACATGACAGGGATTCAATAATACCTGCACAGATACTCAAGGGAGCCAGGTCCTAAAGTGTTGTTTGGAGATAATTCTTCAGGTGACACAGAAGGATACGGCTCAGTGAATTGCAATGGGATAACTTTTACGAGGGTTGCATATGTGAATGGTCTTAAACACAATCTTATTAGCATCAGCCAATTGTGTGATGCTGACTACAAGGTTTTGTTTACTAAGATTCAGGGAACCATATTCAACAAGAACAATGATGTTGTGCTTATTGCACCTAGAAGGAGAGATGTTTATGTCATCAACATGGCTGTTTGCTATGAAGACAGCTCAAATTGTTTTCTTGCTAAAGCCTCTGAAAGTGTCAATTGGCTGTGGCACAAAAGACTGTCTCATCTCAACTTCAAGAACATCAACAAGATAACCACACAAAACCTGGTTGCTGGTCTACCTTCAGTGATGTTTTCTAAAGACAAGACTTGTTCTGCCTGTGCCAAGGGAAAGCATCACAGGTCTTCATTCAAGACCAGGCAATCATTCTCTATTGACAAGTGCTTACATCTCCTTCACATGGATTTTTTTGGGCCTGTCAAACCTCAGACCATTAATCACAACAAATACACCTTGGTCATAGTTGATGAGTTTTCAAGGTATACATGGGTGTTCTTCCTCAGAAGGAAAAGTGATGCAGTTGATACCATCATGTCCTTCATCAGACAGGTTGAAAATATGAATGATGTTAGAGTCAAAGCTCTAAGAAGTGATAATGGTACTGAATTCAAGAATCATCAACTTGAATCTTTTTGTGATGAAAAGGGTATTTCACAAAACTTCTCTTCAGCTGGCACCCATGAACAAAATGGTTTGGCTGAAAGAAGAAACAGGACTTTGATTGAAGCAGCCAGAACTATGTTGAATGGTGCAGCCTTACCAAAGCAATTTTGGGGAGAAGTTTTTCACACTGCCTGCTACACACAAAATAGATCAATCATTGTCAAAAGACATGGTAAAACTTCCTATGAAGTTTTCAGAAACAGATCTCCAGATGTCAGCTATTTTCATGTTTTTAGATGCCCTGTGTTCATTTATAACTACAGGGATAAACTTGGAAAATTTGATGAAAAAGCTTATTATGGTTTCTTCTTGGGATACTCTCTAACAGCCAAAGCCTTCAGAGTATTCAACATCAGAAGACAAGAAGTAGAAGAAACCTTTCATGTCAGATTCAATGAAGATGATGATGTCATACATAGAACTGGAACAGAGGGTGATGAAATTGATTTTAATGAAAATGTGTCTTTTCCAAGTGATGAATTCTTTGAACCTAGACCTGCCAGTCATCACCATCATCACTCCAACAATCTCACTCCTTATGTTCCTACTTTTGACCCTCTGTCTACTCACAACATTGAAGTTCCTACCTCTCAGGAACTTGATGAAGAAGAACCACAGACTTCTTGTAGTCCTTCTTCCTCTACTGCTATTGATGACTCACCAATTCTTCAAATCCCTGAAGAATCTCCTGCTGATAATGAACTTGTACCCCTTGATATGGCTGAAGTAGACTCAGACACTGAAGTAGTCTTTGAAGAAAGCCCTCCTAGTCAGCAGGATGAAACTCAAATAGTACCAGCTATCCCCACAAGTGTTCCTGTCCATGATTCCCCAGCTCCTCAAACCAAGTGGTCAAGAGATCAACACATTCTTCTTGTTAACATCATTGGGGAACCTAATGCAGGGGTTACTACTAGACAGCGAATTCATGACTCAGAGTCTGCCTCAGCCAATGAATGTCTCTTTGCTAAATTTCTCTCTCAAATTGAACCTAAGAGAGTAGCTGAGGCTCTTGTAGAAGATGGGTGGGTAGCTGCTATGCAGGAAGAAATCAATCAGTTCAAAAGGAACAAAGTGTGGACACTAGTGCCAGCTCCACCTGGAAAGAATATCACAAGAACTAGATGTATCTATAGAAATAGGATGGATGAAATTGGAAACATCATCAGAAACAAGGCCAGGCTGGTGGCACAGGGTATACTCAGACTGAAGGAATTGATTATGATGAAACATTTGCTCCTGTAGCAAGACTTGAAGCCATCATAATCTTCCTGGCTTATGTTGCTTATATGAACTTCACTGTGTATCAGATGGATGTTAAGAGTGCATTCCTCAATGGAGATTTGGCTGAGGAAGTATATGTTGAACAACCTGAAGGATTCGAGAACAGCGAGTTTCCCAATCATGTGTACAGATTACACAAAGCCATGTATGGGCTGAAACAAGCTCCAAGAGCATGGTATGAAACTCTTTCTAATTTCTTAACTGAAAAAAAATTTGTCAGGGGTTCGATTGATAAAACTCTCTTTACCTTCAAGGATAAGAGTGATTTCATCATTGTGCAGATTTATGTGAATGATATCATCTTTGGGTCAACAAATGTTAATATTAGTAAACGTTTTGCTAAAATAATGACCAAGAAATATGAGATGAGTATGATGGGTGAATTAACTTACCTTTTGGGTTTTCAAATTAAACAATGTCCTAAGGGAATTTCAATTTGTCAAGAAAAGTATGTTAAAGATTTACTTAAAAAATATGACTTAGTTGATTGTGCATCAGTGAAATGCCCCATGCTTCCACCCAACAACTTGGGTCCTGATGAATCAGGGGTCTCTGTTAATGAGACTTTATACAGAGGCATGATTGGTTCACTCATGTATCTAACAGCTAGTCGTCCTGATATCCAATTCTCCACATGTCTTTGTGCAAGGTACCAAGCTAACCCAAAAGAATCCCATCTGGTGGCTGTTAAGAAAATTTTCAGGTATCTCAAAGGAACACCCTCCCTAGGTCTATGGTATCCCAAGGAATCAGGCTTTGACATCAAGGCCTATTCAGATTCAGACTATGCAGGATGCTATATTGACAGGAAAAGCACCTCAGGTAGCTGTCAAATCCTAGGAGGAAAATTGGTTGGATGGAGTGCTAAGAAGCAAAACTCTGTGGCCATGTCTTCAGCTGAAGCAGAATATGTTGCTGCTGCCAGCTGTTGTGCTCAGGTGCTCTGGATGAAAAGTCAATTGGTTGACTATGAAATCTTATATGAAAAAGTGCCAATCTTTTGTGACAACACCAGTGCCATTGCCATCTCCAACAACCCTGTTCTTCACTCACGTACCAAACACATTGATGTCAGGTATCATTTTATCAGGGATCACATAATGAAGGGAGATATTGAGCTGCACTTTGTTCCCACAGAGCTGCAACTAGATGATATTTTCACAAAGCCTTTGGCTGAACCTTCGTTCAACAGGCTAGTTGTTGAGCTAGGGATGCTCAATATCTCAAAGCCTGTGGCTTGATAATAAATGTGTTCATTAAATGACTGATTCTATATTAAATTTTTTTCACATGAAACTAGGTAGTTACTTTCCAAGTAAATGCTAAAAAACATTCTCAATATTTAATCATTTATTTTCGAATAACGAGGAGACAAATAAGTTTTGAAAGGTCAAGGGACCCACATGAGCAGTCATTTTCCCACTTTGCATTAAATGCGATTAAATAACTGTTTTCATATTTGAATATATATATTGTCTCTCGTCTCTCCTCACCTATCACTATTCTCATTTCACAAATCTTTCTCTCTCTCTAAGCTTTCTCTCTCTAAACCCATCCTCCATTTTCGTTCTTCTTCGACCTTGAATCCATGGCATTCCCAGTTCCCAAGGCAGCAAACGTCAACTTTGAACTCAATGAAAGCATTCTTGCATCAAACAACTTCATTGGATGGATCAAGGCTCCAAACGAATCCTACTCAGATCTGGTTAACTTCATGCAAAATTGTGATGCAAGTGAAGCATTCACAAAATCCCCAACCACCTTCTACCAAGAATACCTTAGGGAATTCTGGTACTCTGCTGAAGTCGTTGATGAAACCATTACCTTTAGCCTCTCTTGCAACGAACACCCATTTGCCTTCTCACTCAAAGATTTCTCTAGTGTGGCTGGGTTAAAACATGGTGATGAATGCCTAAATGTGGTTGACAAAAAGGCTGTTAAGGATGCCCTGGCCACACTTAAACCCTTTCATGATGTGAACCCTGCTCTTACACACGCTGAGGTCCTCTCTAAGTCTCCTCTAAAGATCAAATATTTTACCCCTATGTGGCGTGTCCTCTTCACCCACATAGTCAAATCCCTGGGAGGAATGCAGGGATCCTAAGATCAGATGTCCTTCAACCACCAATCTATTGCTTATGGGCTGATCTGGGGAGCTGATGTTGATGTAGGAAGTATTCTCTTCTCCAATCTAGTTGAACAGCTGAAAGGAAGGAACCAAGTCAGGGAAAAGAACATTTGCTACGTTCGCTTTCTATCGCTGATCTTTGAAAGACTGTTGGGGGACAGCTATCATAACTCTGCACTCACTTCTCTGAAGCCCTATCGCATCACAGGTGCCATCTACAAGGAAATTGGAGCTGAAGATGTCCCTGTCACCTCCCACATGATGAACATTGCTAACAAACAACCCTCAGTTGCGAAGTCCTTGCTCCCTTCATCAGAGAAGGTGATTACCTCTGGTGTGTCTGGAAATTCTAAGTCTTTGACCTCTGGGCAGCACACCACGACGTCCAAGGCTTCAACTGGCCAACAACCTAAGAAGAAGAAATACCCATCTTCTTCCCACACCAAATCTGTTGCAAAGGCCAAGGGAAAGAAGACTGTGAACCTCGACACCTCCTCTGTTCCAGATACTCATGTGGAATCAGAGACTTAAGCTGACCAACAACAAGGGTCTAGCGTCTCGATGTCAGTCGAGACAACAGGGAACCCGCCAAATACTGTTGATATCGCACAGGTAATCATTCTTATAATTTTTAGAGGTCCACAAGCAGCCACTCTCAAATGTCTGTAGGTGAGAGTGGTGAAGTTAGGGTAATCCTCGACCCATAGAAGTCTGTCTATGCACTTAGAACTCTTTAAGACTTCTATACACCCTGTCTATGCACCAGGGAATGATTCATTTGTGTTCATAAAGCACCCCGATGACCCTGCTCCCTCTAGACAGTATTCAGGCAAACAACAACCTGAATACATATATGTCTCGACCTTGAACAGCTGTACCTCACACAGCCTCTTGGTTCCCTCAGAAAAAGAATCCCAAAATTTTTACTTTTAGGGGAGCTGAATAATCATCCTCATCTCTTCTAGGGATAGCATAATAAGACGATCTTAACCCACATCTTTTTCACCATTAAAAGAATCCCAAAGGATTTATCCTTTTCAGGGGGAGTTGAATCATCACCCTCAGCTTTCCTAGGGACAGCGTAACAGGAGACCTTCACCCACATATGTTTCATTATTAAAATAGTCCCAAAGGTTTCTTAACCTTTTGGGGGGACTGAGTAATCACCCTCAGCCTTCCTAGGGGCAGCGAATGGCGATCCTTAACAACATATGTTTCACAATCAAAAGAGTCCCAAAGGTTTTAACCTTTTGGGGGGGCTGAATAATCACACTCAGCTTTCCTAGGGGCAGCGAATGGCGATCATTAACCATATAATTTTCACCCTTAAAAGAATCCTAAGGATTTATCCTTTGGAGTGGCTGAGTAATCACCATCAGCCTCTCTGGGACAGCGAAATGGCGACCTTCCCCTTACTTATTTCCCTATTACTAATCAAAACAACTTGCAGGCTGAAATTGTACAGCCAGACACAGAATCCCTGGAGCAAAAAGATAAAGAGGCTGATACAATCATTTAGGATCAACCAAATGACGAAGAGCCCCTGCTTGATATTGAAGAAGAAGTGCTGTCATTGGTTGATGATGTCTCTGATCCTGAATCGATGCCTGAGGATGAAATCCCTGTGGGGATGTTTGAGGATGAGGATGAAGAAGAAGAAGATGATCAATAGTCTGTCTATCCTCCCAAAGAAATAGTTGTGTCCACACCAGCTGATATTAACACTCCTCCTCCCAATGAAGCTGTTGTCACTCCCACCTCTGTTACCTCCAGCACAACAGTCTTCCAAAGACCTGCTTATGATCTAACTGCTGAATTCCTTATGTTTGATCATCCTGCCCAAACCAACTTTGATCTTTTGCCAAGGGGGGATGATTATGCTCAACAAAGCCTGAACATCCATAATCTTCAGCCTATTCATCATCAATCTGATATTGAACGCCTATCAAGTAAGCTGGATGTTATCAAGTCTGAGATGCATAACTTCACTGTCACATTTCCAGGGATCATCAAGAAGGCAGTCGCGGATGCAGTCACTGAACCCATCAAGGATGGTGCAAGAAAAGGTGTAGCACAAGGACTTAGTCATCTGTCCACAAGAATCAAGGATGTCATTGACACAGAGGTCCCTGCTCTATTTCATGAACATGAGTTAACAATGCACAGAGAGTTTGAAGCTGTTAGAAGCAGGCAATATCGTCATACAAACTTCATCATTAATCGTGTTCAGGGCAATACAAATGGAAACTACAACCTCCTGCTGAAGATTTCCAGAGCTTCAAGGACAAGGCAACGTGCTATGGTTGCCTCTGTTGAACAGATTGCAAGGCACTTTCAAACACTTTCATCCAAACGTCTGAAGAGACAGGCTGAACGTGAGGGGGAGAAGGAAAAGGTACTTAACCTTGAATCTGCCAAACAGGGCTCAACATCTGCTGACAACACCATTTCTTCACCTATCCCCCTCCAAGTCATCACACCTGTTATCATACCTGATGATGAGGATAACACTAAGGGGGAGCAACAGAATAATGATGGAGTTTATTCATCAAAGTCCCTGAATTTGGTTTTCACCAGCGAGTCTGGGGATGATGGTGAACCAGCTGCCAAGAAGCTAAAGTTCACTGTTAGCTCCCTTCCCAAAGCAATACAAACTCAAGCTCAGTCAGCGTTTATCAAAAGAGCTGAGGTATTGAAAAATATGAGTATGGAATCCTCTATCTCGAAGAAAGGAAAGGAGATAGTTTTGGTTGACACAGACATAAAACTAAAGAAAATAGCTGTGATGCTAGAGACAGGAGGATCCACCACAGACCTTTCCCAATTTTCAACCTTCACACCTTCCAATGACAATCCCTTAACTCCTGAAAAATTGAGAAACAGGCTAAGGAATTCAAGAGACTAAATGAAATCAAGAAAGCCAAGGAGCTAAATGAGGCAACTATAAGGAAGATGACTCCACCTGAAAGGGAGAAGCAGAGACAAAGGTTGAGGGAAATGGAAGCTAAACGCACAGAGGCACTAAGAAAAGTAAAAGCTGATTACGATGCCTGCGTTAACAACAGGTATGCACCTGGCAAGATAACCAAGTTCAAATACACAATTCACAAGTCCACCAACACACCACAGATGATTTTGTGGAGAGACAACCAACAAGGTAATATGAATGTATTTGAGGACTTCAGGCTAAAGAAACTTGGGTTATCTGAATGGTTTGAACTTGAAGCCTTGGCTGCCAAAAGAACTGGTCAGGCAAATTTCCTTCTGCTTAAAACTCTTAAGGCTAAGTTCACCTGGATCAAATAAACAGCAGCCAAACTCAAAATTGATCCCCCACCGCAGCTGTTTGAACAAGAACCCCCAAAGTCTGGCAAGAAAAGAATAAGGGTTTCTCAACTTGTTAAGGAAACCTTTGTCACAGATGATGTTCAAGTGGATGGAATGCACAGGGGTTTGATCCTACCAAATGGAATCGTTGGCCCTGTTGATGGTCAGACTTACATAGAGCCTGAAAGAGGTATGGCATTCATGAACAGAGCTTGCCAGTATGTATTTCAAAGAGAAGATGAGCTTGGCTTAGCATCAACAATTCAGCTACTTTGTCTCAAAAAAGGACTTAAGATTAACTCAGAGTATTCCAAAGTTTTTGCAAAAGCTTTGCAGGCAGAATTGGATACTAGAACAGACATAGCTGAAGCTAAAGAAAAGATCAAAAATGATGACTATTGAAGAAATTCACAGCTCAATTTTACCTTCACATTTTATTTCACTTTTGTAATGTACTTGTAATTTTCTTTAAGTATGAATAAAATCATGAGGTATGTTTGTTTAGATCTGTTATGAGTAAGAAGAAGCTGTTATCTCACTTACCTTAACTTAGATAGATCTAGCTATATTTATGTTTAAATAGGGGGAGATTGTTGGGAATCTAAGTTTGTTAGATTCCCTTATCATAGATTTAAACACAATTAAGCTGTTAGATATTCCCTTGCCTGTGCCTAGGAGACAGGCAAGTATCGTAAGACTCACAGAGATCCAAGTCTCTGTGAGCAACCTCAGAGGAGTCCATGTCAGAGACATTGTCAAGGAAGTCAAAGATTACTTGAAGACATACTCATTGGCTGTGATGGATAACAGCCAAGATGTATCAGGGACTCTGAGGGGTTGAGGGTTAACAGGGGTGAAAATACCCTGTTAACATTCAACACACTTTGGACATGCCATTTATGTGTTCGAGACAATGAAGAAAAAGGAAACTGTTTCAAGATCTGTTTCCTTAAAGCATTATGGCAGACTACCAAGAATAGAAGAGCATCTTGTGACAAATGTCTGAAAAGTGAATGTCTTGTGTAGTCACCATCAACCAGTACTTAGGTCAACCTCGTATCACTATAAATAGGATGTGTATCCCAGCATTAATGTTTAACACTTTGAGAATATTCACACCATTAATGCTTAGAACTTATTGAATCAAACAGTTGTGACTGTATTCATAAGTTAGGGTTTATAGTTGTTCAAAGTGTGCACAACACATTGTCATCAAACGGTGTTATCCATAACACTTGTAATTCTTTACTATACAATAATAAGATTACGTTTAAAAAGTAATAACTTGTGTTGATTAGTTATATATATATATATATATATATATATATATATATATATATATATATATATATATATATATATATATATATATATATATATATATATATATATATATATATATATATAGAGAGAGAGAGAGAGAGAGGGGGTTTCATGTGAGAACAAAATTAAGATTATAAAAATAAGAACTAATATACACCATTGGATCTATTATATGATGTTAGATGAGATTTATCTTAAATGAATGACACTATAGCCATTAAATGAAGTTTTAAGGGTATTTCAGTACTTTTTTTACATCATTGTTTTTTCACAGCCATTTTTTATTTGACGTTTTTTTATCATTTGTTAAGTTTTCAATACAAGTAACCTTTTACTATATGTAAATTATATGATACATTGTTACATCACACAAAAATACAACTGATAAACTGGTACAGTACAAGTGGTGATACATCAAAGTGTAAATGATACAACTTTATAGAAAAGTACAATTGGTCGTCCACTCATATGTATATATGCTGCAAAGCAATGATACACGTGATACAAGTGGTACACCAGTATGTTAATAGTACAGTAAAATGTAACTTCATAGAAAAGTACAACTGGTACATCCTACTAGCTCTTCATGCACACATCAAAACCAAACAATGGTAGATTTCGGCACACTGGTACACCAGTAGAACCGACCCACCACCATCACATATCTGCTACCATAGTACCATTCAGGATACATGGCAGTAATAGTACCATAGTTGTGGACCCCGACCCGTATCCCACTGGTTGCAACGACTAAGGTTCTAATATGGATCCGGAAATATTTCCACCTAGACCCGACATTTGAACCTAAAAAATGGTGACCGACGAACGTGAAAATGAACATCTTAATTGTTTTTTATAAAAGAAAAAAAAATAAAATGAAGATCCTAATTACTTTCGAATCCACAACAGTAACAAAAGGAAGAAAATCCTTTTTTAATATACCTCGGCGAACGTGCTAAATGGATATAGGATTAATTTAGCATATGATACCCTTAGTAGTAATATGTCATTCATGCTCCGGTGTAACACCTGTACATCCACCATCACGCTCTGGTGTAACATCGGTACATCAGCGCACAAACCCACCATCATCACACTCCGGTACACCGGTACTTCAGCGGCACCGGCCCACCACCATCACAACCTGATACCTCGTATTGTGTGCATCACATACCACGACCTGATTGACCCACACCATCAGAAGCGTAATCTAAAGCCAATATGTCGTCTATGTTTTGTATTTTTTACTTTTGTGGATCGATGGAAAGTTTTTTTCTGTTGATCATGTACTATTTTATTTGTTATGATGAATGTTTTTTATGGATTTAAAAGCTAATTTGTTTTGGGTTATAAATGAAAAAGAAATAAAAATTAAGATAAAAAGTTATGATGTGTTCTTTTTTAAGACGGAGGTTGTGCTAAAAAAATTGGATGATATGATTAGGAGTGATAGAGGGAAGAATGTCATGTAGGGTTAATAAAAATACGAGTAAAAAATTGCAAGATACCTATAATACCCTTTTAGGTATATAATTAATTTTCAGTTTTTTTAAGATTAAATTTCACATGTCAAGCTTTGATTGGGTTCTTATTTTTTAAACTTTAAAAAGTTTTTATTTGATCTAAATTATATATATATATATATATATATATATATATATATATATATATATATATATATATATATATATATATATATATATATATATATATATATATATATATATATATATATATATATATATATATATATATATATATATTTACGTTCATGTAAGAACCGCTCTTAAGATAAAAACAATAAGAACCAATAAAAATCATACATGTGGATATAAGTAATTAAATGTTATCAAAAGTAATTAAATTATAAAATGTTAACTAACAAAATCAAAAGGGCAAACAAGGTATCTTAAAAAGTGAAATAGCAACCTTTCATTATACAATATTTATGAGTCAAACTTTAATGATATATATAATCATTATTGTTATCAATCAATTTAGTCTTTATAATAAAATAGCATTCATGACTTTGTATTTTGTAACGATCTTTAACACCGGATTGCTATACGTTCCGTGAGTTTTGATAACATAAAAATTCATTTGTAGTAAAAACAATAAGAGGTTAAAACGTAACATATTTTATTTGCTTAATACGTAGTACCAATGTTTTAGACATTTACTTGTCGTTATTTTAGATATAAACCATCAAAAACTTTTTCATTCAAAGTTATGCTCTTCAAAGTATAAGTATAAAAAATGTAACAAGTATTTTTTAAAATAGGTTTTTATTTATTTATAAAAGTGTGTTAAAAAATTAGTGTGTGACTACGAATGTATCAAAAGAATAACATATATAAAAAAAATTAGAGTCTTACTAGAAATACAAAAAACTTATTATGTCATTAAAAATGTACCAAAAACCTTAATGTGTCATTCCAAATGTATCAAAAAACTCAATGTGTGAAACTACATAGTTTGCCACTAAAAACACAAAACTAGCGTCTCAACAAATATATCAAAAAACTTAATGTGTCACTACTTATGCATCAAGAAAATTAGGTATAGCAAATATAATGTGTCATTACAAATATATGAAAATTTAATAATGTGTCACTACAAATGTGGTAAAATTTAGATATGTGTCAAAAAAAATAATGTGGCATACTAATAATTTAGAGACACTACGAATGTGTCAGAAAAAAATAATGTGTCATATTAAGTTCGAGGTAATACTAAAAATCGGTAAAAAAACATGTGAGTTACTATTCGCTAAATATTAAAAAAAAAACTCAAACTACTATTTAAAATATAAACATTTATGTGTCATAATAAAAAATAACTAAAATGCATTGACAAATATAATGTTTGATGTGTTCTTTTGTGTCACATGCTCGAAAAATATTTAAAAAATGATAAGATATTTATTTTTGTTATACGGTCAATGTGTTAATTTAATCCGTGGTTTTACCGGACATTCATTTAATAGTACTATATATTTAATTCTACAAAGTTAGAGCAGGAGATTTGAATTTTGTATGCGTATTGTAAATTAGTATCTTAATGTTCCATAATGCCATTCATTTATTAATTAATTATAATAATGCCATTGATCAATGTTTAATCAAATGTCATTATCATTGATATGTTTAACGGTCCAGATTAGTTCTTATTGTTTTTATTTTAAGAACGGTTACCACAATAACGCCCATATATATAGAGGAAGGTTAATGTGAGAGATTTTTTAAAGTTGTAAAAATAAGAACTAATCTAAAACACCAATAAAACATTGATACATAATCATATTACTAATAATACACCAAAATATACATTATTTATACAACTTAACATTCTATTGACTAATAAACGATGACTTAGAGTGTAACGTATTACAGATACACAATTAAAAATGTGATACACATACATCAAAATTTTAACAAGATAATATCTTATACATAAAATGGTACATTTGATACACAACCACCACTAAATAACATGATACAAATCACACCTTAAATCAAGATGTATCACTTAAAATTCGTTAATTTTCCAAAGAAAGCCCATCAAATTATTAAAAAACTTAGTTTTAGTTAATCTCGTTTAAAAATTATTTGAAGTAGAGTGTCATTTGTGAGATTTTAGCTAGTTCTTATTTTTTCAACTTTAAAAAGTTCTCATTTGAACCGATATATATATATATATATATATATATATATATATATATATATATATATATATATATATATATATATATATATATATATATATATATATATATATATATATATATATATATATATATATATATATATATATATATATATATATATATATATATATATATATATATATATATATATATATATATATATATATATATATATATATATATATATATATATATATATATATACTAGCCTTTAGACCCGTCCGATGGACGGGCTAGCTTTAAGTATATATTTTTTAATAAAAATTGAAGGTATGTGTGTTTGTATTAGAAGTTTAGTATATGTAGTCTTAGTTATGAGATTAATATTCTAATAATGTAGCATAGAACGGACAAAAATATCGTAGTTTATGTTATTTTATTTATTTAAGAATATTACAATGTTAATTAAATTTGCATATGTTAACGTTATGAATAAGTTTGTTACATTAATTTTTTTAGAATTTTAATAATAATGTATAAATATTTTATGTATTTTTGAATTTTATGAGGTAATAAATTTTGTATATGTTAATGTTATGAATAACTTTTTTACATTAATTTTTTTTTGAAATTAATATTATTGTTAAGTTTTTATTAGCAAAAACATTGTAGTTAAATATTTTTTAGAAATTATTTTATTTTGTAAGTTTTGTGGTAAATTGTATTCTAGCAAAAGTAAGCCCAAAAAGCTTATTCCCGGTATTATTTTTTTTGTCACGTGTATAATATAGCAACCGTATATAGCCCAATCCAAAACTTGAAAGTCTGAATATCTAAAAATATTTTCATTTTAGTTAGTCAAACTATTGTGAATCATCTTTAATTCCTATTTTCTTTTTGAAGCATTTTATGAAAACCCTTTAATAAATTACATGTGTCATTTTTATAAAACTTTGTATTTAAGGCATCATTTGTAATTCATATTTTCTTTTTGAAGTATTTTATGGAAAACCTTTAATGAGTTACATAAGTTATTTTTATATAATTTTGTATTTAAGGCATTGTTTCACCATCCTTCCTTATATATTTTTATAGAATTTTATATTTAAGGCATCATTTGTAATTCCTATTATCTTTTTTAAGAATTCTATGGAAACACTTTAATGAATTACATGTGTCATTTTTAGAATCTTGTATTTAAGACATCATTTGTAATTCCTATTTTCTTTTTAAAGCATTTTATGGAAACCGTTTAATGAATTACATGTGTCATTTTTATAGAATTTTGTATTTAAGTCATTTTTTCACCATCCTTATATATTTTTATAGAATTTTGTATTTAAGGCGTCATTTGTAATTCATATTTCTTTTTTAAGCATTTTATGGAAACCCTGTTATAAATTGCATGTGTCATTTTTTGAATCTTGTATTTAAGGTATTGTTTCACCATCTTCAAATATAATTTTTATATTTATAGAATTTTGTATTTAAGGCATCATTTGTAATTCCTATTTACATTTTTGAATCATTTTATAGAAACCATTTAATGAATTATATTTATAGAATTTTGTATTTAAGGCATAATTTGTAATTCCTATTTTCTTTTTGAAGCATTTTATAGAAACCTTTTAATGAATTACATGTGTTATTTTTATAGAATGTTGTATTTCATGCATTGTTTCATCATACTTCCTATATATTTTTTTTATAGAATTTTGTATTTAAGGCATCATTTGTAATTCATGTTTTCTTTTGAAGCATTTTATGGAAATCTTTTGATGAATTATATGTGTCATTTTTAGAATTTTGTATTTAAGGCATCATTTGTAATTCCTATTTTCTTTTTGATGTATTTTATGGAAACCTTTAATGAATTATATGTGTCATTTATATAGAATTTTGTATTTAAGGCATTGTTTCACCATAATTCCTTATATATTTTTATAGAATTTTGTATTTAAGGCATCATTTGTAATTCCTATTTTCCTTTTGAAGCATTTTATGGAAACCCTTTATTGAATTACATGTGTCATTTTTATATAATTTTGTATTTAAGGCATTGTTTCACCATCCTTCCTATATAAGGGTTTTTGATTTGATTTGATTTGATTTGATTTGATTTGATTTGATATATATATATATATATATATATATATATATATATATATATATATATATATATATATATATATATATATATATATATATATGTATGTTTACATATTCGGAAAAAATTATTTTAATTTTATATTTATTTTTTTAAATATAAAATTAAAATAATTTTGTTTTCGAATATATATTTGTATATATTTTTTTTAACTTTTTCAAAAAAATAATTTAATTTTCGGAAAAAAAAAGTAATTTATTTCGAAAGAAAAAGTCTACTTTTATTTAAGAGAAAATAATTTTTTTGATTTTATGGAAATTTTAAAATGTTAGAAGAAGCTTAATTTTAGTAAAAAAATATTTTAAAAAAACAAATTTTAATAAAAAAAACTAAGTTTCAAAGACATAAAACAAATTATTTTATTTTCGAAAAAAGTTTAAAAAAATAGTTAATTTTTTTATTGTTTTTCATTTCATTTCTAAAAAAGTTAAACTATTTCTTTCGAAAATAAAATAAAATTTCTAAACTTTTATGTTCTTAAAAAAAATTCTATGTTTTTTCAAACTTTTTAAAATTTTTATGTTTTTTCGAAAAAAAGAGTTAATTTTTATGCTTTTTAAAAAATTATATTTTAATTTTTTAACCCTTTTAAAAATATTTAAAGTTAAAAAATTACTTTCTTTTCGAAAAGGATGGATGATGCAACGAATGATAACGAAAAGGACTTGATGTGCAAATGCCAAAGGAGGTTACTTAACACCAGTCAAGATAAGGGACAAAGAGTGTTATTCTTTTCGAATTTAGGGACCAGCCATGCAACTTTAAAAGTCAAATGACGAAAGTAGCAATTTTGAACAAACCACATAAACCAATCATGTAATTTTGTGTTAAAAAAACTATTAACTGAAATGTCATACGATGCCCCAAGTATTGCCAAATATACCTTAACTAATTCATCATTCTAGAGGTGTTCATGGATCGGCTAATACCTCTATAAACTGAAACTTAAAACCGAGAAAAAAACAGAAATGAACATAAAATAAGATCGACTTTGGCCAAAGTGAACCAAACCGGATTAAATTAAATGTTTGGTTTTCGGTTCAAACTTGGTTTTGACAAAATGAAAACTGAATTGACAAAAGTATATTCTTTTTTTATATATTTACATAGTTAACATCCCGGCTGCCAAATGCACCTATCATCCCTGCAACAAAGGGTTAATCATGTTTTATATTTACAATTCATACCCTTTAAATATAATCAATTTACACTCTCAGTCCCTCATTTCAACCTTGCAGCAGATATCAATCCCTGCAGTTTACAGCAGGGATGATTTCCCCATTTACATAAAAAAAGTTTAAAAATAATTAATCTTGAAATGTTTTTTGGCTAAAAATCTATGTAAAATTAAATGAATAAATAGTACAGTACTAGTAAATATGTAAGTCGGGTTGTTTGGTTTGGTTTTCGTTATCCGACTCGGTTTTCAGTTATTTTGTTGGTTTAATCCATTTTTGAATTTGGTTCGGTTTAATCCAATTTGAATTTGACTCGGTTCGCTTACAGTTATCCCAGAAAAAAAATTAATCAAACTAACCAAACCAATTAAACGAACAACCCAATAACCGAACCGATGGACGCCCCTACATTATTCCAGTTGCTGTATGTTTGAACTCTGCAAGTTCTAGTCATTGTCTCTGTTCAGCTTATGATTGATGTTGCTTTTGGTTGTCTTCAAACACATAGTAGCTGGTTGTGGCCTGGTTAAATTCCAAACGTTTCATTCTGTTCAGCATAAAAAAAAACAAAAAACAAATTCACATTTATCGCATAGTAACATAAACCGGTTATACAAAACTCTAACAGAGAACCAAACTGACCACACAGCACTACAAACAGATCTACACACATTTGAATAATGTCTGTCCATCTGGGCTCAAAGTATAAAAAAAACTATCAATTGCTGTGAACTTCACTAATCTCAAGACAAGCTCAATATACAAACATCAATTGTTTCATAATACAAGATCACACCAGTCAATAAAAACAAAATACAGAAACTCCATCTGGCGGTAACTAATCATATTAGGAGTAAGCTAGCTGATCCTTAAGTTTAAGACAAAGCTTTGACATCTCATCCAGCAATGTACATTTTTGGTCTAGTGTTAATGACCCCGAACCAACAGATTTAATATTTGGTAGTGGGTCCCTTACCAACTGTTGGAGCCGGGAACAAATTAGAGCTGTTTCTTGATCTTCGTTACAAGAATCAGTAACTAACTCAATAAGATTATGGTTGGACAATGGAGGTGGAATTGGTGGAACAAGGAACGGATGTTGAAGAAGTTGAGGAATTGTCCATCTTTCCTTCCGATCCCATGCAAGACATTTTTTCATTAGATCAAGAAGCCACAGATTTGATAATGGTTCGTAATGGATTTCATGATTTTGATCTGTGATTACTTTGAACTTTGCCCAAAAGGTGGTGAAGTCAGCAAAGGGTGTTCGCCCATATACCATCTGGTAAAGGATACAACCCAGCGACCAAATATCTGATGGACGACCACATTTGATAATGTTTCCATTTGGATCTATTTCGTTGCACATGAATGCCTCAGGGGACATGTAACTCAATGTACCCACCTGCAGTAACAAATTTCACACTTCAGAAGACACGCATCACAGTAAACCGTTAGAAGTGGCAAGATGAGCTAGTTGTGTAGCAGGCCAAAATAGGTCGGGTAGAGTTGGATTGTAAGTATAAAACTAAACTTTAGGTGACTAGTTGACTACAACCACCCCCCCTCCCTCCCTTTTAACCCATTTGACATGTTTCCCTTTGATATTCTGACCCATTAAAGAACATACACAACTTATTCATCAAAAATAGGGTTGAAATTGCAATCTGTAGAATCCCACACTATCTTACCAATCCACGAATATTAAGCAAAAAAAAAAAAAAACTTAATAATAGCACAAAATTGGCATCGGTAATTAACTAACCTGAGAATCTCGTTGAATATTTGTGGTATCACTCAAAATAGCTTTTGCAATACCAAAATCAATTAGTTTCAGCGAACCTCTGACTAGAAGAAAATTAGCTGGCTTCAAGTCCGAGTGCACAACTCTCTCCTCATGTATGGTTTTAACAGCTAAAAGTATTTGCTGCGATTTAATTAAAAAGGAAATACACGTTAGATTATTTGCAAGAAGAATCTGCCGTGAAATTTTTTTTGCCCCTGTAAACATACAAAGTCAGAACTAGTATTAATAAACAAACATGCATGTTTTTTCCATTGTGCCAAGAGAAATCAACTTAGCTATCATTGTTGGAAATGAACAATAAAATAGACTTTCAAACATAGTAACACGTCTATAAAAAGAGTTGAAAAAGACTCTTGTGATATACTAGACTTATTTTCAAACATAGTAACACGTCTCCCAAAAAAGTTGAAAAAGACACTTGTGATATACTTATGTATAAGTTTGATATGTTGATCAAATTCCGGCAAAAAGAGTGAATTACATCTGTAACTAATGTAATAGATACTTTGTCTCAGAATAACTATCGTACTTGACCAAATTTAGAAAAAAGAAACAAATTAATGAAAATAAAAGAAAAGCATGAACATTCTGTGCCCAATTATTTCTGCAGTGGTAATTTTCTTCAACAGTGAGTAAGTATGACGATAACAAACATGCTCTGTACGTACAAAGATTTTGTTGGGATCTTATCCAATCACGATGGTTGGTTTAATACAAACTGTCTGGTACAATCCTAACAGAACAGAAAGACTGCTGTTGCTAGATTGCTACATTATATTTACAATACCGTATACAAAGCAATTTGAATAAACATCAACCCCTATACAGTCCTATGAAAATCATCACATTTAGAAAAACTACCATCCCTATAGTTGGAACTTGGAACAACAACAATACCACATAAACATGTTCTGCTTTTTTCTCCAATCAGTAAAGTAGATCACCACAAGATTACGACATTGCTCACAGACACATTACCATGTTCAAATCACTATTCTGGGAAGAAATTCACTTCTAGTTTTGTAACTTCAAACAATTCTATCTCAAATCTAAAGTTGATCTCAATGTTCTAAAAGTTTACTTGCATGATACTAGAATTAACAAAGTCATTCTTGAATCTGAGACTAATAGCAGCACATTTGACCATTGACACTATCATTGATCAGCTTTCGGTACCATACATAACAACAAACCAACACCAGTATCCAAGAGCTAAGGGGGTGTTTGGGGTTGCTTATTCATCTGCTTTTCTGCTTTTATAAAGAGGCAATTTTGTTCTATCCAAACTGCTTCTGCTTATCTCCTTATATTTAGGTCAAATAAGAAGCTGCTTGTATCAAAGTGCTTATTTAGAAGAACTTATAACTTTGTTTATCTAAATATTTAACCTAAAACCTTTTATAAATAAACCTGGTTAAAAAAACTTAAAACAAATTATCATCTTTTCAAGTATTTTTGTGATTTGTTTCAAAACAAGCAAATCTAAACACTAGCTTATAAGTACTTAACTTTGAGCAGAGAAATAATAAATCCCAAACATCCCCCTAACAATGGTCTATCTGTTTACATTTTTCACCATTGTCGATCTTGTATTGTAGTTGTAATTTTTATATATACCTAGGTAGATATTAAAACCTAGTTGATCTATAAAACACATAGGGCTCGTCAACCATACGAAATAGCAGCACATCTACATATAGATAAGTGAAGCGTTCAGGGTATTGATAGATACCTGCCAGTAAAAACGAAGCCAGTTCTCGTCTATGGTAGACCTGGAATCATCCAGTTCCCTCCACTTCTGGGACAACATGTGAGCTAAATCAATTTCACCATATTCGAGTACCATGTATATACAGCCATCATCCTTAACTCTGCCATCCTCGTTACGCATAGAGCCACTCAAGACTTCCTTGAGCAAAGCCTTATCTGTCACCTAAGAAGAAGATGAATGTTAGAAGCAATGAAGAGTAATCCATTTATAGTGACTAGAAAACTTAGTAAGTTTACCATTCTGCAATCATAATCAAAAGTGAGACAGGGTATTAAATGTATTTACTAAATAATATGTCCTGGAACAAAGTTCCAAAGAGCTATAACATGGCATAACATAATAAAATTGGTAATTAAGTTGCAAGAAATGATTTTCATAGACATCTGAGTTCAGGATATTAACTCAAATCCACTTTATATTGTGGTGTCATTATCTAACTCGAGCTCTGAAACACAAATACAAACTTTAGTAGATACTAACAAATTACTTTCAAAAAATAGTCACATCTAGTGTTTGAAAAATACTCGGGCACAGAGGAATACTCTTGGAAGCTGAACGGATAATATACAGTACTTCTTAGGGATATACTTGTCAGGTATTTTAATCTATTTTCTATAATCTTTTCCTATTTTTACAGCTTCTATGGAATTATTAACCAAGATGTCACCCATATATAACCAAGATGTCACCCATATTTTTACAGCTCCTCTATATGAATATATGACCTGAGATAACCTAATCAACCATAATCAATATATATGTGTTTGTAGCATGAGCAAGTATGTGAACCAAGTCCGAATGGGGAAAGAATAGTCACAATCGTGGTAACTCCAAATGGTAAAATCATTAACTACAGTCATCACATCGACAACAACTACCACTGTCGTTGTAACAGCAAACCAATGTGTTACAAGAAGATAAAACCAGTCAGTTCCGGTGCAATGCAACAGTTAGTGTAGAGCAAGGTATGATTGAATGACCATAGACATGCTAGCAATTTTGAGTGATGAATAATTATCTCTTTAGTTTCGTCCTGCAAAAAGCTTTATGGATAAGATAACCCATTTCCCATAGCTCGACTTTAGAAATCATATCAGGTCAAATGATAACAAAATATATTTCCCACATTAAGAGAGCGTACCTCATAATCGATGAGTTGGATAATGTGGTCCTTTCCCTTGAGTTTATTTAAATATTCAATTTCCTGACAAAAACCGTACGCAGTTGCATAGTCACGACCTTTAAGTTTGATCTTTTTCAATGCATAAATCGTGCAATCCTGAGAAATGACTTTGTGGACTTCACTGCTTCCTCCGCTGCCTATCTTTCCAAGCCGTTGGTAGAGCTTTCCGTTCACCTTGAAAAACAAATCCGGGTCATAACCTCTTTTCCGAGGTGCTGATGGGTCTTTCTTGGAAGCAGGCTTTTCACTTTTTCCAGACTTTGAAGTTACCGATTTCACATTGGAAATCTGATCAATAGATATCGCAGGTTGGGAATTGTCAGCAATTGGAGGAGGATTAGGCATACCACGAGACCCTGCCTCGTTGCCTTGCTGGTCCCTAGGAAGCTCGAGTTTGATTTCAGGATAAGAATCCACTCCAGCAGAAGGATTCTGATCAGATAATATACCACTAAACTTCGATGGGTTCCCCGTATCAACTTGTGTCATCCGGTGATAGTTCATATCAAACGAATTGCCAGCATTAAAGCTACCCTGTTGTGAAGGCCTCGAACAGTGGGTCGTCGAACTAAGCATGGGAGCATTTACAGAATTCACTAGCGTTGTTGTAGCACAAGTTGAGCCAACAACCGAAGATGAAGTCATCTGATGGCCAAAGTCACTCTGCAGAAAGTTTCTTAAAGGGCTAACATGCTTTTGAACTCCTGCCGTTCCTTTTGCCAACAATGAAGATATTTCATCATTAGACCTTGAGCTAATATCGACATCCATATTATGAAAATTCTGCTCATTCGCGACATGACCGGAAGCAGCTGAGACATCCACTCGATTATTAACGCCACGTTCCATTTCTGTCAATGCAAGTGAACCCATATGAGTCAAAATGGTGGTTGTTCTTGTGTCCATGTGGTCATCAGACCCTGCATAAGTATTTGCAGTACATACAATAATTGGCATACATAACTCATCTTAAATCTACACATATCAATTAGACCACAAGATAACTACTTATTAGTTATTACAGCACGAGTTCAAGCATATCAGACAAGTAATATGAATAAACGAGCATAATGTTACCATGAGATCTCGTGTCGTTTCCCAATGCAAACTGAACCTTCTTTGGACCATCTACAACTTGTCTGCATTTCAAGCACGGTTGAGCAAACATATTATTACTTCTACACTCGCATCCTAAATTACCATCACCTCTCCGATCATCAACCGACATAAAATTTCCGTCTTCAGTAGGCATACTCATACTCGAAGGCTGTGTAATGGACGCTGTTTCATGATTAACCACAGTAACAGTCCCCATATTCTTCATCACTGCACCAGAAACATCCTGCACTCGTTGTTTTACTAAACTATCATCACATTCATCCGTTTCCGAACTTATCATCGCACCTGTGCTCCTCACAGTTTCTCGCCTAGGAACCACTAACCGTCTTGGCTGCATATTATTGTTGGGCATCTTTCCTAATTAACAGAAGAAAATAAAATGAACTCAACAAACACTAACATCATGGCACATAAAAATGGAAAATGTCATTAGATAGAAACCTAGTTATCTCATTGTTCCAATTTGGTAATGATACCTTTTTTCATCTCGTTTTGGTATTTACGAAACTAGCAGACCAAACGAAAGTATAGATACATAAACGAGATGGAAAAAAAGTATGATTATCAAATAGGGGCTTTAGGATAACTAGGTTGCTATTAAACGACACTTACCCTAAACACTAACATTATGGTACATAATAAGGGCAAATGTCATTAAACAGCAACCTAGTTATCTAAATATTCCGATTTGGTAATAATACCCTTTTTTAGTCTCGTTTGGTATTTATACTTTCGTTCTGCTAGTTTCGTAATTTCATGTCCAGTTGACCGGTTACAAAACTAGCAAACCGAACGAAAGTATGAGGAGAGTTATTTTGGATATCATAATTTTCTTGAATACGAGACTCATCACCACCATCCATCTCCATCCCATTTAACGGATAAGATTAAAAGTATTTATTATTTCAGCTATTTTTTTTAATTTAAATATCTCTTAAACCATTAAGTGTTAAACGAAAAATATATACCATTGTGACGGGCATTTAATTATTATTCTAGTTATGATATCCTTTAGAAGGAAAAACAAAATTCGGTTTTTTTTTCTCGTTGTTAAAACTTGTGTAATAGTGTTTCATCATATATATGATACTAGAGTTAAATCACAAATTATTATTAAATCATATATGATATTGGTTTTAAATCACATATTAGAGTTAAATCATATATGATACTCGTGTTACATCATATATCATATTAGCATCATACATGATAAGTTTCGACAACGAAAAAAAAACTTGAAAAAACAAAGAAATTTTCTTTTCATAGTGCATATCTATAGAAAGCTAATTAAATGTTGGTCTGCTATATTTTTTTTTGGCGTATCGATTAACGGTTTAACATATTATTGATGTTTGAAAAAAAGGATGAATGTGGGTTTTTGATTTAATCTAATCCATTAAATTAAGATGGATGTGGAGAGTGAGGATTTGTCACTTCTTCGTATCCAAATGAAGTTAAATCTTCTTTATAAATACTAAACCGAGACAAAAAAAAAAAAAAAAAAAGGTAAAATTTGGCATAAACCCTAAGTAACAGTGAATATAAAAAAGAGGAAATGAAATCCTAATTAAAGTAAGAGAAGTGGCATACGGTGTCGTTTGAAGGCGGCTTGAATATTACGAAGTAAGTTGGGAGGGGAAGAGTTGTTAAACAGATTGGGGTCCCTGCTGCTGCCATCCATTGACTGAAGATCTGATAATAATAATAATAATAGGCATTTCTAGTGCATAGAATACTACTGCCGGAATATCAGACCCAATCAATCAATCGGAGGTGAGTGTGTTTTTGAAATGAAATCCTTTTGGCGCTATTGATGCCGTTTCTCTTCTTCTTTCTATCCTGGATATATAAAGTTATCAAACCCGGTCTCATTCGTATGCACATCATCAAAAACAGTGAAAATTTTAATTACTCTAGAATTAAAAGCTATAAAATATTATCTTACTTATTGATTTGTGTCGACTTAAACACTTACTATTTAATTTCGTGACTTTATCATCGTACTTTCAAATTCGTATTGACTATACCAATATGCCCATAACATGACTATATTACCATTGTCTTTTTTAATATAATTACATGTCTTGCCACTAGCCACAACTTCACAAATGAGATTATTATTAATATGGGATATCACAACAGTAGCAATTGTTAGAAAAATAAAAAAGTAGCAAGTACATCAACTTGAAGAGATGTACAAATCATAATCCAACAAATAGACATCATGTGATTCTCATAGTAAACTCCAAATTTAACAAAGATAAAAGGATATCAAAGTAGAAGAAAGAAATTTAAAATAAACTCGTCATCTTCTCTATCAGTAAGGTTCAACAATAAGGATTGATGACGATTACAATAAAGGAGGTTCGATAATGACGATGAAGCAACTTTGATGATAGAAATGACCACCGCCGGTTGTGATTATTAACAACTCGGAATCTCCGACAAGGGTAACGAGAAGAGAAACATATCTTAAAAACCTCCATGGCTCAAGATATATCAAAACCCAAGTTTTGCAAAGAAAAGAAAGAAATTGTTTTGTTTGATTTAGAAGATAATATTTGAAAGAAAATAGGAGGATAAAGAAAGAAAATGAATTCAATGGTGAAACCACTCATTTTTCTAACAATTGCTAGTGTTGTGGCGGTTGTGGTATCCCCTCGTATCTGTATTCTTTAGATAATAATTTTTAGTGTTTAACGTCCCCTCATATATGTATTCTTTGATGAAATAAATGTGAAAAGATAAAGGGTATTTTAGTCATTTAAAAGGGTAATATAGTCATTTTATGGTCATATTGGTATAGTCGGAACGAATTTGAAAGTACGATGGTAAAGTCACGAGATTAAATAGTAAGTGTTTAAAGTCGGCACAAATCAATAAGTAAGATGGTATTTTATAGCTTTTACCCTACTTAAATTCCATATACTATTTCCTCTTTTCTAAAATTAGTATCTTATAGACCCGTCTAACGTTAGGTGTAGATTATTGAGTGATTTTTATAAAAAGTAATAAACATGTGTTAATATTAAAATAACATAAACTGGTTGTGTTTATAAATGAAAAGAAAAAAATGAATTATAGGGATAAGCGTTTTATTTTGTAACAATCATAATAATCATGTATTTTTGTCTTCAACTTTGACGTATATGAGAGCGAATAAAGTTAACAGAAAATGCCCATCCACTGAACATGTAATAACTTATTGGATGAACATTTAATTTTTTCGTAAAAATCATAATACGACGTATGCGAGTGCTTCTCCAAATAGTCGAAAAAAAATTGTAAGTAAAAATATTTATAATCGATAATTGATTTGAATTTAAAATATGACACAACATTAATTTTGCTTCTTTTTCGAGTCAAGATGATATAAATTTTTATATTTTTAAAACTTCAACATACTCTCACCCGAACTCTTAAACAAAATTTCAACACCTCATAATGCATATGTGAATATGTTTTTGTAAACTTTTTGTGGTTTTAGCAATTCTCTTCTCCTAATCCATCACCTTAATCTCCTCTTCGGCCAACATTTCCGTTACCAATAATGCTCAATTCGTAACACAATGGCCGGATATTAGAAGTTGAAATTTCAACCCTTGTATTAATTGTTCGCATGTCAAGCCAGCTGATTGTTGTAATTTTACGCTTGTATAGGAAAACAAGGTGGTAATTAGGGTAAGTACGACGATTTAGGAAAATTGTGCACAAATGACCCAGGAAAACCACAAGCTATGGCCCAAAGTGGGGATCGTTCTCAAGGAGGCTTGGTGTGTGTGTTAAGAAATGATTAGTGATGTGATTATATGATTAATGATAAGAAAAGAAAATAGAAATGGGATAAGAAGAGAATGGCGGTTATGATGACGAATTACACTAAGACGAAAAGGTCGTTCACGTAAAACCGTAAAAAGTACCAAATTTAAAAATTTAACCTAAACATTCCTAAAAAATTGCAATAAATCCTAAATAATTTAATTAGAGTTTAAAAAAATCAAAAATCACCCAAATCTTTTATTTAATTAATTAATGATTTTTTAATGCTAATTAAAGCCCTAAAAACCAATTTAATTAACAAAAAGCCCAAAATGAGTTTTATCACTTTGTAAACCTCTAAAATATCCTAACTTAATTTAAAACTATTTTTGAAAATTTTAAACTAATTAAAACTATTTAAAAATAATTAAAAACAATTAAAAACTATTAAAACTTAAAATAATTATAAAAATTAATCTAAGGACAACAAAAATATTCTAAAAGTTGTAAAATTCCTAAATTTATGTGTTTAACCTAAGAAAAATATAAAAACTTGAAAAATCTAAATTTTGAAATTTAATAATAAAATAATATTAAAAATCCAAATATTATAAAAAATTCTAAAAACTTGCAAACTATTAAACAGAAAATGAACTTGAAATACCAAAAATGCCCCCATTGGGCCTTCAAATGGGTCAAATACCCAAACAGATCCTTAATGGGCTTGATATTGGGCCCAATAAGAAAAAAGTCCTCAGAAATGGCCCAAAAGCTCCAGTCAAGCTTAAAATTTGATTTTAAACACAGTTTTCCAAAGGCCCAAAAGCTGAAAATGAGCTTAAGCTAGCTTATTTCAAAATAGCTTATTCTTAGTGGGCTTTTTGGCCCATTAAGCTATAAGCTGATGCCATAAGCTAAGATTTTACCTACGTCCTTCGCTTGACCTAATTAAGCTATTTGCAAAAAGAAACTTGAAATAAGCTCAAGGAATAAGCCTGAAATAAGCCAAAGCCGTCTACACAAAACGACAAAATAGTCGTTTTTGAGTTCTAGACTATTTCAAGAGTTGATTCAAGTTGCAATAAGTCACAAATGGATTAACTAAGCTTAATCAACAAAAATATTTTCAATAAGCACACTCAATAAGCTGGAATAAGCAATAAGCTAATTTTGAAAAAGACAAAATAGTCGTTTTCTAGTAAAAACTTAAAACCAAAAGCTGTAAACTTCCAGATTCACTTATAAGCTCAAAAGACTAAGACCTATTACAAAAAATAAGTTGTTGCATATTGGAATAAGCCAGAATGACTTATTAATAAGCTGAACACAAATTATAACTAGCAGTGGCTAGAAGCAGGGGAAAGGAGTTCCCACTGCCTTGACTTTTTGACCTGGCTTTTTAGAGAGTTTTACTTGGTATCTTTGGACAAACAAGGCACCCTTGTGATCAGTGAATCACAAGGAGTCAATAACAAGCAAAAAATCACAAAATCACCCAGCCAATCAGTGCAGTTAATTCAATCTTTGCCCAGATGTGTTCCACACAAGTAATAAGCAGGTCTGATGACTATAAGCTACTTAAAAGCTAGTAAAAGCTAACCACAAGACACCAAATGCATACTGATGGTTGTAAAATTACCCCTTTAGGAAAAGAAGGCAATAAAATAGGGCAAGTGTGCACGACGATTTAGGAAAACCGTGTGTGAATGACCCTTGGTGAGTTCGTTCTCGAGGAGGCTAGTGCGTTGTGTTGAGAGTTGATTTTGTTTGTGATTATACTGATTGAGAAAGAAATGGGATTAGAAGAGAAAGACGGTTACGAAAATGAATTAAACTACGACGAAAAAGGCGTAAACGTAAAACCGTAAATAGTGCCAAAATTAAAATTTTAACCTAAAAATTCCTAAAAATTACTAAAAATCCACAATAAAATTCTAAGAGTTTACAAAAAATCCAAACTTGCTAAAACCTTTTAATTAATTTAATAATGACTTTTTAATGCTAATTAAAGCCCTAAAAATCACTTTTAAATATTAAAAAGCCCTAAACAAGATTTAATAGTTTGTAAACCTCAAAAATGACCTAATTAAACTAAAAACTATTTTTAAAAATTTTAAAACCAAATTAAACTATTTTTAAACTCCTAAAAACTATTAAAATCTATTAAATCTTAAATTAATTCTAGAAAATAAATAAAAGGCCTAAAAAGTATTTGGAAAGTGAAAAAGTTCCTAATTTAATGTCTAGAATCTAGGAAAAATGAAAAAAAGTTAAAAATAAAACTTTGAATTTTTATGAATAAAATAATATTAAAATATTCCAAAAAAAATAAAAAGTTCTTAAATAAATTCTAAAAAATTCTCAAAAATCCTAAATATTCTAACTAAGAAGAAAATGCAAATTAAAGTTCCTAAAACCTTTCAATTAAATTTATATTAATTTTTAAAGTTTAATAAAAAAACCTAAAATCAAATAAAATTAAAAATTAAAGTTTTTGAAAACTTTATGATATGTAAACCTCAAAAAGATTAATTAAAAGCTAAAATTTATTTTTCCTAAATTAAAAACTACTTTTTACTATTTTTTAATCAATTAATAAGATGCGGCTAATTAAAAATTAATAAAAAATAAATAAATAACGGGAAAAATCCAAACCAAAGCTAGAAAAATCCTATTATCTATAATAAACCTAGGAAAAATGAAAAGAAACCAAAAAGCTTATCCAATAAGTTGGAAAAGTGGAAAAAGGCTACGGCTTATATTTTAAGCTTAAACTCAAAAAGTGGTTAAGTATTATACCTTTGCACCCTTGGTCAGTAAAAGACCCAAGGGCGCAACGGTATTGTGTGATGTGTGTGAGTGTGGAGACGGGGGTTCGAGGTTGATGAACCCCTTTTTGGCGAATTTATATTTTTTTTTTCTTTTTACACTTCTCACAATCAACCTGTTACACTTTTTGCTTAAAAACACAAATCCAATACCTTTTAGCAAATTTTAAACAAGATTTAATTCCACAATCGTGACCAGTTTATGTTTTTCAAGAACACAAGTGAGTTCTAATCTTCACTTGTGCAAACAGAATCCAAGAGGTCTTGGATGTGATTTTTGGTGGTGTTTTTGGAACAAACAGGGCACCCCTACACTCTTTGGAGTGTAGGGAGTCAAAAGAACACAGAGAACACAAACACTTAGCACACAAACTTCAAAACAATGCACACCAAAGCAATTAAAAGTTGCTGTAATGAAATACTAGGTCTGGTGGTGATTAGATGCAATCTACAAGCTCAAAAACCAAATTCAAACTTCCAAATTTTGCACACAGGTGTATTAGCTAGCATACAAACATACTTCAACCCTATTACACCCTATCTTCTAACAGATTTTAAGATCTAAGCACAAAATTCCTTCAAATCAAGCAGAAATTTGATCATGCAATTTTTTGCTATGTTTTTCACTTTTTAACACACAACTTGCTACAAACTTTAACAACAACCTATTACTACCCCTATTAAACACTTCTAACAGGTTTTAAATCCACCAATCTTTCAAAGTTTCTAAGTAAATAGCAGATCCAAACACCCCTTAAAACTTTGTTTTCAATTTTTAACAAACCAAATCAAATCAAAACATACTCAAATCGATTTCCACCAATCCTAACAAGCATAACATACCATTTAAACTTAAATCAAATCAGATTAAACAACAATTAGCACCTAACATACAAAATCACATGAACTTCATTTTTTTTACTAGAAAGGCTTAAACAAGGGTTTTACCTTGTTGGTCTTACATCCAAGACCAACAATGGCTAGATAGCCACCTCCCTATACACTCGGGTGTATGCAGAACTTTTGATCAACAACAATCTTCAACCTGTTTAAGAGGAAATGAAAAAAAAAAAACAAAGCAAGCAATAATCTTTCCTGTTTTCCTTTTCTTTCTTAAAATCTTTCTTAAAAATCTTTCAAACCTTAACAAACACGTTTCAAACTCACAAATCACTCCTCCTTTTCCACTTTCACTTCAAAGGAATTGGATTTATGGAATTTTAACCAAATTTAAAACTTTTTAAAAACTATTGAAAAAAAACTCAAACACACTCTTTTTAAATTGGAACTCAGTATTAGCAATCCAAACACACAACTTTTTATAATTAATAAAAGGAATTATAATTTATATCAAAAAATACCAAACTTTATAAATATATAAAAAAGGAATTACAATGTGATTGCTAAAAACTGGAACAAGTAATAGAGTCACAGGTCGACTCTATTTATACTAGTCTAAGGAAATTTCTAGAAAACTAATTAAATAATACAAATGTGAAACCCTAAAATCTAGAAATCCCAATTTGCCCTTGGGTTTTCTTTCTTCAAAACGGTCAAAAGTCACCCATGTGATATGCCAGCAAGGAGGAATGATCTTGGACGTTGGATACAACTTGGGGACCAAGTAGAAACATCTCCCACGTTAAACTGGTCGGTTTTGGGTTTTGGGGGAAAATGACTTGAGCAGGGGAGGTACGGGGTGGGTCCCATAGGGCATGTGGTGTTGTCTAGTGAGGTGGGATCAAGTGAGGGTGGGGGGAATTAGAGATCTGGATGGTTATAGGGGATAACCCCTTGTTTTAGTGGTGATTAAAGCTGGGTTTTTTTTTAGGGTTTATAGGTGATTAAAGCTTGTGATCTTTTGCCAATTCCTTAATATCCGTACCTAAAAATACACAAGTAACAAACACGAGCATATATTTGGTATATTTGATGATATTTTATGCATTTTAAGCCCGATTTGGACGATGAGACCATGTATAAAAGCAGTCTCATCACTCCCCCATACTAAACCATTGTCGTGCCCTCACGCAATGCTAGAATAAAGTATCAAAGCATCTCCAAAATTTAATTTTATTCACTTTTATTGAAAGATAAACTAACTACACTACACTATTGCTACTACTTGCGTTTTAGACATAATGTATGATTTTCATCGCAAAATGGGACGTTTAGGTTCATAGAATAAGAACACGTGAATGCTTCGTTAGAAATAATTTCGTCGTCCTCGATTTTCACCTTAATTCCATGCCAAGCGTGCAACGAGATCATTGTCATTATAAGTTAGTAATGCTAACACTACTCATATGCTCTAATCACGTACTTATTCTCCCATTATTCCTAAGTTGTATCTCTTATATTTTATTTTGTCTTAATGATCACGAGGATACATCATTGACTTATGTGATAATAGAGATTTAGGTCTAAAAATAGAGTCCTAACGATGTAACTAAGACCATCAAATCAATAACCCCTCCTAATAGACAACGATGTTAAAAAATTAAGTTGACAAGAAGAATCGATAAACACGGTTTTATAACGGTTTTGAACATGAGACTTATTACCAAGACTTTTATACGCCCCCTAACGGAAGGACCTTATTATCTTTGGTTTACCTCCATCTTTTATTCAACTTCGCCATGAAGCTTTTATTATGACTTCGGTCTTGCCTTGCCTTTTATTATCCGCCTCATCGGTGGTTTTATTAGCCAAAGACGTATATCCTCACGCTAAAGCGAATTTTGGATCTTTAAAGCTTCGAAGATTAAGGCTTGATTCACTTTAAATTTTGCATAGATTTTAGGCCTTGTGGGGCTTCAAATTGTTTGCTTGATTTAGGTGAGCACTTGAAATCTTATTATTAGGTGAAGCTTTCGATTATTCAGGTGCCAATACTTCAAAACCGTGACGCTGGCGATACCTTAATGTCTTCCCAATTTAATTACACGGAAGCTACTAGAAAAGACTAGAAACCCAACAATCCTAACTAAACCGCTAAGTCAATATTTATTAAGCAAAAATATTTACAAGCGAAGGGAGAATAAGAAAACAACGAGAACACATGAGTTTTTGAAAGAATACGAGTACTCTACGTTTAGCATAGTAACTTATAATTAACTCTATCATTTCTCGTCCTCATTTAAGAGACTTAGCCTAATGTGTAGTTAAGAAATCAAAGCTAAGTGCTCAACACGCACGGTCGAGTCAAAAATTACTCTTATTCTCGCCATCGGAAAATCTACATTCGTGTCTTCAAACACTTATAAAACATGAGAAAATTTTTAAAATTTAGCCATTTTTAGCCTTATTTTGCAACAAAATGATAACAAAACGATAAACTTTGGAAAGCGTGAAGGTTTGGCAAGGCAAGTATCTATTCACCCCCCATACTAAAGTTAAACATTGTCCTCAATGTTTCGAGTCTAGGGGTGCAAACACCCCCATACTAGAGACGTAGTCGAATGCCTAATCTAGCATGGAAAGGGTGTAACCAATAAGTTAATAGTCGTTTATGAAGTGTGCTATAAACCTAAGGTTAGAACATAAAAGGATATATCATATGGATATTTGGAAAGGCCTCCAAAGCAAACGATCGAGTGCTCCCATAAAACGAACACGAGAGGCTCCAATCGTGAAGATGATGATCTAAAAACCACAATTCACAAACAATCACGGAACAAAGGTTAGAAGGGCACAAATCCCCTCACATTAACTACATTAGAAAGCAATAATATGTACATGGATAAGCATGGGTCTCCCCCACGAGGCACCTTGTTTTTGATAACCGAGTCAAAAGCTCGACTCGAATCCCCATAAATGTGATCATTTAGGGATAATCATGGTATGGTTAATTTTTAGTGGGGCTTACATGATAAACAAGGCCCAAAAGCACGTGGAGTACTTTAAAAACCCGATAAACGTATACCGGGGTCAAAGATAGCGTCTTCGTTTTCGGATGAAAGACGAAACAACGCTTCTTCAACACAAACCCCAATGGGGTAGAAGAAAATAGGAGAGAAGAAATAGAAGGGTGGGACAATGGGTAAGTCATAACATTGAGCTACTCGAGGTAAACTCGCACCAATCAAATGAAAAGATTTTCCATTTATTGCATCGGTGGAAGACCGAGATTTCCCTATATAAGCAATTCCAGGATCAAATATCTCGTCCTCGGTGGAGAAAGGGGAGGGAACATAAGGGGATTCCCCCATACTAGGTCCACACAAAGCATCATCAAAAGGAGAAGACGAGCTTGTAGTACTCAATAAACGCGGTGATGACGGAGTTAGAATTGTAGAAAAATCTTTTAAATTAAATTCAAAATCTTTTCCTTTTTCATCTTTAACACTCTCCTTGTGAAAACCCGATTTAATTATGTCAAAAATATTTGGTATATCTAAAGCAATGTTAGTCACACTAAAAATTCTCACATTTTGAAATCTTTTTGGTTTAGGTGGTGGCAAGTTTTCAAATCTTTTGTCAACAAAGAAAACCTCCCCATCGGGATCAACGTATTCATCATCCGAAGAATCACTCGAGATTGGAATCATAGGCTTAACACTCTTAACCTCCACCGGCGGAGGGGACGGAACTTCTTTTTTCTCAACAACTCCTAAAACTCTATTTGAAATCTTTTTGCAAATGTTTTTGATGGGATTGACATTGTACAAAGATGTGATCGAATACACATGAGAAAGAGTGGAGTTTTGGGTTGCATTAATGACGAGTTCTTCCTCATTGAAACGAAGAGTGATTTTTCTTGCATGCACATCGATAAGTGCTCTCGAGGTATCCAAAAAAGATCGACCTAAAATTAACGGAACTTTAGGATCGATGGGAATATCAACAACAATGAAGTCCACGGGATAATAGAATTTCCCAACTTTCACAAAGACGTCCTCGGCAACTCCACAAGCTAGAATCGTAGAATGATCGGCCATTTCGATTGACATTCTTGAAGGAGTGAGATTTGGAAGATTGAGTGATTTAAAAATCTCAAGAGGCATCAAATTAATACTAGAACCAAGATCGGCCAAGGCGTAGCATTCTTCCATGTCTTGGATAGCACATGGGATTAAAAACTTTCCAGGATCACCGACTTTTTGAGGTATGCGGCTTAGAAAAACCGAAGAACAACTAGACGATTTTTGCAATTTTTCTTTGTTATTCAACATACTTTTGAAGTTCGCGGCAAATCGAGGCATCATGACTAAGGCGTCGGAAAAACTTATATTAAAATGCAAGTCACGAAACATTTTCATAAAGAGTTCAAATTGATAATTATTTCGTTCTTGTGCCTTTTCCTTGTCTCGTCTTGAAGGGTAGGGTAAAGGTGGTGTGGGTTGGGGCAAATTAGGCATCGGCATCGGCCTTGGAATCTCGGGTTCCATAATGGGTATTGGTTCAACCGTAGGTGTGGTTTGAGCGGTACTTCGTGGGCTTTGAATTTGCTCCTTTTCAACCACAACCTCGGGTTCTTTCTCTTTTTTCTTCTCCATAGAAGTACTTGGACGAGAAATGGGTTCTTTGAAAGTTTTACCACTACGAGTAGTAATAACCTTCAACTCTCCTTTCGGGTTCACGATGGTATCACTAGGAAGACCACCCGAAGAAGAGGGCTTACACATGATAGCTTCAAACATTTTAGCCATACGGTCTTCAAACTTAGATTGCCTAGCATCCGCTTTTAACAACTCTTGCTTAATCTCATGTTGTCCTAATTCCATCTTTTGTTGATTTTGTTGAAGACGTTGGACATTTCCTTCCATTTTGTTTGCATGAGTTTTAAGTTCATTAGCAAGTTCATTTTTAAGCTCGGTTTTCAATTCGGACCTTAAGCTAATCATCTCACGTTGCATGTTATCAAACTTAGCATCATTAGCCTTAGCATAATCCAAAAATTCTCCTTGCAAATTTTTAGTGTGAGCATTTTGAAAACCTTGAGTAGGAGTTTGAAAATCATGGTTTTGGTTTTGGTTTGAAATTTGCCCATTACCACTTTGATAATTACCCTTGTTATAATTCCTTTGATTTTCTTGGTAATTCCCACCTTGATTGTTGTTTCGATAGTTATTAGCATTTTGATTTTGTGGAGCTTGATATTGGCGGGAACCTTGGCCGATTTGGTTATAAGTTCCCGTGGCTACAAAAGCATTCGAAGTGTTACCATCCGCGGTAATGCACTCGGAAAAATCATGAGCTCCACCACACGAAATACAACTCTTAGCAATCGCTTTAACCGAAGCGGAATTTGAAGCTTCTTGAGCTTTCCAATGAGACATAAGAGTCGAAAACCTATCGAAAAACCGATTCTCCTCATTTGATTCATCTTGCAAGGCATTAATGGAACGAGATGATGACGAGCCCAAATTGGCAACACTCGGTGTGTTACGAGGGCTATAGACCTTAGACCTATTTTCTATGATTTTCAAAGCCTCATTGGTCGTTTTGCACAAAAAATTACCACCCGCGGCGGCATTTAAATAATCTCGTTCATGATCATTAAGCCCATTATAAAACGTGTCAATTTGATGCAATTAGGAAAAATCATGGTGTGGACATTCATGTAACATTTCTTTAAACCTTTCCCAAGCCATTGAAAAACTTTCATTAGGTCTTTGTGTAAAACGTGAAATCTCGTTTTTCAAATGTGTTGTCTTAGATGGTGGAAAAAATTGATTCACAAATTTAGACACGAGATCGGCCCATGTCAAAATCGAATTCGGCGGTTCTTTCTCAAGCCATATCTTGGCGGGTCCATCTAACGAGTAAGGAAACAACATCATCTTAATGGCATCGTGTGGTACATCCTTAAACTTGCTTGTCGCGGTGAGACGATTAAATTGCCTAATGTGATAATGTGGGTTGTCTTTTTCGTGACCGCGAAACTTGTTTGCTTGAAGCATAGACATTAAACCCGTCTTGATCTCAAAGTTCTCCGCAAGGATGGCGGGAATCACAATGGCCTCTCCAAAACCCTCGGTGGGTGCTTGAAGCAACTCCATCATAGTTCGATTAGCCATGACAGCTTCTTGTTCTACAATAGGTTCCTCACTTGGAGACTCCTCACTAGAATGAGTTTTAGTAGGAGTTTTGTTCTTTCGTCTACGTGCACGTTTTGCTTGATTACGAGTGAGCATAAACGTCACGTACAACGTGGAGACGAGCAAAGAAGATTCTTTTTGGTATTTTGTGTTTTTTCAATTTTTTTTTTGTGGTTTTTGATTGTATTAACCTTTTTGGAATTTGGTGAAATGTATTAAGTAGACAATGAGCCCACAAATTTCCTCCTTAATCAAATCTCTTGATTAAAAAGGCCTCAAGGAATGAAAACGATCACGTGGAGTGAACGCCTTCGATGACTTTAGAACGATGGTGGAACACCAAATCGTTCAAGAGGGTTTAATCAAATGAAACCAAGAAAATATATATGATATGTAATAATACTTTGGGCGGCAAAACCCTCGATTCACTCTCAAAATCAAATACGCACAAGCAAGCGGAGGAAACGAGGCGGCGCGAAGCACTTAAGAGCCTTTTTCCTTTAGGTCGTGAAATACAACCGCCTTATACCCACCTTATAGTTTGTATTATCAAGATTAAGCTTCACGAAAGTATTTATCTATTTTTGCCTTTTTCTTTGGTTTGAGATTCGAATACAATGATCGAGTGATGAAATCTCGAATCAAGGTTGTGATTGCTCACGTATTTGGAGTACTTGTGTATTTATTGTTCTACGTATACAATATATTAATAATATTCACACAAAAACCGAAAAACGATAATATGTATTAATAGAGTGCTATTAATACAAATACTTTTATGGCTATATAAAAAAAACAATGGTTCAATCAAAACACAACACGCCTCCCCGACAGCGGCGCCAAAATGATGGTTGTAAAATTACCCCTTTAGGAAAAGAAGGCAATAAAATAGGGCAAGTGTGCACGACGATTTAGGAAAACCGTGTGTGAATGACCCTTGGTGAGTTCGTTCTCGAGGAGGCTAGTGCGTTGTGTTGAGAGTTGATTTTGTTTGTGATTATATTGATTGAGAAAGAAATGGGATTAGAAGAGAAAGACGGTTACGAAAATGAATTAAACTACGACGAAAAAGGCGTAAACGTAAAACCGTAAATAGTGCCAAAATTAAAATTTTAACCTAAAAATTCCTAAAAATTACTAAAAATCCACAATAAAATTCTAAGAGTTTACAAAAAATCCAAACTTGCTAAAACCTTTTAATTAATTTAATAATGACTTTTTAATGCTAATTAAAGCCCTAAAAATCACTTTTAAATATTAAAAAGCCCTAAACAAGATTTAATAGTTTGTAAACCTCAAAAATGACCTAATTAAACTAAAAACTATTTTTAAAAATTTTAAAACCAAATTAAACTATTTTTAAACTCCTAAAAACTATTAAAATCTATTAAATCTTAAATTAATTCTAGAAAATAAATAAAAGGCCTAAAAAATATTTGGAAAGTGAAAAAGTTCCTAATTTAATGTCTAGAATCTAGGAAAAATGAAAAAAAGTTAAAAATAAAACTTTGAATTTTTATGAATAAAATAATATTAAAATATTCCAAAAAAAATAAAAAGTTCTTAAATAAATTCTAAAAAATTCTCAAAAATCCTAAATATTCTAACTAAGAAGAAAATGCAAATTAAAGTTCCTAAAACCTTTCAATTAATTTTATATTAATTTTTAAATTTTAATAAAAAACCTAAAATCAAATAAAATTAAAAATTAAAGTTTTTGAAAACTTTATGATATGTAAACCTCAAAAAGATTAATTAAAAGCTAAAATTTATTTTTCCTAAATTAAAAACTACTTTTTACTATTTTTTAATCAATTAATAAGATGCGGCTAATTAAAAATTAATAAAAAAAAATAAATAACGGGAAAAATCCAAACCAAAGCTAGAAAAATCCTATTATCTATAATAAACCTAGGAAAAATGAAAAGAAACCAAAAAGCTTATCCAATAAGCTGGAAAAGTGGAAAAAGGCTACGGCTTATATTTTAAGCTTAAACTCAAAAAGTGGTTAAGTATTATACCTTTGCACCCTTGGTCAGTAAAAGACCCAAGGGCGCAACGGTATTGTGTGATATGTGTGAGTGTGGAGACGGGGGTTCGAGGTTGATGAACCCCTTTTTGGCGAATTTATATTTTTTTTTTCTTTTTACACTTCTCACAATCAACCTGTTACACTTTTTGCTTGAAAACACAAATCCAATACCTTTTAGCCAATTTTAAACAAGATTTAATTCCACAATCTTGACCAGTTTATGTTTTTCAAGAACACAAGTGAGTTCTAATCTTCACTTGTGCAAACAGAATCCAAGAGGTCTTGGATGTGATTTTTGGTGGTGTTTTTGGAACAAACAGGGCACCCCTACACTCTTTGGAGTGTAGGGAGTCAAAAGAACACAGAGAACACAAACACTTAGCACAAAAACTTCAAAACAATGCACACCAAAGCAATTAAAAGTTGCTGTAATGAAATACTAGGTCTGGTGGTGATTAGATGCAATCTACAAGCTCAAAAACCAAATTCAAACTTCCAAATTTTGCACACAGGTGTATTAGCTAGCATACAAACATACTTCAACCCTATTACACCCTATCTTCTAACAGATTTTAAGATCTAAGCACAAAATTCCTTCAAATCAAGCAGAAATTTGATCATGCAGTTTTTTGCTATGTTTTTCACTTTTTAACACACAACTTGCTACAAACTTTGTTCCCAAATGAAATCTAGTCTAACAACAACCTATTACTACCCCTATTAAACACTTCTAACAGGTTTTAAATCCACCAATCTTTCAAAGTTTCTAAGTAAATAGCAGATCCAAACACCCCTTAAAACTTTGTTTTCAATTTTTAACAAACCAAATCAAATCAAAACATACTCAAATTGATTTCCACCAATCCTAACAAGCATAACATACCATTTAAACTTAAATCAAATCAGATTAAACAACAATTAGCACCTAACATACAAAATCACATGAACTTCATTTTTTTTACTAGAAAGGCTTAAACAAGGGTTTTACCTTGTTGGTCTTACATCCAAGACCAACAATGGCTAGATAGCCACCTCCCTATACACTCGGGTGTATGCAGAACTTTTGATCAACAACAATCTTCAACCTGTTGAAGAGGAAATGAAAAAAAAAAACAAAGCAAGCAATAATCTTTCCTGTTTTCCTTTTCTTTCTTAAAATCTTTCTTAAAAATCTTTCAAACCTTAACAAACACGTTTCAAACTCACAAATCACTCCTCCTTTTCCACTTTCACTTCAAAGGAATTGGATTTATGGAATTTTAACCAAATTTAAAACTTTTTAAAAACTTTTGAAAAAAACTCAAACACACTCTTTTTAAATTGGAACTCAGTATTAGCAATCCAAACACACAACTTTTAATAATTAATAAAAGGAATTACAATTTATATCAAAAAATACCAAACTTTATAAATATATAAAAAAGGAATTACAATGTGATTGCTAAAAAACTGGAACAAGTAATAGAGTCACAGGTCGACTCTATTTATACTAGTCTAAGGAAATTTCTAGAAAACTAATTAAATAATACAAATGTGAAACCCTAAAATCTGGAAATCCCAATTTACCCTTGGGTCTTCTTTCTTCAAAACGGTCAAAAGTCACCCATGTGATATGCCAGCAAGGAGGAATGATCTTGGACGTTGGATACAACTTTGGGACCAAGTAGAAACATCTCCCACGTTAAACTGGTCGGTTTTGGGTTTTGGGGGAAAATGACTTGAGCAGGGGAGGTATGGGGTGGGTCCCATAGGGCATGTGGTGTTGTCTAGTGAGGTGGGATCAAGTGAGGGTGGGGGGAATTAGAGATCTGGATGGTTATAGGGGATAACCCCTTGTTTTAGTGGTGATTAAGGCTGGGGTTTTTAGGGTTTATAGGTGATTAGGAAAAGTTTAATCCGTTTTTAGAAAGGATTAATTTAAAAGGTGTGTTTGGGTGGGAAAATGGTTTGACCAGGAGGGGGGTTTGACTTGGGTTTAAGTAACCCGGGTATTTAATGGGTGGAGGTATTGGGCCATTAGGTTTAGTGGGCTGTGGGTGGACATTTGCTTGGCCAGTCCAAACAAACATTGACGACCATTAAGTAATTTGCATGGCCAGTCCTCCTTGTTAAGTCCTTCTCATGGGCAGTCCAAAACACTTTCAAATTAAGTCCTTTTGATAACATTTGGACTTTAATGGCTAACTTTGGCATTTTAATCATTTCCCAAGGGCTTCTTTTGACATATCTTCAAACTTGTGGGACCATACTTGTACATTTGATATGTGTAGGGTCAAATGTGACAAGTTCTTCAAAGATGAGGGGCCATTTTTGCCAACTCTTCAAACTTGAGGGGTCTTTTTGCAAATTTCCATTCTTGAGCTTGGTTCATTGTGCGTCTTCGTTTCCCGTGTTCGTTTTTGAATGATTCTTGTGATCTTTTGCCAATTCCTCAATATCCGTACCTAAAAATACACAAGTAACAAACACGAGCATATATTTGGTATATTTGATGATATTTTATGCATTTTAAGCCCGATTTGGACGATGAGACCATGTATAAAAGCAGTCTCATCACATACACAAGCTCAAAACAACTTATAGTAACACAGCTTAACACATTTCATGCAACAAATCCAACAAATGAACAAGATTCAAGCATAAGCAGTTACTGATGAACAATGAAGAGCACAAGAACCAAGTTTGCTGATGTACTTGACACAAAATCCAATTTCAAGGCCTTAGATCTATCACATATGTTGCATTAACAAAGATTCAACACTTGTTAGCCCTAGGTTAACATAAAAACTAGGTGTGCATAAGATTTCAGAGCAAAACAACAAATATTCAAGATTTTATAGCCAATTGTTTGATTTGGTGATTCAAGGCACCAAACTTGCATATATCAGAACACAATAGCCTCAATATCAGATACACACTCAAACAATACCACAATATCAACTCAAAATCACATAAACTAGAACAATAAGTGAATCCCAAACACCCTTTTAACTTTTTAAACTTAATTTTAAACAAGTAAAAGTCTTCTCAAGATTGATTTAAGCCCAATTTAACATCATAACATACCAAAAGTGAATCAATAACCAATTTACAGGCACATAAACACACTTATACCAACAAAATCACAAAATCACATAAAAATCAAAGATTAATCAGAAAGATGAAGTTTTGAGAGTACAAACCTCCAAGATGTACATCCACACCTTGGAATCAATGAGCTGAGGTGCTAGCAAGAACAAGCACCAGCTTCCCCCTGCTATGAACAACAAACAGACCTAGCCAAAGGCTTGAGCCTAGATTAGCACAAAATAAGGTAAAATAAGTGACAAAAGGTCAAGTCTTTACAAGACTTAGGTCCCCATAAGGCCTGAATCTTCCCTTAAGGCCTCACCACCCCTTAATCAACCAAGATTAGGAGGCTATGATCACCCTTAAGCTCAAATAAGCAGGCTGTTGAACCACAAGTACTTAGCAAACCACTTGACTAAATTTGAATAAAAAACGTATAACCAAACTCCAATATTGTTCAAGCTAGTTGATTTGTGACTTATGTCACTTAAAGAAACACCTCAATGAATAATCCTCACCCAAGCACATGCCAAATTCTTAAACTCTGTCAAGAACAAAGGGACTCAAAGGCTTATAGGCTATCTTGGACTTGTTCAAGGTTTTGTTCAAGTACAAAATGTGACAATACAACTACTTAACACAATAAATATCAATGGAACTCAGTTTCAATCACAACACAATACCAAATTCTATTAATTTCAGAAAAATGGCTTTACAAGGCTTGACAAAGTAAAACTGAGAACAAGGCTAAAAGTTGTGAACTAATTCCTTTTAATAGGCTACATGGAACCTAAAAATGCTGAAGAAATAAAGAAAACCCTAGTAGTAAACTTCTAGAAATGCCCTTGGAAGATTTTAAATCTTGAGCTCATGTGAGCTTTCTTGGCGTTTTGTTGGGGTGCCAGTGGTGACAATGTGATCTTGGACGTCCAATTCATGCTTAGAAAATAAGCAAGGCCTTGGGGCGTTGATTTGCTGCAAGATTTTGTCTGGAGGTGAAAAAGTGGGGCAGGGGAAGGGTGGTGATACATGTGAGTTGATGGTGATGTGTGTTTGGGAGTTGGGTTATGTTAAAGGTGGCCTTAATCATAAATCTGGAGTGATTTAAGGTTTAATTCACAAAGGTTAAGGAAAACCCAAATTAGATTAAGAACATGAAGAACACATGTTTTGATCTTCATTTGTGTTTAGGAAGGTGTTAGGCGCCAGATTATTATTTAATTAACTTTTGAAAAGTTAATAAATAATAAACGGGTGAGTGGAAGGTGATGTGGAGGAAGGGAGTGTTCTGATTGGTTGATGAGATTTGGTGGGTGAGGTGGCAGCACATGGTTGGTCTAGGTAAGATTGGTTGTCTGCCAAGTTTAGCCCTTCTTCTCCCCTTCTCTTGTCTTTTCAGTCATAACTTGCTATCAACGCCAACCCCTTTGTTAACAACTTTTCTTTTTCATACTTTTGCCCCAAAAAGTTTTGCAAAGTATTTTCAGGGGTATTTCTTGCCAATTTGTGGTTCTTGAAGGGTTGTTTTGACGTTTTCTTCATAGTTAATGGTCTTGACTTGTTTTGTTGACTTCTTGGAGGACTGAAATTGACAAGTTATAATTGTTGAGGGACCATTTTTGCCATTTCTTTAAAGTCAAGGGTCCTTTTTGCAAATTTGAGAAACTTTAAGGACCAATCTTATAATTATGAATAAACAAGGGTTTAAAGTGTCAATTCTTCAATTTTGGAGGACCCTTCTTGTATAATCTTCAAATCTTCAAGGTTTTTCTTGGAAAATCATCACTTGGGTCCGGTTCATTGTGCGGCTTCTTTTCCCGTCTTCGTTTTTGCATGTTCTTTGTGATCTTTTGTCATTTCCTCAATATCCGTACCTAAAATACACAAGCAACAAACACAAGCATATATTTGGCATTTTTAATGATATTTAATGCATTTTAAGCCCAATTTGGACGATGAGACTATGTATAAAAGCAGTCTCATCACTCCCCCATACTAAATCATTGTCGTGCCCTCACTCAATGCTAGAAAAGTATCGTAGCATCTCCAAAATTCATTTTATTCACTTTATTGAATGATAAAATAGCTATACTACTACTATTGCTACTACTTGCGTTTTAGACATAATGTATGATTTTCATCGCAAAATGGGACGTTTAGGTTCATAGAATAAGAACACGTGAATGCTTCGTTAGAAATAATTTCATCGTCCTCGATTTTCACCCCAATTCAAAGCCAAGCGTGCAACGAGATCATTGTCATTATAAGTTAGTAATGCTAACACTACTCATATGCCCTAATCACTTACTTATCTTCCCTTGTATCTCTTATATTTTATTATGTCTTGAATGTTTCACGATGATACATTGTTTGACTTATGCGATAATAGAGATTTAGGTCTAAAAATAGAGTCCTAACGGTGTAACCAAGACCATCAAATCAATAACCCCTCCTAATAGACAACGATGTCAAAAAATTAAGTCAATAAGAAGGATCGATAAACACGGTTTTATAACGGTTTTGAACATGAGACTTATTACCAAGACTTTTATACGCCCCCTAACGGAAGGGCCTTAATATCATTGGTTTACCTCCATCTTTTATTCAACTTCGCCATGAAGCTTTTATTATGACTTCGGTCTTGCCTTGCCTTTTATTATCCACCTCATCGGTAGTTTTATTAGCCAAAAACGTATATCCTCACGCTAAGGCGAATTTTGGATCTTTAAAGCTTCAAAGATTAAGGCTTGATTCACTTTCAATTTTGCATAGATTTTTCGGCCTTGTGGGCTTCAAATTGTTTGCTTAATTTAGGTGAACACTTGAAATCTTATTATTAGGTGGAGCTTTCGATTATTCGGGTGCCAATACTTCAAAACCGTGACGCTGGCGATACCTTAATGTTTTCCTAATTTAATTACATGGAAGCTACTTGAAAAGACTAGAAACCAACAATCAAGACTAAACCGCTAAGTCAATATTTATTAAGCAAAAAATATTTACAAGCGAAGGGAGAATAAGCAAACAACGAGAACACATGAGTTTTTGAAAGAATACGAGTACTCTACGTTTAGCATAGTAACTTATAATTAACCCTATCATTTCTCGTCCTCATTTAAGAGACTTAGCCTAATGTGAAGTTAAGGAATCGAAGCTAAGTGCTCAACACGCACGGTCGAGTCAAAAATTATTCTTATTCTCGCCATCAGAAAATCTTCATTCGTGTCTTCAAACACTTATAAAGCATGAGAAACATTTTAAAATTTGGCCATTTTTAGCCTTATTTTGCAACAAAACGATAAACAAAAAGATAAACTTTGGAAAGCGTGAAGGTTTGGCAAGGCAAGTATGTATTCACCCCCCTATACTAAAGTTAAACATTGTCCTCAATGTTTCGAGTCTAGGGGTGCAAACACCCCCATACTAGAGACGTAGTTGAATGCCTAATCTAGCATGGAAAGGGTGTAACCGTTAAATTTAAAGCCGTTTATAAAGTGTGCTATAAACCTAAGGTTAGAACATCAAAGGATATATCATTTGAATATTGAGAAAGTCTTCAAAGCAAACGATCGAGTGCTCCCATAAAACGAACACGAGAGGCTCCAATCGTGAAGATCATGATCATCTAAAAACCACAATTCACAAACAACCACGAAATAAAGGTTGGAAGGGCACAAATCCGCTCACATTAAACTAATTAGAAAGCAATAATATGTACATGGATAAGCATGGGTCTCCCCTACGAGGCACCTTGTTTTTGATAACCGAGACAAAAGCTCGACTCGAATCCCCCATAAATGTGATCATTTAGGGATAGTCATGGTATGGTTAATTTTTGGTGGGGCTTACATGATAAACAAGGCCCAAAAACAACCGGTATTAAGGACTAAGTCCTTTGATGGTGAAAAATACCGGGATCGAAGATGGCGTTCTCGTCTTCATTGGAAAAACAAATCAACGCCACTTCATCATGTGTCAACACAAATCCCAAGGGTCTAAAGAAAATAGATGAGAAGAAATAGAAGGGTGGGACAATGGGTAAGTCACAAAAACCATGAGCTACTCGAGGTAGACTCGCACCAATCAAATAGAAAGATTTTCCATTTATTGCATCGGTAGAAGACCGAGATTTCCCGTTATAAGCAATTCTGGGATCAAATATCTCGTCCTTGGTGGAGAAAGGGGAGGGAACATAAGGGGCTTCCCCCACACCAAGTCCACACAAAGCATCGTAAAAAGGAGAAGACGAGCTTGTAGCACTCAAAACACGAGGTGATGACGGAGTTAGCATTGTAGAAAAATCTCTTAAATCCAATTTAAATTTTTTTCCTTTTTCATCTTTTAAACTCTCCTTATGAAAACCCGACTTGATTATGTCAAAAATATTTGGTGTTTCTAAAACAATGTTAGTCACACTAAAAATTCTCACATTTGAATACCGTTTTGGTTTTGGTGGTGGTAAGTTCTCAAAACGTTTGTGTCCCCACTTGGATATGTGGACCGTTACGTGTATTTATGGCGTGTCATCAAAGCATAAGGTAAATGTCCTAAAACATTAACTGACCATAAAGGAAATACCGGAATCAAACGTCGGTAATCCAAACATAAGCTTAAAACATGAAAAGTAAAATACTGAAGGAAAGGACTAAACAATGTCCAAACAAGCAGAATAATATAAGAAGTGCATAAAGTAAGAAGTCTGGATAGCTTCCATTCAATGCACATGCTCTCAGAATCCTAAGAGTGTCCCGGTGTACCTGCCGTTAGAACATGAAAGAACTACGGCTGAGCATAACGCTCAGTGAACGGATATAAAGCATGATAAAGAATTACTGAAATGAAGCAGATGATAAAATAATGGAGCTGTAAGACTGATAAGTAAAGTTTCAGCAGAAATCTGTGTATAATCTGTAAAGTCTGATTTATAAATAATAAAGCTGAACTGTTATCTGTTAAATCTGAAAATATGCATTTAGTGTATTTTAATTGCCAGAGCTTATATAGGTCATGTGTTGTAACAACTGTGCATGAATAACTGGAGGGGTGACCTCGTCATGCTGTAGAGGGTGACCTCTAAATAACTATAGAGGGGTGACCTCTAAATACTGTGCTGGGTGGAGGGATCAGCTCCAATGTGAAGGATGTAGAGCACACACCACATTCACCCTAATAACTGTAAACTGATAAGCCTAGGATGCATCCATACGCCCCACTAAAAATACTGATAAAATGGCCATACTGAGCTGAGTTGGACGATGCAGGATATCACTCTCCTGCATGTGAGTCACGACACCGGTGCCTCTAGTGCCATGGTTACGGTACCTCCGTAACTAGTACATAAACTGGCCATGCTTGTATATAATGCTCAGGCAATATCTTAGTTATTTAAATAATTTCTGATAATTTATAACATGTACTGGGGAAAACATTTGGCTGCAGACGGTAAATCCTAATCATGCATAGAAGGGAAGTCTTTAATGAAAGGACGAAAAATCCGTACGATCAAGCGAAATTAAAAGCAACAAATAATAGTAGAGAGATAGGAATATCCGTACCTTAACCAATCTCGACGTCTAAAAAAAATCCAAATTTTATCCCGTCGTCAAGTGCTCTACATAAAATACTAATCAATTACTATAAACGAATCTAGTTATACACTTGGTCCGTGTTTTAACTCATAGAAATATTAGTCTAAGTGTTTGAAATTTTTTTTAATCCTAACCTTTTGTTTGTTACATGACACTATTATGACAAAGATAAATACTTAAAATTATACTACTAATAACTACGTACATCTTGATTCTTAGAAACTTGTTGTTCTAAGTATGTATACAAATCATGCTCTTTTTTTAACATCATTATTAGTAATAGTAAACATTTATCAGTTATCATGTGAACTTGTTATGTTATCATGCAAACTTATCATGTACAACAATTACAAACAGATCCAAGGATTCATTTACAATATTTTATTTTATCATTGGTTTAGACTTTAGACTGTTTTTAGAAAACATGTATGCTTGGCACTTACCTGATATAAAGATCTTATGCTAAATAAGCTCAACGCAGAAAAATCCCATTTTCCAAAATTAATATTAGCGATTATGTGTGAGATCAACCATGTTTACGTTTTCGTTATCAGATAGTGACTTAAACACAATTATAGGAACACCGTGAAACAAAAATCTTTCATATTCGTTTAGCGACATGCTTCACGGCAAAGATAATTTATATATGAGGTGAACTAGCCTATAGTAAGAAGATCGAAAATAAACGTGAATGTGATTCGAGATTACTTACTAGCCAAAATGGATAGACCGAGACTGAAATCAAACCGAGTGCGACCATAGAACCAACAAAATACAATGACCTATTGAAACGTTGCCAAATCTCAAACCAAAACACTAACTTTAGCCTCTACCAAATGATCCGAAAACCGTTTACACGAATACCTACATGAACTCCAACGAATGAGCCAATTAGTTCAATACTCGACGTACCCGACCAAGTAAAACTCGAACCACAACCTGAACTAACCTCGTACTTGAAGTTGTCGTCGTGATCGAAACCAAAGTTCTGAATGACCATGAACACATACACAACAACATGGTAATGAACACAAAATTATAGTGGTTGATCAAGATCACGAATCCCGTTCGTCACTTCCGTTATATTCTTTCAAATTATTTAAGGGTTTTTGTATGAGTTGATCACTGAGAGGTGAGGGTTTACATATGGTAGCGAGATTTGTGGAGATCCTTTGAATGTGATCAATGACCTCCGTTTTAGCCGTTCAAAAATTGTACATTTCCATTGTTTCTTTGATTAAATAACAACTTTCTTATTAATGATATTTATTTGGTCTGTATTAACTAAAATAGATCATTTGACTTAGCTCACATATATATTATTTAATTTTATTTTTTAAGTTAATAATCTCCCATCTACAAATAATTATAACCTAAAGTTTTTAATATCAAATGCTTATTATATTTTGAACTTTAAGTTATATTAAAAAAATCAAAATAAAATAAACGATTTCGATTTTTTTTTTGGGGTTTTACAGTTTGTCAACAAAGAAATCTTCCCCATCGGGGTCAACATATTCATCATCCGAAGAATCATTCGTGATTGGAAACGTAGGCTTAACACTCTTAACCTCCACCGGCGGAGGGGACGAAAAATTGTTTTTATCATCAACTCCTAAAACTCTTTTTGAAATCTTTTTGCAAATGTTTTTGATGGGATTAACATTGTTCAAAGACGTGATAGAATACACATGAGAAAGCGTAGAGTTTTGAGTTGCATTTATGACGAGTTCTTCCTCATTGAAACGAAGAGTGATTTTCCTAGCATGCACATCAATAAGTGCTCTCGAGGTATCCAAAAATGATCGACCTAAAATTAGAGGAACTTTAGGATCGATGGGAATGTCAACAACGATAAAGTCCACGGGATAGTAGAACTTTCCAACTTTCACGAAGACGTCCTCGGCTACTCCACAAGCTAGAATCATAGAATGATCGGACATCTCGATTGACATTCTTGAAGGAGTGAGATTAGGAAGATTGAGCGACTTAAAAATATCAAGAGGCATCAAATTTATTCTAGCACCAAGATCGTCCAAGGCGTAGCATTCCTCCATATCTTGTATTGCACATGGGATTAAAAATTTTCCGGGATCACCGAATTTTTGAGGTATGCGGCTAAGAAAAACCGAAGAACAACTAGACGACTTTTGCAATTTCTCTTTGTTATTCAACATACTTTTGAAGTTTGCGGCAAATCGAGGAATCATGATCAAGGCGTCGGCAAAACTTATATTAAAATGCAAGTCACGAAACATTTTCATAAAAAGTTCAAATTGATAATTATTTCGTTCTTGTGCCTTTTCCTTGTTTCGTCTTGAAGGGTAAGGTAAGGGTGGTGTGGGTTGGGGCATAGGCAACGGCCTTGGAATCTCGGGTTCCACTATTGGTATTGGTTCAACCGTAGGTGTGGTTTGAGCGGTACTTCGTGGGCTTGGAATTTGCTCATTTTCTACCACCACCTCGGGTTCTTTCTCTTTTTCCTTCTCCGTAGAAGTACTTGGACGAGAAATGGGTTCTTTGAAAGTTTTACCACTACGAGTAGTAATAACCTTCAATTCTCCTTTCGGGTTTACGATGGTATCACTAGGAAGACCACCCGAAGAAGAAGGTTTACACATGATAGCTTCAAACATTTTTCCCATTCGATCTTCAAACTTAGATTGCCTAGCATCCGCTTTTAACAATTCTTGCTTAATCTCATGTTGACCTTGCTCCATTTCTTGTTGATTTTGTTGGAGACGTTGAACATTTCCTTCCATTTTATTAGCATGAGCCTTAAGTTCATTAGCAAGTTCATTTTTAAGCTCGTTTTTCAACTCGGATCTTAAGCTAACCATTTCACGTTGCATATTATCAAACTTAGCATCGTTTGCTTTAGCATAATTCAAAAATTCTCCTTGAAGAATTTTGGTGTGATCATTTTGAAAACCTTGTGTGGTAGTTTGAAAATCACGGTTTTGGATTTGGTTTGATATTTGCCCATTTCCACTTTGATAATTACCCTTGTTGTAGTTACGTTGATTTCCTTGATAAGCACCACTTTGATTGTTTCGATAGTTGTTAGCATTTTGATTTTGTGGAGCTTGATTTTGGTGGGAACCTTGACCGTTTTGGTTATAAGTTCCCGTGGATACATAAGCATTCGAAGTGTTACCATCCGCGGTAATGCACTCAGAAAAATCATGAGCTCCACCACACGAAATACAACTCTTGGCAACCGCCTTAACCGATGCGGAATTCAAAGCATCTTGTGCTTTCCAATGAGTCATAAGAGTCGAAAACCTATCGAAAAACCGATTCTCCTCATTTGCTTCATCTTGCAAGGCACTCATGTTACGAGACCACGATGAACCCATAGTGGCAACACTTGGTGTGTTACGAGGGCTATAAACTTAGACCTATTCTTAATGATTTTCAAAGCCTCATCGGTCGTTTTACACAAAAAATTATCACCCGCGGCGGCATTTAAGTAATCTCGTTCATGATCATTAAGCCCATTATAAAAAGTGTCAATTTGATGCAATTCGGAAAAATCATGGTGTGGACATTCATGTAACATTTCTTTAAACCTTTCCCAAGCCATTGAAAAACTTTCATTAGACCTTTGAGTAAATCGTGAAATCTCGTTTTTCAAATGTGTTGTTTTAGATGGTGGAAAAAACTGATTCACAAACTTAGAAACGAGATCACCCCACGTCAAAATCGAATTTGGGGGTTCTTTCTCGAGCCATATCTTGGCGGGTCCATCTAATGAGTATGGAAACAACATCATCTTAATGGCATCGTGTGGTACATCCTTAAACTTTCTTGTCGCGGTGAGACGATTTAATTGCCTAATGTGATAATGTGGGTTGTCTTTTTCGTGTCCGCGAAACTTGTTGGCTTGAAGCATAGACATTAAACCCGTCTTGATCTCGAAGTTCTCCGCAAGGATGGCGGGAATCACAATGGCCTCTCCAAAACCCTCGGTGGGTGCTTGAAGCAACTCCATCATAGTACGATTAGCCATGATAGCTTCTTGTTCTACAATAGGTTCCTCACTTGGAGTCTCTTCACTAGAAAGATTAGGAGTAGGTGTTGACTCCTTTCGGTTTCTACGTTTACGTGCACGTCTTGCTTGATTACGAGTTTGCATAAACGTCACGTACAACGTGGGGATGAGCAAAGAATATTCTTTTTGGTTTTTTTAACTTTTTCATTTTTTTTGGATTTTTGATTGTTTTTACTTTTTTGGATTTTGGAATTGTATTAAGTAGACAAAAATCTACAAATCTCCTCCTTAATCAAATCTCTTGATTAAAGAAGCCTCAAGGAATGAAAACGATCACGTGAAGTGAACGCCTTCGATGACTTTAGAACGTTGGTGGAACACCAAAACGTTCAAGAGGGTTTAATCAAATAAAACCAAGAAAGTATATATGATACTTAATAATACTTTGGGCGGCAAAACCCTCGATTAGCTCTCAAAATCAAATACTCACAAGCAAGCGGGGAAACGAGGCGGCGTGAAGCACTTAAGAGCCTTTTTCCTTAGGGTATATTTTATAATACCCGCCTTATACCCACCTTATAGTTTGTATTTTTCAAAATTGAGCTTCACGAAAGTATTTATCTATTTTTGGCTTTCTTTCTTATTTGAGATTCGAATACAATGATTGGGTAATAACCTCCCAAGTCAAGGTTGTGATTTCACACTTTTGGAGTACTTGTGAGTTTATTGTTCTACGTATACAATATAGTAATAGTATTCACAAAAAACGAAAAACCGATAATACGTATTAGTAGAGTACCACTAATACAAATACTATTTATGGTTATATATAAAAACAACAATTGCCAAATCAAAACACAACACGCCTCCCCGGCAGTGGCGCCAAAATGATGGTTGTAATTTTACGCTTGTTTAGGAAAACAAGGTGGTAATTAGGGTAAGTACGAGGATTTAGGAAAATCGTGCACAAATGACCCAGGAAAACCACAAGTTATGGCCCAAAGTGGGGATCGTTCTCAAGGAGGCTTGGTGTGTGTGTTAAGAAATGATTAGTGATGTGATTATATGATTATGATGAGAAAAGAAAATAGAAATGGGATAAGAAGAGAATGGCGGTTACGATGACGGATTACACTAAGACGAAAAGGTCGTTCACGTAAAACCGTAAAAAGTACCAAATTTAAAAATTTAACCTAAAAATTCCTAAAAAATTGCAATAAATCCTAAATAATGTAATTAGAGTTTACAAATAATCAAAAATCACCCAAACCTTTTATTTAATTAAATAATGATTTTTTAATGCTAATTAAAGCCCAAAAAATCAATTTAATTAATAAAAAGCCCAAAATTAGTTTTATCACTTTGTAAACCTCTAAAATGTCCTAACTTAATTTAAAACTATTTTTGAAAATTTTAAAACTAATTAAAACTATTTAAAAGTAATTAAAAACAATTAAAAACTATTAAAATTTAAAATAATTATAAAAATTAATCTAAGGACAACAAAAATATTCTAAAAGTTGTAAAATTCCTAACTTTATGTGTTTAACCTAAGAAAAATATAAAAACTTGAAAAATCTAAAATTTGAAATTTAATAATAAATATATTAAAATAATATTAAAAATCCAAAAATTCTAAAAAGTTCTAAAAACTTTCAAACTAGTTTATTTTAACCTAATTAAACAGAAAATGAACTTGAAATACCAAAAATGCCCCTATTGGGCCTTCAAATGGGCTAAATACCCAAACATATCCTTAATGGGCTTGATATCAGGCCTAATAAGAAAAAGTCCTCAGAAATGGCCCAAAAGCTCCAGTCAAGCTTAAAATTTGATTTTAAACACAATTTTCCAAAGGCCCAAAAGCAGAAAATGAGCTTAAGCTAGCTTATTTCAAAACAGCTTATTCTTAGTGGGCTTTTTGGCCCATTAAGCTATAAGCTGATGCCATAAGCTAAGATTTTACCCAAGTCCTTCTCTTGACCTAATTAAGCTATTTGCAAAAAGAAACTTGAAATAAGCTCAAGGAATAAGCCTCAAATAAGCCAAAGCCCTCTACACAAAACGACAAAATAGTCGTTTTTGAGTTCTAGACTATTTCAAGAGCTGATTCAAGTTGCAATAAGTCACAAATGGCTTAACTAAGCTTAACCAACAAAAATATTTTCAATAAGCACACTCAATAAGCTGGAATAAGCAATAAGCTAATTTTGAAAAAGACAAAATAGTCGTTTTCTAGTAAAAACTTAAAACCAAAAGCTGTAAACTTCCAGATTCACTTATAAGCTCAAAAGACTAAGACCTATTACAAAAAATAAGTTGTTGCACATTGGAATAAGCCAGAATGACTTATTAATAAGCTGAACACAAATTATAACTAGCAGTGGCTAGAAGTAGGGGAAAGGAGTTCCCACTGCCTTGACTTTTTGACCTGGCTTTTTAGAGAGTTTTACTTGGTATCTTTGGACAAACAAAGCACCCTTGTGATCAGTGAATCACAAGGAGTCGATAACAAGTAAAAAATCACAAAATCACCCAGCCAATCAGTGTAGTTATTTCAATCTTTGCCCGGATGTGTTCCAGACAAGTAATAAGCAGGTCTGATGACTATAAGCTACTTAAAAGCTAGTAAAAGCTAACCACAAGCCACCAAATGCATACACAAGCTCAAAAAAACTTATAGTAACACAACTTAACACATTTCATGCAACAAATCCAACAAATGAACAAGATTCAAGCATAAGCAGTTACTGATGAACAATGAAGAGCACAAGAACCAAGTTTGCTGATGTACTTGACACAAAATCCAATTTCAAGGCCTCAGATCTATCACATATGTTGCATTAACAAAGATTCAACGCTTGTTAGCCCTAGGTTAACATAAAAACTAGGTATGCACAAGATTTCAGAGCAAAACAACAAATATTCAAGATTTTATAGCCAATTGTTTGATTTGGTGATTCAAGGCACCAAACTTGCATATATCAGAACACAATAGCCTCAATATCAGATACACATTCAAACAATACCACAATATCAACTCAAAATCACATAAACTAGAACAATCAGTCAATCCCAAACAACCTTTTAACTTTTTAAACTCAATTTTAAACAAGTAAAAGTCTTCTAAAGATTGATTTAAGCCCAGTTTAACATCATAACATACCAAAAGTGAATCAATAACCAATTTGCAGGCACAAAAACACACTTATACCAACAAAATCACAAAATCACATAAAAATCAAAGATTAATCAGAAAGATGAAGTTTTGAGAGTACAAACCTCCAAGATGTACATCCACACCTTGGAATCAATGAGCTGAGGTGCTAGCAAGAACAAGCACCAGCTTCCCCCTGCTATGAACAACAAACAGGCCTAGCCAAAGGCTTGAGCCTAGATTAGCACAAAATAAGGTAAAATAGGTGACAAATGGTCAAGTCTTTATAAGACTTAGGTCCCCACAAGGCCTGAATCTTCCCTTAAGGCCTCACCACCCCTTAATCAACCAAGATTAGGAGGCTATGATCACCCTTAAGCTCAAATAAGCAGGCTATTGAACCACAAGTACTTAGAAAACCACTTGACTAAATTTTGAATCAAAAACGTATAACCAAACTCCAATATTGTTCAAGCTAGTTGATTTGTGACTTATGTCACTTAAAGAAACACCTCAATGAACAATCCTTACCCAAGCACATGCTAAATTCTTGAACTTAGTCAAGAACAAAGGGACTCAAAGGCTTATAGGCTATCTTGGACTTGTTCAAGGTTTTGTTCAAGGTTTTGTTCAAGTACAAAAACGTGACAATACAACTACTTAACACAATAAATATCAATGGAACTCAGTTTCAATCACAACACAATACCAAATTCTATTAATTTCAGAAAAATGGCTTTACAAGGCTTGACAAAGTAAAACTGAGAACAAGGCTAAAAGTTGTGAACTAATGCCTTTAAATAGGCTACATGGAACCTAGAAATGCTGAAGAAATAAAGAAAACCCTAGTAGTAAACTTCCAGTAATACCCTTGGAAGATTTTAAATTTTGAGCTCATGTGAGCTTTCTTGGCGTTTTGTTGGGGTGCCAGTGGTAAAAATGTGATCTTGGACGTCCAATTCATGCTTAGAAAATAAGCAAGGCCTTAGGGCGTTGATTTGCTGCAAATTTTTGTCTGGATGTGAAAAAGTGGGGCAGGGGAAGGGTGGTGATACATGTGAGTTGATGGTGATGTGTGTTTGGGAGTTGGGTTATGTTAAGGGTGGCCTTAATCATAAATCTGGAGTGATTTAAGGTTTAATTCACAAAGGTTAAGGAAAACCTAAATTGGATTAAGAACATGAAGAACACATGTTTTGATCTTCATTTATGTTTAGGAAGGTGTTAGGCACTAGATTATTATTTAATTAACTTTTGAAAAGTTAATAAATAATAAACGGGTGAGTGGAAGGTGATGTGGAGGAAGGGAGGGTTCTGATTGGTTGAGGAGATTTGGTGGGTGAGGTGGCAGCACATGGTTGGTCGAGGTAAGATTGGCTGTCTGCCAAGTTTAGCCCTTCTTCTCCCCTTCTCTTGTCTTTTCAGTCATAACTTGCTATCAACGCCAACCCCTTTGTTAACAACTTTTCTTTTTCATACTTTTGCCCCAAAAAGTTTTGCAAAGTATTTTCAGGGGTATTTCTTGCCAATTTGTGATTCTTGAAGGGTTGTTTTGGCATTTTCTTAATAGTTAATGGTCTTGACTTGTTTTGTTGACTTCTTGGAGGACTGAAATTGACAAGTCATAATTGTTGAGGGACCATTTTTGCCATTTCTTCAAAGTCAAGGGTCCTTTTTGCAAATTTGACAAACTTTAAGGACCAATCTTGTAATTATGAATAAACAAGGGTTTAAAGTGTCAATTATTCAATTTTGGAGGACCCTTCTTGTATAATCTTCAAATCTTCAAGGTTTATTCTTGGAAAATCATCACTTGGGTCCGGTTCATTGTGCAGCTTCTTTTCCCGTGTTCGTTTTTGCATGTTCTTTGTGATCTTTTGTCATTTCCTCAATATCCGTACCTAAAATACACAAGCAACAAACACAAGCATATATTTGGCATTTTTAATGATATTTAATGCATTTTAAGCCCAATTTAGACGATGAGACTATGTATAAAAGCAGTCTCATCACTAGCACAACAACACAACTTGACATGATTTGACCCGTACCATGTAAATAGTTTGAACCAAAAACAATTTGACCTTTGTTAAGTAATGCACCACCCACCCCATATTCGTATGTGGCTTGGAGTATATATCCACGTGCGTTAGGTACTTAACAACTATACTTAGGTAAAGAGTGCGAAAAGACGGTTTTATGATACTCTCTATGCAAGTTAGCTACTGACTTATAGTTGCATCATCAATTAAAGAGGCATTTTCATTTGGGTCGATTGCTTAAACCCTGGTGCTAAAAGTATACTACGATTATTCACGGATAAAGAACAATCCATGCAACTCAAAAACACTAAAAAGGCGCCTCTGATTTATTTATCAGGCTTATGAGTCTACGTAAAGTTAGAAAAACTCCCAAACACGACTTCTTTTTCAGTTCACTATGGTATAATAACTATAGGTTCAAATGATTGGATCAAGTATGCGTAACTACTTTGTAAATGAAAGTAATCGAATACGGTAATAAGAATATAGTCCATGTAACTCCTAAATAAACTAAAGATTAAATAATTGTATACCGTATGAAAAGTGATCACTCCATCTTATGAAATGAACTATGGGGAGCCATGTCACAAACTAAATCCCTCACTTCCTTCATCAGTTGCACAACCCCATCATAATTATATTGTTGGATAGAAGAAATGACATCCCCAGAAGGCTTTTTCCATTGTTTCTCGTAGTTAAAGTGAGGGAAGATACTCATGTGAGCCCTCCTAATTACCAACTATTCTCATAACAAAGCACATAATAAATACGATCCAAATCCTTTATTAATCATAAGTTTTTAAGAAGTTTTCTAGAAGCAGTTGACCTTTTGTTTACATGGTTGTAAATGGTTACTACCAACCAATGCTAAAGATGGCAATCTTATATTCAACAACGAATATGCTTGTGAATATATTTTTCTCTCCCCTAAGGAAAAATTAGGATGATTTATCGACAAAACACTCATAATATGTTTACAATGCAAGTTTCTTAGTCAATAAACTCTACACATAAAACACATAATATTCCAGATTCGTTGCAAGAGTTTTGCATAATTCAAGAAAGATCATTGACTTGGCGTTAACCACCACCCAATTTTTGCTATTGTTATATGCTCAAAGCGTTGTTTATGTCGATGATGCTCAAATGCAGACCTGATTGAAGCAACCCTATATTGGTTCACACGAGTACATTGTGCCTTGCTAATTGGTTGGTACTGAATTCAAAACCATCGTCTACCTACGCGAATAGAAAAAGGAATAAATTGTGTTAATCTCCTACTAACCGCCTAAACGAAATGAATCAGCAACGATAAAAAAAAGAAATGAAATGAATCAGTAATGATAGAAAAGGAATAAAAGAATTTCTATGTGTTAGATAGATGTTGTTTTGAAAAGATCCAACCACATGAACCAACAATCATTCCATTCCTATTTCTTCTTATTTATATCCAAATTTACAAATATAAAAATCCCAGATGGATTCGAGTCAAAATGTCGGTCACGTGGTCTGGACAAAATGGGTCAATCCAAACATTCTTTTTTTATCCGTTTCACATGTAAAGGTAAATTATTCTTGTAATTTTAAATACAACCAAAGGATGCCATATCATAGCAATGTCATACAAGATTTTCAATGACTAAAACAGTTGATTTAAGCTCGATCAAAAGACACTTAGTAAAGAGGTTTTTAATGTCGACCATGATACCTTTTAATCCTTTTTAGATAGTAATTTTAAAGTACCACTTTAGATAAATTTCGACCCATTTGACCTATATCCTTTCTATTAAATCTTATAGTATTGCCCGTTTGACCCGTTAGAGATAAACATAGCCAAAATTAGCCAATTTAGTTGATTCCACTGGTCAAATTTAATCATCACCTGATGTTATTACCTGAAGGTCAGTACTTCTTTAAGAAGTTCTTTAAGGAGTGATGTGATTACCTGCTGTAATATCCTAAAGTTCAGTTATTCTTTATTACCTGATAATGAAAGGGATTGTTACAAAATTGAACCAGTTTGTCAAAGATTTGTAAAGATATTATGCATCGTTTTTCTATATGGATACTTTAATCAGCACAGTGAATTTTTAACCATTATGCTTCTAAATAGTATTACCTGACCCCATTTAAATTCTTATCAATCTTTGTAAAAGGTTACTTAACTTCATCCTAATTGTTTGTTAATGACTAACCTAGTTAATTTAATAAACTTCTTACACTCTATCTGGATTCCTCAATCAGTCTGCCTTAGGTAGCCTAAAAAAATCAATGACAAAAAAAATCAACTGATTAAGCAAAGTTAGATTAATAATTAAAACAAACAGATAACATAGATGAATTTTAATCAAAGATCAATCTGAATTAAATTATTAGGTTTATATAAAAAATGTTGATACAAAAGTTGGGGTAGACCGAGCTTGACCCAAATTAGGCTTAATTTGGGGTCTTGTGGACTCCGGCTCTCGCACCAAGTGAAACTTGCTTTAGGACCCTACGCACTAAACAGACACCGTTAGGCTTATTGTGGGTTTGTGACCCACGATTAGACTCCGTCGTGAGAGTAACTAATCGGTTTGAGTATATTAGTGTTTAGGGTATTGTGTGTATCGTACCTTTGTGGAACCGAAGGGGTTCCTTTTATACTCGAGAGAGTCCAGGCTGGGCTCCCTGTTCTTGCGGCCTAAGGAAGAGATAATGACTCGAAATAGCTTGATCTTCATTATCCAACTAAGGTAAATGTATATCCCTTTTCCTTAGGCGAATATAACTATAATATAAGTTATATTCTGTCTGATCCTGTCGCGCTGCGACGAGGACTTGGCTAAGTAATCAGCTGTGACAACCGCGGTTTTGAGGTTCGTCACTTAGTTTTATTTTGTGCTAGTTACGTGTCTTTACGTGTTTATGTGCTAATTGGTGTGTATAGATTGTGGTTTGGATATCGTTTCCGGTACGGGGTACCTTGTGAGTGAAACGATGTGTGATGATTTCATGTTCATGAGCTCACATGGTAGTGACTATGAAATGAGATGGTGTTATTTAGTGGTTTTACGTATACGTATATGTATTATAGAAAATCGTATTTTTATGATTTACGGTTTAGCATTTAGAGGTCTCGGAAGAGGTATTTAGTCATGGGAGTATTTTTCGGGATGGTTTTTAGTCATTTAGGACTTAGTTGTAAAGTTTATTTCAAAATTTAAGAGTTTTTATAAAACTGTATATTTTACGTCTTTTACGGTAACCGCGTAAAAACTGACTAGTTTTACGGTTTTGAGGTTTTGGAGGCTTTAGGAGCTGAAATAAATTAAGGAAAATTAAGGTAATATTAATAAGATATTAATTAATAACAAAATTAAAAAAACAAAATTAGGGGGGGTGTTGGTCGGTTTTGGACGCAAGAAAAGGAAGAGAAAAAGAAAAAAAAAGAAAAAAAAAGAAAAAAAGGAAACAAGTTTTATATTTGGACTAGGATTCTTGTGTACACTATATAATGTTTTATATTAAACCAAAAATCATAAATCCCTGGAGATAATAAAAAATTCGATGGTTTGTAGAGGATTTTTAGGGTTTCATGGGTTTCTTTCATCTTCCATTAATCTTAAGGTAAAGCCTTCAAATCCCTTTTCAATTAAATTGTTTTAATGTTTTTATAATCATCTTATGATGGATTTAGGTTAGGGTTTAAATTAAAAACAGTATATTAATGATATATTAATGATTAAGTAAATTAGGGCTTGTAATTAGTGGAGTTATGGGTAATTAATTAGGTTAATTTAATTAAACCCGTTTTTAAAAACTGGGCAGAATTTAGGGTCAATTGTTTTGATCATATAGGGAGTTCTACAAACTCTTATTTTGCGATACAAGTATCCCTAGAAAGGTAATTGAAGTGGCTTTCAAATGCAAGAAACGAGAACTAAATTGGAGGTCGGGAAGTGGGTCAAAAACAGGTTACAACAGTCGGAGGTCAAAAACAGTTTTGAAATGAGCTTGTTTTCTTTTTATGTTTTGGATTGTTTGGGGTATTTAGGGTTATATTGGGGCTTTCAAATGAACGTGGGAGTTGGTTTACATATTATAGGAAGTATCTGCAATGGGGATAAGAATGTGGGTTAGGGTAAGACCCCCTAATCATAACAAACTTTTTGTATGTTCAAAATCAGTAAAATTCGGATAGACAAAAGTATATATATATATATCGGGGCCTTAAAAGTAGTTTTAAGGTTGGGGCAAATGGGAGGAGTTAGCTAACATATGTAAGGGCACAGGGTTTCCTTTACAAAGGTCATGGGTATGTTTAGGTGGGCGTTTGGCTTATAGTTTGGAGACCTAAAAGTTGGGATTGTTTTGTGTAAAATATGAACGGGATAGTTATCAAACTTAACCAAGTTAAGGACTTGTTAGGGAAGGGTAATGGGGTGTTTAGAGCATATTAATGAGGGTCATATATGGGAGAAGGCTAGATGTCCATCATAGGTTGATGAGCCGTCTTAGTGATTGGTTCATGTTTTGATTATGTGTTTTTGGTTTGTTAGCTTTTTGCTAGTGCGCGGTCTGTTGGAGAAGCTCATCAGGTGAGTTTCATAGTCCCATGTCTACTAATTATTTTGACTTCCAGATGGGATGGAAGAGACACTGTCTTGTTTTTATAAATTATGCTGTGAATGTTTTGTGTTTGGTGATGGACTTGTGCTTACTTACTTGATTAACTGCTAGATGATTCTTGATTGTTTTGTATTTTGACTTGGTACCAAGGGGACGATGACAAGGCGGGGCCTTGGGATTGGTTCATAGGTGTATGGGCACCTATGGGACCATGGTGTTTGGTAAGGCTGGGAGCCTTGGATTTTGGTTTGGTTTGTTATATCTTGGATGTTAGTCGTTAATGCATGTTTGTATCACATTGTTCATATGTACTTGAATTTGGTTATTATTCACAGCTTATGGTTTGTTTTGGCGTTGGAGTATAAACCTATGACTCTCACCAACTTTATGTTGACGTGTTTTAGTGTCTCTTTCAGGTGAGAATGTGGTTAAGCTTGAGGATAGAAGTGGCTAGATTTGGGTGCATTAGGATTGCATTTAGAAGGAGATCCCCGTTCCTTCTTAGTTATTTTATGTGTTTTGAATAAGTGATACTATTGGCATCTATATGTTTGTTTTGGATTATGTTTATTGTTTGTCTTGGGTAAGTGGTAGGACTGTTACCTACTTATCTAGACTCCTGCATTGTTGAGATATTGTCATGACATTTGTGTCACCATTTTATGACATTTCTTATTTCATTTAGTTATCTCTATAGACACGCCATGTTGTGATGATATCCATTCGTCGCGCCCTATATTCCACCATGGTGGGGTGTGACAAAATGGTATCAGAGACAATGGTTATAGAGAATTAGGTTGCCTAGTCGCGTAGCCTAGTCTATAGCTTAAGGGTCCCTGCATATAGGCGTCATAGGAGTATGAGTGCATTCTATAATAATTGATGTGTTTGGATGTTATTTATTGTGATGTTTTGACTAGTATGAATTGAACCACCGTAAGTTCATACTTAGCCACATGTTATTTTCTTTTCGGGTTGTGACTAGTGCGTGTTGAACCATAATCGTCCACGCTAGTCATTGTTGTATTTTGCTTAAATTGTACATTATATTACATAATTTGGTACATGGTAGTTTCTATCTTTTGTTGAGTTATTTTATGTACCTGAGGGATATTATTTTTCTTTTGATGTTTAAGTCATGTTCCCTAAGAATCATGTGGTGGTTCGAGTTACTAGGAGTACATAGGTAGGAAGGATTTTAAGCTGTTTCCACTCTTATGGGCGATATGACTTATAATTGATTATTTTTTCGTTTTGGATTTAGTCTATGCTGTTTTAGCTAGACTATGGATTTCTGTATTCCAAGAGTTTTACTATGTTATTTTAATGGATGGAGTTTTGGACCTTATTGGTTATGTGGTTATGAGCTTATGTGAGTAGATGGATTTATGTGTTATATGTTGTATTGATTCTTATAAGTGTCATCATAGGAGGGAGTGCATTGGGGAAAGGGTAATTGTATAAGTATGGTGGCCAACATAGTTATACAAGTACCACAACTTCAATGGGTTCTCAAGTATGATTGCATGAAAGAGGGTTAGTACATGCTTGTATATGATGAGATGTAGAATTCGGGTATATGTATAATATATGGGCTTTATGCCTTGTTGTGGCATGGTGAGATGGTGATTACTCGTAAAAAAAGAGAGCGTATAAAGCGACTGATTGACTTGACATGTATGATAACGAGTATGTTTGGGGGATTCAATAGGTATACATATACGGATGTATATATACTAGTAGATGTTATGTTATGATTTACGGTCGTTCAGTAGTTATTATAACTTGAACGTACCTAGTGCTCTCTCGTGTTTAAACAATTTATGAGTGCTCGAGTTTGATGGAGTTTCAACGACGTTTTGAATCTTTTGAAGTGTGTCTTGTAGCGTATCCTTTGAGTTTCGTATTTCACGTGTACGTTTTAAAATGGTGTTCTTGGTTTTAAGTCTATTGAAATAACTTGGGATTTCTTTTGAGATAATGAAATCTTTTGTGTTGGGTCTTACATTTCTTTTGGTCGGTATATACTGAAAAAAAGGGGACTTGGAAATCTACTATAGAGTTAGATAGTTGGTTGTATTCGGAAAAAATAAGGGTAAGGTGTTGGAGTCGTGTTTGAAACAAGATGTAACATAAGATTTTTTTTAATCAACACTTATTTATTTCAAATTCTAAAAGACTTTCTTTAAAATAAAGCGAAATAAAATTTCTTTCTACTTACATAGTTTATATAATTGGGTTTAACCGATTCACGTCATTTATCATTATTAATACAAGGTTAAATGGAGTTTATGAAGATTTCACATACAATTATATCTTTCATTTAAAAGGATTACATTAATCACTAAGATTATTCTTTAGTTTAAAAAAAACAACTAGTATAAAACTGTTTTGGTCTTAACTTGTTAAATTTTTAGAGCTTTTGGGTGATTCAAAAGCCAAAAAATTATGTACTCGGAACGTACTTTTCAAATATTCAGAATGGGTGGTCATGGGAGGCCAGTATCCTGGTCAAAATTATTGTACAAGTGTCGGGTTAAGAGTTGAGTTTTGAATAGTAGTTTATTTTTATGATTTGGGATGCACGGGATGCCTAGTCTTTGAGTTGAGTTTTGAGTTCGTCAAGAGGGTTGTTTGTAGATTGTTTGAGTCACATAGATGTGGGGAGGTAGAGAAAAAAAATATATTCTTCTGGAAAAGTCGATCTTGTGCACGGTTTAAATAATATGTCGCGGGGTGTAAGATGTTTTGATTGCCATTAAGTGTTTCTTGGATCATTTTTCTTTGTCATGAGTCATTTGAATTGGTACCTGTTTGAGTTTTCCTTTTGAGTTTTTCGTGGTTTTGACTTGTTTTAACTAGTGCACGTGAAATGTCGTTAGTTATCCATGGGTTGATTCGTTGATCGTATCTAGTGGATTCAGGATGTAGTTTTGGGTTCGTATTGATTGGGAGCGTTGAGGTAGACATATGAAAGACTTGGTCGCGCCTATACGATTAAGTAGGTGGCTCTGAGAGAATGGTCGGAATGCCCTTAGTGGGGATGAAAGAGTTAAAAGTTCGTAGACGAACTAATGTGGTCATGAGGTCTCTTAGGAGTGCCAAGGGAGATGAATAGAGATTTGTATAATGTAAGGATATTGGCACAAGTAACGCGCCATAGAGAGTGTTGGAAGGGGATATAAAACCTCAAAGGTATTTATGATTATTCGTAAGGCACGTAAGTTTTTCGAGAATTTCCTGAAATTTAATAGGTTTGCCTACTATTTTGAGGTAGAACCATGAATAGAGCAAGTAGGAGGAGTGAGAGGAGTTGTAGTTAGTGCCTTTCCAAGGGAATTATTGATGGAACGATTTAAAAACAAGAGTTGTTAGAAATTGCAAGGAATGCAAGATAAAAGTTGAGTTGCTTAGTAGTAGATTGGATGTGGAAAGCGGTTGAGTGGTCGAATGAGATGAAGTATTGGTCTTTTAAAATGCGTGTAGATTTCTGCAAGTAGAACGAGGTAGGAATTTATTCATATTGCCGCTAAGAGAGGGTGCAAGGAGGACGTAGTTGAAACTGCTAAGGATGTTGTATGAACGCTTTGGGTTTACGGTTATGCATTTGGCTTCGCCAAAGCACTAGCGGTTTTCATCGAGTCAATGAACCGAGTGTGCATGAAGGTATATAAACGAGTTGTCATCGGGAGCACCGGCGACATCTTGATCTACTCAAATCTTAGAAGGAGAGTGAGGCGAATTATGAGTTGGTTTTGGAGTTGTTAGGAAAGGGAATTATACGTGAGATTTTCAAGTGTAAGTTTTAGGATTAAGTTACTATGATGAGCAGTTAGAGATGGTGGCATATCATGGAACCAGCAAGGGCGAAGTGAAGAAGGATGAGGAAGCGTTGGGAGGCTAAAGAGGTGGATTGGATAATGAGCAGATCTTGGCATTATCGGAAGGACTGGCTGGACTCGCGAAGCATGACGATACATGGAGCAAGGATTTGGAGGTGTACGAGAACGACCAAGAAGGGCGATTGCTTATACGATGCAGGAACTGAAGATTTGGAAGAACTAGATAAGACTTAGTCAGTGGAGTTGGACTGTTATATCTGCCTAGAATGCTAGAGGCATTTGGGGTACGAGACGTAGAGAATGATCTATACGAATCATGAACGTCTCCAACACATATTTAGTCCTCTTGATTGAACATTTGGAAAAGGTGATGGGTGGGGTTAAGTGATGAAAGAAAATTGCAAGGCCAAGTACCATTTGGGAAAGGCAAGCATGGTTGATGAGACATGGAATAAGAAGAATGAAGTGAAGTTGAGACGAACTTGAACGATATGGATGACGTATTAGGGTGGTTTGGATGAAGGATGTAGGTTGCACGAGTTGAGTTGTCTAAAGCAGAGAACGCGTCAACACGTATGTTGCGTGGCTTGGACAATCATATGGAGAAAAGGGACGTAGACTATACTTCCTAAATAGATAGGAGTAGCTTAGAAAGGGCGATGTAAGGACGAAGTTGGTGAAAGGAATACATAATGGGGTGGAGGATAAGTACGACGAGAGTTGGGTGATAGTCGATAGACTAACTAATTCATCTCATATTTCAAGAGGAATGAGAAATCACGTAGTTGAGAAGTTGGAAGGATTGCGTACGGATGTGATAGAATAGAGGGTTTTGCGTAAAAGTTAGCCTAATATGTATGGAATGCCTTATGAAGGATTATGGCAAGGGAAGAAACGATGGGAAGCATCACATCGTGATGTATGGTAGGAGTTGAGGAAGAAGAAGGAAGTGTGTATAGAAGCGAAGCATGAATGGAATAGGTCGAGATAGGAACTGAAGGTAAAACTTTGGTAGAGCTTAATTAGTAGAATAAAGCACGACGCAGGCTAATACTGTCGTAGTGTGGAAAAGGAAATGGCACTGATCTATACTGATTGCTTGGGAGGCTTAGTATCCATAATCGAATGGATGAGGAGTTATAGGTGTGATGTGCCATAGGGACGAAGGGCTTGGTCTAACTGAGACAAGATGAGGAGCAATATGACCTTGAAGGTAGGACATTGTGTAGGTATAAAGAAAGTGTTGGGTATAAAAAAAATCATGAAGTAAAGTGAGAAAGAAGTGTATAGGTGCTACTATTGAGCTACCCAAATTTAATGGAAGTAGTTGTAGCATGAGTTTGGATGGAAGTTGATATACTAACTGAGATAACCGTCCTTTTGATGATGTGTATAGATCATAAGTTGATTTGGATTGGAAGAACTAATGGATATGTGAAAGACCGTCATAGGTCACTTTGTAAGGAAATTGTAATTTTTAAGTAGTTTGGGATACGGACTAAAGGGAGTTGATGAACATGATTGGATATGAGTATATCCAGCTAACTGGAAAAGGATGGGCAAGTGAGATATTTATACAACCTTAGGAGTTACACTGAGGGCGTGAGTGATTGATTTAGAGGGAGTTAGGAAACTCATTAGCGATGACTGAGTTTTCATATAATGATAGTTATCATACTATAAGTTGGTAAGTGCCATTTGAGGCACTATATGAAAGGATAGGGTGAGTTGTCCCCATTGTGGACTAGAATTGGTAAAAGAGGCTACTAATGTGGTAATGGTGTTTGTGGAAGGGATGAGAGCAACAAGGGAGGCTATGTAGAAAAGGAGGAAACCACTAGAGTTAGTGACAAAGTTATGTGGGAAGTTTCACCCATAGTAACGGGTGGTATGTTTTGGTAAAATGGAAGAGTTGATGTAGAGTTTTGTAGGTCCATTTATGATCTTTGGAAAGATCGGACCAGTAGCTTATGAGCATAGAATTACCTGGGGGGAAATGAGTGGTATACATGTTATATTTCGTGTATTAAGATTTGTAAATGTTGTTTGAGAATGCATATTTGTATGTACGGTTATTCGGGATTTGTGTTAATAAGGGTTTGTGTTATCAAGAGTCATTTGTGAGATTTATTGACTGTGAGGTCAAGAGTTTGGCAATGAATTTAAATGTTGTTGGTTAGTATATGTGGTAATTTGAGACTTGAACTAAAGTTCACGTGGAAATGAGAGGAGTTCTTTTAGAACAAGTATCCTCAGTTGTTTGCTAATGGTATGTTTAATCCTAAGGAGTAAATCTCGGGACGAGATTTCTATTAGGAGGGAGTGATGTGACAACCGCGGTTTTGAGGTTCGTCACTTAGTTTTATTTTGTGCTAGTTACGTGTCTTTACGTGTTTATGTGCAAATTGGTGTGTATAGATTGTGGTTTGGATATCGTTTCCGGTACGGGGTACCTTGTGAGTGAAACGATGTGTGATGATTTCATGTTCATGAGCTCACATGGTAGTGACTATGAAATGAGATGGTGTTATTTAGTGGTTTTACGTATACGTATATGTATTATAGAAAATCGTATTTTTACGATTTACGGTTTAGCATTTAGAGGTCTCGAAAGAGTTATTTAGTCACGGGAGTATTTTTTCGGGATGGTTTTAAGTCATTTAGGACTTAGTTATAAAGTTTATTTCAAAATTTAAGAGTTTTTATAAAACTGTATATTTTACGTCTTTTACGGTAACCGCGTAAAAACTGACTAGTTTTACGGTTTTGAGGTTTTGGAGGCTTTAGGAGCTGAAATAAATTAAGGAAAATTAAGGTAATATTAATAAGATATTAATTAATAACAAAATTAAAAAAACGAAATTAGGGGGGGTGTTGGTCGGTTTTGGACGCAAGAAAAGGAAGAGAAAAAGAAAAAAATGAAAATAATGAAACAAGTTTTATATTTGGACTAGGATTCTTGTGTACACTATATAATGTTTTATATTAAACCAAAAATCATAAAATCCCAGGAGATAATAAAAAAGTCGACGGTTTGTAGAGGATTTTTTGGGTTTCATGGGTTTTTTTCATCTTCCATTAATCTTAAGGTAAAGCCTTCAAATCTCTTTTCAATTAAATTGTTTTAATGTTTTTATAATCATCTTATGATGGATTTAGGTTAGGGTTTAAATTAAAAACAGTATATTAATGATATATTAATGATTAAGTGAATTAGGGCTTGTAATTAATGGAGTTATGGGTAATTAATTAGCTTAATTTATGTAAACCCGTTTTTAAAAACTGGGTAGAATTTAGGGTTAATTGTTTTGATCATATAGGGAGTTCTACAAACTCTTATTTTGCGATCCAAGTATCCCTGTAAAGGTAATTGAAGTGACTTTCCAATGCAAAAAACTAGAACTAAATTTGAGGTCGGGAAGTGGGTCAAAAACAGGTTACAACAGTTGGAGGTCAAAACAGTTTTAAAATCAGCCTGTTTTCTTTTTATGTTTTGGATTGTTTGGGGTACTTAGGGTTACATTGGGGATTTCAAACGAACGTGGGAGTTGGTTTATATACTATTAGAAGTATCTGCATTGGGGATAAGAATGTGGGTTAGGGTAAGACCCCCTAATCATAACAAACTTTTTGTATGTTCAAAATCAGCAAAATCTGGATAGACAAAAGTATATATATATATATATCGGAGCCTTAACAGTAATTTTAAGGTTGGGGCAAATGGGAGGAGTTAGCTAACATATGTAAGGGCATAGGGTTTCCTTTACAAAGGTCATGGGTATGCTTAGGTGGGCTTTTGGCTTATATTTTGGAGACCTAAACGTTGGGACCGTTTTGTGTAAAATATGAACGGGATAGTTATCAAACTTAACCAAGTTAAGGACTTGTTAGGGAAGGGTAATGGGGTGTTTAGAGCATATTAATGAGGGACATATATGGGAGAAGGCTAGATGTCCATCATAGGTTGATGAGCCGTCTTAGTGATTGGTTCATGTTTTGATTATGTGTTTTTGGTTTGTTAGCTTTTTGCTAGTGCGCGGACTTTTGGAGAAGCTCAATCAGGTGAGTTTCATAGTCCCATGTCTATTAATGATTTTGACTTCCAGATGGGATGGAAAAGACACTGTCTTGTTTTTATAAATTATGCTGTGAATGTTTTGTGTTTGGTGATGGACTTGTGCTTACTTACGTGATTAACTGCTAGATGATTCTTGATTGTTTTGTATTTTGACTTGGTACCAAGGGGATGATGACAAGGCGAGGCCTTGGGATTGGTTCATAGGTGTATGGGCGCCTATGGGACCATGGTGTTTGGTAAAGCTGGGAGCCTTGGATTTTGGTTTGGTTTGTTATATCTTGGATGTTAGTCGTTAATGCATGTTTGTATCACATTGTCCATATGTACTTGAATTTGGTTATTATTCACAGCTTATGGTTTGTTTTGGCGTTGGAGTCTAAACCTATGACTCTCACCAACTTTATGTTGACGTGTTTTAGTGTCTCTTTCAGGTGAGAATGTGGTTAAGCTTGAGGATGGAAGTGACTAGATTTTGGTGCATTAGGATTGAATTTATAAGGAGATCCCCGTTCCTTCTTAGTTATTTTATGTGTTTTGAATAAGAGATACTGTTGGCACCTATATGTTTGTTTTGGATTATGTTTATTGTTTGTCTTGGGTAAGTGGTAGGACTGTTACCTACTTATCTAGACTCCTACATTGTTGAGATATTGTCATGACATTTGTGTCACCATTTTATGACATTTCTTATTTCATTTAGTTATCTCTATAGACACGCCATGTTGTGATGATATCCATTCGTCGCGCCCCATATTCCGTCCTGGTGGGGTATGACATCAGCCTCTTGTGCGACAACGGCTTACCGGGCTTTCTAGGCTATGTGCGCACATCGTACAAGTATCCAATCCATTCCTGATGTATGCGGGTAGTACCCGCGAGTCAGACTATCCAGCCCGACTATGGACTATACGTCATCATGTCCCCCTAGTCTAGTGGTCGCAAGTCCAATCCGCGGCTACTAGACTATAATCAAACCAAAACAGTCGCATAGTCCAAGCATAAACACATATTTTAAACATTCCCGCCAAGAAGACAAACATCCCCCCTTTTACCTACCCTCCTTGGTACTCGGGAAAAGCGCTTGCCATGTCATAGTTACCCCTTCATCTTCTACCGTTAGATCTGGCAAGTGAGGGACACGTGGCACACATCTGACCATGAACAATAAAACTAGGAAGCTTATATAAACCCATCACGCCTCCTTTTGACCGTTTACCATCTACAAAACCTTCAAATCACCATTAACGCCTCTATCATTTACCATCATCACCAGATCTCTTATTAAGGTAATCCGCGTGACCACTGTTTTGTTTACACAACACCATGGTGAAACAACTAACCGACATCACGTCAATCTTGACCATTGAGCAGCTAGACGAATTTACCTATGATTTCTACATACCCGTCTACCTACACCCAGAAGTTCCAAACCTACAACATAATATAAGTCAGTTCCTCGCAGGGAAGATAGGATTGTACACCCGTTTCTTCGATTACGCAAACCAGCGTATACCTATGTCGCGCTTTCTCCTGAGCGTGCTACTACACTATGAGACCCACGTTTCCTAACTGCATTGCATAGGGGCAACAAAAATTTCAAAAAACTGCCGCACCCTAGACACAGAACCCACAGTAGACCTCTTCCGTGTCTTTTACCAACGACAATTAGCCAATGGCTGGGTATCCTTCGCTAAGCGAAAGGGCGGTATGCAATGTTTCGATGGAAAGATAGATTCCTTAAGGAACTGGACCGACAAATTCTTCTGGATCGACAAAGCTGCCTTCCCTTTCCACTTTCCCTTATTGACCCCTGACACTGTGAGGAAGGACCCCCTACCTGGCCCCGACTCCTACAATACTGCAGACGCGGGAACCTTGAGCAACAACTGCATTCCCGTGCAACCCTATCGAGAGAGTGTGTTAGTCACTCTTGGCCTAAGCCGCGCAGTCATCTGCGGCGAGCACATGGTACCAATGTTCCGCAGAGAGAGTGGCCAGGGTTAGTGGTCCTTCCCGCCTTTATCCTAACATTCTGTAAGTACCACCGCATATCAAAAGACTAAAATATGTTTTCCTGTTTTCTGTTTGCCTTCTTTCGCAGTTATGGACGTTCTTGACCTTGTCCGTGGTGCCTTTCTCGAAGATTTTCTGGTGTACTCTCGCCCTCAGCAAGAAAATGAAGAGTCACTCCGTGACCGTACGCAGAAAAATACCATGGACTTAGAGGTTGGGGTGCCATCTGCCGCCCAAGAGAGTGAAGATGTTGGCGCAGATCAACCACCGCCCCCTCCACCAGTTCAACAGTTGGGACAACAGCCACCCATACAACAACAACCACCACCCTTTCTCAGCTCCTCCCTATCTTCAGATGATTATACCAGAGACGCCGAAAAAGCCGGGACTGGTTTTGAGGAAGAGGGCATTACTTCTTTAGGAAAAAGACACATAAGGCCCCCATCATCTCCACATAAATCCGCACGCATCGGGGCCGGTCCCTCCTGGACAGGGGTGCGTACAACAGAGGAAGAGTTTGAGAAGAACCTTGCAAAGACCCCTCCACGCACTCCTCCCGCCACCATCAATCTAAGGTAACCATCTTCTTCTATACGGTAGCAGTTAGTCATACATTTTCCCTCATACGCCACTATTTTCTATGCATCTAACCATTACCCTTATGTAGCAGCGACGAACAGGAAAAATCTGCTGATAAAACAAAGACCACGCCCTCCCCTCATAAGGAGACTTCATCAGCGGGGGGAACCTGGTTCGCACAAGATCCTACCTTTGTCCCTGACTGGGAACTTCCTGCATCCTCTGACCTAACGAGTGCTTTTGACTGCGCAAGCTTCTTAGGCAACATCGTGCCACCTGGCCGAGAGGTAGTGCTAGAGGGGATGAGCGATGCTGTCCTGGCCGATGAGGCAAGCTATCTGGTAGCGCAGCAAGTTACATTGACATCGCACCTCAAGAAGAGATATCTGGGGTTGTCTGCCAAACTTCACACTACGGAGGAAAAGCTGAGGCGTGTCACTGAAGAGAAATCCTCCGCTCTTGGCGATATGCAAGAAAAAATAGACCAAGAGGCTGAGAGAGGAAGAAAAGATGTCGCCCTCCTCCATTCCTTAAAAGAAGAAAGGAACAGGCTATCTGCCGCTCTTGATGAAGAGCGTGCCCAACTTCACCAGATAAAGGCCTCCAACCTAGTTGCTATGGGGGCCTTTGAGGAGGGGAAGAATAGGTTCGTTGATGATGTTGACGCTCTGGGTGCTAAGGTAAAGGAAGACGTAAACGGTCTCAGTTGTCAATTGAAGAGGCTGAGTATCGAATTGGATGAGGAACTGTACCCCCGCCCAATGAAAGAGATAGCCGAGAAGCGGTGGCTAGTGTGGCATGGTCTGCGCCTAGCCGTAATGGTTGCTTTGGAAGACCCCACCCTGCAAACCTCATTCCCCAAGTCTGTCATAGCCGCCATCAATGAGGGCACTTCAAGAGGTTTGGTGACAGCGCACAAGGAGAAGCTACTGAACAAAGAACTATCGGAGGTGTCTTTTTATGATCCGAAGGTCGATGCCAAGCTCACCACAGCCATGAAAGAAATGAGTGTGTGTCCGCTGCCCTCTTTTGGCCTAGAGGATAAGGATCATGAAGTTCCCTTTAAAGTTGTAATGGAGGGCCTCACCTTAACGCGCCATAAGGCAGAGGGCGCGAAAGTATTGGCAGACTTCCACCTAAAACCATCCCTGAAGTAGTTGACCATACTAGTATTCACACATCCCAATGATGTTCTTGATCCCTTCAAGATTGAGAAGGAAGTGCCACTATCTAAGGTCCTTGCAACGCACGAGAGCAGTGCTGCTACCAAGAAAGCCCTGCTGAACATAGAAGCAGCGCCCTCCGTTGGTGCGACCCATCTTTCTCCTTCCATCCCTGTGTTGCCATTGCCATTGCTTGAGAGGGATTCGCGCCTGCTGGACCGGATGGGAAAAAGTCTGAAGGATCACCGCACTACTGCTTACTGCCCTCTTTTGCTAAAACTGAAAAGATCCTCCTCTAAGACCCATCTGCTCTCCAATCGCCTTAGAAATTTGTAAATATATGTTGTATTTGTTATCCACGAATGTTTGCTTTTGTAATAAACACTATCCCTTTTTTGTTATGAAAAGTATATTTAATGTTTATAGCGCAATTTTGCATAATAAGCTAATGTAAACTTATAAATGGTCCATATGGGTTTGAGAAGCTCATTACGTGCGGTATACCGCTACTACCATAAGGACGGCCAGGTGAGGCTGACCCATTGTTAGGTGCGCACAAGTGTGGCTTAACAGTCTCAGAGTTTACTGGCTGCATAACTTGCTACGACGTCATTATAACAAGGGGCCTAACAAGGATACACGATCCATTATCGAAGGGGGTGCATGCCTCTTACTCGACGAGTCTAATTAGTAGGGTAGGCTCATTCCTCTTATTTCTCCTTGAAACGTTGTGCACGCGTGCGCCAATAGGCAATATATAATAAGAAAAAAGTATGTATGACATAAAAAAAATTAGAATGCGTCGTGGAACTAGCTAGGGACCACGACTATTTTATTAATACTTGCAAGATTTAAAATACATAAAATAAAAGGAAAAACAATACATTCACTTAAGAGGTTTGCCCTTAAAGGTAGCACTTCTTTAGATGGCATATGTTCCAAGGTCTTTGTAGGTCGCGACCATCCATATCGCGTAGCCGGTACGCACCATTTCCAAGTGCATCTGTCACTATGTAGGGTCCCTCCCATTTTGTTCCAAGTTTCCCTGTATTCTCAGCGCGACTAGCCGCGTTTGAGCGATACACAAAGTCACCTGGTCTGAAGGAGGTCTTGCGCACCCTAGCATCATAGTAGCCTTTTATCTTTGCTTTTGACTTAGCTTCGCGGATTGCTTCTAACTCTCGTCACTCATCGATTATGTTTAGGTTCAATCGTAGCTCATCGTCGTTAGTAACCATGTCTACCTTCGATGTGCGGAGTGTTTGTAGTCCGATCTTAGTTGAAATGACTGCCTTTGTACCATATGTTAGGGAGAAAGGGATATCACATGTAGCTGTCTTAATCATCGTGCGATGTGCCCACAAAACATACGACAACTCATCGACCCACTTCTTATTATGCTCCCCCAACCGTGCTTTTATCCCATCCCCCAAACTCCTGTTTGCTCTCTTCACAAGTCCATTCATTTGTGGGTGGGCGACCGATGCGAACCGTTGATGTATCCCATTCTTCGCGCACCAGTCCTTGAATGGGTTCTCTGTGAACTTCTTTCCACTATCAAAGACTATTTCCCTAGGCAGTCTGAAACGACATACTATGTTGTCCCATACGAACCTTTTCAGCTGATTCCCCGTGATCGTTGCGACTGCCTGTGCCTCAATCCATCTTGTGAAGTAATCCATCGCGACTATGAGGAACTTAACTCCCACCGCAGATACGGGAAAGGGTCCGCGATATTGATTCCCTATTTGAAGAATGGCCAAGGGGAGGTAATCGGCGTGAGCTCCTCTTGAGGCTGCCTAGGTACTGGCCTGTGCACCTGGCAGTCATTGCATTTATTAATGAGTGTCTGCGCGTCTGTATGCATAGTTGGCCAGTAGTACCCGCTGCGCAACGTTGTTGCCACCACGGACCTTGGTCCTGCGTGCATTCCGCATGACCCCTCGTGGATTTCGCTAATGATGTATTGCGCCTGTCGTGACCCTACGCATCTTAACCATGGCTGGAGAAATGATCGCTTGTAAAGAACCCCATCTCTGACTTCAAATTGCCTCGAACGTCTTCGCACTCGCCGTGACTCATTTTTGTCATGCGGGAGTGATTCATTCGTCAAATAATCCATAATCAGCGTCATCCATGTAGGGCCTTCTTCCTCTACGAGCGACGTGACCTCTTGCTCTTTGATTGACTTGTCCTTGAGGATTTCCACCAGGACTTGTTTTGATAATTGCGCAAAACTGGTGGACGCAATCTTGCTAAGTGCGTCTACTTTCTTGTTCTCTCCCCTGGGTACTTGGCTTATTTGGAACCTATTGAACCCCTCGATCAGTGCTTTGGATTTTTGTAAGTACTGCACCATATTATCTTCTTTGGCTTCATAATCGCCAAGTATATGGTTTGCTACCAGTCGAGAATCTACATTTGCTTCGAGATTGTGCACACTCATTCTTGCTGCAATTACTAGCCTTGCTATCAGCGCCTCATACTCTGCCTCATTATTTATGGCTGTGAATTCAAAGCGTAATGCGTATGTGAACTCCATTCCTTCTGGATTGGTGAGTATGAGTCCCGCGCCTGATCCATCAGTGCAAGATGACCCATCTGTGAACAAGACCCACGGTTCTTGGTCTTCTTCCTTTTGACCTAGCCCCTGAGCGCCTTTTTTTGGCTTTTCAATGATAAAATCCGCCAGAATTTGCCCCTTTACGGCATTGCGTGGTCTGTAGGTAACATTGTGTTCCCCTAGTAGAACACTCCACTTTTGGAACCTGCCTGTGACATCTGGTTTTGAGATCACCTGCTTTATGAGTTGATCCGTTATCACCACTATTGGGTGCGCTTGGAAATATCTTCGCATCCTCTTTGCTGCAAACACTAGCGCGAGCACTAATTTGTCTTTTGGGGTATAATTTAGCTCCGAGCTTTGTAACGCTCTACTTATGAAGTACACCGGTGTTCGCACATTTTCCCTATCAGTCATTAGCACCGCGCTGATCGCTCCATGCATTGTGGACAAATATATTACCAGCTCTTCTTTAGGTCGTGGCGCGACTAACATAGGGAGCGAAGCTAAATGCACTTTTAATTCCTCGAAGGCCTTTTCTGCTTCCTTCGTCCAATTGAAGTCCCCTTTCTTAATGCACTTTTTAAGCGTTTTAAATAAGGGGAGCGTCTTCTCTGCTGATTTAGACAGGAACCTGTTCAGTCCCGCAAGCTTCCTATTTAGCGGCTGCACTTCCTTTTTTGTTTTTGGGCTCTAGAGTTGAATGACCGTGATGAGACAGCTTTTATACATAGTCTCATCGTCCAAAATGGGCTCTAAGTGCATAAAATATCATGAAATATGCCAAATATATGTTTGTGTTTGTTACATGTGTATTTTAGGTACGTATATTGAGAAAATGACAAAAGATCACAAGAAACAAGCAAAAAACGAACACGGGAAACGAAGCCGCACAATGAACCAAGCCCTAATGGTGATTTTCCAAGAATAACCCTTGAAGAATTGAAGATTGTACAAGAAGGATCCTCCAATATTGAAGAATTGACACTTTAAACCCTTGTTTATTCATAATTACAAGTTTGGTCCTTAAAGTTTGTCAAATTTACAAAAAGGGCCCTCCACTTTGAAGAATTGGCAAGAATGGTCCCTCAAAAATGAAGAAATGTCAATATTAGTCCTCCAAGAAGTCAATCATACAAGTCAAGACCATAAAGTTTGAAGAAAATACCAAAACAACCCTTCAAGTATCAAGAAATGGCAAGAAATACCCCTGAATTTACCTTTGTAAAAGTTTTGGGGCAAAAGTCTAAAAAATGAAACTTCAATAACAAAGGGATTCGGATTTTGTGCTATTAAACATGAAGTGAAAGGAGCATGAAAGATGAGGGGAGTAAACTGCCAAGACAACAAAGTTACCTAGGCCAACCATATGCTAACACGTGCCCCACTCACCCTCTCAACCAAACAAAACCCTCCCTTTTGCCAAGTCACACCCCACTCACACCAGATTTAACTAACCACTAATTAATATTAATTTTTGAGCGGTTAACACTTTTTAAACATTAATCCGGATCAAACACCATGTTCTTGGTATTCTTATCAAAATTGGGTATTTCTTAATCCCATGTAATTAAGCCCTATAAACTTCCAGAACTATGATTAGGGTGACACTAAACATATCCCAAACCTTAAACACTTGCCACCTCACTCCCACAACTCACATGATACTCACCTTGTCTCACTTTTGGGGAAGAAGCCAAAACAGTGACAACCATCCAACGGCCCATATTTTTGCTTCTAACTTAAGCTCATTGTGAGCCTTAGATCAAATTCCAACAGCTCACATGTCCACAAACTGCCAAGAAAACATCACATGTTCAAGAGAATTCAAAAATCACAAGGGGCAATTCAGGGACTTCACAGCATTAGGGTTTATGTTTTTATGCTTTCTTAGTATCCATTGTAGCCTATATAAGGCATATGACTTGCTACAATTTTTCTTTGCTCTTGGTTTTTTCTTTATCACAAATCTATAAATCCTCTTTTCATTTTAATGAGAAAGTGTTTGATGTTGTTGATAAAATCCAAGTGCCAATCTTATTACTTGCTTGTTACTGATATATGTTTGTGTTGTTTGAATCTTAAAACCTGTTTTTAAACCTTGTGCAAGAAATTGCCAAGTTTTCTCAAAAACTTGATATTTTGCTAAGTCTTTGGTACATTCTTGGAATTTCTGGATTACAAGTGATCTAAACACCTTGATAAGAAGATTATCAAGGTGTTGGGAGCTTGTGGTTTGGGGATAATCAAGAAGTGGGTACAAAGGTTGCATTAATCAAGATTTTTCATCTTTCTATTTTATATATTTGTGATCTAACCTTGTTGATTCTTAGCAGGGTTGTTGTGGAAGCTTGTGCCTTGTTTTGCTAGGCACATCAGCTCAAAAATTCGTGAGTGTGGATGTACATTCATGAGGTTTGAGCCCTTTTACCCAAAATCTATCAAAAATACTTGATTTTTGTGATTTTGAGTTCTGCTATTGTACTTGTTGTTTCTGTGGCTTAAAATTGCTTGATGTTGCATGATAATGATGTTATTGTGTTAGATTGGGCTTGGGATAAACTAAATCACACATTTACTTTGTTAATCTTGGATTGAAAAAGTTTAAGGGGTGATTGGGTTAACCTGTTTAAGCTTACAAATTGGATTTGAGTTATTGTTTGTTGTTTATTTGTGATGGTATGTGATATATACTTGGTTGTATGCTATTTGCTGCAAGTTCTTGGCTTTTGAACATCAAATTCTTAATTATGCTATAAAAAGTTGAAATCTGCTTGTTTTGACCTAAGACTTTGGTAACACTTAGTTTGTATGCATGCTTAGGGATAACAAGTGATTAAACATAGTTATTATAACCTGTTAAGAAGATTTGAGGGTTTGAATCTGGTCTTGTGGTCAAGTATATCAGCAAAGTGTGTAAACTGCTTGTTCTTGTTCATCAGTAACATTTAAGTGCTTGAATCTTGATCTTAACTTTGAATCAGTGCATGAAACTAGTTTATTTGTGTTCATTTGAATTATTTGTATCTTGTGTATGCATTTGGTGAAGTTTGGCTGGCTTATTCTTGCTTAATTTGCTTATTGGTTGAAAACTGCTTATTGTTCATGTCTGGTGCATGTCTGTGGATCTTTTGATTAATCTGTGCTAATTGGCTTGTTGTAATTGTGATATTATTGTTGTTATTGACTCCTTGTGATCCACTGATTACTTGGGTGCCTTTGCTTAACTTGAATCCAACAAAAAGTCACATAAGACAAAAAGTCAAGAAAGTCAAGCAATGGGAACTCCTTTCCCATGTTGCTAGCCACTGCTAGTGTTATTTGGTCATCAGCTTAATCATAAGCTATTCTAGCTTATTGGGACTTGCAACAACTTATTTTTTGTAATAGATCTTCCTTATTTGACCCATTGACTTGATCTGGAGCATATTAGGGTTTGACTTTTAAGTTTGACTAGAAAACCAAACAATTTGACTTTTACATAAGTGCTTATTTGCTTATTCTAGCTTATTCAGTGTGCTTATTGGAAAACTTTTTGATTATTTTGCTTAATTAAGTCATTTAAAACCTTTTGCAACTTGAATCAGCACTTGAGGTAGCCTAGACCTCAAAACGACTATTTTGTCATTTTCTGTAGAGAGCTTTCGCTTATTTCAGGCTTATTTCTTAGGCTTTTTTTCAAATTTATTTTCACAGATCTCTTTGGTATCCCAAAAGAAGCTTGTGTGTCAAATTATAGCTTATGTCATTAGCTTATGGCTTAATGGGCCCAAAAGCCCATTAAGAATAAGCTGTTGACTTATTAAGCTGTGATAAGCACATTTTCAGCTTTTGGGCCTTCAGAGTTTTGTGTTTAAAATCAAATTTTGAGTCAGATAGGAAGTTTTGGGCTTAATTGGACAACTGTTTGCTTATTGGGCCAAAAAGCCCAATATAGTGGACTGTTTTTGATTTAGGCCCATTTTAAGGCCCATTAGGGGTATTTTGGTAATCTCAAGTTCATTTCTGTGTTTATTAGGTTAAAATAAAATAGTTTGCAACTTTTTAGATTTTTTATAAATTTTGGATTTTTAATATTATTTTATTATTATTTTATTATTAAAAATTAAATTTTAGATTTTTGTAAGTTTTTCATTTTTCCTAGTTCAAATACATTAAGTTAGGAATTTTAAAATTTTTTAGATTAATTTTATTGTCATTAGATTAATTTTTAGAATTATTTTAAGTTTTATTAGTTGTTAATCATTTTTAAATAGTTTTAATTAATTTTAAAATTTTCAAAAATAGTTTTTAATTTAGTTAAGTTACTTTAGAGGTTTACAAGTTAAAAAATCTCATTTTGGGCTTTTTGTTAATTAAATTGATTTTTTGGGGCTTTAATTAACATTAAAAAATTAATATTTAATTAAATAAAAGGTTTGAGTGATTTTTGATTTTTTTTAACTCTAATTACATTTTTGTGGATTTATTGCAATTTTCTAGGAATTTTTAGAGTAATTTTTAAATTTAGTCACTTTTTACGGTTTTACGTGCACGACTTTTCGTCTTAGTTTAATTCATAATCGTAACCGTCATTCTTTTCTATTCTCTTTTCTATTTTTATTTTCTCATCAATATAATCACAAACACTTAATCAATTCTTAACACAATACACAAGCCTCCTTGAGAACGATCCCCGCTTTTGGGTCATTTACTTGTGGTTTTCCTAAATCACTTGTTAATACTTGCCCTAATTACCTTGTTTTCTTAAACAAGTGTAAAATTACCACTGTCATTTTGGCGCTGCTTCCGGGGAGGCGTGTTGTGTTTTGATTTGAACAATTATTGTTTTTATAGTAGCCATAATTAGGGGTGTGATTCGGGTTGACCCGGTCGGGTTCGGGTCAACTCGGGTCGGGTCAAGTCGGGTCAAGGGTAAAAAAATATATAACCGGAACCCGAGCCTAATTAGAACTCGGGTCACTCGGGTTCGGGTCAATTCGGGTCGGGTCAACTCGTGTCGGGTCAACTCGGGTTTGGGTCAACCCGAGTTTAAGGAAAATGTGTAAAAAGTGGCTAAATTAAGTACTAATACAATGTAAAAAATGTAATTTTAGTCGGGTCACGTCGGGTTCGGGTCAAGTCGGGTCGGGTCAAGTCGGGTCAAGGGTAAAAAATATATAACCCGAACCCGAGCCAATTAGAACTCGGGTCAATTCGGGTCAACCCAAATTGACCCGAATACACTTTGTGACCCGAGTGACCCGACCCGAATATGATTATTCTGGTTCGGGTTCGGGTCGGGTTCGGGTCGGGTCAACGTTTTCGACACCCCTAGCCATAATAGTTATTTGTATTAATAGCACTCTACTTATACGTATTATCGGTTTTCGTTTTTGTGTGAATATTACTATATTGTATACGTAGAACAATAAATTCACAAGTACTCCAAAAGTGTGAAAACAAAACCTTGATTGGGAGGTCATTACTCAATCATTGTATTCGAATCTCAAACAAGAAAAAAAGGCAAAATAGATAATTACTTTCGTAAAGCTTAATTGTGACAAACACAAACTATAAGGTGGGTATAAGGCGTGTATTATAAAATATACCCTAAGAAAAAAGGCTCTTAAGTGCTTCGCGCCGCCTCGTTTCCCCGCTTGCTTGTGCGTGTTTAGATAAAAAGGGCTAATCGAGGGTTTGCCAACCAAAGTATTATCTAAGTGTCATATATATTTTCTTGGTTTCATTTGATTAAACCCTCTTGAACGTTTTGGTGTTCCACCAACGTTCTAAAGTCATCGAAGGCGTTCACTTCACGTGATCGTTTTCATTCCTTGAGGCTCCTTTAATCAAGAGATTTGATTTGAGGAGAGATTTGTAGATTTTTGTCTACTTAATACATTCACCAAAATCCAAAAAGGGTAAAAACAATCAAAAACCACAAAAAAATTGGAAAAATTAAAAACACCAAAAAGAATCTTCTTTGCTCATCCCCACGTTGTACGGGACGTTTATGCTTACTCGTAATCAAGCAAGACGTGCACGTAAACGAAAAAACCGAAAGGAGACCACACCTAATCTTTCTAGTGAGGAGTCTCCTATTGACGAACCTATCGTAGAAGAAGAACCAACCATGGCGAATCGAACTATGATGGAGTTACTTCAAGCACCCACCGAGGGTTATGGAGAGGCTATTGTGATTCCCGCCATCCTTGCGGAGAATTTTGAAGTGAAAACGGGTTTGTTGTCGATGATCCAAAACAACAAATTCCATGGTGATGAAAAGGACAACCCGCACAACCATATCCGCCAATTCAATCGTCTTACCGCCACTTGAAAATTTAAGGATGTTGCTAATGATTCGATTAAGATGATGCTTTTTCCGTATTCCTTAGTGGGGCCCGCTAAAATTTGGTTAGAGAAAGAGCCACCTACTTTTATATTGACGTGGAAGGATCTTGTTTCAAAATTTGTGAACCAATTTTTCCCGCCCTCTAAGACTACGCATTTGAAAAACGGGATTTCAAAATTTTCACAAGAATTTCATGAGAGTTTCTACGGCTTGGAATCGGTTTAAGGAAATGTTACATGAGTGTCCTCATCACGGTTTTTCCGACTTGCATCAAATTGACACGTTTTACAATGGATTGAATGATCATGAGAGGGATTATCTTAATGCCGCCGCGGGTGGTAATTTTTTGTGTAAAACGGTTGAGGAAGCGTTGTTGATTATTGAGAATAGATCTAAGGTGTATAGTCCTCGTAACACATCGAGTGTTCGTAAGGCTTCATCTTCGGCTTCACCTTCATTGTCCAATACCATCGATGCTTTCCAAATTGAGGCGAATTTGGAAAACAAAATCTTTGATAAGCTTAAAGGTCTTTTAATTGAATTCAAAGTTGGTGAACAAAGTGCTCCCGCTACGGCTAAACCAGTTGAGGTTTCTTGCATGTATTGTGGTAGAGGTCATGATTTCTCTGAGTGCATTACCAATGGTGGTAACACTTCGAGTGCCTACGCGGCCACGGGAACTTACAACCAAAACGGTCAAGTTACCCGCTCTAATCAAATGACTCCATCGGGTTTTGCTCCCAATCAAAATGCTAACAACAACTATCGAAACAATCAAGTTGGTTTCAAAAACAATTACAAAGGGAACAACTATGGGAATCAAGGGGCTAATAACAATCAAGTTTCAAACAAAAACCAAAATAATGATTTTCAAAACAACAACAATGGTTTGCAAACTTTGAAAGATCTTCCAAATGAATTTGTTGAATACGCAAATGGAAATAATGCTAGGTTTGATAATATTCAAAGAGAGATCATTAGCCTAAGATCCGAGTATAAGAATGACTTGAAAAAGGAGTTGAAAAATGAGTTAGCAAATGAGCTTAAGATCCATACAAACAAAATGGAGGGAAATGTAACTAGGTTACAAAAAAACCAACAAAAAATGGAACAAGGGCAACATGAAATAAAACAAGAGATGCTTAAGGCCGATAAGAGGCAATCTATGTTTGAGGATAAAATTTCATCCATGTTTGAGGCTATAATGTGTAAACCATCTTTGAGTAGTCTTCCTAGTAACACCATATCTAACCTAAGGGAGAGATGAAAGTGATTACCACACGAAGTGGTAAGACACTTAAGGAACCGACTCCTCAACCAATTACTCCAACGGTGGAGGAAATTGAGGAAGAACCCGAGGTGGTGGTCGAAAAGGAGCATGTCCTAATCCTACGAAGTACCGCTCATGCCACACCTACGGTTGACCCATTACCACATTTGGAACCCGAGATTCCAAAGGCTATGCCTATGCCTCAACCCACACCACCTTTGCCCTATCCATCGAGACTTAGAAAGGAGAAACGTCAAGAGAGCGACAATTACCAATTTGAGCTTTTTATGAAAATGTTTCGTGACGTGCATTTTAATGTGAGTTTTGCCGATGCTTTGGTCATGATGCCTCGATTTGCCGCTAACTTCAAGAGTATGTTGAACAACAAGGAGAAATTGCAACAATTGTCTAGTTGTTCATCGGTTTATCTTAACCGCATACCTTAAAAAGTCAGTGATCCCGGTAAATTCTTGATTCCATATGCAATCCAAGATATGGAAGAATGTTATGTCTTGGCCGATCTTGGTGCTAGTATTAACTTGATGCTACTTGCAATCTTTAAGTCGCTCAGTCTTCCTAATCTTACTCCTTCACTAATGTCTATCAAATTGGCCGATCATTCCACGATTCCCGCATGTGGATTGGCCGAAGATGTTTTTGTGAAAGTGGGAAAGTTCTATTATCCGGTAGACTTTATCGTTGCCGATATTCCCACGGATCCTCAAGTTCCTCTTATTTTAGGTCGTTCATTTTTAGATACGTCTATGGCATTGATTGATGTACATGCTAGAAAGATCACCTTACGTTTCAACGACGAGGAACTTGTTATAAACGCAACTCAAAATTCTCCAATTTCTCATGTTTTATGTCGCGACCAATAACCTCGTTGATATGATCGACATTGTTTGCGAGGAATTTTCACAAGAAGTTCTAGGTTTTGGTGATGATGAAAATAGTGGCAATCCCACTATGCTTGATCCCATTCTTGATAATTCGACACCAACCTTCACTCCATTTGAAGGTGGTGGTTTTACGTTGGAAGAATTTGATGTTCCACGTACTTGTGACGAAGACCTCGACAACGATGAGGACTTCTCAATTATCAAGGATTTTCTTAACGATTTCCCATTTCCTCCACCTGAGGAGGTTATGAGTATCGAGCCCAAATATTCAATTGAGGAACCACCAATCCTCGAGTTGAAAGATTTACCTCCCCATCTTGAATATGTATTTTTGGAGGAGGACGACAAGTTGCCGGTTATTATTGCGAAAGATCTTTCGAATGATGAAAAAACCGCACTTGTAGATGTTCTAAAGGATCACAAAGGGGCAATTGCGTGGAAATTATCCGACATTAAGGGGATCGATCCCAAATTTTGTACCCACAAAATCTTAATGGAGGAAGGCTACAAACCTGCAATCCAATGTCAAAGGAGGGTGAACCCTAAAATTCACGACATCATCAAAAGGAGGTCCTTAAACTCCTTGACGCGGGAATGATTTACCCTATTTCCGATAGCCCTTGGGTGAGTCCTATTCATTGTATCCCTAAGAATGGAGGAATGACCGTTGTGCCAAAGGATGCCAACGAGTTAATTCCAACTCGACTCGTGACCGGTTGGAGGGTGTGTATCGACTATCGTAAGTTGAATGACGCCACTCGTAAAGACCATTTTCCTTTGCCCTTCATGGACCAAATGTTGGAGCGTCTTGCGGGAAACGATTTCTATTGCTTTTTAGATGGTTTTTCCGGTTACTTCCAAATCCCCATCGATCCTCGTGATCAAGAAAAAACTACGTTTACGTGTCCATATGGAATGTTTGCTTATCGTAGAATACCATTCGGACTTTGCAATGCACCGGGAACCTTTCAAAGGTGCATGATGGCTATTTTTCATGATATGATCGAGAAGACAATGGAAGTCTTTATGGATGATTTTTCCGTGTTTGGTTGTTCGTTCACTTCGTGTTTGTCGAATCTTGAGAGAATGTTGAAGCATTGTGAGGAAACCAACCTTGTGCTTAATTGGGAAAAATGTCATTTTATGGTTAAGGAAGGAATCGTCTTAGGGCACAAGGTTTCGAAAGCGGGGATTGAGGTAGATAAAGCTAAGGTAGACGTCATCGCCAAATTACCTCATCCCAAAACCGTTAAGGGAGTTAGGAGTTTCCTAGGCCACGTGGGCTTTTATCGACGATTCATCAAGGATTTTTCAAAGATTTCTCGACCTATTACACATCTCCTCAAAAAAGATGCTCCTTTTGTCTTTAACAAAGATTGTGTACGAGCCTTTGAAATCCTTAATAGGAAACTTACCGAAGCTCCCATTCTTGTTGCTCCCAATTGGAACCTCCCCTTTGAGCTCATGTGTGATGCTAGTGACTACGCTATTGGGGCCGTATTGGGGCAACGTCATGAAAAGCACTTCTTGCCTATCCACTATGCTAGCAAGACGATGACCGAGGCTCAACTTAAATACACTACAACGGAAAAGGAATTCCTTGCCGTGGTGTATGCTTTTGAGAAATTCTGACCTTACCTCGTCTTGACTCGATACATAGTGTATACGGATCATTAGGCTATCAAGTATCTCATGGCTAAACAAGATGCAAAGCCGAGATTACTTCGTTGGATTCTCCTCCTACAAGAATTTGATGTCGAAATCCGTGACAAAAAAGGAGCCGAGAATCTAGCGGTCGATCATCTTTCTCGTTTGGAAGATCCTCACCAAAGTGTTTACGAGCCAAAGGAAATCACCGAAACATTTCCTCTCGAGACACTTGGCGTAGTGAATTCTAAGCTTGATTCATCTACCCCATGGTTTGCGGACATCGCAAATTACCATGCGGGGAACTTCATCATTAAGGGTATGACGCCTCAATAAAAACGAAAATTCTTTCGTGACGTCAAGTTCTACTTTTGGAACGACCCTTACTTGTTTCGAACTTGTGCGGATCAAATTATTCGACGTTGTGTGTTTGGCACCGAAGCTTCTAATATCCTTAGAGCTTTCCATGAGGGACCCACGGGTGGTCACCATAGTGCTAATCTCACGGCTAAGAAGGTCTTTGATGCTGGTTTCTTTTGGCCTACTATTTACCGAGATGCACATGCACTTGTGAAGTCATGTGACTCATGCCAACGACAATGAAAAGCCTCACAAAACGATGAAATGCCACAAAATATCATCCAAGTGTGTGAGATCTTTGACGTTTGGGGAATTGATTTTATGGGGCCGTTCCCATCATCTCGTGGTAATAAGTATATCCTTGTCGTCGTTGACTACCTATCTAAGTGAGTGGAAGCTAAGGCTTTGCCCACGAACAATGCTCGTGTGGTAGTCAAGTTTTTGAAAAGCTTGTTTTCTCGGTTTGGAACCTCTCGTGCGATCATAAGCGATCGTGGAACCTATTTTTGTAACGACTAATTCGAAAGGGTCCTAAGGAAATATGGGGTTACACATCATCTTTCTACGGCTTATCACCCACAAACGAGTGGGCAAGTCGAGGTTTCAAACCGAGCGTTGAAGAGGATCTTGGAGATGCTTTATGGGCCTTTCGGACCGCTCATAAGACGCCCATCGGGTGCACTCCTTATGAACTTGTGTATGGGAAGAATTGTCACTTGCCAATTGAACTTGAACACAAAGCTTATTGGGCCCTTAAGCATTGCAATGATGATATTGAAACCGCGGGAAAACACCTGAAAATGCAATTGAATGAATTGGATGAATTGAGAGACATTTCTTGTGAAAATTCATTGATTTATAAAGAAAAAACTAAAAAGTTTCATGACTCAAAAATTAAAAACCGGGTTTTTTTTCATTGGAGATCAAGTGCTGCTTTTTAACTCACGTTTGAAAATATTTTTTGGCAAAATTTGAAATCCCGTTGGTTCGGTCCATTCACCGTTACCCAAGTTTTTCCTTATGGGACCATCGAGCTAGCTCAAAATGATGGCCCCAATTTCAAGGTGAATGGACATAGGTTGAAGCATTACTTTGGTGGGGAAGTTCCATCCTTGAACTACCTCGACCAAATCACCTTCCCCAATGATAATTAGTATTGAGGGGATCGATTTGAGCTCATGACTCGGTAATCAAAAACGAGGTGCCTCGTGGGGGAGTCCCATGCTTATCCCATGTATTTATTATCGCTTTCTAATGTAGTAACGTGAGGGGATTTGTGCCCTTCCAACCTTTGTTCCATGGTTGTTTGTGATATGTGGTTTTTAGATGATCATGATCTTCACGATTGGACCTCTCGTGTTCGTTTTATGGGAGCACTCGATCGTTTACTTTGAAGAATTTCTCAATATCCATGATATATCCTTATATGTTCTAACCTTAGCTTTATAGCACACTTCATAAACGGCTTTAAATTTAACAATTACACCCTTTCCATGCTAGATTATGCATTCGACTACGTCTCTAGTATGGGGGTTTCCAACCCTTAGACTCGAAACATTGAGGACAATGTTTAACTTTAGTATCGGGGAGGTGAATAGATACTTGCCTTGCCAAACCTTCACGCTTTCCAAAGTTTATCTTTTTGTTTATCGTATTGTTACAAAATAAGGCTAAAAAGGGCCAAATTTTAATTTTTTTTCTCATGTTTTATAAGTGTTTGAAGACACGAACGTAGATTTTCCGATGGCGAGAATAAGAGTAACTTTTTACTCGACCGTGCGTGTTGAGTACTTAGCTTTGATTCCTTAACTTTATATTAGGCTAAGTCTCTAAAATGAGGACGAGAAATGATAGAGTTAATTATAAGTTACTATGCTAAACATAGAGTACTCGTATTCTTTCAAAAAATCATGTGTTCTTGTTGTTTGCTTATTCTCTCTTCGCTTGTAAATATATTTTGCTTAATAAGTATTGGCTTAGCGGTTTAGTCTTGATTGTTGGTTTCTAGTCTTTTCTAGTAGCTTCCATGTAATTAAATTGGGAAGACATTAAGGTATCACCAGCGTCACGGTTTTGAAGTATTGGCAACCCGAATAATCGAAAGCTTCACCTAATAATAAGATTTCAAGTGCTCACCTAAATTAAGCAAACAATTTGAAGCTCACAAGGCCGAAAAATCTATGCGAAATTGAAAGTGAATCAAGCCTTAATCTTTGAAGCTTTAAAGATCCAAAATTCGCTTTTAGCGTGAGGATATACGTCTTTGGCCATAATAAACACCTCATGGCGAGGTTAAATAAAAGGAAAGGCAAGACCGAAGTCATAATAAAAGCTTCATGGCGAAGTTGAATAAAAGATGGAGGTAAACCTATGATAATAAGGCCCATCCGTTGGGGGGCGTATAAATGTCTTGGTAATAAGACTCATGTTCAAAACCGTTATAAAACCGTGTTTATCGATCCTTCTTGTTAACTTAATTTTTTGACATCATTGTCTATTGGGGGGGGTTATTAATTCGATGGTCTTGGTTACACCGTTATGACCCTACTTTTAGACCTAAATCTCTATCATCGCATAAGTAAAAAATGTATCCTCGTGAACATTCAAGACAAAAATAAAATATAAGAGATAAAACTTAGGAAAATGGGAGGATAAGTACGTGATTAGGGCATATGAGTAGTGTTAGCATTACTAACTTATAATGACAATGATCTCGTTGCACGCTTGGCATAGAATTAGGTTGAAAATCGAGGACGACAAAATTATTTCTAACGAAGCATTCATGTGTTCTTGTTCTATGAACCTAAACGTCCCATTTTGCGATGAAAATCATACATTATGTCTAAAACGCAAGTAGTAGCAATAGTAGTAGTGTAGCTAGTTTATCATTCAATAAAAGTACATAAAAATGAATTTTGGAGATGCGACGATACTTTATTCTAGCATTGCGTGAGGGCACGACAATGGTTTAGTATGGGGGAGTGATGAGACTGCTTTTATACATAGTCTCATCATCCAAAATGGGCTCTAAATGCATAAAATATCATGAAATATTCCAAATATATGCTTGTGTTTGTTACATGTGTATTTTAGGTACGGATATTGAGAAAATGACAAAAGATCACAAGAAACAAGCAAAAAACGAACACGTGAAACGAAGCCGCACAATGAACCAAGCCATAATGGTGATTTTACAAGAATAACCCTTGAAGAATTGAAGATTTTACAAGAAGGGTCCCCCAATATTGAAGAATTGACACTTTAAACCCTTGTTTATTCATAATTACAAGTTTGGTCCTTAAAGTTTGTCAAATTTACAAAAAGGGCCCTCCACTTTGAAGAATTGGCAAGAATGGTCCCTTAAAAATGAAGAATTGTCAATATTAGTCCTCCAAGAAGTCAATCATACAAGTCAATACCATAAAGTTTGAAGAAAATACCAAAACAACCCTTCAAGTATCAAGAAATGGCAAGAAATACCCCTGAAATTACCTTTGTAAAAGTTTTGGGGCAAAAGTCTAAAAAATGAAACTTCAATAACAAAGGGATTCGGATTTTGTGCTATTAAACATGAAGTGAAAGGAGCATGAAAGATGAGGGGAGTAAACTGCCACGACAACAAAGTTACCTAGGCCAACCATATGCTGACACGTGCCCCACTCACCCTCTCAACCAATCAAAACCCTCCCTTTTGCCAAGTCACACCCCACTCACACCAGATTTAACTAACCACTAATTAATATTAATTTTTGGGCGGTTAACACTTTTTTAAACATTAATCCGGATCAAACACCATGTTCTTGGTGTTCTTATCAAAATTGGGTATTTCTTAATCCCATGTAATTAAGCCCTATAAACTTCCAGAACTATGATTAGGGTGACACTAAACATATCCCAAACCTTAAACACTTGCCTCCTCACTCCCACAACTCACATGATACTCACCTTGTCTCACTTTTGGGGAAGAAGCCAAATTAGTGACAGCCATCCAACGCCCCATATTTTTGCTTCAAACTTAAGCTCATTGTGAGCCTTAGATCAAATTCCAACAACTCACATGTCCACAAACTGCCAAGAAAACATCACATGTTCAAGAGAATTCAAAAATCACAAGGGGCAATTCAGGGACTTTACAGCATTAGGGTTTACGTTTTTATGCTTTCTTAGTATCTATTGTAGCCTATAAAAGGCATAGGACCTGCTATAATTTTTCTTTGCTCTTGGTTTTTCCTTTATCACAAATCTGTAAATCCTCTTTTCATTTTAATAAGAAAGTGTTTGATGTTGTTGATGAAATCCAAGTACCAATCTTATTACTTGCTTGTTACTGATATATGTTTGTGTTGTTTGAATCTTAAAACCTGTTTTTAAACCTTGTGCAAGAAATTGCCAAGTTTTCTCAAAAACTTGATATTTTGCTAAGTCTTTGGTACATTCTTGGAATTTTTGGATTACAAGTGATCTCAACACCTTGATAAGAAGATTATCAAGGTGTTGGGAGCTTATGGTTTGTGGATAATCAAGAAGTGGGTACAAAGGTTGCATTAATCAAGATTTTTCATCTTTCTATTTTATATATTTGTGCTCTAACCTTGTTGATTCTTAGCAGGGTTGTTGTGGAAGCTTGTGCCTTGTTTTGCTAGGCACGTCAGCTTAAAAATTCGTGAGTGTGGATGTACATTCATGAGGTTTGAGCCCTTTTACCCAAAATCTGTCAAAAATACTTGATTTTTTGTAATTTTGAGTTCTGCTATTGTACTTGTTGTTTTTGTAGCTTAAAATTGCTTGATACTGCATGATAATGATGTTATTGTGTTAGATTGGGCTTGGGATAAACTGAATCACACATTTACTTTGTTAATCTTGGATTGAAAAAAGTTAAGGGGTGTTTGGGTTAACCTGTTTAAGCTTGAAAATTAGATTTGAGTTATTGTTTGTTGTTTATTTGTGATGGTGTCTGATATATACTTGGTTGTATGCTATTTGCTGCAAGTTCTTGGCTTTTGAACATCAAATTCTTAATTGTGCTATAAAAAGTTGAAATCTGCTTGTTTTGACCTAAGACTTTGGTAACACTTAGTTTGTATGCATGCTTAGGGATAACAAGTGATTAAACATAGTTATTATAACCTATTAACAAGATTTGAGGGTTTGAATCTGGTCTTGTAGTCAAGTATATCAGCAAAGTGTGTAAACTGCTTGTTCTTGTTCATCAGTAACATTTAAGTGCTTGAATCTTGATCTAAACTTTGAATCAGTGCATGAAAGTAGTTTATTTGTGTTCATTTGAATTATTTATAGCTTGTGTATGCATTTGGTGAAGTTTGGCTGGCTTATTCTTGCTTAAATTGCTTATTGGTTGAAAACTGCTTATTGTTCATGTCTGGTGCATGTATGTGGATCTTTTGATTAATCTGTGCTAATTGGCTTGTTGTAATTGTGATATTATTGTTGTTATTGACTCCTTGTGATCCACTGATTACTTGGGTGCCTTTACTTAACTTGAATCCAACAAAAAGTCACATAAGACAAAAAGTCAAGAAAGTCAAGCAGTGGGAACTCCTTTCCCCTGTTGCTAGCCACTGCTAGTGTTATTTGGTCATCAGCTTAATCATAAGCAATTCTAGCTTATTGGGACTTGCAACAACTTATTTTTTTGTTATAGATCTTCCTTATTTGACCCATTGACTTGATCTGGAGCATATTAGGGTTTGACTTTTAAGTTTGACTAGAAAACCAAACAGTTTGACTTTTACATAAGTGCTTATTTGATTATTCTAGCTTATTCAGTGTGCTTATTGGAAAACTTTTTGATTATTTTGCTTAATTAAGTCATTTAAAACCTTTTGCAACTTGAATCAGCACTTGAGGTAGCCTAGAACTCAAAAACGACTATTTTTTCGTTTTCTGTAGAGAGCTTTGGCTTATTTCAGGCTTATTTCTTGGGCTTCTTCAAAATTTCTTTTCACAGATCTCTTTGGTATCCCAAAAGAAGCTTGTGTGTCAAGTTAGAGCTTATGGCATTAGCTTATGGCTTAATGGGCCCAAAAGCCCATTAAGAATAAGTTATTGACTTATTAAGCTGTGATAAGCAATTTTCAGCTTTTAGGCCTTGAGAGTTTTGTGTTTAAAATCAAATTTTGAGTCAGATAGGAAGTTTTGAGCTTAATTGGACAACTTTTTGCTTATTTGGCCAAAAAGCCCAAAATAGTGGACTGTTTTTTATTTAGACCCATTTAAGGCCCATTAGGGGTATTTTGGTATTCTTAAGTTCATTTCTATGTTTATTAGATTAAAATAAACTAGTTTGCAACTTTTTAGAATTTTTTAGAATTTTTGTATTTTTAATATTATTTTATTATTAAAAAATAAATTTTGGATTTTTGCAAGTTTTTCATTTTTTCTAGTTCAAATACATTAAGTTAGGAATTTTAAAATTTTTTAGATTAATTTTATTGTCATTATATTATTTTTTAGAATTATTTTAAGTTTTATTAGTTTTTAATCATTTTTAAATAGTTTTAATTAATTTCAAAATTTTCAAAAATAGTTTTTAATTTAATTAAGTCATTTTAGAGGTTTACAATTTATAAAATCTCATTTTGGGATTTTTGTTAATTAAATTGATTTTTTGGGCTTTAATTAGCATTAAAAATTAATATTTAATTAAATAAAAGGTTTGAGTGATTTTTGATTTTTTTTGTAAACTCTAATTACATTTTTGTGGATTTATTGCAATTTTCTAGGAATTTTTAGGGTAATTTTGAAATTTAGTCACTTTTTACGGTTTTACATGCACGACTTTTCGTCTTAGTTTAATTCATAATCGTGACTGTCATTCTTTTCTATTCTCTTTTCTATTTTTCTTTTCTCATCAATATAATCACAAACACTTAATCAATTCTTAACACAATACACAAACCTCCTTGAGAACGTTCCCCGCTTTTGGGTCTTTTACTTGTGGTTTTCCTAAATCACTTGTTAATAGTTGTCCTAATTACCTTGTTTTCCTAAACAAGTGTAAATTACCACTATCAGACCGCGTCTGTTTTTTCCGGACAGGGTTTGATTCCATTGGGATCAATCATGTATCCTAGGAACATGCCTTCTGTCGCCCCAAAAGTGCACTTCTTTGGATTTAACTTCATGTTTATCCTTCTGAGTGTAGAGAATGTTTCCTCTATATCCCGAATAAGCTCGCTCTCCGTATGATTTTTTATTACCAAATCATCGACATACACCTCCAAATTTCTCCCTATTTGGCCTTCAAATGCCTTATCAACCAGTCGTTGATACGTGGCCCCTACGTTCTTTAGTCCAAACAGCATTTTTGTGTAACAGTACACGCCCTGGCTGGTATGAAATGTTGTCTTTTCCTTATCTTCTTCTACCATTTGTATCTGATGGTATCCCTTGTATGTGTCCAGGAAACATTTGAAGGGGTATCCGCATAACGATTCCACCTTCTAATCTATTTCCGGAAGTGGGTAGCAATCTTGGGGACAAGCTTTATTGAGGTCTGTAAAATCAACGCACATGCGCCAGCTGTCATCATGTTTCTTTACCATTACCGGGTTAGCGAGCCAGTCGTGATAGTAAACTTCCCTCATGATTCCTGCGTCCACCAGCTTTTTTACCTCATCCAGTATTACTTTGTTGTGCTCTGGGGCCTGTCCTCTTTTCTTTTGCCTAACCGGAGGTATCCTTCGCGGATTTGAAGCTTGTGTTCGGCTATCGACCTTGTCACCCCTGTCGTATCTTTGGGTTCCCATGCGAAGACGTCTAGGTTATCCTTCAAAAGGCGACACATGTCTGTCTTCCGTTTCTCAGATAATGTCCCTCCGATCGTTATCTCCTGATCTGGATACTGCGGATGTACTGCTACCTTTAAGTTTGGTGTGAGTTTGCCTTTGGTTCCATCGTGATCCTAGGCGGTTATGCGATCGCGTTGCATTCTGGGGGTGTTACTGCCATGTTGAAGATCGTTACAATCCCTCCATCAACTGGGAATTTCAACATACCGTGAGCCGTAGAAGGTACCGCTCGCATTGCTAGTATAGTTGGTCGCCCTATGATCCAGTTATATTGTGATGGCGACCATATGATCAAAATTCATTGGGACTTTCGTCGAGTGCTCATCATTTCCCACTCTTACTGCTAACTTCAGTTAGCCCAAGGGCCATACCCCTTCTCCACTAAATCCAAAGAGCGGTGAAGTCGCAGGCATCATTTGGCTCTTTATTTCTGCGCTAAGCTTTAGAAAGCAGTGCTCGTACATTATTTCTGCTAATGAACCTCCATCCACATACATGCGATGTATGATGTGCTGACCAATGCTTATTTTTATGACTAGCGTGCCGTCTACGATGTTCCTTGCATTAAGTGGGGGAAGGAAATGTCTTTTCCCTTCGAGAATTTTTGGCTCACCTTCTGTATTGTCCTTCGTTGCCATGATTCCACCATGTAAACATTCGCGCTAGTGACCTTTTGTCTATCATCCTTCATGGTTTCCTTGACAAGGTGTTTTAGCTCGCCTTTCTTTACCCTATTCTCGATATATTTTCGCAGCTGAATACATTCGTTCGTAGCGTGCCCCCCATTGTGGTATTCACAGTATCTATTACTGGCGCGTTTTTCGATCGGGGTGGTCATTGGCGTTGGCCTTGTGAAACTCGCACCTTCTGATACGAGGATTTCTCTTGGGGTTGACTTAAGGGGGGTAAACCTTGAGTTATAAGCGCGCCCCTCTCTTCTCCTTCCTACGTAATCAAGGCCTAGAGATCTGCCTTGCTTGTTGGGTCCTTCATTGGGTATGCGGATAGATCTGTGATCATAAGTGCTTCGTGTTATTTCTAAAGCAGCCGATTCTCCTTGTATGAAAGACCTTACCCGCCTTAGCACTCCATCGAAGGTTTCGGGCGTTCTTTCAGTAAGCTTCTTTATTAGATTGCTATTTCGTATGCCCGCCATGAAGCATGATACTTTCAAAATTTATGGGCAGTCTTTTATTTGAAGACACTCGCTCTTGAAACCAGGTATTCACCCTGGTTCTGCTTTACCCTAGCGAGCGATACAACACTCATATCATGTCTTTTTTGTTACACATAATTTCTTTTGAACGCTTTTCGCAACACTTCGTACCCGTTGATTGTTCGCAGCGGAAGCCTATCGAACCACGTCCGCGCGTTCCCTACAAGTGTAGAGTTAAACATATTACACCATACGGGTTCCGGCCATTGTTCGATACCTGCCTGGGATTCAAAGACTTTCAAGTGATCTTCTAGATCCGTCGTGCCATCATAAGTTTTCACGTTTGATGGCATGCGACGCTTTCTGGTGTCTCCATAATGCTGTATGCACCTCGTAAAAGCGTTTTTCCTGGCTCTTCTCCAAGGTTGTGAGAAGATTTGGCCCTCTGAGGAATAACTTGCGCGTATATGTTTTTCTGGCGGATTATCATTTGATCCTGACAGATTGCCTTCTGAGGATGAGGCATGCTTCGCGCGCTTTGCTTCCTCTACCATATTTTCATGTTTAGCAACCAAAGGGATGAGTGCTTGTAGGTTATGAGCTACATACTCCTCCATCATGTGTGCCTTTGTAGCAACGACTTCCCCTCTCTCCTCTTGGGGCGTCTTTCTTTTTTGCTTATTGGGAGGAGGCTGAGTTGACTCTCGTTCGATGCCTTTTTCCCCCGCGGCGAGTACGGGAGTTGAGAACAATCCTCCTGTTCTTATGATTGGGGGATTATTCATGTCCCGAGTGTTTGCCTCATTGGCAGATCCAGGGGTAGCATTTACTGATGCGATACGACCATCTAACGTCGAGGATCCTTGACGGCCTTCATTCTTACCGCTTTTCGTCATTAGTTAGAGCTTAGTGTGGGTCTCACGGATGGCGCCAACTTGTTGATGCAAAAGTTGGGGTAAACCGAGCTTGACCCAAATTAGGCTTAATTTGGGGTCTTGTGGACTCTGGCCCTCGCACCAAGTGAAACTTGCTTTAGGACCCTGCGCACTAAATAGACACCGTTAGGCTTACCGTGGGTTTGTGACCCACGATTAGACTCCAGCGTGAGAGTAAGTAATCGGTTTGAGTATATTAGTGTTTAGGGTATTGTGTGTATCGTACCTTTGTGGAACCGAAGGGGTTCCTTTTATACTCGAGAGAGTCCAGGTTGGCTCCCTGTTCTTGCGGCCTAAGGAAGAGATAATGACTCGAAATAGCTTGATCTTCATTATCCAACTAAGGCAAGTGTATATCCCTTTTCCTTAGGCGAATATAACTATAATATAAGTTATATTCTGTCTGATACTGTCGCGCTGTGACGAGGACTTGGCTAAGTAATCAGCCTCTTGTGCGACAGCGGCTTACCAGGCTTTCTGGGCTATGTGCGCACATCGCACAAGTATCCAATCCATTCCTGATGGATGCGGGTAGTCCCCGTGAGTCGGACTATCCAGCCCGACTAGGGACTATACGTCATCAAGAAACATATATATTTAACATAATATAAACCAAATGAATTTCAACACAATCGGAGCTTACATAGATTATTTGGTCGAATCGAGGTTTTGTGTAAATCACTTTAGCTTGACATGTGAAGCCTGTAAAATAAAAAGGAAGAATAAATATTAGTTCGACCTACATCCGAATCACACATGTAATACATGTACAACTGAAGAGATTCGTTTAAATAGGTGGAATCTTAAAAAAGAGTGGGGAAGAAGAATCAATTCATGGAAGATTTTAAATGCGTTTTGAGAATTGTACAATATTGATGTTGATTGCAACTAAAGAATTAGAGAGTATTATATCAAAAATTAGGGATAAAGTTTCCTATTTACTTGTGACTTTAATGATACGTTTAATAAATTTATAAACATTGGAAGGTGGCTATCAATGATTTCTATCCGCTACCAGAGATCGATTGGAAGGTTTCATAAATTCATAAACATAAGAATTAGAGAGAATTGTACATCATTTTTGTGTAGCAATACACACCTTGACTGGTATGGAACGCCGTCTTCTCCTCGTCCTCCTTTGACATCTGAATCTGGTGATTACCCTTATATGCATATAAAAATCACTTAAAGGGGTATCCGCACAAGGATTCGACCTTCCAATCGATCTCCGGTAGCGGATAGCAATCTTGCGGACAAGCCTTATTCAAGTCCGTGAAGTCCACACACATGCGCCAGCTTCCATCGTGTTTCTTAACCATGACTTGATTGGAAAGCCATTCATGGTAGTAAACCTCTCACATGATTCCTGCTTTCACCAGCTTTTTTACCTTGTCTAGTATGATTTGGCTTCGTTCTGGAGCTTGGCCGCGCTTCTTTTGTCTCATCAGAGGATATCCCGGACGAAACTAAAGCTTGTGTTCCGCGACCGAGCACGATACGCCCGTCATATGCTTTGGTTCCCATGAGAATATATCAAGGTTCGCCTTAGGGAGGGAGAAGATGGCATTCCTACCTTTGTCGGAGAGAGTTCCTCTGATGGAAACCTCTTGATCTGGGTAATTAGGATGGATAACCACCTTCCAATTTGCGGGCAGCAACCCTTCCTTTTTGGGAGTTGGTTGTACCGGCGTTGTGATGGCCTGACATTCTAATGGTGGTAGCACTGAATTATAGATGGTGACAATTCGCCCCTCGACCGAGAATTTTATCATGTCGTGCGCTGTGGACGGGACCGCTCGTATGGCCAAGATTCATGGCCTCCTAATAATACCATTATATAGAGAATGTGACCGTATAAACATAAAGTTCATCCATGTTGTAGTTGAATGTTCTGTATCTCCAATAGTTACTAACAATCGTAACTGCCCTATTGGCCAGATGAATTCCCCACTGAAACCTATAAGTGGCGACGTGGCCGACATTAGCTGGCTTTTGATTTCCGACGTAACTGTACGAAACATTGCTCGTATAGTACTTTCGCGGACGAGCCTCCATCAATGTACATGCGGCGGATATCCTGGTTTCCAATGCTCACCTGAATCGTGAGAGGTGCGTCCGTCACATTACTTGCCGTGATATGAGGGAATGAGATTTCCTTACTGCGGGAAAATTTTTGGCTAATTTTCTGCTTTGTCGTGCTCTGCCACGACTGAACCATGAATATGGTTGTAGGCTTGTCTTTCTGTAAATCTTTTTTTGTCATTATTTTTGTTATCCTTACCGTCCTTCCAGTCCTTGACCAGATGCTTGAGTTTACCTAATTTAATCAGCGACTCAACATGCTTCTTGAGCTGAATTCACTCGTCCGTGCCATGATCTTTGTCGTTGTGAAATTCGCAAAAGCGGTTCCCCTGACGACGATCGACCAGAGTTGTCATTGGGGCGGCCTTGGAAAATTTGCCCCTTAAGTTAGTAGAATGTCCTGGTATGTCATCTTTAGTGGAGTGAACTTGTCGTTCGACCGCCCTCCTCTCGCTTGATTTTTATAATCCAAGCTCCTACTGCTACCTTGGTTGTTTCATTGCCTTTTTGGCTGGTCGTTCGATCAAAAGATTTGGTTTCCCTTTGTGGGATAGGCTGCGGACACGGCAGTCTCTCCTTCCACAAAGTTCCTAACCCTTTTCATTAGCTCATCAAACGTTGCGGGACGCTTATCATTGAGGCGCCTGATTAGCTCCCTGTCGGTTATGGCGTGCATATAATCTAAGATCTTGAGAACTTTTGGACACGCCCTTATTCGTGTGCATTCATCTTTGAAACGTTCTGTGAAGTCTTCGGTGGACTCTCCATGCATCTTCTCGACTGTCACCAATGAGACTGGGTCCCTATTGTACTTCTTTCGCTGGGTATAATTTCTTCTAAACGCTGAGCGTAGTTCATCGAAGCTGTTGATGCTCCGATTGGGGAGTTTTTCAAACCAGTCATGAGCGTTTCCAATCAAGGTCGAATTAAACATTTGGCACCATATAGGCATCGGCCATCGTTTAATTTTTGCTTGTACGGTGAAAACTTTGAGATGGTCGTCTGGGTCACCAGATCTATCATAGGTTTTGACACACGCCGGCATGCGGTGTTTTTTTCCTCGGAGTAATTCGGTATGCGGGTTGTGAAGGCATCTTATCTCTCACTGCACCATGGCATGGAGAGGTCTTCTTCGTCATTCGTATGATAATGGGAGTGCCCGTAGCGTCCTGCCTCCTCATATGATGGTTCAGAGGAGGAATACCTTGTTCGACGGTGCCTTGGGTGGTGATCATCCGAATCATATCCTGAAGGATCATGGTAGGGCGGTCCTGCTCCACCCCTTGATTGGCTATGGTAGCCACTTTTGTGAGAGGAGGTGGTAATTTTCTTTGCTCCAGAATCTATTCTCCTGAACACACTAGTGCGGCGATTATCATTCTGTGGAGTTTCCAAAGATGCGCGCCCTACAGATCCATCAGAATGATCTGAATCTCCTTGCGTCCCTTGCAATTCTGGCATGATTCGATCCCCTATGCGTTCGAAGACATTCCGTGCTCGAGGTCGTTCCTCCATCGGAGGTTGTTCCTCAATCTGGTGCCTTCTTCGTCTTTTTCGGGTTTGAAGAGGAGTGCCACATGCGGCACTGCTAAAATTGAGTCTGGATTGGAGGTTCCTCCCCAGATTTAACCTTGCCGTGATGGCAGGGATGATTCTGTCAAAGTTTTGTGTGAGCACACCCTGAATGTCTTCATCATCGAGTGAAGCGAGCTCGTTGTCCATCTCCCTAGCAGGTGGCCTTTGCTTTTTCTTGTTGGGGGCGTGTGGTGCTGGCCCCGTCTTAGGATTATCCAAAGTGAGAGTAGGTGGTGGGGTGTTCAGGGACGTGCCTGCACCCCTAGGGGATTGAAGTACCGTGTTGCGGCTGTTAGGCCCTTCTGCCTGCCCAATGAGAGGTGGAGCAGGGGTAACGATGATATCTCCCCCTTATTTTCGGTTCCCCGGATTGAAGTTCCTTAGGTTTCCTTGATAGGGGTTTCCCTTCGTCATCAATAGAGTTCGAGTTTAGTGTAGGGTCCCACGGATGGTGCCAACTTGTTGATACAAAAGTTGGATGGTCCTAGTTCGACCCAAATTAGGCTTAATTCGAGTGTCTGGGCTCCGGCTCTTGCACCAAGTAAACTTTGGTTTGAGATCCTGCAGACTAAAAGTAACACGCTGTTAGACTTACCGTGGGAACGTATCCCACGATTAGACTCCAGCGTGAGAGTAAGTAATCGGTTTAGGGTTAATAGCGAGTAAGATGTGAGAGTGAATGAGATGATACCTGTTGGAAATACGTTTTTACGTATTAGAAAGGATCGGTCACTCCAACAATATATTTAGTTAGTAGCTCGTAGTCATTGTTATGTTTATTAAACAAACAAGGCCAAGCCCGGTCCATCATATGTAAACCGGCGGCCCAACATGTAAGCCCAAGCTCATCACTAGGCTTGGGTATATAAACCCTCTCCTTTGATGGAGAGGGTGTGGTTTCACTCATAATTTACACATAGTAAAAGTATGTTTCTATACTTTCTCTCTCTAAAGTGTGTGTGTGATTCTACCATCTCTCTCTCTACTCTCACTTTATAATATAAGCAAGATTTACATAATCCTAAAAATGGTATCAAGAGCCAAGGGGTTATTTTATTGTTTATGTGTTTGATTTAGTAAATTCGTGTATTCTGATCCATTATACCCGCGTCCCAATTTTTTTATTTTTTTATGGTTTAATCTTGTTACAAATCATCTACATAGTTGTGGTAGTGATTTGGGATCTTTGTTTGGGTTAAAAACACAAAAAATTGTGGCGTTTGGATCGTTTTTTGTGATAATATTCGAAAGTACGTGCCTTTTATCCGAGAAAGTCGGCTCAAGTATAATTTCAGAATATTTGATTATTCAACAATCTTTGATTCCGGATTCAAGCATTATTTCGGAATTCATATATTCTGGATTACAGTGTTACATAATTTCGGAATACAAGTTTATTCAGGAAACACAGTCACATTCCGGATTAAGGTTACATTCCGGAATCCTTAGTCACATTCCGGATTACAACTTAGTGCATTCCAAAATCTTTTAAGGGCCTTATTCCGAAATCAGTTAAGGGTCTTATTCTGAAATCTTTGAAACATGCACTTTGGATATTCAGAAATCTCAAGTATTCCGGATTCTTTGATTTGGTGATTCCGAAATCTTAAGCATTCTGGATTTATTGTTCAACATTCCGAAATCTTTAAGATTCTGGGATTCCGGATTTAGTCAGTTTTACATATTCCGAAATCTTGGTGATTCCGGATTTGGTGGTATTAGATTTCGGATTCCAGTATTCCGAAATCCTTACTTGTTTGGGATTCCGGATTGTTACTTGAGCATTCCGAATTCTTTGATTCCGAAATCCTCAAGCATTATTCTGACATCTTTGAAGAGGATTATTCCGACATCTTGGAACTTACATATTTCGAAAGTAAGTCGTGAGTTTTTTTTGTCTACGAATTTTTGGTTTCTCAAGACGACATTGTTAGGGGATTTCAACAAAGTTTCTTGGTTTCAACACACGAACATTGGATTATATACGGTTTAATCGGTGGTTTGTAAAATCATGTGAATTTATTTCTCGGTTTCTCCACGATTAGTAAAACTCCGTACTTTCAACAACAAGCACATTTACTTTCTCTCATTGTTCGATCAATATTCGTAAATCTTTACTTATCAAAATGGAATATAATTCTCTTACGGATAAGCCCATCCTATCGGGTACGGATAATCGTCCACCAATGTTGGTGAAGACAATGTACGAGGATTGGGCATCAAGAATGGAACTTTATATGTAGAATAAAGAAATAGGATATCTCATTTGGGCATCGGTTCTAAATGGACCATTAGTTATGGTACCGTGACTGAAGGTGTTGTTACTCGTCCTCGCACAACGGGCGAATTGACTGGAGATGCTAAGATTCAAGATAAGTGTGATAAAAAAGCTACAAACATCACTCTCCAAGCCCTTCCTCCAGATGTCTACAAACTTGTGAGTAAACATAAAGTTCCCAAAGAGTTATGGGATAGAATTCGTGTTTTAATGCAAGGCACCTCGTTAACTAAACAAGAACGAGAGTGTAAGCTATATGATACGTTTGATAAGTTTTTCTATGTTCCAGGGAGACTCTCAATGATTATTATTTGAGATTCACTTTATTGATGAATGAGCTCAATATTTATGGCATGGCAATTCTGACATTTCAGTTAAACACCAAGTATTTGAACACTTTTCCTTTCGAATGCAACAAGTACGTGACGGCTGTTAAATTGGCTAAGGATTTGCATCAAACCAATGTGGATCAACTTCAAGCTTTTCTTCAAAAACACGAATGCCACGTGATCGAGGCTCAGTTGTCAACACCTCAAGTCCATGATCCGCTTGCCATGATTGCTTCTCATCAAATGACTCATCCTCAAAACTTGGCTTACACTTATCAACAACCATCATACTTGCAGCAACCACCACACACCTATCAGCAACCACAACAATCATTTTATCAACCACCATTGATGCCGCAACAAGCATTTCAACAGTGTTCTTCCATAGCCTTATCCACAACAACCATCACATCAAGCATTACCATCACAACCTATAACTTCTTTAATGGGCTATACTCCTCAGCAAGGATACTTTTCAATTGAAGCACCACAAACACAAGCCTTCTAGTCCAATGAACTTCCACCAATTCAAGCACCGGTCAATGATACGCCAACTGATGTCTTAAACCATCTCACTGCCTACTTGTCAAAACTTGTTGCCACTAGAGGATTTCCACCTATGAACAATCAGCTCCGTACATCTTCCAATCCTCGACAACAAGCCACTATTTGAGACGATCAAGTGACGGTGCAATTGATTCAGGAAAGGAAAAATTTATATGGACCCACTACAAGGGCCGTGAATACTCAAGCTAGTGGAAATGGAAGTCCTATTGGTCCTCAAAAGGTTGTGACTTGCTACAATTGTCGAGGATAAGGTCATATTGCCAGGTGATCAACGTCGAAGTACCGATCAAAAATAAATCTAATTACCTTATACTAGATAGGGTAAGCGGGTATCGAATCCACGAGGAATATGTGGTTTTAATTTAAGTTTTGGGGTGATCACTGATCAATAAAAGTTTTGGTTTTAAAATTTAATTCACTAAAATAATTTTAATAATAAAAATACTGATTAAAATTTAAAATACTTATTAAACTAATAATAAAGCTAGAAAAATATAATAAAGATGTAAACAATTAAAAGAAAAATGCAATCCCTTCTAACTTTTAATATTTATGGTTGATCACACTTATGGATTATCGAAACTTTTTAGCTCATTTACAAATATTATTTCGACTTAATATGAATGACTTAATGTCGGCACTTATTATGTTTATCAATGACTCACGATAATAAATCTTATATTAATCCAACCAATAATTATGTTTTAATAATTTTTTTAGGTACAACTTATGTTGATTATGCGACCATCTTTTTTTTAACTAAATAGAATAAGAATGAATCGTTAACTAATAATAAATTGTCTTGCACAAATCATTAAACATAATACCAAATCAAATAATATAATTTATAAAAAAATTATAAATCAATGTAAAATAAATATGATAATCCAAAAGTAATGATCAAACCATAAATAAAGTTACCAGAAGGAATTACAACAAAATTAGCCAGACATCGCGGTGCACTCGACCTACTTAATGACAAACACCATCTTTATTAAATAATGAAAGAATCTTTTTTTCCTTCTGTGAGTCCCAACGTCACCACCATAAGAACCAATTGTTGACTTTTTTTTTCTTCCACTGTTGATAAAACCAAAAGCCAACTAATCAATTGACTTCTTTTTTTTCCTTCGTCTATTGTTGACACCAAGAGCCAACCAATCAATTTACTTCCATTTTTTCCCTTCGTCTATTGATGTGAATGGCGTCTGACCTCCCATATGCGGCTGAATATCCTAGTATATATATTACTTCTTATGTCGGTTACTTTGTTTTAGTGGGATAATGGGCCAAAAATTATTAGCATTTTTTTTAATTCTTTTGAGATATAATAACTTTTGCCCAATAAAAAATAGTCGAACACCAAAAATTTCTCAAACGAAGCCCGGACGAATAAAAGATGACCAAAAATATTCCGACGCGCTCAAATCTTTTTCTTCAATATTTTTTCTTTATTTATCGGCGCTCACACAGTGGCGGACCTAGCCGGAAAACTAAGGTGGTGCCTAATTTTACTAAGGGAAAAAATTGATTGGGCATTTAGTCAATAGATTTTATTCAAAAAAAAATTTAGTTAAAGGATTAATGTGTTGGACCGAGTCGGGTCCGAGTAGGTACATATTTTACATAATTTTACAATGAAATTAAGCATCATATATATATATATATATATATATATATATATATATATATATATATATATATATATATATATATATATATATATATATATATATTAATTTAACGCAATTCTTACTGTCCTTACTCCGTAATACTACTACTTAACTCTTGTGTCTGAAAAATAATTCATAGTTATATAAGTGCTAATACTTTTTAGTATCATTTTTATTGAAGACAATATATGATCTAGACTCATTTTAAAATTTGTATCATTAAAAGAAAGAATAGTGTAACACTTAACTATAAAACTCAACAACATAAAAACTTTGTATTATTAAAGTGGACATGATAATACTAATCTATATATTAATAGTCATTTCTACTAGTATCAAACTAGCATAACACAAAGTAGTAGTAAATTATAGTAACAAAAGTCTTGTTTAAATTTGTGACCCCACATGACTTTAAATACAGAAAGGTTGTTTGTTATTTATCCATTTCATATTCAAGTCACATTAGTTTGACTATATTAAAGACTTTTTTACTTTCATCTTCTTTATAAAACCTGCAAATAACTCCGGCTAACTTCCGGCTCACTTTTTTCTTTTCTTATTTTCTTTCCCTTCTTTCTTTCCGATAGTCTAAGGTGGTTCCTCATAAATTTCTAAGGTAGGTCCCAAATTATTTTATACATCGATTCTAAATAAATTTGGTGTCTAAGGTGGTTCCCGGGCACCACCTACAATGGCTGTAGGTCCGCCCCTGCGCTCACAATGTCTTTTCTCCAAAAAATTAATTAAGCGTTCATTTTTATTTCATTTCGCGCGTAACCTACATAATTACAAAACACACTAAAAGTACGTGTATAACGACAAATAAATATACAATTATGCTAAATTAACATGCTATTAGGTGGATGCAAAATACACCGATTAAACCCCCCTAAACTTAACATTTACGGGTCTCTAGTAAAAAATCTAAACGAATGTTAATTTCATAATTTTTAATCATACTATTGAAATTTCATCAAAAAGATCAAATTCAACCTAGTACACTAATAACCACCCTACATGACAAATAATCCAAAATGATTACCAATATTTTTGTCCTTCTTAAACACTTAGCATAACCATTCCCATAGATTTCATTTATTTTTTATATAATTAACCATGTGTCCAACGTACCTAATGCACACCTATAGTCAATTTAAACATTAATCTAAAACAAGAGGTGAGAATATCTTACACCTTTTATAACATTGGAGTTTTTATACCATAATAGCACATCATAAGCCATCATACTTTAGCTTACATACTTTCACCTCCTTTATTTTTTTTCTTTTTTCACATTTTGTTTTCACATCACACATAAGCTCTTTTTTCAGCCATCCGAGACCATTTCTTATACAAGTCATCTCGAACACTTTATAAACTCCTTTTAAGGTTGATATAAAGACCACTCATTCAGAAAAATGAATATCTATCATATAGGTGCATACTAAGATACATTGGCACATGGGAACCGGTTAATTTAGTCCGTTTTAATTAAATGTGAACAACTATACTTTGTGCCTATTGGTATATCACATGATGGAGTTATATACCACATAGTCTAATTAATCAATGCACTACATTAAACCAATCTTCCTAATTTCATTACAACAATACAAGGATTAGGTTATTTCACATAAAATTGTCTCAGCTAAGTGCAATGCTATCCATCATAAAAATTAACGTCTGACCCATGCTAACAACTAAAGTATCACCTTGCGCGGGTGACGAATCAAACATGCAAGCCCAACATATGACTACCACCAATAATTATGACAGTTCTCCAACTCTTTTCTAAGGCCACCGTGCGTGAGCTGCGAGCCGAATAAGATCAATTCCAAGTGTCCTAACCCAACTATTACATTACTATATTTCATATTATTTATTCAAACTTTTCTACTCGATCTAAGCAAAGGTAAGTAGAGGGAAATTCAACCGGGTATGGTTTGATCATCTACTAATTATACATATGCCTAACTACATGCAAACAATCAAATCAATTTAATAACCAAATTATACAATGGAATCGGGTGCACTTGATAATTATGGCCAAATCCTCTAGCTTGCTCCAATAAATCATCCACAAGCTAATCTTCAGAATCTGCAAACACTCAACAAACATATATGTAGAAGAAACTTTCACATCTAATTAGCACAAGACTCTTATAATGTGATTTAAAATTTTTTAAAATTTTCAACTTTTCCCAAAATCACATTTTAACCCATTTTGACCAAAATTTTACATAAACACATGTAACACATGTGCCACCCCCTCAACTTAAAGCATTGCATTGTCCCTAATGCAAAAACTTTAAATTGAAATTTTGGTTAAAATTAATTTGACAAACTCACACAAAAACAAAAACCTAACTCACTTTCTTAGGAATCACGGTTGCATTTAGCGTATGCAACAAGCCTTTAAACCACTTGGTAGCCCGAGTGGACGAGTTTTGTCTCGTGAGGGTTTGTAGTGAACACACCCACAAAGTTTTAAACACACACAAAAATAAGATAATAAATTGCAAAAGAAAATACACGCACTACAAACCACAAACCACGGGTTGCCTCCCGCAAAGCGCTAAGTTTACCGTCTACAGCCAGACATAACTCAAATGAGCTATTAAGACGGTTGGAGTGGTTCCAAGTAAACCACATCAACCGTTTCGGTATTCTCACTCTCCAACTCAACATACGGCTTCAAACGGTGTCCATTAACTTTAAAAGGCTCTCTACCCACCATATTTTTTATTTCAATGGCTCCGTGTGGAGCGACTTGAGTCACAATGTATGGACTCGTCCATTTACTTCTCAACTTTCCAGGAAAATGCTTAAGTCTAGCATTGAATAACCAAACTTTTTGACCAACCAAGAAATACTTCTTGGTGATGTATCGGTCATGAAAAGTTTTTGGTTTTCTCCTTATAAATCCTAGAACTCTCATAAGCATCACGTCTAATCTCATCCAATTAAGATAATTGAAGTTTCCTAGAACTACCCGCTCTCTCTAAATCAAGATTAACGGTCTTAATCGCCCATTCAGCCTATGCTCTATCTCAACCGGTAAATGACACGCCTTTCCATATACCAACTTATACGGTAACATACCAATAGGAGTCTTAAAAGTCGTCCTATATGCCCACAAAGCATCATCTAACCTCAAGGACCAATCTTTCCTATCACTACGAACGGTCTTTTCTAAAATTCGCTTAATCTCCCTATTAGATACTTCCACTTGTTCACTAGTCTGTGGGTGATAAGGGGTAGCTATCCTATGATTAACTCCATAGTGTTTCAATAATTTTCCAAATCTAAAGTTCTTAAAGTGAGAACCATCATCACTAATGATGGCCTTAGAAATTCCATGTCTAGCAAAGATATTCTTCTTAACAAACTTAAGAACTACACTATGGTCATTTGTTCTAGTAGCCTTAGCCTCTACCCACTTAGACACATAATCAACTGCCACAAAAATGTACACATTGCCATGGGAAGTGGGGAATGGTCCCATAAAATCAATACTTCACACGTCAAAGATCTCAACAACAAGTATGGGATTCATAGGCATTTGATCACGCCTTGAAATCCCACCAACTTGTTGGCAACGAATACATGCTTTCACAAAAGACTGGGCATCCTTGAATATAGTCGGCAAAAAGAAACCGCTTTGTAAGACTTTATGCCCAATTTTTGTAGCACCAAAGTGTCCACAACGTGCATAAGCATGGCAATGAGCCAATATGTCCATATGCTCATGGTCGGGAACACATCTCCTAACAACTTGGTCGGCACACACTTTATATAGCTCTGGATCCTCCCAAAAATAATGCTTCAACTGGAAAGCTTTCCTTAATCACATCAAAAGGGTTGAACGACGGAGGGATAATTATAGACAAATGGTCGGCAACCATATTTTCCGACCCCTTTTTATCCCAGATTTCTAGATTAAATTCTTGTAAAAGCAAAATCCACCTAAGCAACCTTAGTTTTGTCTCTTTCTTAGTCAACAAATGTCTTAAGGCACTATGATCTGAAAATAATATCACCTTAGAATGCCCCCAAATATATGACCTAAACTTATCAAGAGCAAAAACCACGGCTAGCAACTCTTTTTTAGCAGTGGTGTAATTCATTTGAGCTTCTGAAAAAGTGTTACTAGCATAAAAGATTACAACGGTTTTCTTATCGACCTGTTGTCCAAGAACCGCCCCAGCGGCATAATCACTCGCATCACACATGATCTCGAAAGGCTTCTACCAATTAGGTGACTGCAGAATTAGGGCTTCTACAAGCTTTTGCTTAAGCATATTGAATGCTTTAAGACATGATTCATTAAAGTCAAATCGTGCATCTTTTAAGAGTAAATTACAAAGAGGCTTTGATATTGCACTAAAATCTTTAACAAATCACCTATAGAACCCAGCATGACCAAGAAAAGATCGCAAACCTTTTATGGTAGTGGGAGGAGGAAGGGTCGAAATTACTTGCACCTTGGTAAAGTCAACCTCAATTCCTTTTTCAGACACAACATGCCTTAATACAATTCCCTCTCGAACCATGAAATGGCTCTTCTCCCAACTAAGCACAAGATTAGTTTCGGTGCATCTTTTTAACACACTTTCAAGCTGATCAAGGCAGCTTTCAAAGGACTGACCAAAGATGGAGAAATCATCCATAAATATCTCTACAGATTCTCCAACCATGTCAGAAAAGATACTCATCATGCACCGCTGAAAGGTAGCGGGTGCATTACACAAGCCAAAGGGCATTCTTCGAAATGCAAATGTCCCATAAGGACATGTAAAAGTAGTTTTGGCCTGGTCATCAGGATGGATGGGTATTTGATTATAACTGGAGTACCCATCTAGGAAGCAATAGAACTTCTTACCAGAAAGCTTCTCAACTGTTTGATCAATGAAAGGTAGTGGTAAATGATCTTTAGATGTGGCATTATTCAACTTACAATAATCTATACACACTCTCCACCCAGTAACTGGTCGGGTGGTGAGTTTCTCCCCACTCTCGGTTTCCACAACGGTGATTCCGGCCTTTTTAGGCATTGAGTAGGACTGACCCATTTACTATCCGAGATGGGATAGATGATACCAGCATCTAACCATTTAAGAACTTCTGTATTCACTACCTCTTTCATATTAGGATTAAGGCGCCTTTGTGCATCTATTGATGGCTTAATATCTGGGTCCGTAACAATTCGATGCATACATAATGAAAGGCTGATTCCTTTCAAGTCTGCAATTGTCCATCTCACTGCTGCTTTGTACTTGGAAAGCACTTTTAGAAGTGTTTCCTCTTATAATTCAGAAAGATCAGAAGCAACAATAACGGGTAAAGTATTATTAGGACCAAGAAAAGCATATTTGAGATTGGATGGCAAAGGTTTTAGTTCAAGATTTGGAGGCATCTCTAGAGACGGCTTAGTGGCCGTGTCAAAAGTAGAAGGCAAGGGATCCACTTTATAAGACCAAGGTGGTTTTTGATGGTCCAAAGAACTGACCAAACACTCTTAAATCTCTTGAACTTCAGCAACATTAAGAATCTCCTCATTCCAAAGGATCATCCTTAAGCATACGGGATGCATGCTTTTGGACTTCCTCATCGATCACATCTACTTGGTAACATTCATTCATCGTAGAAGAATTCATAGAATTAAACACATTCAATTTTATCTTCTTATTATCGAATGCAATATCCATGGCACCAGTCCGACAATTAATCATAACACCTATCGTGGCTAAGAATGGGTGCCCAAGGATAGTAGTTGGTTGAAAATCTTTGTATGGTGACTCAGTGTCCATAACAAAGAAGTCAACTGGGTAGTAGAAGTCATCAACTTTCACAATAACATCCTCTAAGATGCTAGGAAATTTGGTAGATCGATCAGCTAAGGAAATAATGGTGTCTGTCTTACGAAGAGTTCCTAAGTCATACTTATCGACCAAACTAGCAGGAAGGATGTTGATAGTGGCACCAAGATCAAGGAGCGCCTTCTTAATGGCAATATTTCCGACCACAACTGAAATCAATGGTGCTCCAGGATCTTTGAATTTAGGAGGAAGGGAGCTAGATAAGATTGCACTAACATGCTCAGTTAGGTCAATCTTTTTAGGCAAAGACGCCTTCATCTTCCTCTTCTGAGTACACAAGTCCTTTAAATACTTGGCATAAGCAGGAATTTGCTTGATAGCATCAATAAGGGGGAGATTGATCTTAACTTGCTTGAAAGTCTCCCACATATCCTCAGCATGAGGACCCTTTTTAGCTAACCTTGCATATGCCAATTTTTCCAAAGCCGTAGGATAGGGTGTGCTGGACACACCACCCTCCCCAACTTTGGGAGATTCAGTAGCTTTAGGATTCTGTGTTGTTGGTTTAGGAAAATTATTTAACAAATCATTCACCAACTCAGAACAGGACTTAACATTATCAGAATTTTTACCTTCAACAATAATTTCGTCATCAGTAACGAAATCCTCGACATCATGAGAGAAATTTGGTATTCCTTTGTCATTGTTGTAGGTTTTACCGTTTTGAAGAGATGTCACCATATTCACGTGCTCATTTCCATTTTTCTTGTGTGCGGGATTCATGGTGGGGTAGCTCGGTAGCTTTCCGTCATCTCTTTTGTTTAATTGATCCGCCAATTGACCAACCTGTCTCTCAAGAGCTGCAATAGATTTAGTAGTGGTAACGGGTCTTTGATTGGTGACCTCGAACTTTCTATTGATCTCTTGATTGTTGGTAGACAATGAATCCATAAGCCTATTAAACTTTAGGTCAAGGTTCAAGAGACGGTTATCATCTTGCCCTTGATTTGGATTTTGTTGTTGTGGCCTATGATTGTAAGAATTTTGTTTGAAGTTAGATGAATCACCACCCTCATACCTTGGTTTATAACCATAGTGTTGTTATTGGGCATTATTAGGGCGATTGTCTTCATCTTTCCAACGGAAATTGGGGTGATTGCGCCATCCAGGATTGTAACTTTCGGAGAATGGGTCATTTCGTGGACGACCTCAATAGACTCCATTTACCTCCTCATTTGGTGGCGCCCCCCAACTTTTACAATTATCGACTGAGTGCTCGGATCACCACACATTGAACACCCACTATGCGACACCTTAGACACATTTGGAACACCTTTTCCTAGATTTCTCAATAAAAGATCAACTTTCTTACTTAACTCGCTAATTTCAGAATTTGTGCCACGTTGGTTAGACACAAAATTGGTGGAAGACGGGTGGTTGTTTCGATCCACTGAAGCTTGGGTCTTGGAACCTTTGCTCAGTTTTTCAAAAAACTCCCATTCTTCCTCCATAGGTCGCGAGAAAAACATACCCCCACTAGTGGCCATCACAAATTGTTGGTTGTTATAATCCAACCCATCATAGAAGACTTTGAAAAGCTCCCATTCTGGAACATCATGATGAGGGCAAGTTCTTAATAACTTCTTAAGTCTACTAAGCGCTTCATGAAACTGCTCGCCAGGGATTTGATGAAAGGATTTAATCTTATTCTTAATGGTAGCAGTTTTACTTATAGAATAAAATTCCTCAAGAAAAGCATATTGCATTTCAGACCATGAGTTAATACTACTTAGATCAAGAGATGAGAACCAGTCCTTAACTTGATCTTTAAGAGAAAAAAGAAAAAGGCGAAGTCTTACCTCATCCTTGGTAATGTTAGTAACCTGATGTGTGTCAGCGATAGAGAAGAACTCTCGCAGATGTGCATATAGCTCCTCATGACCTTTAAACACTGGCAAAATTGCTATGAGGTTCGACTGGATCTTGAAGTTACTTGTAACCCCTTTAACAGGATTCGGATAAACAATAGGCGAGGGATCCTCAAAGATCCCCGGCCTGTAATAAGAATCAACACCCCATGGTAGGGATTCTTCTCCGCTAGTATTTCCGCTAACATCGTCATCACCTGGCATTTCACCGATCTACGTGTGCGCATATACTAACTTGCACACTCATAAGAAGCAAAACAAACAAACAAACAAAACAAGAAAAATAAAATCTTTTTTTATTTTTTATTTTATTTTAAAAAATATTAACAAAAACTTAAACGAAAAGCTCACTATTCCCCGGTAGCGGCGCCAAATTTTGATTAACGTCGAAGTACCGATAAAAAATAAACCTAATTATCTTATACTAGATAGGGTAAGCGGGTATCGAATCCATGAGGAATATGTGGTTTTAAATTAAGTTTTGGGGTGATCACTGATCAATAAAAGTTTTGGTTTTAAAATCTAATTCACTAAAATACTTTTAATTATAAAAATGCTGATTAAAAATTAAAATACTTATTAAACTAATAATAAAGCTAAAAAATATAATAAAGATGTAAACAATTAAAAGAAAAATGCAATCCCTTCCAGCTTCTAATATTTATGGTTGATCACACTTATGGATTATCGAATTTTTTAGCTCATTTACAAAGATTATTTCGACTTAATATGAATGAATTAATGTCGGCACTTATTATGTTTATCAATGACCCACGATAATAAATCTTATATTAATCCAACCAATAATTATGTTTTAATAATTTATTTAGGTACAACTTATGTTGATTATGCGGCCATCTTTTTTTTTAACTAAATAGAGTAAGAATGAATCGTTAACTAATAATAAACTGTCTTGCACAAATCATTAAACATAATACCAAATCAAATAATATAAATTATAAAAAAATTATAAATCAATGTAAAATAAATATGATAATCTAAAAGTAATGATCAAACCATAAATAAAGTTACCGGAAAGAATTACAACAAAATTAGCCAGACATCACGGTGCACTCGACCCACTTAATGACAAACACCATCTTTATTAAATAATGAAAGAATCTTTTTATTCTTTTTGTGAGTCCCAACGTCACCACCATAAGAACCAATTGTTGACATTTTTTTTCTTCCACTGTTGATAAAACCAAAAGCCAACCAATCAATTGACTTCTTCTTTTTTCCCTTCGTATGTTGTTGACACCAAGAGCCAACCAATCAATTTACTTCCTTTTTTTCCTTCGTCTATTGATATGAATGGCGTCTAACCTCTCATATGCGGCTGAATATCCTAGTATATATATTACTTCTTATGTCGGTTACTTTGTTTTGGTGGGCTAATGGGCAAAAAATTATCTAGCATTTTTTTATTCTTTTGAGATGTAATAACTTTGGCCCAATAAAAAATAGCCGAACACCAAAAAATTCTCAAACAAAGCCCGGACGAATAAAAGATGACCAAAAATATTCTGACGCGCTCAAATCTTTTTCTTTAATATTTTTTCTTTATTTATCGGCGCTCACAATGTCTTTTCTCCAAAAAATTAGTTAAGCGTCCATTTTTATTTTATTTCGTGCGTAACCTACATAATCACATAACACACAAAAAGTGCATGTATAACGACAAATAAATATATAATTATGCTAAATTAACATGCTATTAGGTGGATGCAAAATACACCGATTACCAGGCAATGCACTCAGCCAAAAAGGAGAAGGGATGCAACGTGGTTTCGAGAGAAGATGTATTTGGTCGACGCTCAATCTAAGGGAAAGATTTTGGATTCAGAGGAATTAGCATTTCTTGTAGACCCAGGGGCAGCAGATAATGAAGGCATTACAGTCGTCTCTACTTCTAATATAGCATATCAAGCAGATGATCTTGATGCATATGATTCGGATTGTGATGACATTCATTCAGCCCAAACTGCTCTCGTTGCTAATCTTTCTCAATACGGTTCTGATGTCGTCAGTGAGGTACCAATCACAACCAATAATCTTGTTAATGATAACCTACATCAAGTTGGGCATAAAAATAACAACCTTGAACAACATTCGGGAATTAGTAACTCAAATGATGTGGTATCCAATCCTATACATTTGAGTGAACCTCAACCAAATGCTACGACGGGTATGGAATCTTATGCTCAACATGATTTGGTAATGGTGCCTAAACATATTATTGATAACATGAATGTGGCTGTCCGAAAAACCGTAGATATGAATGCCAACTTAACCGTTGAGCTTGCGCTGTATAAAGAAAAGGTCAAAACTTTTGAAATGGTTCCTGAAGTAGAGAAAATAACTTATTCTGAGTTCGACGAATTTGATTTTGAAAGGATAGAACACTTAAACAAAATATAATCATTAAGAGCTAATCTTTCCAATGAATTAAAAGAAAAAGAGTCGGTTATTAATGATTTCAGAAACTTAAAATGGATTCGAGTCTAAAAAGTTTGAATCGGAAATTAATGCTACCAAACTTCTTAAATTCAAGGAACAACATCTTTTAAAACAATATGCTTCCATAGAAAAGGTTCATCTTTTAACTAAATCGTTTAAAGAACTAGAATTTAAGCGTCTTCAAGATTTACCACCTAATCCCGGTTATGCAAAACAAGCTCAGGAATATATTCCTTGTCTTTATGATGTGACCCTAATTGGCAAATCGAATGAAGCACCTTATGTTCGTGATGATGAGGAGTCGATGTCACTTGCGGAAGAAAATCGATCAAAAATGCTTTTAAAATTCCCTACAAAGTTTGATTATGTAAAGCATAATAAAGATCAATTTGATAAAAAGACCCACTTTAGACTACAAAAGGAATTAGCTCAATTATCAGCTTGTGTGCCCTAAAGTTTGTCAAATGAAAACCTTTCTAGTACGTCTCTTACACTTGTCAAAAAGGATTTAACTAAGTTAATTCCACCGGTAAGCAAGGTGTCTAATAGCTTAAATGCGTTGCACCAACACTTTGCCGATTTCGACAAGGTCATTAAGAAACGTATGACGACTTCGGCCATAACAGAAGGTGAATGGAATTTTGAACACACTAGAGCTGCATTTCGAGACAAAATTGTTCCATTTGTAAACAATTTTAAAGCGTGTTTTAGCAATATTGATCAAGATTTGGTTTTGGAATTTGATGAAGTTAAACGTGTTTTCAATGAAATGGATGATGCTTATGAAAACGATTTAGTTGAAATGGAACGTATTTTACGCCAAAATGATCAATTTCTGAAGCAAGTGATGTCACATGATATTGTGTCCGTCTGTGTGAATAATATTGTTGATAATGATTCTATTGTGCATAATGATAATGTGGTAGATAGTAAATATCACAAATCTGACGCTGAATTTTTAAAGATTCAAGATTCCTATAATTCGCTTTCAAAACGTTTTGATGAGATTCAAAAACATTGTATTTCGCTTGAATGTAAGCAACAACTTATTCAAGATATTTTTGAAACGTCATTCGAAGGTGTTAATATAGATGATCCAAATTTTCAAAAGGATTTTCGATTGAATTTAAAATCAAAACAGCGTCAACCAAGTGACAAGGTTGCTAAATCATTGCCAATAGACATAGAGAAATCTAAGGAGATTAACCGTGTGAACGTACTCGAGGCCACTGAGAATTTTAAACTTGATCTAGATAATCGAGTTTCCAAGATTTGGTCGAAAGTTGATAATTTAAAACAGAAAAATACACAACTCTTTGATTCAGTAAAGCCCGCATGTGCTAATACCACTGCACAGACTCAATCATTGATTGAACGATTGAATCGAAAGTCGATAGAAATATCTGATTTGAGGGAACAAATTTGTGATTAAAATTTGGCTTTGGCTGAGTTAAAGGAAACACTTCGTACCCTAAAAGGTAAGAATGTTGTGGATAACGCAGCTACCGTCTCAGCACCGTCCTCTAGTGCAATAAAAAGGAACCTCATCGCCGTCACACCATTTAACAAGGGCCCTAGGACTAAACCATCTCAAACATTGATCACTAAAGATAAGGCAATATCAAAACCAGCTTCTAATATTCCCGTGTTCCCTTCTACAGAAGTAAACACTACTACTAAGGCATAAGATATAAGCTTAAAGGAAACACGAAGAATGATAGGATCTTGTCCCCATCTAGTAGTCAAGTGCAGAAGAAAGTAGAAGCCCACCCTAGGAATGTTATTTCTGTTTTGAATAAAAAGAATCATGTAGCTAAACCTAAAGGCATTGCGGTTGTGCAGCGTTCTAAGCCTATTGTGAATTTTAATTTGAAATGTTGGAATTGTAATGAATGTATGTTTTCTAGTCGTCATGATTCTTTCCTTATTGACCATGTGAATGAGATGTATGCCCAAAAGCATAACTTAGAATGGAAACCGACTAGGAAAGTGTTAATCCAAGTTGGCTGGATGTGGCGCCCCACTAGAAGAACTTTCACTATAGTAGGAAATGCGTACCCTTTAACTAGGATCACTCCCACTACAGCGAAGAAAGTGTGCCCTTTAACTAGGAGTACCAAGGCTACCAAAACACAAGCGTGTCCTTTAACTAGGAACACCAACACTACTGTAGGAACCAAGTTCCCTTTAAATAGGTCTACTCCTACTGTAGTGCCCGCTAATAATCCAAAACCTCATAAAGTTGGAACAGTAAAACATGTTATTGGTAAAACTCACATTAGAAAACGCCAGAAATCTAAGGATAACACAAATGTTAGCAATTATGATAATATTATATATGTATCTGCAAACACTCCGGAATCGATAGTTTTGTCTACTGTTGTTGTTGAAAACAGGTTGTCCAAATTATTCTCTGGTATTTGGAATCTGGTTGCTCCAAGCATATGACCGGAGATCGCTCTCAGCTCAGAAATTTCGTCAGCAAGTTTCTTGGTACGGTTCGATTCGGAAATGATCATATTGCAAAATAATGGGTTCTGGTGAATATCATATTGGGAATGTTATTATTTCAAGAGTGTATTATGTGGAAGGTCTCGGTCATAACTTATTTTATGTGGGACATTCTGTGATTCAAACCTAGAAGTTGCTTTTCGAGAGCATACATGCTTCATTCGTAATTTGAAAGGGGTAGATTTGTTGAAAGGTACTCGAGGGAATAATTTGTATACTTTGTCTCTACAAGACATGATGGCCGCTTCTCCCGTATGTCTTCTATCCAAAGCATCAAAGACTAAGTCATGGTTATGGCATCGACGGTTATCTCATCTTAACTTTGACGATATTAATCATTTGGTGAAAAACGAACTTGTTCGTGGTCTTCCTAAACTTAAATTTCACAAAGACCATTTATGTTCCGCGTGTACAATGGGGAAGAGCACTAAGAAATCATACAAACCTAAGACTGAAGACTCCAACCAAGAGAAACTTTATTTGTTGCATATGGATCTTTGTGGGCCAACACGTGTGGAAAGTCTTAGTGGTAAAAGGTACATCCTTGTCATTGTCGATGATTACTCTCGGTTTACATGGGTGAAATTTCTTGCAACAAAAAATGAGGCACCTAAATTTATCATCGGATTTCTCAAGATGATTCAAGTGCGTCTCAACACTACTATCTGACGCATTCGTACAGATAATGGAACCGAATTTGTGAATCGAATCTTGCATAATTATTATGAAGAAGTTGGCATATCTCATGAAACATCCGTTGCTCACACACCACAACAAAACGGCGTCGTTGAAAGGCGAAATCGCACACTTATGGAAGTTGCTCGAATGATGTTAATTTACGCAGAGGCTCCATTGTTTTTATGGGTAGAAGCAATATCTACAATAGTTTACACACAAAACCGGTCACTAATTCGAAAACACCATGGTAAAACATCTTATGAACTTCTAGATGGAAAAGTAGCAGATTTATCATATCTTCATGTATTTGGTTCTCTTTGCTATCCAAATAATGATGGTGACAAGTTGGGAAAACTTCAACCAAAGGCTAATTGTAAAACCCACATTTAAAATACCATGAACAGTACACATGAACAGTAAATACACCAAAATACGATAAAAATAAAACTTTTCATTTATAATATTATTACACGTGTCACGACAATAATAATAAGTATATACGAATATTATAAATGTGACATGATCATGACATTAAATTCACGATATTAAACACGAGCATACACGACTATTAAAATCAACATGAAAAACTTTGGTTTTGCTTTCGGGATTTAAGGGTGCCGTGGCTTAGAGTGACCAAATAGAGAGGATGGGACTTTTGGCCCATGACCCAAGTTAAACCCATAATTAACAAAACCTCATGGAATTATTTCTCATAATTTGTTTTACAAGAAAATCAAGAAAACCCTAGATGGGTCTCCTCCTTGCCACCGGCCTAACACAAAGAAACAAGAAGAAGGATTTTGGTTTTGGTCTAAAATAATTCGTGTAGTGTTCGTGTTCATTAACCCTTAATCAAGCATTCATTAAACCTTTTAGTTTTAATTCTTATTACACTTTTATTATATTTACATGTACTAAAGATCATAATCATGTTAGAATTAACAAGAAACCATGTTGGGATGTTTTGTTTGGTTCGGGTTTTGTTGGTCGAGACACAACCGAGAGATTTAAAGCTCTAGGCTTGTTTTTATCACCACCACCATTAAAGGTCTCGGCTTGGCTTGGTTGGCTCGGACGCACGACAAAGGACCCCGACCAAGAGTCGGGGTATGGTTTAATGTTTGGTTTGGCTTAATTTAGTGTCAACCGAGACCTAAAAAGGTCTCGGTGGGACTTTTTTGCGACAGTGGGATCGGGTAACAAAAGCAGTGGCAACTCGGCTGGAGCCGGGGTCACCTTTGACCTAGCAGTGGCTAGCCGAATGGCTAACCAGGGGGAACCTTAGCCGTTAGTGGCAGCCGGCTAGCCAGTCTAGCCACTGACGGGCTGTTTTGTTTGGCTTATATGTTTCGGCTTATATATAAACACGGGCTCGGGTTCAGGAACTTTATAAAATTAGTTTATATTAATTATTTACAAGACTTAGGTTATAATTATTTAACTTAATAATTCATGTGTTAAACCTAAGTAACTAATTTAATTAAAACATGGTATTTTTAATTAAATTCTTATAATGTATAGTTTAATTAATTAACCAAGTTATTTAATTAATAAGCTATAATACTTGAACCATGACTTGTATTTTACTAATTAAACTTTACGTGACATTAATAAACCAGCTTATTTATAATTACAGAAACTTACTATTTTTGGAAACTTTCTATTTTTAGAAACATACTATTTATGGAAACCTGCTATTTTTAGAAAGTTACTTAGTATTACAATACAAGTATTATAATACCATACTACATGAATAATAAACAACAGAATACAAGAATACCTACAGATTAACACTTGAACCAGTTAAAACATGACATAACATGAATAATAAGCTAAGAACACACAGAACCAGTAAAATACATGTATTCAGACAACTCATACACATCCCTATTCTTATGTAGTATTATCCGTCAAGGCAGAGTAGGTTCTTCTGCGTTTCCGTTAGCTTCTACTGGACACAAGGTATGGATTTTCCGTCCTTCAGTAAGGACAATCTCTTCCTTTATTAGGATTTCCCGTATGCAGCCAACTGTTTTCCTAATAGTTACAGATTTAAATGCTTATGTTTTATTAGTTACTTTAGCCATATACATGCATGCCACTTTCACCTAGTTATGGAGGTACCATAACCATAACACTGGAGGCACTAGTGTTATGACTTCACCACGGCGGAGTGATAGCTCATGGCGTCCCTTCAGTTTATTTGGCCTTTATTATTATTATATTATCATGTGGGCGTATGGGTACATCCTAGTTACAGTGTTAGACAGGATTTCATGGTGAATGTGGTGTGTGCCTTGCATCCTTCACAAGGAGTTGATCCCTCCTACCTATTACCATATTAATTAGAGGCATCCCCTCTAATTGTATGACGAGGTCACCCCTCCAAGTATTCATGCACGTTGTTGACCTCATGACCCATATTGGCTTTTGGTATATTAAACTAATACATATTTTCATAAGTAAACATACGCTATATTTTCAGAAAATAAAACCAGATTATAAACACGTTCTAGGTTTTTCCAGGACTTATTCATTTCCGCTGCTATTCATGCTTTACATTTCTTTCCTATATTATGTCATTCATGCTATGTCATATATCCGTTCACTGAGCGTATTTCTCAGTCGTTACTTTTCTTTCCATGTCTCAAAATGGCAGGTACCCAAGGTTAGACTGGAGCATTTGGAGGACATGCATAGGATGGGAGCTACCTTAGACTTCTTTTCCTCTTGCCTTCATATATTTATGCTTGTTGAGTCTTCCTTTAGTTCATTTATTTTGTTTATGTTTTGGGCTTATGTTTGGGAACCGATGTTTGATTCTGATTATCCTTTTTGGTCATGTATGTTTAGTACATATTACCTTGCATGCTTTGATGACACGCTATAATTATCCTATGATATTCCAATTACAAATGAGGTGTTACATTGATATTGGCATTTTCATTGGTTATGCACCCACAAAGAAGGCATTTCGAATCTACAATCGTAATTCTCGCAAGATCCTCGAAACTATGAATGTTGATTTTGATGAGCTGACGGCAATGGCTTATGAGCAAAGCAGCTCTAAACCAGCACTTCATGAAATGTGTGACACCCCAGGTGGGTCAAATGTAGCGGAAATAATATCTGGGTGTCACGTAGGTGGATCAATAGCAAATAGTACATAGAGCATTAGATAAAAGATTATAAAAATATATTACATGAACAGTAGTACAAATTGTTATAAAAATTGTCTTGACATTATTAAATAAATTGTTCATTCCTTAGATATAAAACCCCAGATGAGCTCTATAATGTTGTCTATCATGATGCTTGACTTCATGCACACACCAAGTACTTGCCTTAGTTACCTGAGAAAACATGCTTAAAGGGTCAACATAAAGTTGGTGAATTCACAGGTTTAATAAAATCAGTTTGGACAGTAAAAACATTCACTGAAGTAGTACCACACATAACATCAAAGGTAACTACATTTCCTATTGCCCGAAACTGAGGCTCTGACATGTTAAGCCCTCAACAGACGAGGACCCTTCGCCTTATAAAAGGCACCCATTTTCCAGTTTCGACATGATAAACACATGTTGTCCCGGCCAAGGCACAATGAGCATGACTTACCCAGGTGGGGATGGTCAATCCCAAATAAATCTATTTATAACATTCAGGCAATTCGAGAATTTTAACAGTTTCAGTTCACGGGTCATGAGGAATTCTAAAATAGGCAAATGTAATCAAAGTTTGTACAGTTCAGTTTACTTCCATAAAACAAGTTGCATGTTTTCTCCCCCATAAATAATTTTTAAAAGTTTGTCAATATATTGTGTGGGACCGTAAACTCACCTTAGTATCTGTTACATCTGTGTATCAAAAGAAATCCAGAAAATGCTCACGATTCGGTCAACTACCTAAATAATGGTACAGTCTCAGTAAATGCATAAAATAATGTAGAAAGTTTTAGATAAATATCTGTGTATGCTTATACAGTTTTTAGGCAGTTTATTAATGTTATTGTATTTTAGTTAAACACATATTTGTACAAGTATTAATAAGTTTCATTTAAATTTGTTATTAATAATATCGTTTAAGTAAAAGTATTTTACTTACAATTGTTGTATTTTACTTTTATAATATACTTGCATTTAATTTATATATAGTTTATATAAATTGTTTATAAAAATAATAATACTTTATTTAATTTCATTTAAAGTCCCCAAAGTTTCTAATATTATTAAATAGTCATTTGATTACAAGTTTGAGAAATGATGGTTTTTAGTCCTTATAGTTTAAGATTTATTCAAGTTTTAACAAATTAAATGAAATAAAGGTTTTAGGATTTGTTTAAGTTTTGGATATATGCAAAACAAGTCCCTCCATATAAATGTATAACTTTCGGATATTGGCACTTTTAGTCCTGAGGGCTTGTAATACTTTCGGGATATGGCAAAAATAGTCCCTCTAGTTATCATTAGGTTTTAGAACTTTCATTAAGTGGCGAAAATAGTCCCTGGGGCTTCTAAAGGTTTCGGCTATTTAAATAAATAGTCCTTATAGTTGTAAAATGACAATTTAACTTTAGAGAATTTACAAGAATGGTCCTTAGTGTTTAATAAGTTACGAATGGGATTAATTAACCCCTAAACTTTCGGATATTTACCATATTAGTCCTTATACTTAATGTTTTGTCAAAATAAGTTACAAATGTCACGGTTTTAACCCATAAGTTTTATTAATTTACATTTGTATTCCAAAAGTTTTTATAAGTTATATTTTTGGTATAAGAACTTTATTTAAGTATAAAAACACGAAGTGGGCTTATTAAATGTGCCAAAAGAGCTAATAGGCTTCTTAATGGGCCTAAACATATTTTAAGTCCATTAATAATTCAAGATTAGCTAAGTGGGCTCACAAGGTACTAAATGGGCCTAATGGGCTCCTAAAAACATACGGCTACATTTATTGGGCCTATTCAAGTTTTGGCTATATGTATTGGGCCTAATGGGCCTAGTTAATGATTCGGATATATTTTTATATGGGCTTAACTAGTCCAATAATGAAAATAAAAAATTATCCAAAGCATAAATCTAGGGTTTTTACAAGTTTATTACAGGTTTATCAAAATGAGTTAAGATCTCAAATTTGTGAGTCTAACTCACGGCATGTTTTATTCAAGGTGTTTCAATATGAGATCTAAGTTTATTTTAAGTTCATAAGTTAATCACAAGCTCCAAAAATAAGCTCTATAACCCACGGCTATATTTATTTATAGTGTTCCAAAATGAGTTCTAGGCTTATTGCAAGTTTACAAGTTAACCACAAGTTCACAAATGAACCTTATAGCCCACGACTATATTTAAATTTTTAGAGGTTTCATGATTTTTATCTAGTTTATTGTATGTACATAATCATATGTTTATTACCAAATAATTTTTATACAAGTCTTGTGATGAATCAAAAATATGACGTGACTTATATAGGCCATGGTTTTACTAGTTTTGAGTTTTTATCAAGTTCTCATATGAGTAACAAGTAAATGATATGTGCATGCAAAAATATAAGTAAATAAGAAAAAAGGTAGGTTTAGTGATACTTACTTGTTAAATAATGTTAAGGGAAACAAGTGAACTAAAGGAGATTAGTGCTCAAGATTTAAAAATGGTGAAACCCTAAGCAAAATCCAAGCCATGGCCTTACTTGGGACGTCTAGGGTTTCCTTTGCTTGTCTTGGAGATCAAGTTGGTAAAAATGATACCAATGATTAGGATTTATGAGGATGAAAACAAAGATTTGGTGAAGTTAATGAGTTTCTAGGTGAATATGATCCGAATGATTGAGAGAGATAGATTTGGGGAATGTTTAAGATTAGAATGTTTGCATGTATGTTGTGTGTGTGTGGGTGTATTCAGCTAATGAAGAGGAGAGAGTGAGGAGACAAAAATATCCTTGGTAAGATTTAGTGTGCCAAGTGTAGCTTCATTTGGCAAAAACTAAGCACCCCTTGATCTCCCTTCATACATGTTGTGTAGAAGTGACCAAAAGGAGGCAAAAGTTGCCAAGTGTAGTACCAATTGTAGTGTAGGTTAACCAATAGGCAAAATGGATACTTCTACACATTTTACAAGAAAAGTGTATGCATGTATGCATGCATGTACACGGCTGAAAAATGACATGGGGTAGTAGTATGTCAAATTTAAATGTTGTGTATAATCATAAGTCTAGGCATTTTATTGCATGTCCATGTATGGTTTCTAGGTATTGTGTCATATAGTTCCTTCTAGTAAGGTATGTATATATATATATATATACACATAAAGGCAAGTTCAAACATTTAATAAAATGTAGCACATGAGATAATGTTCTCCAGTCTGTTTTTAAATGATCACATATGTACTAATGTTGTGAATTCGTGTTTGTCATGTGGCTAGTCAATTTCCAAAGCAATAAAAATAGACTAACAGGTTCATAATTATCAAGTAATTATGAAAAGATAGTATGCTCAAGTAGAAATAACACTTCATGAAATTATGAAAAGGTGGTGATAGTTAAGTTCTAGAATTATTAAGTACAAGAGTTAACAAAGTCAAAATGGTAAAATCAGGGATTCTACAAAATAGGACCCAGTAAAATTAGTTCTGGTCTTGTCCCAAACAACTCTACTTCATCATCATTTACACCACCTACTAGGAATGAATGGGATACGTTGTTTCAACCGTTATTTGAAGAATTCTTTACTCCTACAAGTATTGTTGCTCCAGAACCTGTAGTAATAGCTCCGGCTACCGAAATTGTCGCTCCAGCAAACGAAGCACAATCAGATACGTCTACACCTAAAATTCATCAAGATATACCTTCAACGAGTACTTCTCAACCAACACCTGAATCAACTACGCATCTCATGCCTATTGATGATGAAGAGGATGATGATGATCACGATTTGGAATTCGCTCAAATGCGTGAACTTCCATTATTTGGTGTACCAATTCCTGACCCTAATCAAGTCAGGTCGTCCACCTCAGAGGAAGATCCAACTACGGTCTACTCCAATCCACGGATTCGTGAACATGACAACAAGTGGACAAAGGATCATCCTACAGATTCTATCATTGGTGACCCTATCGCCCGGTATCTACACGATGTCAGTTACAAAAAAGTGCATTATTTTGTCACTTTGATGCTTTTCTCAGTGAATTTTGTTAATGCAAGTAATGCCTAAAAACATTATTAGTGTTAACTAATCTTTCTTAGTTTTGATCACAACAAACCATACAACACATTTAGTGTAAAACACAAAATAAATTATTTAACTAACACTATCATCAAGGTAATAATCATATCACTAACCTTTCTTAATCATACTTAGTGATCATCAAAATGATTATCCTTAAAACTCACTTTTATTAATAAGACAAAAGACTCTTTAATAAACTTTCTTTTTTAGAAAATGTTTTATTAAAATGGAAAATGAAAATTTGAAAATGGCATATTCTAAATGTTGTTAGAATATCCTTTGAAGGGTTCAAATACCTCAGATATTCCCACCCCACTAAAAGACAAAAAACGGAGCGGAGTCTAGTGGCGGTACCTTAAGTACCTACGCGGTACCTTAGCGATATGGTACCGCGGGGTGAGATAAGGTACCGCGCATAGTAGCCGTTATAGATCCGTTGTAACTTTGTCTCCTTTAAATAGTGGGTCAAATCTCATTTTCCAGCAAGCCTCTTGGACGTTTTTCTCAGCCCTCTTTCTATTTTTTATAGCATAATCATTAGTAAATGATCACTTAAATTGTTAAGGATGTTTACATATGATTATCCTCTTGATCCCCTCCTTTACCATGTCCAATGAGAAGATCACTCACTCACTAGTGTAGTGATAAAGACGAATTTATGAGCTAGTCATATTCATCATGATACCCTTTTTGTTTTAGGTCAATCCAATGTATTTATGAATACTTGGACTAGTTGTGTTCATCCAAGTTATTTGTGGATACTTGGATTTGTTGTGTACATCCATTGCATATGTGTTTGCTTGGATTTGTGTTGTGTAAATCCAAGCTACATGTGTGTACTTGGATAAGTCTAGTTGAGTTGTAATAGATTTGATTAGGAGTTCTCACTAAACTATAAAGTGATGTGGTTGTGTCTTGTGAGTTCTCACTAAACTTTAAAGTGATTAGTAGTTGTGTTGTGTGAATTTCTCACTTAGCTTCAAAGTGAAGAGTCGTGAAGATTGGTTCTAGCTTTCGATTAGAACCCGACATCTAGCCTTGTGTCGTTAAATTGTGAAGTAGGCAACGTCGTGTAGATTGGTCCTAGCTAAAGATTAGGTCTCGACATTTAGCTTAGTGTCGGAAAATAATGTAAGCAACGATGTAAGGTTTTCTCCGCCGAGAAGGGAGCTTGTGGATATAGTGGAAATCTCGAGTAGGTGTACTCGAGGAGTGGAGTAGAAACGAGGATAGAGCCTCGTTGTCGAACCACTATAAATCTTGGTGTCTTCCCACTATGTTGTCTCCTTCCTTGCTCTTTACTTATTTCATTATCATTATACTTGCTTATTATCCTTGCTAGTGTATTTCAATTGAACCTAATCATTATGCAACTTAGTATAAAGTAAAAGATAGTTTTGATACAAACCAAATTGAAAGTAATTTTAATTTGGTCACCAATCGAAGAGAAACTATTCAACCCCCCCCCCCCTTCTAGTTTCTACAATTGGTATCAGAGCAATGGTCACTCAATATCTTTGAAGTATATTGTACTTTGAAACTTGGATCGATCCATTGTCTCCTCAAATTAGAAGGTCTAGTTGTATTAAAGTTTCTCTTTGGTCAAAACTATGTTTTCTTTGAAAATAGGTCTTTTAATTGATAATTTTGCATCCCACTTAAGATTAGTAGCCTTTATGCATTTTAGATATACTTTTGAAATGTATCTACTAGTTTTCATCTTGCTTTGTGTAGGTACTCATGAAGATCAATCAATTTATTGGTTATGGATTGAGTTACTTGCACTTTTAGAAGAAGCATCTTCATTGATCTTTAACATCTTTGAATGATGATACCAAGATGATTGGGAATGATACTAGTCCTTGAAGACTTAGTACTCATCATAGACATTGATTGGGCATAGCACTTATTCCTTCATGGATTGCTCTTTGTGGCCAAGGTACGCTTTCGTTCTTCCACACGCCCTTTGATCATTCTTTTGATCATTACTTGACTATGTGCTTGTTCTCGGCATCCTTGCCTTGACATTTATTTGTGGTTTGTGTTTCTTTTCTTTTTGCCTCTCAAACCTTCATTGCTTGGATACTTGACTCACTATGGTGATGTAGAGTGAGTTAGTAGAAGCTTAAAGTATCAAGCATGATTTCCATGGTTTGCACCCATACGGTTAGTAAGCCCTTTGTGGGAGAGAAAGTGAATTAATACTTTGTTCATATTTTAGTTTAGACTAAGACTATTATTGAAAGTGATCTTAGTTTAGACTTGAATAATTTCTTTGTGCTTATTCATTACCAAAGCCGTTTATCGTTTCGCCGGAAAGGCACGTCTTAAACCACTATATATGACACAAGCTCTTCGTTTCAACTACTTGAAGATTGTCATTAATCCCTTGAGCATTGATCCTAGTCTTGATTCACTTCTCTTGACTTCTCTCCACTTAGTCGTTTTGCTACGAGTAGTCGTTTGTCCGTTTCGGTTCTTTTCGATCTTGATTTAACTCGTAATCCTTCATTAAGGCATATTTCTTAGTGTTATGATGATCCAATGATATTCTAAAAGGCTCATGATTTAATTTTAAGTATTTTAGAAAAACTGGATTTTCAAAATTTGGCGTTTTTCAGAGATAGAAACCTGCCTCTGTAGGCGGTTCCTTATCTCCGCGGCTCAAACCCGCGGTTCCTTATCGATAAGGTACCTCGGGCAGTAACTTTTGTCAGAGCGCCAGTTTGAGTTTTTTATTCTTTTTCAAACCAAACTCTTTCTCTCCCAAAAACACACAGCCGACGGGTTTTACCTTTTCCACCATTGTTGAAGCTTCCAAAACCTTCAATCACTCAGATTAATTGATTCCAAGTTGTGGGTTTCACTCATCCTTCATCTAACATCAATTAATTGTAAGTATTTTCTTTCAATTTCATCTATTTTGTTCTAGGGTTCATCCTTTCATAATTGGGGATTTTTAAAATTGAAATTGAATTAAAACCTTAATAGGAATGTGGGTTGACATGGTAATCTTACTATGATTCCTTAGGTTGATATTCATTAAGATTTCACTAAAACCCACTTGTAGAACAAATCCGAATTTAGGCTAAATGATTTTGGTTGAATGATGGATTTGAGATGAACCCATGAACAAGTAGGTAATGACATTGTTAATTCTTACCTAAAACCTTATTTTGAAAAACCGATGTTCTAATCCATTGTTGATCTAACATAGATCATGTGTTCTTGGTTAATGATGGAATAGACACATTGTGAACGTGAATATGATATGGATTCAATCCTATGTTTGTCAAGAAATTGATATAACACATTTTCATTTTTCATTTTTCTTTTTATTTTTCATATGAGTGATTGGAGAAATATTGTCTTGTGTTTGTATTTAGGTACTTAATCATGCCTTCTCAATATCAAAAAGATCATCAATTCACTAAAGATTATATGCCCGACATCTCCCAAACCTATGCTTCCCCCCAACTTCAAAACGCGTTTCCATCCCTTTTCACTCGTTGTTTCCATGAGGGTAGAGTCGTTGACAAGGAAATAACGGGTTATGTCTATATCCTATCTATGTTTGAGCTTTCGGGGTTTGATTGCTTGCTCAACATAGAAGAAGATATTTACCCCTTATTCCTTCTTGAATTCTTTAGCACCTACTCGATGATTGAATACAATGGAGAAATCTTCATTCGTTTCATATTGAATGATCAATTAATTCAATACTCTCTTGAAGACTTTGGTCAAATTCTCGGTGTGCCATATGAAGGCACTTGTCGTTTTACGGATAAATGGAGACTTGATGCTCTCTCGGAATCCTTCGATAAACCTCCAAATGACCTCACCGAAATTGATCTAGAGTTCATTCTTGAAATCATCTCGAAAGAGCGTGATGGTAACGTTGTGAGAAGCCTTCATTCAAATGTACGAAATGTGAATCGATATGAAGTGCTCTCTAGTGACCTTAAGGATTTTATGGTTCAATGGGCCAATATCCTTAGGGAGAATGTATTTTGTCTTGGTGGAAACCGAGATCATATCCCGGCGTGTATGGTGCATATGTTGAGTTGAATCTTTACATCCACCAAGTAAAACTTGGCATTCTATATTGCTCGACGAATCAATTATGCCCTTTCGAAGCCCAAGACAAATCTTCCCTATGTTATGCTTCTAACTCGCCTTTTCAAAAGGGTTGCTCATGATTTTCCCCACCTTGATCTTTCTCGCTTCTACCCGGTTCATCGGGTTATGTTGCCTATTTAAGAGGCATATGCAAGAAAGACAAGAAGTGATCGAGGATCAAGAAAATCTGTTCATCAAGAGATGGATGATGAGGACATGGACATGCCAACAAGTGATGGTGATGGCATAGGTACTAGTTCTCATTTCCACTCTTCGAGTAATTCCCATCCATCCTCAAACCCATTCGAGGATGAATTTGAAGACTTAGCTCCTCCTCCTCATCATTCTAGTGAAGTACCGGAAGATCTCAATATGGAGCATCTTTACCGTGAAAACCTTAGAACTCGAGGGGAATTGCACGAACACCGGGTTGAATCAAGAAAAGGTTTCAAGTTCTTGGGGAATATGATCAAGGGATTGGGGAAGAAGAGAAGGTGTAAGCTTTGAAGCTTTTCAAAGAATACATGTTGGTAAACATGTATTGTTGAACAATTTTATTTTATTTTGGATATGTATTAACTTGTGATTGCATGTTAAAATTATCATTTATCTTGATCCTTAATGTTAATTATGCCATCATGTTTGTGTTTTACATAGCTTTGTGCATGCATTTTGATAGTTAGCTTATTGGATTTTGATCTGTAGTTAACTTTGGCTTGTGAAACTTTTGGGAAAAATCTGGGTTTATCAAAAACTGGGATGGGAAATTTTTGAAAACCTTCTGGTCGCGGTTCCATATCGACCCGCGGTTCCTTATCGATAAGGTACCGCCGGTCCTAGATAAGGAACCGCCGGTCACTGTGCACGAAAGCATCTTTGTTTTACACTGTTTTCTTAAATTTGTGTAAACCTTGCATGATTCAGTAATAAACTGCACATTTCCTAAACTAGGTTACCTAAATTCATTATTCACCTAAAATGATTTTAACCCATTACTAGTTTGGATCATCCCCTCACCCATTTAAACCCACCTTGTTTGCCATGTTCTTCACACATCAAACATACTTCCCTAAACCTTAAACCACCCTAATCAGCCATGGTGTGTACCAAAACCTCAAACACTTCCAAGACCTCCACCCCAAGAAAAACACTCAAAATAAGGGTTAAGGTAGCTAAGCCTAACTCTTCACCTTTCCACACACCTAAGAATGAGAATGCTCCTATCCTCATTTCTTCATCACCTTCCCCACCTCTTGCACCATGCAAGACCTCCTCCACCCATGGTACTAACCACTCCATTGGTTCTACCTCCTCTTCATTCAATTCTAGAATGAATGAGCTTTCTTCACCCTTCATTCCAAGTGCACCCTTGGAAGTGACCACACAACCTCAACCAATCCAAAGCATTCCTTTTGGGAATGACTTTGATGACTCTTTGGTGACTTCACCATTTACCCCTCACAACTCACCCATTTCACCAACCTTGGAGGATTTACCTCCACACTCACCCATTTCCCCTTTGGGGAACATGCCTCCACTTTCACCCACATCACCCTTGGAGAACTTGCCTCCTCCACCTCCACCCAACTTAAACATCCCAATTTTGGGTGTCCCACTTTCCCTCCTCTTGGGTGATCCTTACTTTGGGTTTCAACAAACTCATGGTCCTAGATGTCCATGTTGTCTCTACAACCACTTCCTCATCCAAAACCTAAGGATGGATATGTATGGACTACATAGGGGTTTGTAAGATTTCTTGCTTACTTTGTTCTCCATGCCTCCTCCTAGGAGATGAATGATGGAGTTGTCTTAATAAGAGTTTTCAACAAAACCAAGCCTAAGAAAACTACTTATCTAGATTCTATGTTAAGCTAGCTATGTATTAGTTAGTTTTTATTTATCTTTGTACTTGCCTCATTAATGAATGTTTCATGTTGTTGTATTATGGATTTAGCTTTGTGTGATTTTATCCTTTTGTGCACACTAATCAACTTTAATTTGAAATTAAAATTGAACCTAAATCTATCACAGCCCCTAAACTTGACTAAAATTGGTTCAAAATGATATCTAAATTATTTTGTCACCCTTTGTCAAGACATTCTTTGTGAATGTGTTGCTTTATGCAACCCTAGCATATTTTGGTTCTAATAGAGGTAAAATTCCAAGATTTGCAATTTTTTTTTGTAAAAGTCTTAGTCTTTCCCAAAACCCAGGAAAAATATGGTTCAAAGTCCTCTGGACGCGGTTCCTTAAAGACCCGCGGTTCCTTAGTGATATGGAACCGCCGGCCCCTATAAGGTACCGCGGCCAGAAAGTGGCTTTTGACGATTTTTTGGTCAAAACCTTTAAAACCCTATTCCCAGTCAAGATTCCTTGTTTACTCAAACTGACTAAACATTCCTTGACACTACACATTTTGTATTCAAATTCTTACCTTGATTACATTTTACTTATACCCCAACCTTGAGATTTCATTCTCACACCTTCCCAACCTTGAGAATTCATTCTCACATAACCTTGAGATATCATTCTCACACTCTCACAATGCCTAACTCCTACATTCCTAACCTTGACATTTCTTTGTCACAACCCCTCTCACCCAAAGCTTCTTCATCCAAGCTTTCAAAGAAACCGAAAATCTCGGTTCGACCCGTTTGGGTTAAGAAGAATGAACCATCTTCGTCCAAACCACCCAAAAACCCTACCTTCTCTCCAATCAAGTATTGGAATGAGACTTACACCATAAACCCCATCACCTGAGCAAAAGAACATGTTCCACCACCACCACAATCCTTCAATACCCCCCCAACTCAATGACCTTGCAACCTTCCCAAACCTCACAAGTCATTGTGAAAACATTCCCAAACCCTTTACCCCACCACCACCAAACCCTAAGTTTGATGCCATACCCCATCAAACGATTTTGTGTTGCATCATGGATCCTCGTGTGATTGTTGCCGATTTCAACAAATTGAACTTGCTCATGTGTATAAGAAGTTAAATTTTCTTGAATTCCTCCTCACTCGACCTCCTATTCAAGTTTTCGTTCCGGTGGACAAAACTTCGAATGATGCATCGTCATCTTTTTAGTTTTATTTTGTTTTTAGAAATCTTGGAAAATATCACCATTAGACTAGCTTATGCTTAGTGGTTTATTTTCCATATTTATTGCTTTTAGATACGCATACTATGTGTATGACTATCTTCTTTGTTGTATTTTTTTTAACCTTTATGTTATTTGTGTGCTATCTAATTAGTTCTACTTTGAGTTGATCTTGGTTAATTTTTTTACAATTGCTTATGGGTGATTCCATCAATTCTAAAGCTTTAACCCATTGACAAGCTTATCATATTCATTGGATTGAAGTTTGATTTTGTCAATTACCTCTTTGGACATACTTAGCAAAATACTTACTTCTAATTTGAGATTTCTTCTCTTTCTCCCTCTCAAGTTACTTAGTAGGTAGTGATCATATATACATTGGTGTTTCTTTCCTTTCTACTAACCTTTGTGTAGCATGTCACCTTAGCTCACAAACTTGGTGCCCCAAGCAAGGGGAGCAACCACCAAGGGGGAGCTACTAGCAAAGTTCGATGCTCTTCAAAGACTTATGCTAACCTTTTTGCTACGACAAAGGGGGAGAAATGATAGTGATAAACTAGTTAATAATTCCATAGTTTGTGTTTCTATGTAAATGAATTTATCGTTTGTCGTAATCAAAAAGGGGGAGATTGTTAATGCAAGTAATGCCTAAAAAAATTATTAGTGTTAACTAATCTTTCTTAGTTTTGATCACAATAAACCATACAACACATTTAGTGTAAAACACAAAATGAATTATTTAACTAACACTATCATCAAGGTAATAATCATATCACTAACCTTTCTTAATCATACTTAGTGATCATCAAAATGATTATCCTTAAAACTCACTTTTGTTAATAAGACAAAATACTTTTTAATAAACTTTCTTTTTTAGAAAATGTTTTATTAAAATGGAAAATGAAAATTTGAAAATGGCATATTCCAAATGTTGTTAGAATATCCTTTGAAGGGTTCAAATACCTCAGATATTCCCACCCCACTAAAAGACAAAAAACGGAGCGGAGTCTAGTGGCGGTACCTTAAGTACCTACGCGGTACCTTAGCGATATGGTACCGCGGGGTGAGATAAGGTACCGCGCACAGTAGCCGTTATAGATCCGTTGTAACTTTGTCTCCTTTAAATAGTGGGTCAAATCTCATTTTCCAGCAAGCCTCTTGGACATTTTTCTCAGCCCTCTTTCTATTTTCTATAGCATAATCATTAGTAAATGATCACTTAAATTGTTAAGGATGTTTACATATGATTATCCTCTTGATCCCCTCCTTTACCATGTCCAATGAGAAGATCACTCACTCACTAGTGTAGTGATAAAGATGAATTTATGAGTTAGTCATATTCATCATGATACCCTTTTTGTTTTAGGTCAATCCAATGTATTTATGAATACTTGGACTAGTTGTGTTCATCCAAGTTATTTGTGGATACTTGGATTTGTTGTGTACATCCATTGCATATGTGTTTGCTTGGATTTGTGTTGTGTAAATCCAAGCTACATGTGTGTACTTGGATAAGTCTAGTTGAGTTGTAATAGATTTGATTAGGAGTTCTCACTAAACTATAAAGTGATGTGGTTGTGTCTTGTGAGTTCTCACTAAACTTTAAAGTGATTAGTAGTTGTGTTGTGTGAAGTTCTCACTTAGCTTCAAAGTGAAGAGTCGTGAAGATTGGTTCTAGCTTTCGATTAGAACCCGACATCTAGCCTTGTGCCGTTAAATTGTGAAGTAGGCAACGTCGTGTAGATTGGTCCTAGCTAAAGATTAGGTCTCGACATTTAGCTTAGTGTCGGAAAATAATGTAAGCAACGATGTAAGGTTTTCTCCGCCGAGAAGGGAGCTTGTGGATATAGTGGAAATCTCGAGTAGGTGTACTCGAGGAGTGGAGTAGAAACGAGGATAGAGCCTCGTTGTCGAACCACTATAAATCTTGGTGTCTTCACACTAGGTTGTCTCCTTCCTTGCTCTTTACTTATTTCATTATCATTATACTTGCTTATTATCCTTGCTAGTATATTTCAATTGAACCTAATCATTATGCAACTTAGCATCAAGTAAAAGATAGTTTTGATACAAACCTAATTGAAAGTAATTTTAATTTGGTCACCAATCGAAGAGAAACTATTCAACCCCCCCTTCTAGTTTCTACAAAGTTGAACCTAAGACGTGGCAAGAAAGTGCATTGTTTTGTCACTTTGATGCTTTTACCCAATCTAGTTGGATAGAAGCTATGCAAGAAGAACTTAATGAATTTGTACGTCTTGATGTATGGGAACTTTTCCCATGCCCGGATCAAGTGAAGTTACTCACTTTGAAATGGGTTTACAAGGTAAAACTCGACGAGTTAGGTGGAATATTGAAGAACAAAGCTCGACTAGTAGCTCGTGGATACAAGCAATTATTGGGCATCGACTTTATAGAATCCTTTGCACCGGTTGCCCGTTTAGAATCTATTAGACTAATCCTCACTTATGCAGCCCTCATGAATATGATTGTCTATCAGATGGATGTGAAGACGGCATTTCTTAATGGTGAAATCAAGGAAGAGGTCTATGTTCAACAACCAGATGGTTTTGTGAATTATAAATATCCTAATCACGTGTACAAGCTTAAGAAGGCTCTTTATGGGTTGAAGAAATCTCCACGCGCGTGGTATGATCTATTGTCACAATTCCTCATTACACAGGGCTTCACTAAAGGCAAAGTGGATCCCACGCTGTTCATTCAGAAACGAGGTAAAGATATGATTATGGTACAAATATATGTTGATGATATTATATTTGCTGCCTCGACCCAAACCTTATTGGATGAGTTTGGGACACTCATGTCTTCCAAGTTTAAGATGTCAATGATGGGCAAGGTATCATTTTTCTTAGGTCTTCATATATCTCAGAGTTCCAGAGGCATCTTTATCAATCAATCCAAGTATGCCCTTGAATCGCTAAAGAAATATAAAATGAAATCTTGCGACCCCGTGGATACTCTAATGGTGGAAAGAACTAAGCTAGATGCAGATCCAAATAGGATTGATATTGATCCGACACTTTATCGTGGACTGATCGATACCCTTCTGTATATCACAGCTAGTCGACCTGATCTTCAATTTGCTATATGTATGTGTGCTCAGTATCAAACTAGGCCTAGTGAGTTACACTTAGATACTGTTAAACGGATCTTTCGGTATATTAAAGGAACCATAATCGGGGACTTTGGTATTCTAAGGACTCTTCGATTGCACTAATGGCATATGTAGATGCGGATCACGCGGGTTGTCAAGATACAAGGCGTAGCACAAGTGGAACTTTGCAACTACTAGGAGATCGACTTATCAGTTGGGCATAAAAAAAGGCAGAAAAGCGCTGCAATTTCAAGTACGGAGGCAGAACACATTGCTATGTCCGGTTTTTGTGCTCAAATTCTTTGAATGATATCGCAATTAACCGACTATGGTCTAGGTTTCAACAAAATTCCGATGTATTGCGACAACAAAAGTGCAATTGCCCTATTCTACAACAACGTCCAATTCTCCCGGTCGAAGCATATTGACATTCGCTACCACTTTATCAAGGAACAAGTGGAAATGGATTGATCGAGCTTTACTTTGTAAGATCTGAGTATCAATTGGCGGATATTTTCACGAACGCTTTAAATCGCGCTCGAATTGAATTTTTGGCCGACAAGCTAAGATTCTCGTCCGAGACTCTAAAGGAATTGGCAGATGAAGCGAAAGAATAGCGGTGGTAAACTATTCTTCGTATCCTTGGTGATCATATGTATATATTTTTATCCACAAAAGCAAAATAGAAAAATATAAAACCATATAAAAACCATAAAAATTGAAAAATTCAGAAAAATCCAAAAATATTTTTACTTTATTTTTCAAAGGCATGTCTTTTGTGATGATAATATTTACGGCCTTAGAAATGTTGATTCATATTGACACAGTACCATAAATAGAGTTCATACAAAAGTTGTAAATATTTCATAAAACATGCCTATATGGCTTGTAGTTATTTCAGACTACAACTCGTTTTTCATATTAAAGGCAAGTATTTCTTATGAAAGCTTTGGCTCAACAACGGGAATTAATTTTCTCGGGCATGTTTTACTTTATAACCATGTAAGGGATTGTGTTTACATTATAACACAATCTAACACGAATATATGTAAGCATCAGTGCATTTATTTGTTAAAACAAGAGAAATCTTGTTTTATGAAGTTATCATCTCTACAAACCATAGCAATTTACAATTGGTATCTACATACTCGACGATTCGACTACTCAACCGATGACTACAACTCTTTCGATAGAACGCGGGTCAACAATTGAGGGGGAGCAATTGTCAAGCATGCAGAATCTTCTATGCCGAAAGTGCCAAGTTCACAAATTGGTGTCAAGACAACGATACCAATCGTACATGTGGTGTCAAAAGATGACTTCAGACGTGACGAGGTGACCAATATTTGCCAACAAGAACCATTTGATCTTATCATATGATGTTCTCATCAATCAGGTCCAACCTTGTCAATTCATTTCAATATGGTGAATATGTGATCATTTTTCAAATAGATATCATATCTCACAAATTGGTATCATGAAGATAAAACGGACTTGCATTTTTCTTCCTAAAAACTTTGTTAAAACTTCATTAAATCAGTTGATATCAAATATATCGGTTGGGTTAATATTTCTAATATGGGGGAGAAAATATGATTTAATATGGGAAATGTTTAATCACAAATGGTTTGACTTAACGTGATAGCTCATCCCGACATGTGTGAAATGTTTTCGAATATCGTGGCATATGTTAAGGGGGAGCAAAACGGATTTGCACATCAAAATGGATTTTCATGATGATTTATACTTACCCACAACCCATTTATTTCACGACGATGAAGATTGTGGTGACAAAAGGATGGTAGGATAGGTTAAGTCCAATGATTCTTCCAGAACCAGAGGAATCTCCCTAAGGACATTCCATAGCTATAAATAGTAGTTCTTAGGAAAGATGAAGAAAGATTGTGAACGTAGCTGAATGCCGACCAAGTAATTAAGTTAGCACTTGAAGAATCACAACAAGGTGCTAGTTATGACGTATTGGTAAGCATTGAATAGGTTGAAGAATGAAAAAGAATTTTAAAGATAAAGGGTGAAAAGAAAGAAGCCCTCCTTACAACTGAGGCAGAAACCGGGTCAACATATATGTTATTGAAGATAGACATCATGGACCCAGTAATGCAATGCACAACCCATCCAGCTAACTCAGATATCTCTCAAAATATATTTGTTTTAATCACACGGAGATCAACACGTTATCTATAAATTTATTCACTCCGAGTAAATTGAAATGGTGGCACCCCTCTCCACCCTCCGTTCACTAAAAAAATTCCAAGGTGCACGATCGAGTCAAGAGCCATTTGAGATCATCAAATATCTCATTAGGACACACTTCCATATTTACTTGCTTCTTCACACAATGTGAAAATTAAGAAAGATATTAAAAGTCCTACGCAAAATCTTCATGATCTTGCCTGAACATCCGAGTAATGCAAGTATTTACAATGAAGATGGAAATCCTTCTTGAGCGAACATCAAAAAGCTCATGGTAGGTGACTTGTGCGATTCTTTATGAATCAAACTTGTGATGACTGGAAAGCAACAGTGGTTTAATTCTTAATTGAATTTAAACACGTTCCAGGCCTCTACGCAATATCTTAATGATCTTGCCAGAACACTCAGAGTGACACTATTAAGTGTTCACGGTGATGAATGGAAATCATTCTAGTGTTAACCTCAAACAGCACTTGGTAGGTAACTTGCAAGATTCTATATTAATCAAGCTAGTGACAACTGGAAAGCAACGATGGTGCGATTCTTTAATGAATCAAACTTGTTCCAGGAATCGGAATTGACGGCTTCAATCATGCGGATAATTTTATCCAAATGATTCACTCTTTATGTTCGCAGTCAGCTTTGGACGGTCTAGCAAAGAGAACGGGTTTACCCACGAAATCTTGTCAAGGAAGTTCTTAATTGAAACTACCTATCACAAGTATGATATTTTATATCGTCCAACGGCCTTCACCGACCGGAGGTAAAATGATACCAAATTAGAATGAAATGTTCAAAGTCATTTCGTTCGTGTCTACTTATGTTGCGGCATTTAAAGACGGTGGCGCAGCGGTGTCCGAGAAGAAGTCTTCCCCACATGCTTATATTTTCAACATTATATACTTCAACAAATTCAAGAAAGCTTAAAAGTCAAGTCTTACGCTGTATCAAACTCTGAAGCTTTTAAGAATTACAAAGGTATAAGTATGTGGGACATGAAGTCACGAAGAGGCGAAGATCACAGGTGATGAACAAGATCAAGGCAAGAGATACATGTTCAAGATTGATATCAAAGATCACATCAACATATTCACAAGAAAAGAAAAAGAAAAGAAAGACGAAGACGACGAGCTCAAGACAAGCATAGTATTCTAGGTTTATTTTTATTGTATTGTAACTCGGGTAACCCCCTTGTACTTTGGAGTGACCTCCCTTAGGGGGAGATTGTTGGAAATAAGTTTTTACGTATTAGAAAGGATCGGTCACTCCAACAATATATTTAGTTAGTAGCTCGTAGTCATTGTTAAGTTTATTAAACAAATAAGGCCAAGCCATGTCCATCATATGTAAACCGGCGGCCAACATGTAAGCCCAAGCCCATCACTAGGCTTGGGTATATAAACCCTCTACTTTGATGGAGAGGGTGTAGTTTCACTCATAATTTACACATAGTAAAAGTGTATTTCTGTACTTTCTCTCTCTAAAGTGTGTGTGTGATTCTACCATCTCTCTCTCTCTACTCTCTCTTTACAATATAAGCAAGATTTACATAATCCTATAATACCATTGTGGAACCCTTGGGGGTTCCTTATATAGGCGGTAAAACCCTAGTGGGCTTTTACCAAAGCTTTGGCCCTAAGTCAAGGATAAGTACCATAATTAGTTGATTGTTATCTTCTAATTATGGTTAGTGTATATCCTATACTTTAGGGTAAATCACGATCCTAATTAGGTTGTGATTCTGTCTAACCATATACCGGTCGTACCGTGTGGTGGGCCGCACATGACGCATGCGGCCACTGTTCATCCGAGACCCATAGTCTCCAATGATACCACTCCAACCCATTCGTGATGGGCCAGATATGTTTAGTACCCATGGGTCGGGTTCATGAACCGGCTGGGGACTATATGTCATCATATGACTTTGTAAAAATAACACCAATTAGTTGACTTTATAAAAATAAAACCAATTGAACACGCGTCTTTTTTTTCTTTTAAGTTTGGACACCGTTTTTTTAGAACATTTAATATGGTAAAAAAATTATTGTGATTTTAATGGCACGCTTTTTTGTTTCTTTTATTTCTATTTTTTCTATTTAATAGTATATTTAATTCTTTTAAATTTATTTGTTCTCTTTAATTTTTCTTAAATTAATTTTAACACATCTTTAGATAATATTTGTTTAACTAGTTTAAAAAAAATATTTTAACCTTTAAACTTTTAAAATAAAGAAACATTGTTTTTTAATCTATTTTATATGAAACACATTGAAATAATTATGTTTTTAAATCTTATTTTTTTAGATCTATTTTATATAAAAAATGTGTTTACTTTGTTTTTTATATACGTTGTACTTACAATCCGTTTACGTTTTTTTTTATGAATGTGTTAAAATATTTTTATTTATTTATTTAGTATTACATCTGATTGTTTAAAAATAATGTTTTTATATAAATAATATGTTTATAAAAAAATAGAATTTATTTATGTTTATAAAACATTTCCGAAATATTTTTTTTGTGTTTTTTTTACGTTTATAAAAAGTTTTAATTTCCTAAATAATCTTTTTTAGTTTTTTTTTTGCGTTTATAAAAAGTTTTAATTATTTAATTAAGAATTTATTTATGTAAAGATAACAAAAATACGTCATTTAAAACAGATTCCTGTATTTGAAATTGTGTGGGTTTTAAATTTTGGGCTACAGCCCATCCGGGTTGCAAAAACATTATATTTTAGGAATGGTTTTTATGGTGTTTTTAATGTTTAAGCATAAAAGTATTGTACATAAGGGTTATCTAAGAAATGTTTTTTAGTTTTTCAAGCTTAAGGTGCTTGTAAATTATTTTGGTTTATTAGGATATATAGAATATAGATATAGATTGTCCCCCAAACTAAAAAAAAACACTAATTACAATTTTCTTTCTCTTATCATTTTACAAAATAGTAACAATTTTATACTTAGGTAATTACTAATTTAGTTTTTTTTTTTAATTTGAAATAATACTTTCGATCAAAAGTGATATGATAAACATTACTAAACATCTTTATCTATTTTTTGTAGTGAACAATTAAATAAGATCGTCATGAGCTCATAATTAAAAAATCCAAGACGTACTTCGACAAGCAAAGGGAGTTCGAATAGAGATTTGGTTGTGCTCTACAAGTTATGAATCTATTGACAAGTCCAACTCCAATATCTTGATCTCTAGTAGCAATGCATCGCAAACCTATATATATTATGACATGCTAATACACACCCAATTAATGTTTGACATACTAAAATAGAAACGTGGACTATTAATTTTGATACAGAGGAGTAGTAATTAGTAAAAAAATCACAGTTTCAATACTCCTCATTTCGATCATCGAGTCACCAGTTCGACTGTCTGGTCAACCAGATCGAGTCACCAAGTTACAGGTTCATCCACCGAGTCAACCCGTCCAGCGGGTCTTACTAGGATTCAAAAATATGAAATCGGGTTTAAATTGAACTGTTTATTCGACCAGAAACAGTTAAGCTAGTTGAACCAGTCAGGTCTAACTAGGTTTCAAAGTATTTAAGTTAGCGCGTCAAAACATATCATTTAATATCCATCCCCTTTATGTCCTTCTCATCTGTTTGCTTAAGTTCTTCATACACAACTTCAGAACCATTTGGTTGAGTGGAAATGTATGCACATATTGTATCAAGACTAAGACTAGCAAGTGTAACATCATTACTAGCATAATGGCCATTAGTATTAGCAAAGGAACTGTGTTAGTTAGATGTAGTGGGAACTAAATCATTTCCACTATTGTGAGAAATGTTCCCACTTTTGTGAGAAATGTTCCCACTTTTGTGAGAAATGAAATCCATGTTATTTGAATTTGACTCACTCATCTTTTGAGCTTCGGGTTCCTGAATCTTGAGATGATTATAGATATCATCAAAAGATCTTTCATCTCTATCATCTTTCTTTACCCATATTACACTGTGGCCAAACCATTATGGTGCAAGAAAATACATAAACTTCTTATTCAATTCTTCTTGTTGTATTTCCACGTCCATAAATTAAATATGACTAACACAATCTTGTAGTCTATTAAAGGTTTGTTTAAGATATTCTCCAGATGTAGCTTTGAATTTCAGAACTGTTGCTTTAGTTGGTTTTTCTTCTTTTTCTTAGTGGCTTCATTTTTACACCAAAAGTCTCACAATAGCTTCCCATAAATCTTTGGATGTCTCATACTTTCTAAGCCTTAGTTGATGACGATATGGGAGAGCCAAAAGTAGAGAACTGAAAGCTTTGACATAATTCTTTCTGTAGAAACTAGAAGGGGGGGTTGAATAGTTTCTCTTCGATTGGTGACCAAATTAAAATTACTTTCAATTTGGTTTGTATCAAAACTATCTTTTACTTAAAGCTAAGTTGCATAATGATTAGGTTCAATTGAAATGCACTAGCAAGAATAATAAGCAAGTATAATGATAATGAAATAAGTAAAAAGCAAGGAAGGAGACAACCTAGTGGGAAGACACCAAGATTTATAGTGGTTCGACAACGAGGCTCTATCCTCGTTTCTACTCCACTCCTCGAGTACACCTACTCGAGATTTCCACTATATCCACAAGCTCCCTTCTCGGCGGAGAAAACCTTACATCGTTGCTTACATTATTTTCCGACACTAAGCTAAATGTCGAGACCTAATCTTTAGCTAGGACCAATCTACACGACGTTGCCTACTTCACAGTTTAACGACACAAGGCTAGATGTCGAGTTCTAATTGAAAGCTAGAACCAATCTTCACGACTCTTCACTTTGAAGCTAAGTGAGAACTTCACACAACACAACTACTAATCACTTTAAAGTTTAGTGAGAACTCACAAGACACAACCACATCACTTTATAGTTTAGTGAGAACTCCTAATCAAATCTATTACAACTCAACTAGACTTATCCAAGTACACACATGTAGCTTGGATTTACACAACACAAATCCAACAAACACATATGCAATGGATGTACACAACAAATCCAAGTATCCACAAATAACTTGGATGAACACAACTAGTCCAAGTATTCATAAATACTTTGGATTGACCTAAAACAAAAAAGGTATCATGATGAATATGACTAGCTCATAAATTCATCTTTATCACTACACTAGTGAGTGAGTGATCTTCTCATTGGACATGGTAAAGAAGGGGATCAAGAGGATAATCATATGTAAACATCCTTAACAGTTTAAGTGATCATTTACTAATGATTATGCTATAGAAAATAGAAAGAGGGCTGAGAAAAACGTCCAAGAGGCTTGCTGTAAAATGAGATTTGACCCACTATTTAAAGGAGACAAAGTTACAACGGATCTATAACGGCTACTGTGCGCGGTACCTTATCTCACCCCGCGGTACCATATCGCTAAGGTACCGCGTAGGTACTTAAGGTACCGCCACTAGACTCCGCTCCGTTTTTTGTCTTTTAGTGGGGTGGGAATATCTGAGGTATTTGAACCCTTCAAAGGATATTCTAACAGCATTTGGAATATGCCATTTTCAAATTTTCATTTTCCATTTTAATAAAACATTTTCTAAAAAAGAAAGTTTATTAAAAAATCTTTTGTCTTATTAACAAAGTGAGTTTTAAGGATAATCATTTTGATGATCACTAAGTATAATTAAGAAAGGTTAGTGATATGATTATTACCTTGATGATAGTGTTAGTTAAATAATTCATTTTGTGTTTTACACTAAATGTGTTGTATGGTTTGTTGTGATCAAAACTAAGAAAGATTAGTTAACACTAATAATGTTTTTAGGCATCACTTGCATTAACACTTTCTTTACTGCATATCTTCTAAAGTGACAACTTCAATCCTTCCTTTTTTCTTTGTAGCAAAAGAAGGTTCACATTATTTGTCTTTTGAATCAACATCCTTTGGAGGAGCTTTATATGATTCACCAAATTCAATGACCTTCCATAGAGCATAATATTCAAGTTGCAATCATTGCTTGATACTAAATCCCCACATTTCAAAGTTGCTAGGATCAAGGATTGGAAGTTTATTAAATAGTTAGAAGTTTAAGTTTCCATTGTTGATTTGTGTAAGTGTGAGATGTTTTGTTCATGTTTGATCAAATCCCTCAATAAGCTCTGATACCACTTGTTGATTTCAAATTCAGATCTATTCCCTAAGCTTGAAGGTAGTGTTACTTTGGATATATCAAAACCAACACAATGAGAAACTTTGATTATCAAATAAACCAAGTGTTATGCGGAATCTAACCCTTGGAGTTAAACACAATAAACAATGAAATTAAATGTAGTGAAGACAATGGTTTAAAGGTTAAAGCTTTAAAATTATTATCTTGAAAATAATACAAGCACTCTACGCTAGGGTTTACAAAACCTTAAAGCTATACGAAAATGTAGAGGAGACGTATATCTTACTATGAAATAATGACTCCTTTAATATACTAAAGAGTCCTGTACAAGATAACTACTATACTGAATCTCCTAATAATATGATATATACACCAAAATATATTCTATACATAGCAAAACGCGCATTTCTCTCTTAGTGGCTCTTATCTTCATACAGTAGAAAGTCTTCATACAGTTGGAAATACTTGGCCATATTTCCATTGTCTTTAGTATGCACTAACAACGGGAACTCTAAGTCACCAGTGAGAATGATCCCAAAGTAGTGGGAATGACTTAGCTAATTTATTCCTAACACTACCAAACACGCGTATGAATTGCTTGATTATCTTGATGTTTTTGGTAAAGGGGACTTCACCCTGGTAAAATATTGATTATCTTGATTGAGCATTACAATACCAACATCATTATGATTTCAACCTAGAATAATACGAGTGCCTTTGGAGCATAAGACTCATTAGAGGTTCAATCCCAATGACGAAAATATGAGAGCACGCCAATTGAATCTTAGAATTAACAACATGCGTCTCAAGAATAGCACAAATAGACAAGTTATTTTCAGAAATAACATGGCGAACCTTGCTTTGTATAGGGGAGAAGTTGAAGCCCATTATATTCCACGACTCGTTATCTAGATTTCGACTCTATTTTTATACTCTTTAACCTTTTATTTTTATAATTTACTATAACTTGTAATGTAATGTTTTTTTTAATTTTAATGATATTTTATTCAAGTTAAATTGTTAATTTTCATTTTTTAAGTAATTGAAAAAAAGAAAAAGAAGAAAAACAGAAGAGAGCGACGACACCACATTTTTTAGTGACAACGAGACTTTTTGCTCATGACTTGCCATGAGTAGACGATACTCAATGCTCTTCTGAGGTCATCAATAATAGAATGACCTGGCAACGTTTAATGAAATACTTTGCATGACAACTCACTCTTGAATATCACATGCGTTTAAAAAGAGTTATTGTTTATTTTAACTGTGTTTTAACCATAATGGGGTGAAGCCTCTCTCATATATAGTCATTATCTTTTTTAAAGTCCAATAATGGGAAAGTCTAATGCATTGTGTGGTAGTGGAGTTTATAATAAGACACTGAAATGGCGGTGTATTGAACTTTTTATTACACTCTCTATTAGGCTACCTACAACAGCGACCTTGTGTGACCCTGATTTTTTTCTGCCATGTCAGCTTTCTCTCTACAGCGACCTAATGCGACCTATTTGCCCCAACAAAGCGACATGGTGTGACCTAATTTAAAAAATACTTAAAAAACATAAAATTTCATAAAAAACATTACATTTAATTAAAATTATATTTAATTTAAAAACATTACATTAAAATTAAAAACATTACATTAAAATTAAAATTAAAAACATTAAACATTACATTAAAAAAGCTAATTTATTGATTGCGATTGGTCCAATGGTGTTCCACTAGATCGGATTTTAGGTTTAGATGAGCTTGTTGATCGGTTAACGACTGAGTAATTTCGAACCTTTCTTCATGCGTATTCACCGGATCGATGTTGTTCTTCGGGATGATATATGGGTGATATCACCGCCCACTGTGTTGAATTATCATATTGTGTAATATGATGCAAGTGTACATTACATCCGATAGTTTACGTTTTGACATTCCTCGGGTCGGTTAATCAATCACCCTCTATTTTTTTCAATACACCGAATGCTCGTTCAACATTTTTTCTTGCTGCTTCGTGCTTCGTTTTATACAATCTTCGTTTATGATCATTCTTTTATAGAATTAATAAGAACAGACCATTGCGGATATATCCATCAGTAAGATAATATCCCCGCCGATAATACACTTCGTTAGCCACGAATCCCAGTTAAGGTGCTTTCCTTGATTTAAGATTATTGAAAATAGGGGATTGACGTAAAACATTTACGTCGTTATTCATCCCGGTTACACCAAAGAACGCATGCTAAATCCATAAGTCTTGAGATGCAACCGCTTCCAATAAAATGAATGGAGTTGACCCCTGATCACGTCTACAAAATTGAGCTTTGTAGGCAACGGGATAATTCTCCCACGGCCAATGTGTACAATCGATACTTCCTATCATCCCAGGAAACCCATGCTTTTCCTCGTGATGAGCATAGAGTTTTTCCATGTCAGTATACGTCGGCTTTCGCAAGTACTCTGTACCATATAATTCCATGATGGCGTTACAAAATTTCGAAGACACTGACGGGCTGTTGACGCACCTATTTGCAAAAATTCGTCAAGAGCATCAGGTACGGATACATACGCCATTTGACGAATAACGGAAGTTCACTTCAACAATGGTGAAAGATATTCTCGACCTGTACAATCCTTCCAGTTTCGAAAATAAGAATAGTTATTTTTCAAGTCGTCAACAATTCGTAAGAATAAATCTCGATCCATTCGGAACCGTTCATGAAATGTCTCCGCATCATACTGCGGCTCATCAGAAAAATAAGGCGCGACTAGACGATTATGTACACCCTGGTAATGTCTATGTATGTATCCTCGTTTTTTTATGGTTTGATGCTTCGTAAGCCGATTCACAAGCTTGCGTAAATACCGCAAACTCACTTGTAACTTCATCCTCGTCGTCTGAAGAATCGCCAAAAAATAATTATCATCGTTACTTTAATGTCACCTTAACTTTCTCTCTCCATTCACCCAACCTATCTTTCAATCTTACTGGCGGTGAAAAACTCACCGCCACGTCATACCCCACTAAATACCTAAGACCTCATGATGTAGCGAAAAAACAAGATAAATAAAAAGATAACAAATTGAATCTATTGATTCCAAAGAATACCAGAAACAACGTTTCCAACTATCGTTGATTCAAAAGAATACCGATAACCAGGCAAACTTCAACAATCGTTGATTCAACGAATACCGATTATTAAGAGAATCTTAGCAAATTGTCAAGAATAAAACAAAAGTTTTCATTATCAAAACTCGGAAATATCTCATACAGAAAAAAAAGAATTATACTTATAGGATGAGTAGAATAACCTAAATAAAGATTAGACACTACTTTCCTATTTTCCTAAACAAAAATAAGAAACAAAATAAGTAAATGATATTTTTTATTTGTGAATCCCTGCATCATTCTCCTCTTCTTTGAAAAAACTCGTCCTCGAGTTTGCAACACTTGTCCCTTGTTTTCGTAGCATCCAAGTTTGGATCCCTTGCATCAAATTTCCTTTCTTTAAAATGAATCGACCTCGAACCTTGATCGTCTTAAAACCCAACTTGTCGACCATGATAGTTTGGATCACTGCAGAACAAAGATTATTAGCCACAACTACAGTGTCTTCAATGTTGTCTTCTTCCTCACCAAATTTTTTTTCCCCCGTAAATCTTTTTTTTCATCAATGACATCTTCAATATGTGTATCATAAACCAGCATCGGTTCTTCTTCATATTCATCAAATATGGGAGGTCCATCATAATCATCACTAGCCGCACCATAATCTACCGATTCATTAGAAGATGAACCATCAACCTCAAAAAACGGATATTCTAACATCTTAATCAAGAACTTTGGCTCTTGATACCAACTGATGTAGCGAAAAAACAAGATAAATAAAAAGATAACAAATTGAATATATTGATTCCAAAGAATACCAGAAACAACGCTTCCAACTATCGTTGATTCAAAAGAATACCGATAATCAGGAAAACTCCAACAACCGTTGATTCAACGAATACCGATTATTAAGAGAATCTTAGCAAATTGCCAAGAACAAAGCAAAAGCTTTCATTATCAAAACACAGGAATATCTCATACAGAAAAAAAAAAGAATTATACTTATAGGAAGAGTAGAATAACCTAAATAAAGATTAGACACTACTTTTCTATTTTCCTAAAAAAAATAAGAAACAAAATAAAACAAAATAAGTAAATGATATTTGAGTAAAGTGCAAAAATAATCCATGTGGTTTGTCAAAAGTTTGAATTACATCATTCGTCAATACTTCGCGCGGCATACATCCTTGTGGTTGTAAAATAGTACAACATACATCCTTGAGGACGGATGGTGCAAATATTTTTCAGTTAAGGGTTAACACTGTTTGTCACCTTAAGAGTGTTTTATTCCTTTTACAGCCTAGGATGATTTTTGTACTTAAGTTTTTTTTTAAGTAAAAATTTTGAAAAAAGTTATTTTATCAAAAAAACTTCGAAAAAAGTTTATTTTTCAAAAATATTTCTAAAAGAGTTTCACTTTTTTATTTTCCAAAAAAAGTTTTTTACCCAAAAAAATTCAAGATTTTTTGTTTTAAAACTTACTTTTTTTTGGGAAAAAAAACTTCTACGAAAAAAATAAATCTTTTAAAAGTTGAAAATAATTATAAAACATTTTACGTTTTCTTAAAATTCTCTTTTTAGAAGTTAAAAAACTAAAAAAAATTATTCGAAAAAAATTAAAAACCTTTATTCGTGTTTACTTCTTTTACGAATATTTTTTAAGTTGCAATAACAGAACATATATGTAACAAAAATAAAATAAAAATATTTTTCGTTAGAAACATAAATGTGTATTAACAAAGTTTATTTTTTTCAAAGTAAAACTTAACTTTTTAACTTATAAGAGGATTTCTAAATAAATGTAAAATGCTTTATATTTATTTTTCAACTTTTTAAAAGTTTTAATTCTTTTCGAAGAAAATATTTCTAAAAATAACAAATTTTAAAAAAAAACTTAAATTTTTTCAGAAAACTTTTTTCGAGATTTTAAAAAAAAATCGAAATTTTTTTGAAAAACTTATTTCGAATTTTTTGAAAAAAAAAACTTTTTTGAAATTTTTTAATTTTTTTTCTGAAAATAAAGTGCAAAAATCATCCCTGTGTTAGAAAATGACTAAAACACCCCTAATATTACAAACAGTTTTAACCCTTAACTGAAATAATTTGCACCATTCGTCCTCAGGGATGTATGGTGCACCATTTTACAACCACAATAATGTATGTTGCGCGAAGTATTGACGAGTGATATAATTCGAACTTTTGACAAACCACAAGGATAAATTTTTGCACTTTACTCATGATATTTTTTATTTGTGAATCCCTGCATCACATCACAAACTAATAAAATAAAGTAAAAAAAAAATAAAGAAAAAAAGGGCCTCACGTATAGTAACTCATGAAGAATCCACCACAATGAGTATGTCTCACGCGTAAGTTTAAGGAAAGAGGTGGTAAAAGTGGAAAACCCACTCCACATGACATGGTAAAAGTGGAAAATTCACCACTATTTCGTATATACCACATCAACTAATTATATTAATTCAAAACAACTTTTTATTTTATTCTTAAAAATTAAATATATCACAAACGGTTAATCGTCAAATGATAAAAAATACATCATTACAATGAGAATTAAATCATCTTTCTATCGAGGGGCACATGTATATACTGTCGACGAATTTTTTTCTAAGAAAATCATATATGATTCGTATCACGGATCATATATGATTTTCTCAGAAAAATAAAGTTCGTCGAAAGTATATACATGTGCCCTTCGATAAAAAAATAATTTAACTCCCGTCACGATAGTAAGTTTCATTTTGCATAACGATTAATGATTTGTGAGATATGTAATTTTTTTTAAATATATCTTTTTGTCAAATGAAAAAAATTTAAGGTCCATTTGATTTATAAGTGGTATTAAGATTTAAGATAGATTTGAGAAATGATAAGGTAAGAGAATATATTATTATTATATATATAAAGTTTAATTTAATTTATTAACTTTCAAATAATTTAAAAATATTATATGAAATATAATAAAAATAAAAATGCACAAATAAATATTTAAAAAAATGATAGAGAGACCTAATTCGTATGCCTAAAAAGAGATATAATCACAAGATTGAAATAAGTGGCGCAATAAAAGGCTGAGATGAAGAAAGGGAAAATATTAAATACCGAGCCCATACATTTCACCAATCACAACACGACACGTAGGCTTAAGTCTATTGTGACTAAGACATTATGGGGACCACTTTGTTAGTAAAACCATTCGAAGTCTACCTATTTTGTATGAATGGGTTTTATCATTGTAAGAGCACACGTACGGTGGCTGGCCACGACGGCGCGAGGCCACGGCGGTGCCAACGTACCCTGGGTGGCGTCGTCGTGTTTGGGCTGGCTACAACCAGCCGACGCCATGGGCGACGGCGCGAGGCCATGGCGCAGCCAACCACGTCGTGGCTCGCGCCATGGGTGGCGTAATGGGTTTTTTTTTATTTTTTTATTTTTTTTTTTGAAAATTTGAAAAAATACCCATTAGGGGTAACGCTAATTTTTTTTTGCCCGTTTTTGACCGTTGGAAGGGGAAAAAAACCCCATTTTTTATCTTTTTTACCTATAAATCCCCCCTCATTTTACCCAAACATCACACCTTCTTGTACATCTAATTTCTATATTTTTTTTATCCACCATGAGTCAAAATCCTAATCCAAACCAATACCCGAATCATTGGTTAAAAAATTACTTTTCCGATCCTCAAAATCAAATTCAATCTACTCAACTACCGAATTCGTCTTCTTCGTCTAACCCGAATACTCCCTCATCCGCAACATCTAGCACTTCAAGAACATTCGCCAAATATAATCAACTCCCAAATCTGTTCACTACCTTCCCACAACAACAAAACCTGTTTCTTAATTGTACACCCGAGCAATTTAATATGTGGTTCCAACAATCCCAACAATCACAAATCTTCCAACAATCACAACAATTCCAAACCTTTCCTCAACACACTTCACAAGAAACACAAGAACCCGAACAAAACAATGAACCCGAAGAACCCAATGAACCCGAACAACCGAAGAAAGGTCCCAGAAAAAAAAAAGTGTTGCTAAAAAACCCGAAGAACAAAGCCGCGGCTACACAACCACATCCGAAGTCGGCCGTTCTTTTTGGAGCCAACGCGAGGAAGAAGTTTTGCCCGAGTGTTGGATTGAAATATCCGAAGACCCGAAGGTCGGAACCGATCAACCATTCGATTCGTTTTGGTACCTATTATGGATATGTATAATGATCGGCTTAAGGATGAGGGTTTTAAACCTCGAAACAAAAATATGTTGGCCGAGTGTTGGATTGGACCGAGAGGTGGCGGCTAGATTAGAAGTGGTTGAACTTCAAAAAAGGAACGAGGATTTGCAAATCCTTCGATACGACACTACCGGATTAAGTGCACAAGACGTGGCGAGGATCGAGAAGCTCAAAGACGAGGCGCATGCGAAATATTTTAATTTTTAAGTTTTTTTTCGTATTTGTGTTATTTTTTTAATTCGGTAATTTGTTTTCTGCTTTTTTAATTTCGTGTTGTTTTTTTTATTAGTGATTGTATTTTTTTTTATTAATGAAAAATTTAAGTTTATGTTTTAATTGTTGAAAAAAAAAGGTGGTGGGTGACGACGACACGAGAATTCTCGTGTTAACCAGGGAAGGGGGTTGAGTTATCGTGAGGAATTTTGGTGTCGTGAGAGTAAAAAGTGATGTGGCATCACTTTTTGCCCACGATACGATTTTGACGACTCAACCATATTGTGTGCTTTAAACCTACATATTGTTTGAATAATTGGATACCAAACTATTATTTTTAGGCTCATACTAGACCTGTAGTGCCTACACCCCCAAAAGCAAACACATCTTCAGCGTTTACAATTAATTGATTGGGTTTATAATAAAAGAAATGTTTATGTTAAATTTTTCTCTAAAGACTAATCATTACTTTTCATATCTATTTTAATTCAATTGATAAATTTGAACACAATTTATTTTCACAATTTTTTCTAATATTAATATCTTTTAAACCGTTAATCGTTATACGAAAAAATAAACTGTTATGAAAAGCATTTAATTATCTTTTTATAAATATGTTATATGATACATTTTCGACAAATTATTTTTTCACGTTTTTTTCTTTGTCGAAAATTGTCATATATAATACTAATATGATATATGATGTAACAAACAACAATATCATATAGGTGAAAAAATAAAATATATTTAATCTTATTTATTAGATGAAAATAAGATATATGATGAGGATGGTTCTCTCATATAAAAAAAATATAATATACAAAAAAGTATGATATGTCATTTATATTAGTAGAAGTAAAAAGTAAGAGAAGTGATAGAGGGGCTTAACTTTGTGCCTAAAAACAAGCATAATACCACGTGTCGCCGGTTGATTAGTGAAATACAAAGGCCCACTGTTTGTTATTTTCTATTTCCTCATTATAACCATTGATTTTGACACTTGGATTAATATGGTGGTTAGGCCTATATTTAGGCACACATGGTAGGCACAATATCATTTTTGAAAAAGTAAATGTCAAACAAAAGATGAGAACCTTAAAAGTAAAAATCTAACGCAAATATAGTCACAAGTAAAACATCAAAGCTTGTTAAAAAGAAAGTAAAAAAAAAAAAGATAAACAAAAATGAGAGGTAAAAGTAACAACATAAATATGCGTTGTGATTTTATGGTTGTTTGCGTCAAACATTAATTGAACTTTTTTTTTAACGGCGAGTTAGTAGTTAGTGATTCGAGCTTACAGTAACATTTAATTGGGCAGTATGTAAGTATCGAACCTTCTCCTTAGGGGATAAACCCCACTCCTGCTTTTTAATTCGGGCCCCTGAAGATTTTTGGTGAGACTCGAACTTAAAATCTCTCTTTAAAATCTCTCGCATTTTAGTGATGATACTCACAAATTCACAAATATTTTTGCCACCAAACACGCCCCAAATAGTTCTGCTGTTTGTTTTATATGTTGATCAGTGATGATAGCTTTTGATAGGAGAAAATAAGTGCGGTTATATCAACGGTTATATCGATCTGTATCATTATTTCAGCCCTTGTCGCATTATGAGGAGTTGCTAAATGTCAGAGATGTAACTCCCTTTACAACTATTATATGTCTCCTTCAATAGCACAATTAACATGTAGATAAACATATATAGGATGGAGCCCCTGGCAGAAGTAGTACCATACTACATTACTACCATACAAGTAGGGTGCGAATCAGGTCGGGTTAGTTGAGTTGGTGTTATTCAGGTCGGGACAAATTCAGGTCAAGATTAAAAATAATTTACCTGAACTTGACCTGATTTTAACTCGGGTTAGTCGGATTTAGGTCGGATTTAACCGAGTCAAGTCTATTCGGATTCGAGTCAACCCGAATTCGAGTAAAATATTAAAAAAAACCTTTTACTCTTTTTAATAGAGTTTATATTAAATTTAAATTTAAATTTAAAAAATAAAAAATTTTAAAAAAAATTTCTTACTCGATTGACCCGAATTAGATATAAATTTATACCCAATGTCCGACCTAATTTTGAATTCGAGTTAATCGGGTCAAACTGAAATTTGAGGCCGACTAACCCAACCCGAATATGTTCAGTCGAGGGTTCGAGTCGGATTGAAAATATTGACACCCCTACATACAAGTATACAACCATCAAAGCTCAATATTAGCATTTGAGCTTTTTCCCCCGACATCCCCCGTCGCTCATTTTGATACCATGATTCATTAATCAAACAATTTTGCCGCCTAATATCGCACACTCTAAACACACACTGATACACCTTGCTTGCACAGCATAATTGTTGCTACGTTTGATCTCCTCTCCAAACGTACCATAAGCAGTTAAGCACCCAATGATCCAGATTGGCTCAATTTTGGCAAGACCTATCAACAAACTACTCAATGATCCAAAAGAATGAATACATAAATACCAATCTGAATTTCTACAACTTAAACATTAAAAACTAAGTAGGGTTTAAACATTCTAATAATGCTGAAAACGCAGTAAGTTACATTAAACCATACTTTTGGCCAGCTAAGATAAAATACAAGTACTTCACTCCGAGCGAAAAGGTAAAATTACAAACATTATTAACAACATTCGATCATCAATCCAAAACTAAATAATCGTCCACAAGAGGCATAACCTAAAAATACATATGTTTTTGTTTCTTCAGACAATATAACATCCCTAAAGAGGTAGTATTCTGAACTCAACAGAAATCCTCAAGACTTGTAGCTTAACAGTATTATACAACAAACAACTTTTAACAGATATAACTGATACAATATTTACAAATAAAGGCACCTCTATTCATTGACCATGTCACTCAACCAGGTACATAATAATCCATGCGTTCCACAGGCAAATTAAGATCCGAGGTTTCCGCCTATAAAAATAAAACAAATACAATCTATATCAACTCGAAACATAAAAAGAATAATATTTGCAAATAACCAGTTCAGTAATTACTAAATTACTAACATATTGAATATTATTTAATATATTTATGATCCGAGAGATGGTAATTTTGACACATTTATCTAACAATGGGTCGAATTGGTCATCTCAAAGGTCAAATCACAATAATTTGCTTGAAGAGGAACGGGTCGCCTCTGTTGAAAGTCGCCAAAAGTCTAATCTTAATGCATACAACGTCCTAATTACTTTATTTTCGAAATCTTAAGAAAATGTCAATACAATTAATCCCTAAAGCGGCCACCATTGCAAAAGGCATAATCTTATGGAGCTTCCCCTTTTTTGCAAGAAAGCCCCTAAATTATACTCTTTCGCATAAATTGTTTAATGATAGGATCAGGTTAATGAAAAGTTTGATTGGTAATCAAACATGAAGTTCATTGAACGAACTTTCACTATTTTCATCTAAGAAGCCTGAACTTTTTTTTTTTTTTGCATGAAAAAACCTTTAGCATTTTATGCTCACATCATCAAATACTGCCTAGCATGTAACAGGCTTCAAGGGTAAAAAGGGCCTTTTTGTCAAATATTAGCAAGTCTGTCAATCAATTTAGTGAAAAAATAAATGATAATAAAATCACACACTTATCTGTGAAGAAACTGATATTATAGACACAGAACAGACAGGAAAGTGTTTGTGGGTCCACTTAATTTGACTTGTACTAAAACAACGTCTCATATGAAGAATGCAAGTTTTTAAGACTGAGGTTACTTGGTCGTGAAATAGACATACCTCTTCAAAAGGAACAAAGACAAATGGTGTTAGACCTCTTGTATGAGAGATAGCAGGTACTTCTGGATTGTGTGTTTCATCATCTTCCCAACCTTCAACTACTCCAAGAATGTCTCCATCAGGTCCTGGAACCTCACTCTCTTGCACACCACTTGTAACAATCGAAAGAAGATCCATCCGATTGTTAGCCCCTGGTATTGTACCTCGCAGCCTTTAAAAAGAACAAACAACCTTAGCATATACATTTCTGTCTTCATGCATCAACTAGTGTTTGAAAAAACGAACAAGAAACTTTGCATTGTTTGAAAAAACATGACTGCTTTACTTGGATTATATTTGTCCAGTAAATGGCTAAATGAGAACAAAATCTGAGCACAACTATGATTGTGCATCATGCAAAGAAATGGTGGAACGTCAACACATATTATATCATTAATTACACGTAAAGATCGCCTTGGCACTGTCACTATACCATGGCTAGACTAAGCTATCAAATTGTATGGCACAGTTAGGAGTTAGGACACATACAATAGTTGCTCACTTGCTTGTCGATGACCATCTCTATAGCAGATTCAAGGTACCATAAATTTAAGGTAACAGAACTCAGAAGTGTGCTATAAAAACAATCCGCATCGGTATATAAAGAAGCAGACTTAAATCCAATTTATACTTTTCTCGAATTGATCAAGATATAACCCTATTGGGAAAAACAATGTCCTAATTTTGTAACAAATGATGCCGTAATAACTAATAAGCAATAAAAATATGTCATAATTCTATTGGCAGTTTCCAAATAAATTGGTTAAGCTAACAATAATTTAGAGGTGCAATAAGGTGAGGTTATATACCTCAAACGGATTCTCCAAATAGTAGGACGCGTTCCAGGATACAAAAGAGCACCTTCCACCTGCAAACAATATAATCTCTTAAAACACCTCCAACACACTCACCAGTTTAAAAACAAAAAGATACATTAAAGTTGGGTCACACAGAGATTTTCACAGTGAATATAGTTCTTTATGAAACAACAAATATTAATATCAAATAAGTACACAAGGATTAGAGACTAACCTTGTCTCCAGATATTGTGAAGCGGCCACTATGACAAAACTCAGCTTTAGTGGAACGGAAGTTCATAAATTTCACAACGTCCTTTAATTTATTGGATGAATTCTAATAAATCCATGGCAAACAGAAAAAAAGAGTCAGATACAGAGCCTGAAATAAGTACCGTATATTGCAAGTTTAATAAGAAAGGCGGAAAATAGATGAAACCTTATACAGAAACCTTCCAGAAGGATAAAATCTGAGGTACCTAAAATAGCAGACCTACAACACAAAAGAAAGAACAACACATATGCCAGTTAAAAATATGTAAAAGAATCAAACAAGCCACTGTTAGCTATACAATTCAAATACAACAGTCATCACACATGGCAGACTACAGTTGACTTTCAAAAGTCAAACCCACCTTTCCCTCCCAAACCAATTACCACCCCTGTACTATAAATACCCATTTACTTCCATTAGTTCATTTTTATGTTTTGGATTTCCATATTTCTCTCTTAAGTCTTGTAATTGTTCCATTAACATCAATAATACAATTGTTGGGTTTAATCTTGAATTATTATTTAGTCATTTTAGGATTTTGGTATTCTAAGTACTAGAATCTAAATAAAATAAAAGGTAAAACATCATGGGAAGAAATAGTCACCGAATATTATGTATGTGCACTTGCACGTTGGGTATAAGGTTGGTCATGTTTACCTTTTCTTTAGGAAAGTAGGAGTAGTTGCTGGAGTATCAGTTACTGTACTTTGTAAGGCTATATATAGCCCTATCTATTTTGTTGAATAACACAGCTTTTCCATTTACAAAAGTTCTTTAACTCTTTTCCATATATAAAGTGTGTGATGTGTGTGTATTGTACTTTGGCCTGATCCTTCATTTGGTATCAGAGCATGGTATAATACCCTAAAAAGAAAGAAAAGCTGATTTAGGTCAGCACAGAAAGACGAAAGAAAGAAAGACGAAAGAAAGAAAGAAAGTAAAGAAAGAAGAAAGAAAGAAAGTTAGGTACTGTGAGAAAGAGAAAGAAACTAGGTGTTGTGAGAAAGAAAAAGAAAGAAGACAGAAAACAAAGGAAGCGAATAATGGCGTTGGTCCAAGCTAAAGAAGCCGGTTCTGTGACGTATCAATATCCAGTTTTGACAGCGACAAACTATCCGGTATGGGCGGTCAAAATGAAGGCGATCATGGATGCTCACGGTTTATGGGAGACCGTCGAACCAAGGAATTTAGGTGCTGAACCGGATGAGAAGAAGTCGAAACAAGCGCTTGCCCTCTTATTTCAAGCGATACCGGAAGAGATAGTTTTGCAAATGTCGAGTCACACGGACCCGAAGAAGGTATGGGATGGCTTAAAATTACGATACTTGGGTGTAGATCGTGTAAGAGCTGCTCGACTTGCAACTCTAAAGAAGGAGCTTGAAACTATGCGTATGAAGGAGGGTGAAGCAGTAGATGATTTCGTGACAAAACTGAATGGTATTGCATCAAAGGTAAGATCTCTTGGTTATGAGCTTGAAGAAGCTGATTTAGTAAAAAGATTGCTTAACTCAATGCCGAAACCGTTTTTCCAAATTGTTGCCTCAATCGAACAATGTTTCGATTTGGAGTCGATGTTTTTTTGATGAAGCTGTTGGAAGACTCAAGGCGTTTGAGGAAAGACTAAAAGGCCTTGGTGAAAAGGAGGAAGAGCAAGGCCAAGTCTTAATGGCCGAGCATAAGTATGGTGAAAGTAGCGGACAAGGAAGGGGTCGTGGAAGAAGCTATGGCAGAGGTGAAAGAGGCCAAGGAAGAGGTACGGGTCGAGGTGGTGATAAAAGCAGGTTCCGGTGTTTTGATTGTGGAGAATTTGGACACTTTGGTTATGAGTGTACTAAGTGGAAGAATCACGACAATGAAGCCAACTTGATCCATGAGGATGAACCGGCATTGTTGTGAGGGCGCGATTCAAGATTAAGGGGGTGATTGTTGGGTTTAATCTTGAATTATTATTTAGTCATTTTAGGATTTTGGTATTCTAAGTACTAGAATCTAAATAAAATAAAAGGTAAAACATCATGGGAAGAAATAGTCACCGAATATTATGTATGTGCACTTGCACGTTGGGTATAAGGTTGGTCATGTTTACCTTTTCTTTAGGAAAGTAGGAGTAGTTGCTGGAGTATCAGTTACTGTACTTTGTAAGGCTATATATAGCCCTATCTATTTTGTTGAATAACACAGCTTTTCCATTTACAAAAGTTCTTTAACTCTTTTCCATATATAAAGTGTGTGATGTGTGTGTATTGTACTTTGGCCTGATCCTTCAACAATCACCAATCATTCAGTTCATAATTTCAAGTTGAGTTCTTTGATCTTTGACTCCAGGTTATGTAATTGACCCTGTTTTATCCTATCAATACTAGTTAGTTTGTGTATGTTACATTTGGTATCAGAGCTTCCTTCCTGGCAAAAAAAAAAGCTCAAAACGCCATTGATTCTGTTACAAGGTTGTTAGAAGTTAGTTGCTTCATTAGGTTTTGGTGAGTTTGTTACGCCACAACACGTTTTCACAAGTTAGGTTGTTACACTGACAATGCATCACTAAAGTGTACTGTTCCGTCTGAAATCCAACCAATTGTCCGATATCTTTCGCGATCATGTGCACGGCACAGTTGGTTAAATTCCGTGTTCGAATTAATGATCAGTTTGGGTTGAGTGGATTTGGCCAAGTATGGATTAGGTCTCAACTTGAATCATTTAAACGAAGGGCAAAGAATGAATACATGAGGCACACAAGTTGTTATAAACATTACACGTGGCACTAAGGTTGTTAAAACAGTCTAACTGTCTAACAACCTAACAAACTTTGCAAAATGGTGGATACAAGGGCTAATCAAGCTAATAATAGGGGGTTGGATGATCAGACTAAGGATTCCCCAAAGAGAGCTTACGGAATCTTCAATGGCTGGTATCCAAACAACCCTGCAAAATGTATTGCTTCAACATGATTACTTGAGGCAAGACGTAGATACGCTCAAAAGTATGGAAGGTACTAGTAATAATGGTGGTGGGAACAAACAGTTCCAAATTGGAAGGATCACCAAACTAAAATTTCCCAAGTTCAATGGCACTGATGTCAACAGTTCTTCAGTGTTGAGCATATTGACGATTTTGATAAGGTTAAATTGGCTTCCATACACTTTTATGGCAGTGCTTTGGTGTGGCGTCAGCAGTTTGAGAAGCTTAATGGTGATACGGTGGTATTTGCTTGATAGGTTTGATACTGAATTTAAAGATCCCTTATCTGAACTTAAAATATGATTCTACTATACAAAAGTATCAAGAGAAATTTGTTTTCTTATTGAACAAAGGTGGATTAGCTGAAGTTCATGCTATCAGCTTTCTGGGAGGAATGCCCCAATCCATCTCTTTGCGTGTGAGGATGTTCAAGCCTAAGTCACTATCTGACACTGCTGGTTTGTGTAAGCTACAAGAAGCTACTATAGCTGCACAAAAAGCCAGACAAAGTCCTGTTTTGTCAACTACAAAAGCTGGTGGATATGTCAATAAGACGGGCTTTGTACCACAAAGGAGCCAATACACTCCTTTAGCATCGACTACAACCAAGTCCACACCATCAGTCCCTATTAGGAATTACTTGTCACAAAAGGATTTTAATGAGAAGAGGGCCAAGGGAAGGGATTGTGTTTCCACTGTGATCAAAAGTAAATGCTCCTGGCCATAAGTGCAGTGGCCAAGCTTTTGCCTTGGAATTAGTCATTGATCCTGATCCTCAAATGGAGATGTGTTTGATTGAGGGAGCTGATGAAGAATTTATTATGCCAGAGGTCACACTTGACACTAAGGTACCCCAAATATCCCTTGATGCTTTAACTGGAATCACTGGATTCAAAACCATGATTAAGGTGGCACACACAATCACTCATTGGCTCAGGAAGCACACTATTTTTTAGATGTGTTTATGGCCAAAAAAATTAGGGTGTAGGATCGTTGATATGGATCTAATGGAGGTTTTTGTTGCTGATGGAAACAAGTTATGCATCAGGCACATGTGTAAGCAGTTTGCTTGGGTGATCAACGGGGAGACATTCAGTTCTCATATCATGTTGTTGCCCTTAGGGGGATCTGACATGGTAATGGTATTATTAGGAGTCCGGTGGTTGGCAACACTAGGTGATATTATACGGAATTTCACTTCTTGAAGATGTAGTTTGCATATGAGGGGAGGCAGGTGGAATTAAAAGGGACAAACAAGTATTCTAGAAGGCCTCTATCTAACGCTCTGTTCTCGAGTTTTTTTTTTTTAAATGGAAGGGGATAGGATGGGAAAAGGAGAGGAAGTGATCATATGAGGAAGAAAGCAGGGCTACTTATTAATGTTCTTAAGTTTATGTTTTTAGTTAGTGAAGAAAGGAAAAGAAACCTAACATAATTACTAAATTACCCTCAAAATGTCTCATTTTTTGTTGAAGTCAACATAACCCAATCTATCTACATTATGAAATGACCAAATAACCATATTGAAAACATGCTAGTGTAAGCTACTTGAGTTTTAATAGTACAACAAATGGTGATCAAAATATTTTATGACATACCAACTTATTCGTAATTTACAGTACTGTGTCAAAGGAGTGACCAAATAACCACTGTGACAGCAGCAGCAGTTTTGACCCGTTACCCACTGTGACAACAACAGTTTGTCAAAGGAGTACATAAAAAGTTAAATTTTTAGCAGTTATTCTGTATTTAAGCGTGTTTATATAGATTAGATTAAAACCAAACTACAAGACATATCAAAATCAGTTTTGCAATACTTTTGATTTTAAAAAATTGTTAAACAAGATTGATCATCAACTGTGCCAAAAAGCTATGAAAACACGTGAATGAAATACCCATTAACAAGAGCTTGGCCTTTAATGACATTAACCTTGTTTTTACTCGCAACAAATCAATCAATGAATCACACTACGTCCATGGGAAAAAACACATTGTGTTAAGCAACCAATGTTGATATACCAACACATTTGACAGTACACAATCGCCACATTCAAGTAAGAGCAAATGAAAATAAAATATAAACATTGAAACCAATTCAAATCATGCACTATATTACTAGAAACACAACTAATGCATATGAATCTGAAGTTATGGCAAAGAGCGTTGTTGTCTTAACAGCTTTTCAAAAGCTCAAAAAAAAGAAATTCAAGCAAAACCATTATCATTTGAAGCAACATTAACTCTTTCATACCAAAACACACTTTAGCAAATTAACCACATTTGAACCGAACACTATTCAAGCAGACTTCATCGACTCACGACATCGTCACAGAAGTTGACTACCTGAGTTACTTAATTCAAGACTAAAACTGCACATATTCATCAAAATCGACTCACGACATCGTATAAAACACACTTTAGCAAAAGTAGAATGTCTGAGAAACAATTCCATTACAATACTGGTTTAGTATTTTAGCACACATGCCAAAACATCATGTTATCAGCTATATCTGTACCATTTTGATATCTTTTCGAATTTAGTACTTGGGGTTTCTTTTCTTTCAGTCTGCAATAAGTTTCTAATACTTGGTAAAAGTGGTGAAAAGGGGATAATGATATGAGAAAAAGTGCCACCAACAACAATCTTTGATCTCGAACCAACGAATCATGCAGAAGTGAAAATAGATATATAACAGTAACACAGGGATCGATGAGGTAGCAAATATGTGATATTTACATCAAAAACTACTCGTTGTTACGGTGTGCACGGTGGGAACTAGGTTATATATTTGGATATAAATGTAATTTAACATAAGCCCATGTTGTTAATTAGGTGCTTCCTCTCTTGATCACCCCATTTTTGGACGGATCGAGAATACACATAAAAGCTCATATTTTCCCTTCCTCTCCCCTTCCCGTCCTCTGCCTTCTCTTCTAAAACAAAACTTAAGAACACCAAAATTTTTTGATTTCCCTTCCCATCCCCTCCCATTCTTTTAAAGAAAAACTAGAGAACAGAGCGTAAGCAAATGGCTAAGTAGGCTGCAAGTGTGTCATAGCACTATAATAATCTTATACACATCTTAATGTTCAACCTCAACTTCAACATCATAGCACTATAATAATCTTATACACCTAATGCATGTTTCTATGTCATTACTTCGACACATACTTGAATCATAAAGAAGATCTCAAACTATGATATAAATCAAAGCATCTGTAACATACCACATGAACTGGATTGGTGACCTTCCACTCTGCTACTCCAGCACGAATATAGGTGTTCCTACTGACATAGATACCTGCAAGGATATGAATGTTCTCATAATGTTCACAATAAAATAACTGACGTTGAAAAAAAAACTACTCTAATTTCTGCAACATTCACAACTTACCATCCATGCGGACCCTTGGCCTTGAAAGCCACATCTTCCTCCATGATGAATCATAAACAGATTGCATAAGCTTGTAATTTTCCACTGCACCAGTGATCTTAATAACATAATATGCATATTTTAAAACATCATTCAACTAATAATTTGGTAAAGCAGAACTGCATGTTTAGTAAAGTTATACCTGCCAGGTTTTTAAGCATGCATTGCGCCAAAATATAGGGTTACGCACAGTATTTCTCCATTTTCGACATACACAAGCTGCCTTCCCCATGTTGTACGGGGTCATTCTCGCAAAAATCTACAAAGTTTACAAGACTTTGTAATCATTGTCGATTCTAATCATCATTTGGCTATAGTTTAAAACATCATACAAACTTGAAAGGAGTAGTTCCAAACTAAGATTACATAGCCAAAGTAACATATTTTCAAAAGATATATTGACCATAAAGAACTATAACAAAGTTTGTCACCCAGAACGCGAGTAGCTCTACGGGACCGCGATTGCTAGGTCCTTAAACTTTGGTACGGTGGGAGGTAGGCTCATTTTAGATCGACCCAATACAATGTATCAAATAATGAGTTAGAACATTTAGGCCTTAATATACTAAGGTGTTACAATTCGCTAGGAATTATGGATTGCGGATACTCTGGCGTATACTATGTAGACACTGATAATTCTAATCCTTTATATTGTTGTATTTTTTTGTACATTTCTAACCCTTTTCCATTTGTCCCGGTTTCGTCATTGTATTTTGTTTTTGCACATTTCTAACATTATAAGATGGTTTTTGTCCTGTTTGGGTCATTTTGTAGCCGATAGGGTTAACACTTATTAGATGCACAAATCTAAATTTAAATTATATATAAAATAATCATAGCAAAATTCGGCTTTAAGTTACAACTGACCGAAACAGGACATAAATACATCATATCACGTCTCGGTGTACACAAAAGTCGTACAAATGAAAAAGAAAAAAAAAAACAGAAAAGTAGCCCTCAATTGAAATATACAATATTCCTTAACAAAAGACACAAGCAACTTGCCGTACTTGTAAAACACAATGAAAATTATGATACCTCAAAGAGTAGTTCATCTGGCAATGATCTATGTATGAGAGATGAATCAACAACAGGTTTACTATACGTGCTACCAAAAGGAGCCACCGGTCTGACATTAACCCCATACATATCTGCATTCATCCACATACCAAAAAACATGTTTGAAAACGCAACATCTTAAAATAAAATAAAAAAATCAAACTAACAAATTTACCATTATCATAACGATAAATAACAATCACAAAAACATTGAATTCGAGAGAATCACCTATATTTTATCCTAATGTTTTGGCATAGGTATCCATAGGTAATTTGGCCTTTTTAATACAACTGGTCTGTTTAGCGCGAAAACGGAACATTTGGTAACGAAAAGCAATAAAGGAAAGAAAAAACGAACCAAGCCATGGTCTTCTGGTAATAAAGAAACCAGCAGCCCTCAACTGTGAGGCGGTTTCAAGTTGTGCCACAATATTTGCCGCATATTCTGCAATTCCATCCATAAATATAAACAATTAATCATAGTATTTTTTTATACCATTAATAATAAATTAATAATCATGTATTTTTATTAAAATCATACCTGAAGCCATGATGAAATTGATGATGATGCTTTGGGGATTACTATTTATTACTTGTGGAAATGGAAAGATTTGGACACGTACGGTATTTGGATTTGTGTGGTGAGTAATTTGTTTTGTTTCTCAAGGCCGACTTTCTGTGTTGACCCGGTTTATTATACCGGTTTATCACTTTCTTTTGTTGACCCGGTTTACTTTTAATTTGAGGATTTTCATTTTTTTAAATATATTATACTAGAATGATACTCGCGCAATGCGGCGGCGAGTATCTAATAACGAATTTTAAGACTAACAAAATATAATCTCTTACTCATTGTAAAATTATAAAAAAAATCGAATTAAAAACCCACTAAAATTGAAAAATACAAAAAATTAATAAAAATATATCAAAATGGATATCGAATTAAAAAGCACAAAATTTAAAAAAATTATAGTGAAATTAGATTATAAAAGCAATAAATAAATAAAAATATTTTTCAATTTAAAATAAAAAATGTTATTTTAAAAGGTTGTTACAAAAGTTTGTTACAAAAAGGTTGTTTGAAAAATGTTATAATATATAATGTTGATAAAAATATAACAATTTGCTTTATTTAGTAGGTAAAAAAGTCTGAATTTCAACCTTGCTATTTTAGGAAAGTCCCAAATGATTTATAAAGTAATATAGATTAATTAATGTGTTTAAGTTAATTTTGATTTATTTTAATTAATTTTAATTTTTATTGCTTCAATTTATCTTTAATACTTCAAAAATGTTTGTAGAAAAAGTTTTTATTTTTAATAAATAATGGAGCGGTAAGTTTTTTTTTTGAACGGCAGTTTGGTGCAGCGGAGTATCTTGCGTGCCACCGAAGCACAAGTCACTCAACCCGAGTTCGAATCATCTCACGAAGAGAAAATGGAGCTGTAACTTAGTCGGCGTTTTCAAACCGAGTCAATGAAAAGCTAACGATTCAATTTAGTTTTCAAACAAGCAAAAGCTTAATTATATTCGAGTTTTCGAGTCAGTTCACATATCAACCAGTTCAACGGGTCGAATTAACCCGAGTTTTAAAACATTGATTGAAAGTATAGTGAGTTGGTTCGGACTAAATGTGTCCGTGTGAGATGTTTTTTACGTGTGTTTCTAACAGTGTTGCAGAATAAGATCTTTAATTATGTAACATGGTCAAACAGATAGGTCAATTATGATTAACGGAGATCAACGTCGGTTAATAGTGATTAAACTTGTCGAAAATACGTAAATCTTGTCCAAAGTACTGCAAAACTTGTTTTGATCGTTTCATTTACATTGTCGAAAGTACTGCAAATCTAGGTGGTCGCCTGGTCATCAAAGAATAAAACAAATAATAAACTCGGCAGTCGGCAAATGAAACGGTTATTCATATTACAAACCCCATGCAAACGCAAATTCAAATGTACAAATTACAAAATTGTGATTCAAATGTACAAACATAACCAGTATCATAGATTTCTATTTAAGAGAAATGACCTAATTATCAAACTTTAAACTGACTCAAATTAAGAAACAAACCAAATACCCAATAAACCGAACGCCCTAAGGGTCTATTTGGTACGACAGAGAGAAGTAGGGTGTGTTTGTTGAAACTAGTAGTAGCAGTTAGCATTAGCAGTAAGCAATTAGCAGTTATCAGTAGTAGTAGTAGTTAGCAGTTATCAATTTCAGTTAGCAGTAGCAATTTTATTTATAAAAGTGTTTGGTAGGATAGCTTAACTGTAAATTTTAAATGTAAAATGATAAAACGCTAATGCTAAAGGCTAAATGCTCATTCAAAGAGCATTCAGAAATGAGCATTTTTACAATTTTATAAATGCTAACTGCTTTCTACCAAACGAGCTTTAAAATAAATATGCTAAATGTTAAATGCTAATCGCTCATAAATGCTTTTAAATGCTGTCTACCAAACACAGCCGTAGTGACGTAATGGAATGAACATCGTAATGGAATAAGTGATCTAATTGAATGACATATTCCAGTTAGGGGTGTGATTCGGGTTGACCCGGTCGGGTTCGGGTCAAGTCGGGTCGGGTCAAGGGTAAAAAATATATAACCCGAACCCGAGCCAATTAGAACTCGGGTCAATACACTTTGTGACCCGAGTGACCCGACCCGAATATAATTATTCGGGTTCGGGTTTGGGTCGGGTCAACTTTTTCGACACCCCTAATTCCAGTTATAATTATGTTTGGTTGTTTTGATAGTTATAAATCTAATTAACAATAAAAAGACAAAAATAGCCTTTAATAATAATCTTTTTGGGTTTGATGGGTAATTAATGAAGGATTTTTTTGTAATTATGATTTCATTTACAACATGTAATGAAATAAAAACAAGGTACCCTAATGAATGAATATGGTAATTTTGGATGTAATGGGTAATTTCATGTAATCAGTTATTGCATTTCATACGTGTAAACAGGGACGGAGCCGGTGGGGAGCTGGAGGATGCTCGGCCCCCCTAACCAACCGAACAACTAGCTTACATTCTTTGGCGAAAAACAGTTTTTTGGTAGTTTATTTAGCCGGAAACTATGAAAGAAATAAGAATTTTCGGATGTGTGTAACAAAGAAAGTGAAATGAAGGTGATGAAATGAAAGTGGGTACATGGGAAATGAAAAAGTGAGAATTAAATGAGTACTTTACTCTATTTAATTTATCTTTTGTAAATTAAATTTTTTTATTTAATAAATAGATAAGGATGTGTGAATTGTAACTGCCAAGTTTTTAAACGAACATTTATATTCATATGCTACTATCGGGGAAAAAAAATTCGAGCCCCCCCTAATATGTTTTTCTGGCTCCGTCTCTGCGTGTAAACAAACATAACTTTTTTATTTCGTCGTAATGGTCTTTTTCATTCCCTCTTTCATTACGACGTACTAAACGCTATGTTAGAGTTTAAAGTTTAAGTCACTATGAAAAAGCTTAGCAAGCCATTTATTTTCAAGAAATCTATTATCACCATTTCCAAAAAAAATTTAGCAAAACCCTTTGGAATATCTGATAAGGAAGTGAAACTGTGAGAGGCAAAACAGGAAAACTCTACCAGCTCAGAATTATAAAAGTACAAAACTCAGTATCATACCGAAATTTGCAATATAGAAAACACAAGAAATTTTTGCAATGTTGTTCATAGAAAGAGAGAAATTACAAGTGAGATATTTATGTATTTGTGTTATGCTGGATCGGCTGATCTTAAGAAAAAATCCACATGAAAATCATAATCTATCTATATTCTATATACTTTATAAAACATTTAACCCTTTTTATTTTTAGAAGTCTTAAAAAAATTCAATCTTTAACATTTCTAAATTAAGAAATAATTCAAATTTTTTGAAAAAGACTAGATAAACTCCATAGTTGTAACAGCCGAATAAATTTTTTAAATGTGACAAATAATTTTTTTATAACCTAATAAAGCTGTAATAAATGGAAAAAAAATAACAGCAACAACTCATCACAAATCATATACTCCACTAACATCTCACTCTAATCTATATCTATATCTATATATCTATATATACTTTATAAAACATTTAACCCTTTTTATTTTTAGAAGTCTTAAAAAAATTCAGTCTTTAACATTTCTAAATTAAGAAATAATTCAAAATTTTTGAAAAAGACTAGATAAACTCCATAGTTGTAACAGCCGAATAAATTTTTTAAATGTGACAAATAATTTTTTTATAACCTAATAAAGTTGTAATAAATGGAAAAAAAATAACAGCAACAACTCATCACAAATCATATACTCCACTAACATCTCACTCTAATTCTCATAACACAACACAACCCAGTCCCATCATAAACCGTCACCTGCCCTCCATGAGCAACAAAAACAGATCCGTCGCTGATCACATGAAAATTTGTCACTAAATCGTCGCTAGCAGGTTTAAGGAACTTAACCACGTTAGCATCAATGGCTGAAAGATTGATGGTGTAGAATTGATTCGATGCCGTAAAATTCGGCTTCTTGGGTAAGTTCAGTGACAGAAAAAGGGTGGGTTTTGGGGGAGGCGGTTGGTGTGTGCGGGGGGGGTGGGGGGGGGAGGGGGGGGTGGAGAATCTTAAGGTCTCGTTTGATGAAGATGGGCTGATCGTTAGAGGTGCTGCTGCTGGTGGATAAGGCAGAAGGGAGTTTGGGCCACCGGATTGGAGGGTGGACAGAGTGGTTTCAAGAATAATGAAACTCTCTCTTTTATTCTTATATGTGTATAATGCTCCATACCTTCTAAATTATCTTGCAACAGGCTATTATATGTTTTCTTTTGTGTTAACTTATTTTTTGTGGCAACAATCAAAGGGCAAAGTATGATATGATACTCTTTTTAGTTTCATGTGCAAGTTGTTGTAGAAAAAATAAACAAAATGTCGTTGATATATAACAACTCCTACAAATTTGTATAGTTATTGTTTCAAAAATATGTATAAACAAAAATAATTAGCTCGCTTCAAATTTTATCGACGGGTATCCGCCGCCGCATTGCGCGGGTACCCTGCTAGTTCAACTCAAAAGTATAAGTATATGAAGTAGTAGATTTGTATGCTCACAATTTTTATAAAATTCTGGCAGAGCTACATAATGCTACTGCAACTCCATAAGCTAACATACCAAATCTTCTATTTCAACTAAAACTTTCAATCACCTTTAAAATTTCAAAACCTCAGACAAGGGATGACTTCAGTTGTTCCAAGAACAATATAAGCAACAATATCGGAGTCTAATAATTTTACTGCAACTAAACAGAATTTAATCAGCAGTCTGCACCTATCTGACACCAACTGTTGTTTACCCTTGACGACTTTCACATTGAAGAACTCCATTCTTGCTCCTCGAGAACATCTTTTCAAAACTGCTTTTCCTTTTAGAATGACCACCATAATTGCTAAGTGAAACAGAAGATGAAGTCGATGAAGAAGATGATACAGATATGGGTGAGTCCTCATCATCACCATTCAGTGATAAATTGCCATTGTGTTCTGCATGTTTTGTAGAGATTGGAGTCTTTTTAGGCATGAACGTATCGTTTGAATGCAACTTCCATAGCTCGCCTCCAGCTTTTGATGGAGCAGGTGACCCTTCAGAAAAGCCAGGGATATTTGCAGTGTCGATCAAGAAATCTTCTAGTGTTGCTAATGATTCTAGTTGTCTTGCAAGTGATGATATTGTTTTTTGGCACTCGGATAGTCTATCAGCTGCAGCTACCTCGAGTTCCTGTAGATGATGCAATTTTGTTATACAGTGATGAAATTTATCATTGAGAAACTGAATAAGCAGTTACTAGATGTTTGGGATGAACCCTGTATGGTTGGGCCAGTTTATGTGATTTTCTATTGAAATTGAGTATAACAGAATAATCCATTCATTATTTCTTTTGGCCCACTGTACGGTTCTCATCCACAATGTTCTCATCCAATTGTGGCTGCATCTTATGTCTATATTGTTCTTGCATCTTGTCTAGCTATTATATATCAGTTCCTGATATTTCTATTCTTAATTTGTGCATTAGGATCTATTTTGCTTTCTTAGGTGTCCATCCATGTGTACTTGTAGGTGATATCACAATAGGTGTTTGCATTACGTCACATGACACTATATAAACATAATAGCATATTCAACTGTAAAAAACAAACCTTAGAATACAGATTTTAATATGCTTCGACCATTCTACTGTAGTTTCTAAGTTGTAATATCTGAATACTCCGATGTTTTTTGTTTTAAATTGAAGTATAGAGCCAATTGACCAACATAGACATTTTGTTTGAGAAAAGAAGCAGCAACACCCTTATTCAAGTAAAAGTAACGAGTATATAGGTACTTCCAGATTAAACTTGGATTCTTAGTTTATTGCTGCTGGTATGAAATTGATATTACCTGATAACTGAAAGCAAAATCTAGTCATTACAAAATACAAAACCAAACAGCCCCTAATGTTTCCTACTGGACTTACAACTCTATAACATGTTTTGGGTATTTTTGTTCAAGCCCGGCTAGTTTGCCATGGAAAGGCTTAAACTGTTCACATAATCATGACTAGAGAAAGCCAACTATCGCAATGCTAATTATTTATAGTACTACATGACAGGTGTATATACTAATGTAATGCAGAAAAGCTTACCTCTTTAACTTTTAATTCACCATTTGCGTTAACAGCCATCTGAACCTTAACTTCCTCCGTTTTTTCCACAAGTTCTTTTTCCAATCGCGCGCACTTAATTGTCATTTCAGATGAGATGCTCTTTTCTTTTTCAATATCCGTCTTTATCGAATCAACTTCTGCAGACATGATTCGGGCATCCATATCCATATTCACAAGACGAGACTCGAGTAACTCCTTTGACTCATTGACCATGGTCAACTCCTTTTGTAGATCAACCATTTGCCTTTTGGTTGCAGCAAGCTCCGCATTTGACAAAGCAAGAGACTCTTTACTTGCATTTAAAGCATTCTCCAATTCAAATTTTTCGGCTTCTAACTTCTCTTCCAACTCATTCACACGACGCCCCATTGTTTCAAGTTCAGTTTTCAAGGAGTTATCTTCAGTTTCCGAATTACAACGAGAGGTTTCATTCTGACCCTCTGACATTGAAGCAATCCGCTCCATTTCCAAGAAATCATCCATGATATCATTAATCTCAACTGCACAGGGTTTCACATTTCTCATCACAGATTTTCCACTTTTGAATTGATCGAGCTCAGCCATTAACGCCACTGCCCATGATTCTGAACCTCCTTGTTCGCTTTCATTATGCTCCAAATTGTTCATTTTAAAGGAGTCAACTGATTGGCTATCAGTGAGAGAGTCAACATAAAACGAGGAAATTGAAACAGCTTTATGATTATCATTAACATAAGGTGATTTACGAGCCGAAGACTGCAGCTTCCTGCACTCAGCCTCAAGCTTAGCCACTTTCTTTATGCTTTCCAACTGTTGTTTACTAGCACTTTCTGCTGCTTGTGTACTCAAATCCCGCTCAATGGTCCGTATTTCAAGTTCTTCTAATTGAGCAGTGAGCTCAGACTTGAGGGTCGAGTTCTCTTTTTCTAAAGTTTCAAGTTTTTTAAGGATTTTTGGATCAATGGGTGGGGGATATTCGGGTTTATTGGTCTGTAATTTTGCTTGGAGATTGGAAATTTGTATTTCAAGGTCAGATTTAGTCTTTTCCCATTCACGTGTTTTCTCTTTTACAAGTTCATTAACCTGTTGTTCTTGCTCCTCCTTTGCTAACCTTAGTTGTTTGACACATTCTTTGAGAGCACCATCAAGGTGGTTCGTTCTAGCTTCAAGTGCCAAATTCTGCTGTAGAGCTGCCTCAAGCTGTTGTTTTATCGCTATGACTTCATTTTCTGCCTTTTCCCAACCTAAAATCAATATGTTAAAGGGTGTTTGGATGTGTGTTTTGAAAGTGCGTATGTCATAGTACTAAATATTCAAAATCAGTTAATAAAAAACTGACAAATCAGGCTGTAAGATAAAGTGTTTGAATGTACGCCTGCTGTTTATAAGTGGTAATAATAAGATACTTGATGTTTAAGCCTTTGATGAAATTTAAATTATTTGAGTAATTAGTATATATAAACTGACCAAAAAGTACATTTTAGTGAAAACAGAAGAGATGTCTTGTGAAATGAGACAAAAATCTCTCAGACATGGTTGGGTAAATAAGTAGTTTTAACTGTAACAGTTTGATTACAGTTTGTATGTAACTATCCGTTGGACCTGTGTATACTCAGAAATGTAGAATGTTTACTAAAACTAAAAAAACAGACTGCTACAACAAGTAATCGGCTAGTACCTGCAACAGCTTCTTCTGCAACTTTAGCATGTTGCTTAACCAAATCTTCTTTAGCACCAACATTCACAAGAGCTGCAGATAGCTTCTCCGTGAGGCTCCTAAAACTGTCGTTACCCTCTGTGTTTGGGGTCGATACTCTTGATGTGACTTCAGATGATTGTGAATTGTTCATTGATTTCCTAGAACCCTCCTGATCCATCTGAATACAGAGATGACAAAATGAGCTAAAACCATACTCTCTTCCATCTTTATTGAAGTATTAATACCAACATATACATTAAGAATCAGGAATGTTAACTGAATAAACCAACAGCAACATATTAACAATAGTACTGTCATCAATCGCCTTTAAAAAACAATAGTACAGTCAGTAATTAATCAATACCGCTACTTAACATTTATTATAAACTAACATTAAATTCAATGTCGCCAAGGAAACAAAAGTACATACACAGAATATTTATAAATGGAGTAAAGTTTTGCAGTAAATAGATGTCCTAGGATACATCATTTGTTGCACACATACTATGATAACATAGCACCAAAATACGAATAATAGCTTACCTTTTCATCAGAGTTTGTTTCGGATTGTGAAGACATCGACATAGAACTTTCAGACTCGCCAGGACTCCTATCGGACGACTTCCTCTTCCACAACCAGCTCTTCTTCTCCATTTCCAACTCAACCTCTAAACTTTAATCAAATCAACACCAACTATCTCCAGCACCTACAACCACAAAAAACAAATAAGATCCACTAGACCATAAACAAATCACAAGTAACTTGTAGTTAAAGCAAAAATTAAATTACAAGCACGTTTTCACACATACCAATAATAGATTCATTAGATTGGTCCAGTAATCAAACTATTTATTACACATCTTATTCTAAATAATGAAATATATTCAAAATCACAAGCTGCACCGTTAGCCTTTTTATGTGCCGTTAGCCCTTTTGATTGAAAAACAAATTCTTTTGTTACATCTAATTAATCAAAAAGCATAATCTATTTTCAACACGTAATTAAAAAAAAGACAAAACAACACATAGGATAAATTTAAATACTACCTTGGATATAGACTAAAGAGACCAGGATGTTTGGAATGTCAGAAATGAACACAAAATAAAACCCCACAAATTTTTAATGTTTTTTTTTGTGTATTTAAATGAAGGAAGGCAGATATAACATGAGCTAAAAAGGGTATATAGAGTCAGTGAAGCATGTGATGTTTAGAGAGTATCGATAGATACACATTACTTTATTGGTTTATTTATTTTGAAAATGATAAATATAGAAAATGATAAATGTTTTAAAAATGATTTATTTTGAAAATGAAAATGTCCCGCCCATAGGGGTTGTTGAAATTAAAGATTTAAAATTGGTTATGCAGACGCTCCTTGTTTTCCTATCTTGGATTCGGCCTTTTTAGCCGGTGGAAGCTGACACGTCTCTGACAACTGTGTGGATTAGATTGACTTTAGTCAATGTACATACGAATGATTTATATTCAAAAATTAATGTGTATTTTTCTATTAAAAAAAAAATCTTGTAATGATCATATTAGTTTTATTGTCCGTACGAGACTAAAATATAAAAAATAAATTAAGTAATAATTTTTTTATTACGATTTTATGTATATTATATATGTTTTAAGAATATCTAATGTTTATATGTTTTATTATCTTGTTTTACATTACATTGTGTAAATTAATATAAACTCACTTAATTTTTATTTTTCGAATCTCATACTTTTTTTACTTTCAACATTTTTATTTTAGACAGTTATCTCTTAATTATTAATCTACAAACCATTTACATCAACCTTACACGTATACAATTTATAAATTCTTGATTTTGTAATGCATAATATTATTCTATAAAACAATATTAAATTTTTAATACTTAAATAGTTAAGATGCTCATGTACTCACAAGTTTTAAATGATTTTTTTATTATGTGATAATATTAATTGATAATTTGTATAAATATTTATTGCATAATGGATTTGACTTTGTTTAATTGAAATGTTGTTAAAAGTTATTAGTAACTTTGTGACACAAGCTTGTAAGTTGAGGGGTTTATTTGTAAATATTATTGTATATATTTTGTTTTGTGCCAGGTTTGTTTGTTTTGTATTGTGCAGGGGCTGGAGTGTAAATGTGTGGTTGTGTATAAGTTGGAGATCTGGTTACTCGTCTCATTCATCTCAATCGTTTCACACACACATTACAAGATCTTTCTCTCTCGTTTTAGGGTTTCATCTGGTTTCAATTTAGATCATCTTGATCTTGTTTCTTTGGTTGTTTAGGGTTTGTAAGTGTGAGTGATTGTATAGTTTGATAGAATCCACATGGTGGGGACTATCTTGATTTCTGATTGTATCTGTTTGGTGAGCACCTGTGTTAGGGACTCATCTACTTGTGTTTATCGTTATAATAAAAGTTAATCAGTAAGGGATGGTTGGTTGAGTGATTCATTCTTGATCTAGTTGGTTTTGATATCATTTTTACATAGTATTAGAGCCCTAGGTTGATTCTTGGAGCTCGAGTGGTGTTGATCTTCATTACTAGGGTTTTATCTTGAAACCCTAATTTTTGGGGGTTTTGGTTAATTGGTGGTTCTTGGTTCGTTAATTGTTGATTAACGTGGTTCTTGATCGTTTCTAGGGTCAATTTAAAGAAACCCTAATTTTTCATTTTAGGGTTTCTTGATCTGGTTGATCTTTGGTTAATTGGGATCATTATTGTTGATCTTGGTATATTCTTCTGCTTTTATTGCTCTATAAGTCTTCTTTTCTCTAAAGTGAATCATTCTTGGTCAATGGGGAGCAAACAGGTTGATTAACATCTTGACCTGCCACCATTTAAGCGGTTTGGATACCTGCTCTAGTTAGTCCTATTCTCGTTGGCAAGTTTTGAGGAGCTTGGGTGTGAGTTGATTCTTGGTTTTTTTATTTTTTGTTGTTCGTTTCTTGTTTGGTATTTGTTTCTTGTTTTTAGGTGGCTTTCTGTTTGTCTGTTTATTGGTTGTTGGGTTTCTGTTTAGCTGCATTATCTGTTGGTTATTGGTTCTTGTTTGTTTGTTAGGTGATTGATCTGTTTTTCTTGTTTGTTTAGTTGTTTTGCTTAGTCCATTATGGCTATTTTTATTAATGCTTTATATCAGAGTAATCATCTTCATTTGCACCCTAATGATTCTAATTGTGCCTCCATTGTGTCTGGTTGTCCGGTGTGGATAATTATAGGGTGTGGGCGTGTGCCATGAAACTTGCTTTGTAAATTAAGGGTAAGTTGGGTATTGTTGATGGTAGTTGTCTTATACGAACTTTTACTGCTAGCCCTGTTTTTCTTGCCCAATGGGATAAGTGTAATGTTGTTGTGCTTAACTGGATTCTTACTTCTTTAACTCAAGATGTGTATCTTGGGCATGTTTTTTCTTATAATGCTGCTACTGTGTGGGCTAAACTTAAGGAAACTTATGACAGAATTGATGGTTCCATTGTGTTTAATTTGCTTTAGAAAATTAATTCCTTTAAGCAAGGTGGTTTGCTTGTTTCTGAGTATTATCATAAGTTAAATTCTTATTAGAGAGAGTTTGATATCTCGACTAAATTGCCTGATTGTGTTTGTGATGCTAGAAATGAGTTAATTGATCATGGTAAATTGTTAAAGTTGATGTAGTTTCTTATGGGGCTTGATGATGTTTATCAGCCTATAAGAAGTAGCATCTTGACTAGGGAAATCCTTCCCGAAGTCAAAGATGTTTTTCTTATCATTTCTAGAGAAGAGTCTCATAAGGGTATTCCCTCTAGTTCTGTTAAAATTGATAAACCTCAAGTTTTTGCTTTTGTGTCTAAGACTGTTGATAATAGAAATAAATTTGGGGTGAGTGGTAATTAGTCTAATGGTAATAATAACAGTTCTAGTAAGGGGGACTATGATTCTTTGTTGTGTAAGCATTGTGGTTTAAAAGGTCATAATATTAAAAGGTGTTTTGAGATCATTGGCTACCCTCCAGGTTTTAAAAGAAATCCTAATTTGAAACTTGCTTGTGTGTTTAATAATACTAAGAGTAATAATGTAGATTTTAAAAGAGGGAGTGGTAGCAATGAGTCTGGTTCTAATTCTTTGTCCTTATGTAATGAGCAGATGCTCAAATTAATGAGTTTGTGTAATGATAATGCTTCTTCTTCACATGCTCAAGCCAATATGGCAGGTATTGGGAATTGTTCTTTCTTTAACTGTAATGTGTTTTTTAATCAACATTTTTACAACTTTTACTATGCTACTATTAAACATAAAGGGGTTAGTTATCATTTTGGGTGGATTGTTGATTTTGGTGCTAATCAACACATGACCAACAAGACTGATAAGATGTTTAATTTGGTTGATGTTTCTAATTTAAAACTTACTATTGGTCATCCTAATGATACATTGGCTCAAATTACTCATGTTGGGAATTTGAAACTTAATAATGATGTTGTCTTGTTTGATGTGTTGTTAGTACCTGAATACTGTGTTAGTTTGTTGTATGTTAATAAACTTATTAAAGATAGCAAGTTAAGATTTAGTTTTGATGAAACTAAATGTTATATTCAGGATTTGAAAAGGGGAACAGTCATGGGGACTGGTAGTGAATTTGCCGATTTCTATCTATTTGACAAAGCTGATAGTGTTTCTGTTGTTAGCAATTGTGAGTTTTTTACTTGTTATGTTTCTAAAGATGTTTGACATAATAGGTTGGGTCACCCTGCTAATTAGGTTTTAAACTTGGTAAAAGGTTCTTTGGATTTAAAACATGTTAGCAATGATTTGCCTTGTGATGTTTGTCATAAGGCTAAACAAATAAGAGAATCTTTTTCTCTAAGTGATCATAAGTCTTTATGTTTTGGTGAACTCATTCATCTTGATGTTTGGAGACCTTACAAAGTGATTAGCAGGGATGGGTTTAGGTATTCTTTTACTGTTGTTGATGATTTTAGCAGATCTGTGTGGGTGTATATGCTCAAAACTAAAGATGATTTTTTTAAATGTTTGTTAGTTTCTATAATTTGGTTTTAACTCAGTTTAATAAAAAGATTAAAGTTGTTAGATCCGATAATGGTACTGAGTTTTTTAATAAAAAAAATGAGTGAATTTTTTGACTCAATGGGAATTGTTCATCAAACCACTTGTGCATATACTACACAGCAGATGGTATTGTTGAAAGAAAACATAGCCACTTGCTTAATGTAGCAATGAGTCTTATGTTTCAAAGGGGGGGGGGGGGGATTCCTCTTATGTTTTGGTCTGAGTGTGTTTTAATTGCTGCTTATTTGATTAACAGGCTTCCTTACTCTGTTTTGAATGGAAAATCTCCTCTCTTTGTCTTGTTTATGGTAGAGAACCTAACCTTTCTCACTTAAGAAGTTTTGGGTGTTTGTGTTATGCTACTGTTTTAAAAGGAAATGATAAATTTTCTAGTAAATTTGAAAAATATGTTTTAATTGGGTATGCTAGTGGAAAAAAGGCTTATAAATTGTTTGGTCTTGAAAACAGATGTGTTATTTACTCTAAAGATGTAAAGTTTTATGAAAATGTTTTTCCTTATAAAATGAACAATGATAGTGTTGTTCTTTAGTCTGCTAATGAGGTTTCTACCTTAAACTTTTTTGATTGTTTTAAGTCTGAAAACACATCCAAATCTTCAAGTCCCAATGATGATGAGGAAGTGGATACTCCTTTGTGTATAGAGTGTGGTCATCACTACACTGAGGATGTAACTACTAACCACAATAGTTAACTAGATGTTGTTGAGTCTTCACAGCAAGCTGAAGATGACTTAGTTAGTAGTTTACCAAGTAGTAGTGGTCAAATGACTGCAACTCCCATAGGAGATAGAAACATTTATGAGGGCATTTTTTATTTAAATGATCAAGTTAACAAAAATGTTTTTAATAATGAGACAGGAGAGGTTGGCCAGAGGAAGTCTAATAGAGTATTGTAATCATTCTATGCGTGATATGAAGAATTTTTGTTTTACATCTAGTTTGAATGAAAACTATGAACCAACTTGTTATGAGGATGCTTGTAATGATAAAAACTGGATTAGTGCTATGAATCTTGAAATGCAAGCTTTGTATGAAAATGGTACTTGATATTTAGTTGACCTTCCTGTTGGTAGAAAACCTGTTAGGTCTAAACGGGTTTATAGGATTAAATATCTTTCAACATGAGAGATTGAAAGAAATAAAGCCAGACTTGTTGCTAAAGGTTGTAACCAAAGGGAGGGTATTGATTATAAGGAGACTTTTAGTCCTATGGTGAAAATGAGTATTGTTAGGTGCTTAATTGATTTATCTGTGCAACATAATTAGAATTTATATCAGATGGATGTTAATAATGATTTCTTGTATGGAGATTTGAGTGAGGAAGTCTATATGATTCCTCCTCCAGGTTATTCTAAGCTTGGAGATAATAGAGTTTGTAGGCTTAGAAAATCCTTGTATGGTCTTAAACAAGCACCTAGACAGTGGAACAACAAAATTTCTGAAACTTTACTTGATGTTGGTTTTGTTCAATCTAAAAATGCTCATTCTCTTTATATCAAAACTGATGGTAAAGTAAAGTTGTTTCTTCTTGTCTATGTTGATGATCTTGTGTTAACTGGTAATTCTGAAGTTGAGATTGAAAATTTTAAAAAGTTTTTGAATAATAGATTTAAAATCAAAGATCTTGGGGAACTTAAGTACTTCTTAGGGATTGAAGTTCTTAAAACTGAAAGGGTTGTGTCTTAGTCAAAGAAAATATTGTTTAGAGTTGTTAAATGAGTATGAGTTATTGGCATGTACACCTGTTGTTACACCTTTTCCTAGAAATATTGTGTTGGCTCATCAAGAGTCTGTTGATGATAGTTATTTGATTAATATTAGCAATTATCCAAAATTAGTTGGGAAATTAATCTACTTAACCTTGACTAGACCTGATATATCTTATGTTGTGCATTGTTTAAGTCAACACATGCATGCTCCTTTAAAATATCATTTTTGACTTGGGTTTGAGGGTGCTTATGTATTTGAAACTTGCACCTGGAAGTGATATTAGTTTTGGTAAGAGTTCTGAGAGCTACAGTGTTATATCTTATTCAGATTCTGATTGGGCTAAGTGTCCTGTTACTAGAAGATTTGTTTCTGGCTACTGTGTATATGTTAATGGAAATTTGGTTATCTGGAAAAGCAAGAAGCAAGTTACGTTGTCTAAATCTTCAGCTGAGGCTGAATATAGGGTAATGGCAGCTGCTACTTATGAGATTATGCGGGTGGTTAAGCTTTTGAGTGAGTTTGGTATAACTAAATTGCTTCATGTCAGTTTGTGTTGTGATAATAAGTCTGGTATGCAAATTGCTGCTAATCCAGTTATGCATGAGAAGACTAAACATTTTGATATTGATGTACATCTTGTTAGAGAGAAAGTGACCTCTGGGCTTATTAGAACTATGAAGGTTGATTCTAAGAACCAAGTTGCAGATGTTCTGACTAAAGTCTTGGGTTCCTTTCAACATGCTCTCTTGGTTAAAAAACTTGGTATGATAAACCTGTTTGGTTTACAAGCTTGAGGGAGGGTGTTAAAAGTTATTAGTAACTTTGTGACAAAAGCTTGTAAGTTGAGGGGTTTATTTGTAAATATTATTATATATATTTTGTTTTGTGCCAGGTTTGTTTGTTTTGTATTATGCAGGGGCTGGAATGTAAATGTGTGGTTGTATATAAGCTGGAGATATGGTTACTCGTCTCATTCATCTCAATCGTTTCACATACACATTACAAGATCTTTCTCTCTCGTTTTAGGGTTTCATCTGGTTTCAATTTAGATCATTCTGATCTTGTTTCTTTGGTTGTTTAGGGTTTGTAAGTGTTAGTGATTGTATAGTTTGATAGAATCCACCTGGTGGGGACTATCTTGATTTTTGATTGTGTCGGTTTGGTTAGCACCTGTGATAGGGACTCGTCTACTTGTGTTTATCGTTATAATAAACATTAATCACTAAGGGTGATCGGTTGAGTGATTCATTCTTGATCTAGTTGGTTTTGATATCATTTTTACAAATGTTAGCTATCTTTTTTTGGACATTGTTTGTTTAATAACACATAACGACATTATAAAAATTTATGTTGTTGTAATATGCAGAATCCCGTCTATTTTGTTTTAACCTCACACCGATGTCTGAGGTCCTATATTCATTTTGATATTTATATTAACGTTAATAATAATTTACGTTGATTACATCTTGACTTTGTTAAGTTTCAAAATATAAATAGACAATAATTTGTGTTTTCATTTGAATATGTATAATCATGTGATTTGTTTACTTTTTTAATATAACATATGTGTTGTATTTTTAAAATATAAAGTATAGAAAGTATAAAGTTTAAGGGGATATTCTGTTCATTTTTTAAAGTTACTAAAAATTATAGAAATTATAAGTTTACACTTAAATCCATCTAATTTATAAAATTCAACCACTAAAGTTTTATTAACCCCCTCTTCCTTTTTAAAGTTTTTATTTTCACAAATTTGACACATATATTTTTGTGTATTTGACTATTTTCATCAAATTCCTCTACCAAAAAATTTATAATTTTGACTAACTGAATTCAATTTTGACTTTTTTCGACCAATCACATCACTCAATTTCGCTTATATGTCAAAATAAGCAATTTGCTTGGTTCAATTTTTTTTACAACATCCACTTTTCATTAAAATTTTCAAATAATGTAATTCTTTTATTATATAAAAGATTCATCATATTGTGTAGTTCAATTATAGCCAAACATTGTTTCATTTTTCCTATGGTCATGCTCTACTCAAATGTGCTCTACTTATTCCTGCGTACTTATTTCTGCGTCGACACGTGTCCTACTCTACTATACTTTTTAGGCCCACCAATCATTAGGCAAAAGTTACAAAAACAACCCTTATCTTCTTCATTTTCTCACTTTCTTCCTTATAACTTTTGTCATCAGCACACATACAAAAATAAACCTAGCCACCCTTTTAACACTCTCTCCTCCGGCCACCCTCCGACCACCACCGCGACCGCCACTGTCACAAAACCCCTCAAAAGGGTGGTAGTTGATTCCTTGCAAGATCAAGTGGTCAACACGATCCATCGAATATCATCAATAGATTGTCAGATCATGATAAATCATGGCCTCGTTTGGACTCTTGGACAGAGAAAATGGAAGAAATATATGCAGTTGGATTGAAGAATAAATTAGCTATTGAAATAGATATCCAATGTTCACGTACGGGCTCCAGCAATATACTCCGGTGAGTCCTCCGGCGCAACGATGTCAGTCAGAAATATGCCACGTAGGAAAGAGAAAATATTGCTTGCACATATATCCAAAAGGAAAAGGTTTTTACATAAACAACATGGCTTTATCCAGAGATCGTTTCTTTTCCTAGAGGTCATTGCCATGAACCGCCGCCAAGAAGACATGAATCCTAGTTTCACGCCCTCGTGTACAGAGCCTAAGGTCTAGTGATGTGACTAGTCATTCAGGTTTGCTTAATCTCAGGGTATAAATAGCATAGGACATTTATTACATTCTCAACTACAATAGTACACTAACATTCATTTTGCATTATTCTCTGACATTCCAAGTCAGATTACCACTCCGGTTTTGATACTTACTCTCACGCTGGAATTGGTCGCAGGGTCAAACTTGAGATGAGGCTAACGTGTGTTGTTTCATCCTTTTCAGGGTAGCTATCAACATACAAGTATCTATACATGTGATCGAAGCACATCCTAGGGTATTTTATTACCTGTAGAAATATGTTTCAACATTTGGCGCTGTCACACCCCACCATGGCGGAATATGGGGCGCGACGCATGGATATCATCACAACAATAGCGTGTCTATAGAGTTAACTAAATGAAATAGAAATGTCATAAAAAGGGTGACACAATGTCATGACAATATCTCAAACAATGCAGGCGTCTAGCTAAGTAGGTAACAGGTCTACTTAATCCAATTACAAGTCCATTGGGCTTGTTTTTGGACTTTTTTTGTATATTTCACCTTCGCTTTTCTTTTAGAAGCCCAAACCAAAGGCCTAAAGCCCTATAATATGATTTTTATTGATCTTTTTTATTTTTTACTCAATAATAAAACCAATCATTACCTTCAGGTCATTACCGGGTCAAAACCTGAAAGCCTTACGTAAATTTTCGACTTTTTACGCGATTACCGTAAAATACGTAAAATACATAATTTTATGAAAACTCTTAAAATAAGTTAGTGACTTAATCACTAAGTCTAAAATAACCTAAAACTAACCCGTAGATTATTCCCGACACTAAATCCTTAGTCCGAGACCTCTAAACGCTAAACCCTCGCATCGTAAATATACGATTTAATATAATACATATATGTATATATAAAAACTTAAAATAACACCGTTTCATTTCATAGTCACTACCACGTAAGTTCATGAACATGAAATAACCATACATCGTTTCACTTACAACATACCCCGTAACCGCAAACGATGTCCAACCCACACTTTATTCACACCAATTAACACATAAACACATAAAAACACGTATTTTCACGAAATATGCACAAATAAACTAAGTGACGAACCTCAAAACTGTGGTTGTCACATCACTCCCTCCTAATAGAAATCTCTTCCCGAGATTTACTCCTTAGGATCAACAAATCACATGAGGATACTTGTTCTAAATGAACTCCTCTCATTTCTACATGAACTTTAGTTCATGACTTAATTTACCAGATATATTAACCAAAAATATTTAACTTCATTCTCAAACTCTTGACCTCACAGTCCATAAATCTTACAAATGACTCTTTGATAATCAAAGACTCTTATTATCACAAATCCCGAATAATCGTACATGCAAATATGCATTCTCAAACCACATTTCCTAAACCTTAATGCATGAAATATATCATGTACACCACTTAATTCCCCCAGATAATTCTATACCCATAAGCTACTGGTCCGATCTTTCTAAAGATCATAAATGGACCTACAAAACTCGGCATCAACTTTTCCCATTTTACCAAAACATACCACCCGTTACTATGGGTGAAACTTACTACATAACTTTGTCACTAAACCCTAGTGGCTTCCTCCTTTTCAACATAGCATCTCTTGTTGCTCTCATCCTTTCCACAAACACCATTACTACATTAGTAGTCTCTTTCCCCGGTTTTAGTCTACCATAAGGACAACCCACCCTATCTGTCACACCCCCAAAATCACCGCAGCGGAAGACTAGCTTTGGGAGGTTGTGACTTCATGAGTATTCGAGAGCTTGATCCGAGAACGACCTCTACATGCCAAAAACCACAAAGTAGACTCCAAATAATCCACATAGTCAAGTACCTGAAATACATGCTTAAAAATGTCAACATAAAGTTGGTGAGTTCATAAGTTTGTTTTAAAACGTTTATGAAAAATTAGAGTTTTACCGATCACTGCACCTTGCAGTAAAACATAAGTGTTTAAAAATCACAGTTTCTTGTTAAATAGTCTTTCTTTGAAAATTTCAAAGTGTACTGATAAAGACAGAGTTTATTTATAAAAGCCGAGAGTTTACTGATATAACAAGGTTCGCTAAAATAAGTAGAGTTTCTGATAAGACAAAGTTCACGGAAAATAAATTGAGTTTTCTGATAAAACAGAATTCACATGAAATAAATAGGGTTTATAGATAAAACAGAGTTCATAGATAACAACTAGCGTTTTCTGATAAAAGTAGAGCTCACTGATAAATAATAGAGTTTTCGATGATAATAGAATTGATTATGAACCACAAGATTTTCCAACCACTTAGTGACAATATAACAAATACAAAGTCACTAAATAAAATAAAGCATTTATTATTGTCTAAGCTCATGACACCGAAGCGTTAACAACACCGGTAGTATAATCACATAATGCAGCCCCTACGGATGCCTAACCCACGACATCCGTCCACAGACTCAAATGAAACTGTGTCCGCTTGTCCTCTGTTGGACCAAGCCGGACAGGGGCGTCAACCCCGATAGATCTATCCATAACATTCGCGCTTTCGACCGGTCATCCGGTCTGAAATTAACGGTTCATGAATATGGGCCAAAGTAATTGGGTTAAAGTGGGACTTAGACCAATACATAAAAGAGATATGCACTTGTGTTCATTCTTGCAACCATTGTCTCTACCCGAGAACCAGTAAAAAAAACAGTTAAAGTTTTGGGCTATGAAAATCACAATAGAAATTTTGGTATCAACATTCATAAGTACTACGTATAACAATTAATGGAGTTGACCACTCAGCATGTAACAGTTAAGCCAGTTTATAGATAGTTTATGACCAACCAAATAAGCTTAAAATTATCTTATGACAATCAAGACGTTTATAAACAGATAAACAGTTATTGACAACCAAACAAGTTTATAAGTAGTTTCTGACCAAGCATGTACCTCCCCCAAAGAGCAATTATAAAACATTTATAATTCGATTTAAAACGAGAAAATGTGGGGTATGAACTCACCTCGACGATGTAGAGCAAACGCTAGTGATGCTAATAATAGGCTCCGCACAAACGAAAATCGATACGGCTCGCTCATGGTGTTGTGGTTTAACTAATCGGCTAATCCCAATAACTTAAAATGTGTATTTGAGTTCCCGATAAACGTGTACATCAACGTGACCCGTTGATAAAACATTTAAATACCAAGTTATAAAAGTTTGGTGGTTGGTTAAATAAATTAATTAAGCACGCACAAAGTATATAACGTATTCCATACACATTATATATAACCCGACGATTATATAATTCTTACGTTTAATTATATAATAAAATAACCATCTTACAAAATAAATCAAAATATATATTTATTTTGTATTTACAGTACAAGGATCGTGACAAAAATAATTAGACAATATAGTCCGACACATTTTAAGAAAATCATCACTAAATTAATAATTGTCACTTTTAGGTAAAAAGTATAACTTTTATCGGTTTATCAATACAATAAAGTCCATTTATTTTATCGTTTACAAATATAATAGTATTTATTTATTTATCGGTTTACAAATCTAATGGTATTTATTTGTTTCATCGGTTTACAAATATACTCAAAATATAAAGTATATGATTTATAGAAATTTCAACATGACCTATTCGTTTATACAACCTTTTCCATATTAAACAATTCTCAATATTTTCCAAACAATTTACGTTGCGCAAATCACGTTTTAATGTATATCCAAACTAGACTATTTAATCACCATAATTAAATAGAACCAAACACAACCTATGTGTTATACATTAAAAGTCAAACGCCCGATGTGAGCTATTTAAACACATATTTAAATGTATAATCATATTCATAGTTCTCGTAATAATAATAGTATTCGACATATTTATTTAACCGATAAATATATATACCACCATTTTAATCCGTTTTCATTAGTTAATAAAGCTTTATATGTTATTAGCCGATTCCTAAACCACAACAAACCATGAATTGAAATCGCGCCCGATACTTTAAACCATTGCAATCTCGCATTCAAACGCACCAGAAGCTGTTAAGCAGCAAACCAAACGCACCGAAGCTGTTAAACAGCAAACCAAACGCACCGAAGCTGTTAAACAGCAAACCAAACGCACCGAAGCTGTTAAACAGCAAACCAAACGCACCCTTAGGGCTTGCTGCCCAAACCGAACACCCCATTAGCAACCTCCTGCTAAACCAACGCACCCCTACTGCGTTCTGAAATCCCAAACGCACCCTCGTATTCCTTCAGCAAAACCTAAACGCCCCTGCTGGCTATTATACCCATAAACAAACACACCCGCCTGTGGTTATTCTCGAAACCAAACACACCCGCTGGTGTTCCCTGCTGACCCAAACACCATTTCGAGAGTGTTTCACTGCCGAAACCTACACACCACCGCTGCTAATCTACTCAACCAAACGCTCCTACTAACGTTATCACCAAAACTAAACACTCCTGCTGTTCCTAAAAACTCACAAGAAAACGCATCCTAGTGGTTGTTTCAAGCATAACAAGCACCTCGTCGGGGTCGTTAACTCGCATTGATAAACCAATATAGAGCACACGTCTGTTTCACCACTCGAATTAAAACACCCTCGTGGTGGTTGTCGCCACAGAAACATACGCCTTGCTGTTGGTTATTTTACCCGCGCCAAAAGCACCCGTGATGACTTCCCTGGCAAACCAAGCACATGAACACCCGTCTGTGTGCTAGAACTCGTACATAACCACTTCTAGCAGATCAAACACGAGATGAGGCAAACACCCCAGTAGAATACCCGAACAAACACCACGTTGGTGATGTGTTCATGATGTACAATCGACGAACAAATACCTCCTTGTGGTGGTCTTATCCACGTCAAACGCACCCTGGTTGTTTAAGAACAACCCGCGATTGTCGTAGGTGATGCCATAGCGACGAATCGTGGTGGCGGCGAATATGCGATCTGGTGTTGGAGAAGATGATAACAGCTCGAAGGTGGTGGTGGTCTGGTGATTCTTGAAGGTGGCGGCTGCTGTTTATTTTGATTGATTTGGCGAAGTGGGGTGGTGAGAGTGGTGTGAATGATGTTTAATAGACATAGATTTATTGATTTATGATGGCGGCGTCGAGGGTTTTTGGTGGCCGGAAAATATTTCCGGTGACATGGGGGCGCCGGAAATTATAATGAGAGGAGTGTGTGTGGAAGGATTAGGTTTAGGGTTGCATTATGTGAAGTGATAATGAATGAAAATCTATTTATAAAAAAAATGGTAGTGTAAGGTGGATTTAGTTGGGGGGTCAAAACGTAAATAGTTCTTTTATCCTGCTTAAACGTGATTGGAGTCCCGTTTGTGTTTTATAAAGTTTGATTCGGTTTCTAAGATTTGCACCGTCGGTTTTGAATTATTATTTCCAATATTTTAGAGTATTTACTCGACAAATTTTCGTAACCGTTTCTATTTTTGTTTGAAATACTGCCCATATCTCGGTTATCTCGAATAGTTTGCGTTCAAGGAAAATGTACTTCAATTTAAATGTTTCTCGTTTTTCTATGTACAATATTAAAACTAAAATAAGAGGATCCGATAACTTAATAAGTCTTCATATTAAATATATCTGAAAATTTAATTTGTATCGTGTCAGTTCTGAGATTTTGCGCCGTCTTTTACAGTATGTAAAATAAACTCCCATTTTCGAATCAAATAACTTTGATATCTCTCGAAAATGAATTTCGATTAATAAATAATGTAATTTATTAGTATTTAAAGTCAGAAAATTCCCAGTTGTCACAGTACATCCGTGTTATTTGGAGTTCGTCCTCGAACTCAATCGTTGTCACCCTAATGAAAGTGTAGAGAAAATGATTTGATGTTCTACCCTAGTGTTCTGTCGAATATACTTATATCTGCTCACAGATCATTTTGTCAGAACTTCAAAAATCGTGTTATCCACCAATAGTTAATTAGGTAAGCAATAGGTAGAAGAGGAATATATCTTAGCGGTTCTAAATGTCAATCTGATAAAGCGGTCATCATTATAACGATAAGAGGAAACAATTCGAGGCGAAGAGTCTAGAAAACTCGATCGCTCTTAAAAGTCTACAATGGTTCACCACCACCAGCCCGTTAGGTTCACGTCGATCAATATATATTCAGAAAAGATTCTCGTAACAATTCGCGAGTCAAACGAAGTTTAAAAATCACTCGTCAAAATGTCGTAATAATAAGATAACAAGACGAAATACGATATATTCATATGGACGAATCCTGAGTTAAAAGAAATACACTCCAAACTGGAATACTAAATCAATACCACAAGTATATAGGGTCACGTCGGATATCCTTAAGCCCACTCATTTATAATCTCACATTTGCATACAAAAGCGTCCTAATCTATGCAAATATGTCATTATAAACTTATGGTTCGGTGATTTATGATTTCTTTATTCAAATGCAAAGGCGTCCCAATCCATTTCAATAAAGACCTCATAAACCATCCTACTTAAGTGTCACCTACAAAATACCCAATTTAAAATCGTTACTCTCTAAACGACATTATCCAAAATTACCAACGCAAAGAGCATGAATATATAACAAATCGTCTTTCATAAGTAGACTTTTCGAAAGTACCAAATCGAATTACATAAGTGTCGATAGGCGATAAAGCGATCGTAGACGTATATCAAGTAAAGAAACTCACGGTTATAATTAGGATAATTATATAGTACCCGGTTCTAAATAAGCAATTATCCACTCACATAAATCCTTCCCATCCTCGAGGAAGACTCATCAAACACTAAGCTGAGTAATAACTTATCATAACCCAACCTCGAAACTCACTCACAAAGAATGGCCCCAGGTTTTGTTATGAATTATTACACATCTCAACCTTTTGATGACTCAGCTCGACTCTGAAAATACAGTACATTCCACATTAACACGTAAGACTACGAGTCTTACCCACCCTCGAGATAATTCATCAAAAATCATAGGCTGTGTAACGTCCCATACTTAACTTCATCTCGCACTCATTTAAACATGAGGCCCACTGAGGCATAGTTAAGTATTGTTACACCTCTCAACCTTTTTGAATAAATTAGCTCGAACCTGAGATTACCCGTGACCAATCGTGAACCAAAATCACATAATACCAATACGTTTGATTTTAAAAAGGTTTGTGGACCATTGTGTAACTCACAATGCCCAATAAATGTTCTACCGTTCATATATAAAAGTATATTATATGTCTAAGTACACTAATCAAACAATCGATCTCATGTAAACAAGTAATAACATGACAGGCAACGAGCAATAACAACCATGCATTGCAAATATTCATATAGCAGCGGAATAAGTATAATGTGATGAGTGTTACTACTAGATAAAACTAAGAGCCGGTTATAGTCTAGAGTTACTAATGCAACCTAGTTCTCTATAACCAAGGCTCTGATACCAATCTGTCACACCCCCAAAATCACCGCAGCGGAAGACTAGCTTTGGGAGGTTGTGACTTCATGAGTATTCGAGAGCTTGATCCGAGAACGACCTCTACATGCCAAAAACCACAAAGTAGACTCCAAATAATCCACATAGTCAAGTACCTGAAATACATGCTTAAAAATGTCAACATAAAGTTGGTGAGTTCATAAGTTTGTTTTAAAACGTTTATGAAAAATTAGAGTTTTACCGATCACTGCACCTTGCAGTAAAACATAAGTGTTTAAAAATCACAGTTTCTTGTTAAATAGTCTTTCTTTGAAAATTTCAAAGTGTACTGATAAAGACAGAGTTTATTTATAAAAGCCGAGAGTTTACTGATATAACAAGGTTCGCTAAAATAAGTAGAGTTTCTGATAAGACAAAGTTCACGGAAAATAAATTGAGTTTTCTGATAAAACAGAATTCACATGAAATAAATAGGGTTTATAGATAAAACAGAGTTCATAGATAACAACTAGCGTTTTCTGATAAAAGTAGAGCTCACTGATAAATAATAGAGTTTTCGATGATAATAGAATTGATTATGAACCACAAGATTTTCCAACCACTTAGTGACAATATAACAAATACAAAGTCACTAAATAAAATAAAGCATTTATTATTGTCTAAGCTCATGACACCGAAGCGTTAACAACACCGGTAGTATAATCACATAATGCAGCCCCTACGGATGCCTAACCCACGACATCCGTCCACAGACTCAAATGAAACTGTGTCCGCTTGTCCTCTGTTGGACCAAGCCGGACAGGGGCGTCAACCCCGATAGATCTATCCAGAACATTCGCGCTTTCGACCGGTCATCCGGTCTGAAATTAACGGTTCATGAATATGGGCCAAAGTAATTGGGTTAAAGTGGGACTTAGACCAATACATAAAAGAGATATGCACTTGTGTTCATTCTTGCAACCATTGTCTCTACCCGAGAACCAGTAAAAAAAACAGTTAAAGTTTTGGGCTATGAAAATCACAATAGAAATTTTGGTATCAACATTCATAAGTACTACGTATAACAATTAATGGAGTTGACCACTCAGCACGTAACAGTTAAACCAGTTTATAGATAGTTTATGACCAACCAAATAAGCTTAAAATTATCTTATGACAATCAAGACGTTTATAAACAGATAAACAGTTATTGACAACCAAACAAGTTTATAAGTAGTTTCTGACCAAGCATGTACCTCCCCCAAAGAGCAATTATAAAACATTTATAATTCGATTTAAAACGAGAAAATGTGGGGTATGAACTCACCTAGACGATGTAGAGCAAACGCTAGTGATGCTAATAATAGGCTCCGCACAAACGAAAATCGATACGGCTCGCTCATGGTGTTGTGGTTTAACTAATCGGCTAATCCCAATAACTTAAAATGTGTATTTGAGTTCCCGATAAACGTGTACATCAACGTGACCCGTTGATAAAACATTTAAATACCAAGTTATAAAAGTTTGGTGGTTGGTTAAATAAATTAATTAAGCACGCACAAAGTATATAACGTATTCCATACACATTATATATAACCCGACGATTATATAATTCTTACGTTTAATTATATAATAAAATAACCATCTTACAAAATAAATCAAAATATATATTTATTTTGTATTTACAGTACAAGGATCGTGACAAAAATAATTAGACAATATAGTCCGACACATTTTAAGAAAATCATCACTAAATTAATAATTGTCACTTTTAGGTAAAAAGTATAACTTTTATCGGTTTATCAATACAATAAAGTCCATTTATTTTATCGTTTACAAATATAATAGTATTTATTTATTTATCGGTTTACAAATCTAATGGTATTTATTTGTTTCATCGGTTTACAAATATACTCAAAATATAAAGTATATGATTTATAGAAATTTCAACATGACCTATTCGTTTATACAACCTTTTCCATATTAAACAATTCTCAATATTTTCCAAACAATTTACGTTGCGCAAATCACGTTTTAATGTATATCCAAACTAGACTATTTAATCACCATAATTAAATAGAACCAAACACAACCTATGTGTTATACATTAAAAGTCAAACGCCCGATGTGAGCTATTTAAACACATATTTAAATGTATAATCATATTCATAGTTCTCGTAATAATAATAGTATTCGACATATTTATTTAACCGATAAATATATATACCACCATTTTAATCCGTTTTCATTAGTTAATAAAGCTTTATATGTTATTAGCCGATTCCTAAACCACAACAAACCATGAATTGAAATCGCGCCCGATACTTTAAACCATTGCAATCCCGCATTCAAACGCACCAGAAGCTGTTAAGCAGCAAACCAAACGCACCGAAGCTGTTAAACAGCAAACCAAACGCACCGAAGCTGTTAAACAGCAAACCAAACGCACCGAAGCTGTTAAACAGCAAACCAAACGCACCCTTAGGGCTTGCTGCCCAAACCGAACACCCCATTAGCAGCCTCCTGCTAAACCAACGCACCCCTACTGCGTTCTGAAATCCCAAACGCACCCTCGTATTCCTTCAGCAAAACCTAAACGCCCCTGCTGGCTATTATACCCATAAACAAACACACCCGCCTGTGGTTATTCTCGAAACCAAACACACCCGCTGGTGTTCCCTGCTGACCCAAACACCATTTCGAGAGTGTTTCACTGCCGAAACCTACACACCACCGCTGCTAATCTACTCAACCAAACGCTCCTACTAACGTTATCACCAAAACTAAACACTCCTGCTGTTCCTAAAAACTCACAAGAAAACGCATCCTAGTGGTTGTTTCAAGCATAACAAGCACCTCGTCGGGGTCATTAACTCGCATTGATAAACCAATATAGAGCACACGTCTGTTTCACCACTCGAATTAAAACACCCTCGTGGTGGTTGTCGCCACAGAAACATACGCCTTGCTGTTGGTTATTTTACCCGCGCCAAAAGCACCCGTGATGACTTCCCTGGCAAACTAAGCACATGAACACCCGTCTGTGTGCTAGAACTCGTACATAACCACTTCTAGCAGATCAAACACGAGATGAGGCAAACACCCCAGTAGAATACCCGAACAAACACCACGTTGGTGATGTGTTCATGATGTATAATCGACGAACAAATACCTCCTTGTGGTGGTCTTATCCACGTCAAACGCACCCTGGTTGTTTAAGAACAACCCGCGATTGTCGTAGGTGATGCCATAGCGACGAATCGTGGTGGCGGCGAATATGCGATCTGGTGTTGGAGAAGATGATAACAGCTCGAAGGTGGTGGTGGTCTGGTGATTCTTGAAGGTGGCGGCTACTGTTTATTTTGATTGATTTGGCGAAGTGGGGTGGTGAGAGTGGTGTGAATGATGTTTAATAGACATAGATTTATTGATTTATGATGGCGGCGTCGAGGGTTTTTGGTGGCCGGAAAATATTTCCGGTGACACGGGGGCGCCGGAAATTATAATGAGAGGAGTGTGTGTGGAAGGATTAGGTTTAGGGTTGCATTATGTGAAGTGATAATGAATGAAAATCTATTTATAAAAAAAAATGGTAGTGTAAGGTGGATTTAGTTGGGGGGTCAAAACGTAAATAGTTCTTTTATCCTGCTTAAACGTGATTGGAGTCCCGTTCGTGTTTTATAAAGTTTGATTCGGTTTCTAAGATTTGCACCGTCGGTTTTGAATTATTATTTCCAATATTTTAGAGTATTTACTCGACAAATTTTCGTAACCGTTTCTATTTTTGTTTGAAATACTGCCCATATCTCGGTTATCTCGAATAGTTTGCGTTCAAGGAAAATGTACTTCAATTTAAATGTTTCTCGTTTTTCTATGTACAATATTAAAACTAAAATAAGAGGATCCGATAACTTAATAAGTCTTCATATTAAATATATCTGAAAATTTAATTTGTATCGTGTCAGTTCTGAGATTTTGCGCCGTCTTTTACAGTATGTAAAATAAACTCCCATTTTCGAATCAAATAACTTTGATATCTCTCGAAAATGAATTTCGATTAATAAATAATGTAATTTATTAGTATTTAAAGTCAGAAAATTCCCAGTTGTCACACTATCCTTCCATATAATGCCTCAAATGGCCTTCATCGACTTCTAGTATGATAACTATCATTATATGAAAACTCAGACATGGCTATCGCGTTTACCACCTCCCTCTAAATCAGTCACCCAAGCTCTCAACACGACTCCTATACTTGTAGCAATCTCTCACTTCGTCCATCTATTTCCAATCAATCGTATATACTCATATCCAATCATGTTCATAAAGTCCCTTTAGTCCGTACCCTAAACCACATAAAAATTTCCAATTTCCTTACAAAAGTGACCTATGACGGTCTTTCACATATTCATTAGTTAGTTCCGTCAACTGCCATCCAAACCCATGCTACAACTACTTCCATTAAATTTGGATAGCTCATTAGTAGCACCCATACACTTCTTTTCTCACTTTCATCAATGAATGATTTTTAATGATCCTTTATATTCAACTTACCCTTGAACATATTCAACTCTTTCTAAGACAATTAGCTACATTTCTTCCTTTATACCTATAAAATGTGTTACCTTCAAGGTCATAGTGCTCCTCGTCTCGTCTCAGTTAGACCAAACCCTCTGTTTCTAATGACACATCACATCTATAACTCCTCATCCGTTCGATTGTCGATACTAAGCCTTCTAATCACATAGTATAGGTCAGTGCCATTCCCTTTTCCACACTACAACAATATTAGCCTACTTTGTGCTTTAGTCTACTCATTAGGCTCTACCAAAGTTTCACCTTCGGTTCCTATCTCGACCTATTTCATTCATGATTCGCATCTATCCACACTTCCTTCTTCTTCCTCAACTCATGCCATACATCACGATGTAATGCTTCCCGCCTATCAAGTCATCTACACGTCGAAATTACCTAAGTAACTTCACTTGTTTTCCTTACGACCAATTCTCCTACTCCCTCCTAATAGGGATAGTTAGAGTTTCTCGTGATTCCACTCGGATCACTATCTCATCTAAAACCCATATTAGTTTTCATTTGTCTAAACCAAGCCATATTATAAATTCTTACATAGGTCTCATAACTCTCTTATTGACATTGCACCTATTATGTGGTACCTCAATCATCAACTTCTAGGGATACCTGGTTCTATCATTCGAAGGTTCTCTCTAATTCATTCACTATCATGCCCAACCAAAATTTCACACTCAATTCATCAACTCTATGGAAATTGTTAGTGCATTAGATAATGCATAACTGTTTCTTCCAAAGATCCTTCATAATCACCTTCTCTAAATCGACCCTCTAATCACTTATCCACAAACTTATTCAGGTCCAACTTCACTACTCATCCCTCGATATTTATCGGCAAGAAATTCTATCTTTGTGTAGTCACTCGACTCCCCTTATCACTTCCACGAGTTCTTAATCTCCCATGCTATGTAGTCACTCCATCACGATTCATTGGTTCAGCTCTTTGTAGCTCCACTCCGGTACTCGATCTGTCCTTCTTCGTCACGAACCATACGAAGATTCCCATCATAGTGCTTGTCACCTTTCTAGTCCTTGCAACTTTTGTGACTCCTTCAAAATCTCTTGCATCCTTCTTTAAGCCGGCACGTAGTCCTTTTAGCTCCTTGCTTCACGATCTAGCTCTTCACGCACTCCTTCTCGTCTACATGATGTTACCTAGGAACTTCACACTACGTAGTAGCTTCTAACTTCAACTCATCTACCACAATATTTCTAAAGGTACTTCAACCCCTCAATGGCTCACTCATCCTTACTTGTTGTACTTCACCATTAATTAGCTTCCTACCAATCATTCTTTCACATCTATGTTTTCCTTCGCGTGTCTATTACTACCTTGCCTCCATAACTATACCAATTCCCTTGCGTGTTATTTGCCCAATCTTTCCATTAGTAGAAACTTTCTACTCTACCCTCACATCCGCTAGTACTTTCATCAGTATCCTAATGGTACTTTAACCAACTTCTCATAGCATGACATCTCGTTCCCACGACCAGTCAACTAACTTTACTTACTCCCTTATTCCCGTAACCAATATAAGTTTCAAAACTCCACAAATCTTAATCATTCCTTCAACACAACCTTTAAACCAAAAGACATCTCTCCATTCTAATATCTAACCATAAGTAATACTACCCAACTCTATCATCTCATCCTAACGTTTCCACAACCGCATAACTAAATCAACCATGACATATACTATAAGAATTCCAAACAATCGTGTCCCAAAATAAAATATAGGGTAAAACGAACCCTAGACAAAACAACTAAAAACAAAACGATGTAATCCGAAAGATCAATGGAGTGTGCCAACAAGAAAAGTCAAACTCATCACGATTTGTATTACCAAATTTCAATATCTTAGAGAATTTTAAATTTTCATCTTAATTAGTTACCTCACATTAGGACCATATTTTAACACCAATAAATGAAATCATAGTCATATTTTACCATCTCCGTTACTATCAAAGGGCACAACTCCGTTAGTGTACTAAAACTCACTTTAGCTATCATCTCATTTAACAATAAACTCATCTTTTATCTTCATTATTTTATCAAAGGTATCTGATAGGTGTGAAAACACCCATCCTTTTACCACTTATTTCTTGTTAAAACAAGACCAAAACGCGTATTTAATATCATTTGTTTGGAATTATGCGTGGTTTTTGTGTTTATTGTGTTTTCAGAGTCAACCAGATGAATATTGAAGAAAACATGGGATTCCACGGGTTTTATCGAAGAGAAAGACTCAAGACGAAGTCTATTGTCCAAGAGATGCAAAAGATTTGAAGTCATTGGGCCTATTTGAAGATTTATCGAAGAAAAGGACCAAAGATGGAAGATTTACATATGTCGAAGGAACTCAAGTCTATTAAACGAAGAAATTAAAAGACGAGTTGAATTTAATCGTCGACAAATCCCGAATCAGAATCGAAAACGTCCACTTTTCTAAAAAGACGAGAGGACAAGAAGAACGGGAGAAAGCCCACTCACCAACCAAAGACAAGGACTATATAAGGACATCCCTTCACACTTTTTGAGATAGTTTTTCATTTCCAGCTTTCTTTTCTTTTGTTTCGTAGGGAAGAAGCCAACACCACTAAGGTGTTGGTGATTTTTATTCTTGTTTTCACAAATCTTGTAGCTTTAATCTTTTCTTTTGATTGTTTAAACGTTAATCATTTAATAATCCTTCCATTAATCTTGTTCATCTTCATCTTTTTGATTTAAAGTTTAAAGTTCTTATTTGGTTGATTTTAATCCATAAAAGTAAGTGGGTTTTGAGTTTTTAGTGTTTTGATTTGATGTTTATGGTTAGTAGATGATTGGTGATTAGTTTTTGTTTAAGTTTTGGTTAAAAACTTGGTTGATTTTTGGTAAAATCGTATTCCCTGTTTTTTCTGAGTTCTTCATATTTCCCCAGATTCCGGATCAGCAATTTTATTCAGTATCAATTTTGTTCATCCGGAATATTTTATATTCCGGATCAAGTTCATCCATCCGGAATAACCATTATTCCGGATCAGTTACTTATTCCGAACCGAGCTTGCTTATCCGGAATATTTTATATTCCGGATCAAACCCTTTCATCCGGAATAATCAATTATTCCGGATCAACCCTCTTATTCCGAATCAAGCTTATTTCCGTCTTTTATTCCACATCAACAGTTTATTCCGCATGAGCCTATTATTCCGCATGAGCCTAATATTCCGCATGAGCTTATATTCCGCATCAACCGTTTATTCCGCATGAGCCTTATATTCCGCATCAACAGTTTATTCCGCATGAGCATTTTATTCCGCATGAGCCTATTATTCCGCATGAGCATTTTATTCCGCATGAAGGATTTTTGTCTGATATATTCCGAATAAAGGGTACATTCCGAATCAAGCATTTTTCAGGGTATTTACAAGTTACTGTTTTATTTTAATTTTAATTCAAGTTTTATTAATTAATTGCTTCTAGTTCACTTTTATTTATTTCACGCATTTACCTTTTTAGTAGAATAGAAAATCAAACCCCCTATTTGTCACCAAGAACAACTATTCCACTTTGAGTTGTGATCAATTCGAGAAGATTCCGAGACTTAATATTAAACCCATGCAAAACACAAGTATCAGTATCCACTAGTTAGTATAGTATAACGTTATTTTAACCATTATCTTATTTACACACATTAAACTCATTTCACTTGTTATTATGAAACCAATACGTGTTTATAAATTATGGTGTTTCTATTCATTTTATTCCATATTATTATTATTATTTAATATAATCCATTTAGGGTTGTTATAACTAAACTATTACATGTTTACAAGGTGTGGTGTTACTATTATCATTATTATAATAAAATATCCCTTTTTACTTTTTCCGTCTATTTAAATATGATACAATACTTTTAGTTTGGTGAAAAGTTCGATTCTCGGAATCCTCTCGAATTGATCTCAGTTAAAAGTGGAATGATTTGTTCTTGGTGACAAAAAGTGGATTTGGTTTTCTATTCTAAATAATTGAAGTGAATAAAGATTAAAGCCGGAAACAGTAGATAAAAACAACTAAATGACAAAGCGGAAAAATAACTCTTACTGAAAATGAGTCTATGCGGAATGTAACACCATTCGGAAAGTAAGCCTTATGCGGAAAGATGCTCTACTCGGAATGAATCCCTACGCGGAATAAAAAGTCCTATGCGGAATATATGGCCTATTCGGAAAATAATCCTATGCGGAAAATAACTTCCATTCGGAAAGTAAGGACCATTCGGAATATTGCTCTTATGCGGAAAATTAGGACTATGCGGAATATCTGAAATATTCCGAGTAACAGAAATGAAAACACCCCTATTCGGAATATTGGAAAGATTCCGAATAAGGCAAATTGAACTCACCTATTCGGAATATAAGGGCTATTCGGAAAAATGTTCCGAATAAGGAAACTGAGAAACGGCTATGCGGAATATCCAGAATATTCCGAGTAATGAAACGAAAACACCCCTATTCGGAATATTTGAAAATGTTCCGAATAAGGGAAACACAAAATGGCCTATTCGGAAAGTTCTGGGAGATGAAGAACAGTAACAGCAACGATATAACAGGGGACACGGATTTTACTCAAAATCAACTCCAATACTCAAAAAGGTTTTACCAAACTAACCAATAATCATTAACATACCATAAGAAATAAATCCCACCAATAAAAACACTAAATCAACAACTTTTTGAAATCAAACTCGAATCAAATAAGAAACTTAGAAACTTGCAATAAAAATGATGAAGAACAAGATGAATAGAAAGATGGAATGGATTGATTAATGAAAAAGTAACAAGGTTAATGATTAAAGATTACAAGATTGAAAGAAAAAGATGAAAATCACCAAACTCCCTAATGGAGTTGGTGATGGGACGAACTACAAAAAACTGGAGAAAGAAAAAATGAACTAACTCCCTAATTGTGTGAAGGGAAAGACTATTTATACTACTAGTGGTTGATTGGTGAGTGGGCTTTCTCCCTTTCTTTTTGTCTTCTCGTCTTTTCAGAAAAGTTGACGTTTTCGATTCTGATTCGGGATTTGTTGTCGATTAAATCCAACTCGTCTTTTAATTTCTTCGTTAAATAGACTCGAGTTTCTTCGACTTATGAAAATCTTCCGTCTTTAGTCCTTTTCTTCGATAAATCTTCGAATAGGCCCAGTGACTTCAAATCTTTTGCATCTCTTGGACAATAGACTTCGTCTTCAGTCTTTTTCCTTGATAAAACCCGTGCAATCCCATGTTTTCTTTAATATTCATCCGGTTAGCTCTGAAATCACAATAAACACAAAAACCACGCATAATTCCAAACAAATGATATTAATTACGTGTTTTGGTCTTGTTTTAGCCAGAATTAAGTGGTAAAAGGATGGGTGTTTACACACCTATCAAATCCCCTACACTTAACCATTGCCATGCCCTCATGCAATGCTTAGTGATAAAGCAAATTTTACATTTTTCTCATAATTAATCAACCTTGGCCTTATTCAAATACTACTAAATAAGAATCAAATTACTAAGAGAGAAATAAAAACTTAAAAATAAACAAAAGGAAGGAAACAACTTGTAAAGAAATCAAGGACTTACATTAGGGCTTTGGTGTTGCGAAGATTTATCACCCTCAAGTTTCACGTTCCCCAAACTAAGCTTAAAAACGAGATCATTGCTATTATAAGTTAGTAAATCAAACACTTACACACATGGCTTAATTAAATGCTTAAACTCCCTTATTCCTAATTGTATCTCTTATATTTTATTTTTGTCTTAGAATGATCATGAAGATGCATTTTTGGACTTATTTCGATAGTTTATTAAGGCTGAAAGCAAAGTGGGACGATTTGATCAATAGTTAGCTAAAGGACAAAATCTCTTAAAACTGCTTCTCGGGATATCAAAAAGTTCATATCTTGGCATAACTTGGTTCACGATTTGAGACCTTTCTCGGGCCGATATTTGGCATGTACTTCATACTTCATATCTTCGAGAGACGTTCTTGAGATAATGGTCTTCTCATCATAATAGAGTTTCTTCACTTGGAGACTTTTGAGGGGTACTCCAACTTTGTTGACCACGACTTCATGATTATTTCTTCAATCTCTAATTGGGATTTTGAGATACAATGATCCGCCTCCTTTTCGGACTTGGATCTATTTATCCTCATACCTTGTTAGGGTCTTTTCGGATAGACTTCTCCATGATCTTTATGGGAGTTGATTGCTTTTCGTCGTGAGTCTTGATCCTTCATATTGACTTTAGGAATAATGCTTTTCACATCACTTTGGATCTTCAGCAATAAAATTGAATCCTCATGCCTTGTTAGGGCCTTTTCGGACTCGCCAATCTTCGCGCCCCGCTTCATAAGTTATGCCTTGGCTATGAACTCTTATCATTACCGAGCAACTTTTAAACGATCTTGGGCTAGAAGCTAAGTAACTTTTCAAATCGTAAGACCTTACTTATTGCAGATAAATTATTAGCAAGTGATGGGAGAATAGGCAAATAATTACACCAAGTGAGCTTGCGCAAGAATACCGACTTATAATTGACTCTATCATTTCTCGTCCTCCACAATTTAAAATCTCAAGTAATGAGACTCGTGGACACTTAGCCTAATAAACCGATTAAGGTCTACATGGTTAAGGATACTAGCTAGAATAAACTTGGATAAGTCTATTCGGGTTGAGTCAAAATAAACGCAACGGGCCTAATATGTCAAAGATCCCTAAACTAGCTACACCACTTTATTAATATTTTTGACTTTATTGCGGAATATATACATATGAAAGCAACGATAAAAATTTAAAAATTACAACTAAATGGCCAAAGTTAATAAAAAATTTGAAAAATGCTGAAAAATAGGATTTTCCGGTTAATTGAAGGCATTTTCATGGAAAAGTCCACTTAAAACTTTGATAGAAGTCTCCCCTACACTTAAGATAAACATTGTCCTCAATGTTTAAGCATGTGGGAAAAGTCTCCCCTACACTTATGACATTGTGCACGTTGGTTAACTCGAGTTAAGGAAGAGACGACTAAAGTGATCAATTTCAAATGTGAGTATGAAGAAATTTGAATCACGATAGTTGAGAGATAGAACCGGATTTCGGATAACACGGGGGCACGGTTCTTCAAAGATTTCCAAGATTGCATTTATCCCTGTAAGCACATCACCACACAAACACAAACGACCAAAATAGGTCCTCCCCTACACTTAGGGGGTTAAAGGGATAGATACTTGGGCTGCCTCCCGAGGAGCGCTTGTTTTTGATAACCGAGTCACGAGCCTGACTCGACCCAAATTTAGTTCATGGGGAACGTGGTGAGGGATGGAATCACCTCGTGAGAGGTGTCCTCACCAAAGTACAACTTCACTCGTTGGCCATTCACCTTAAAATTCGGTCCATTAGGTTGAGCGAGCTCGAGAGTACCATATGGAAAATTTTTTGCAATGATGAATGGGCCGGACCAACGAGATTTGAGCTTTCCCGAGAAGATTTTCAACCGAGAGTTAAAAAGTAAGACTTTGTCTCCAACATGGAACTCTCGGTTTTTGATCTTGGAGTCGTGAATGAGCTTAGTTCTTTCCTTATAGATCAAAGAATTTTCATAAGCCTCATTCCGAAGTTCAATCAGCTCATTGAGTTGGATCTTGCGTAGGTCACCGGCTTTGTTTATATCAAAATTAGCCCACTTTAAGGCCCAGTAAGCCTTGTGCTCTAACTCAATGGGGAGGTGGCACGCTTTCCCGTACACAAGACGATAAGGCGTACAGCCGATCGGGGTCTTGTAAGCAGTACGGAAAGCCCACAAAGCATCATCGAGTTTATCAGCCCATGCGGCACAATGCTCTCCCACGGTCCTTTCAAGAATTCGCTTCAGTCCTCGGTTGGATATTTCAGCCTGGCCATTAGTTTGTGGGTGGTAGGCTGTGGAAAGACGATGATTTACACCGTACTTAGCCATGACTCGTGCAAATTGGTCATTGCAGAAATGAGTCCCACGATCACTAATAATGGCGCGAGGCACACCGAATCTAGCGAATAGAGCTTTCAAAAAGTTACAAACCACCCTTGCGTCATTAGTAGGCAAAGCTTTGGCTTCAACCCACTTTGAAACGTAGTCAACGGCTACAAGGATGTATTTGTTTCCTTTAGAAGAAGGGAATGGCCCCATAAAGTCGATACCCCAAACATCAAAAATTTCACACTCTTGAATGAAATTCTGAGGCATCTCGTCTTTATGTGTGATTTTGCCTTGATTTTGGCAAACATCGCATCGTTTGACCATATCGTGAGCATCACGGTATATGGAGGGCCAATAAAATCCCGAGTCAAACACTTTCTTTGCGGTGTAGTTGGGACCAAAGTGACCACCGGTGGGTCCTTTGTGGCAAGCATCAAGGATGTCCGACGCTACCGGTCCATCAACACATCGGCGAATTATCAGATCAGCACATTGTTTGAATAGGTAAGGGTCGTCCCAAAAGTAAGTCTTGATGTCGGTAAAGAACTTCTTCTTTTGCTGGGACGTCAACCCTTCCTTGAGAATTCCACCCGCCAAGTAGTTTGCAAAGTCTGCAAACCACGGGGTTTCATTCGGCTTCGAGTTTATAGACATTAAGGTCTCCAAGGGAAAAGAATCATTGATTTCTTTGGTCGGATGATCCCCTTGGTATGGATCCTCAAGTCTGCTGAGATGATCCGCGGCTAGGTTTTCTGCTCCTTTTTTTATCGCGGATGTCGATTTTAAATTCCTGGAGCAGCAAAACCCAGCGAAGAAGTCTTGGTTTGGAATCTTGCTTTGTCAACAAGTACTTCAACGCGGAATGATCGGTATACACAATGGTGGTAGAAAGGACAAGATAGGGGCGGAATTTTTCAAAAGCATAGACAACAGCTAAAAGCTCTTTTTCGGTTGTCGTATAATGCAATTGTGCCCCAGTCATTGTCTTGCTAGCGTAATGGATCGGTTGGAAGTGTTTGTTCACTCTTTGTCCAAGAACCGCTCCAATAGCAAAATCACTAGCATCGCACATCAACTCAAAGGGCAGCTCCCAATTAGGGGTCACCAAGACGGGTGCCTTGGTTAGCTTATCCTTAAGTGAGTTAAAGGCTTCAAGGCACTCTTTGGAAAAGATAAAAGGAGTATCTTTTTCCAAGAGATGGGTCATCGGGCGAGCGATTTGAGAAAAATCTTTGATGAATCGACGATAGAAGCCCGCATGACCCAAGAAACTTCTCACACCCTTCACAGTTGAAGGTGGAGGCAATTTTGCGATAACATCGACTTTAGCACGGTCAACTTCAAGACCGGCTTTCGAGATCTTATGTCCAAGCACGACGCCTTCTTTTACCATGAAATGGCATTTTTCCCAATTTAGAACTAGGCGAGTGTCTTCGCACCTCTTTAGCATACGTTCTAAATTGGCAAGGCAAGCAGAGAAGGAATCCCCGAAGACCGAGAAATCATCCATGAAGACTTCCATGGTTTGTTCAACCATGTCATGGAAGATAGCTAACATACACCTTTGGAAAGTCCCTGGCGCATTACATAAGCCAAAAGGCATTCTTTTGTAAGCGAAAGTGCCATAGGGACAAGTGAATGTAGTCTTCTCTTGATCTTGGGGATCGATGGGTATTTGAAAATAACCCGAGAAACCATCCAAAAAGCAGTAATATTCATTACCGGCTAATCGTTCAAGCATTTGGTCCATAAAAGGTAGAGGGAAATGATCCTTTCTCGTGGCATCATTGAGTTTGCGATAGTCTATACAAACTCTCCACCCAGTAACGAGACGAGTGGGAATCAACTCGTTGTGTTCATTGGGAACAACGGTTATTCCGCCCTTCTTGGGCACACAATGGATTGGACTAACCCACGGGGAATCCGAAATAGGGTAAATCATACCCGCATCAAGAAGTTTGATAACCTCTGTTTTGATGAATTCATGTATTTTTGGATTCACCCTTCGTTGGCTTTGAATAGTGGGCTTGAAGTCGTCCTCCATGAGAATTTTGTGTGTGCAGAAGTGAGGATCAATTCCACGAATATCGGAAATCTTCCAAGCGATAGCCTTCTTATGATCCTTCAACACAGCAACGAGGCGAGTCTTCTCTTCATCTTTCAAATCCTTCGCAATAATGACGGGCGACTTCTTGTTGTCGTCAAGGAACACGTACTCGAGATGAGGCGGCAACTCCTTAAGTTCCAAATCCGGAGGATTTTCGACGGGAGGCGTTTTCAAAGTCGGGGCATCGATAGCAATAACCGTGGGAGATGGAGGCGAAGGATTGTCTTCAGTGAGAAGATTGTCAAAGAAACTCATGTCTTCATCCCCCTCGGTGGGAGAATCATTAATAGCTAAATTCGCATCTCCCATGGTAGCTTCAAGATTGTTCCAGAATAAATCACTATCTCCAAATAGAGACAACGATGAATCAATAGAGGACACGGTCTCAACAGTGGGAAGAGAGGTAGGAATACTTTTGCAAGCATCATTAAAGTGTTCTTCACAAGCCTCATCGAGAACGTCAATACAATTAACACTCTCATATGAATAAGGTTGTTTGGACAACTTTCCCATGTTGAAGACTACTTTATCGTCACCCACTCTCATGATAAGCTCACCGGCTTCAACATCAATGAGAGTGCGACCGGTCCTTAAGAATGGACGACCAACAATAAGTGGCACACGGGGGTCCATCTCGTAGTCGACGACAACAAAATCAGCAGGAAAGGTGAATTTGTCGACTCCTACAATGACGTCTTCGGCTATCCCCACTGGATAAGCAACCGTACGGTTGGCCAATTCCAAAGTCATTTTAGTGGGGACTAGCTCTGGGAGAGATAATTGCTTCCAAACACTTACAGGCATGAGATTAATACTGGCACCTAGATCGGCTAGGGCCATGCAATTCTCTACTCCCGGGAAATTGCAAGGGATAAGAAAACGACCCGGATCACCAAGCTTGGTTGGCAATTTCCTTAAGAGCACTGCGGAGCAGTTCTCATTAAGTTGGGTGTTGGCAATATCGAGGAGCTTTTCCTTGTCGCTCAAAAGATCTTTAAACATTTTTGCATATTTGGGCATGTGAGCGAGAGCCTCAGCGAAGGAGATATTGAAATTCAGTTGTTTGAACATTTTAAGGAAATTCGAAACCTGAATATCATCCTTGCTCTTTTGCTTCTCTTTCCTCAACCTTGAAGGATAAGGTATATTGGAAGAAGAGGAAGGCTTTAGGGGAATAGGGTCACTCACAACCACGGGTGGAGGAGGGGTAGAAAGAAGAGGTGGAGAAATTGGGGAAGGAGAAGGATGAGGAATAGGAGCAGGCGACTCGTTCTCCTTAGTCACAACCACCGGTGGAGGTATAGGAAGCTCGGGTTCCTTGGTACCTTTACCACTTCGAGTGGTGATTGCTTTCATCTCCCCTCTTGGGTTCGCAACGGTGTTACTCGGAAGAGTACCCGAAGAAGAGGGTTGACTACTTTGGAAGAAACTAGCCATCATGTTCCTCAGATCATTCGTCTGACTATCCAACGTGTTTCGCATATCGGCTCTCAAATCATTTCCTTGCTTTACCAAATCTGCCTTCAAATTGCGCACTTCCTCTTGGAGGTTTCCCACTATCACATCATTGGTTCTCATGTAGGTGGTGACCTCTTGGTGTAAAGCAGTGGTGTTTTGGTTGGAAGGAGCATTGTATGCAGGTGGTTGGTAAGCAGGTTGTTGGTAAACTTGATTGTTACGTTGAGGCGGTTGTTGCTGCTTGTGAGGTGGGATGTATGGTTGTCGAGGTTGTTGTTGTTGTTGAGTAGGGCGGTTAAGGTTTTGTTGTTGGTTTGGGTTGGTAGGAGGGAAACCAGGTGGTGAAAGATAGTTGTTGCTGCGATAGCTAAGCAAGTTACGGTCACCTTGAGGTTTTGCTTGATAAGCGGGTTGTTGGTAGGTGCCATATGCCGCATTCACATTCTCAGCAGGGTAATCTTGGGTAGCGGTACACGTTGTGTAAGAGTGGGGACCACCGCATATCTCACAAGGTTGGCTGACAGCGTTCACTTGTGCATTTTTGGCGTTGTTGCTGTTGTTGTTGCTGACGGTGTGGGTGACAAGCGATTCAAGAAGCGTGGTGATTTTATCAAGTCGCTTGTCGCTATCATTAGTGCTAGCACTAGCAACATTGGTCCTAACGCTCTTGGTTTGCACACGAGATTTGTTCTCAATGATATCCCAAGCAGCATTGGAAGTCTTAGCCAATAAATTACCCCCTGAGGCACTATTCAGTGAATCTTGGTCACTCATGCTTAAACCATTGTAAAAAGTATTTATTTGATGTACTTTGGTAAAACCATGTTGTGGGCATTTTCTTAAAAGATCTTTAAAACGATCCCAAGATTCACTGAATGACTCATCGTACTTTTGTTCAAAGTTTATAATCTCATTCCGCAAAGCGGTAGTACGAGAGGGTGGAAAAAAGTAGTTGATAAACTTTGTTTCCAAATCCGTCCACGAGAGAATACTCTGTGGCGGTTCCTTAGCAAGCCAATGCCGGGCTTGTCCCTCTAAAGAAAAGGGAAAAAGTTGTAACCTTATAACCTCCTGTGGAACCCCATTGAACTTGACCGTGTTGGTGAGTTGTAGAAATCTCTTAATGTGGTCGTGTGGATCATCAATGGTTCGTCCCAAGAACGGTTGAGCTGAGACCATCTGGATAAAGCCTGACTTGAGCTCGAAATTGTTGGCGGCAATTGGTGGTATAACAATTGGGTCCGTGTTGCCATCGACATGAGCTTGCAGCAGTTCAATCATTGGGCGATTATCCGGAAGGGGCTCATTGTTGTTGTTATTCATGTTGTTGAAAGGCGGGTTGTTGTTGTTATTATTGTTGTTCGGAGGTGGTATGTTATTGTTGTTTTGTACACCAGCCATGTCTAAGTTATCGAGAGGCTCGGGCTCTTGATAAGACGTGGATCGAGTGCGCATACACCTGCAAAAGAACGAACAAAGAGAAACAAGGCAAAAATATTTTTGGTTTTTATGTTTTTTACTTTTTTTAGGATTTTTGAAAATTTTCTATTTTTTTAGTGTTTTTGAAAATTTTTAGGAAAAAGTAACGTTCACGGGGAACGGATCCCAAAATCCAAATTCTCACAAAAAACTTTTGATCTTAACGAGAGGAGCCGGCAGCGGCGCCATTTGATACAATACTTTTAGTTTGGTGAAAAGTTCGATTCTCGGAATCCTCTCGAATTGATCTCAGTTAAAAGTGGAATGATTTGTTCTTGGTGACAAAAAGTGGATTTGGTTTTCTATTCTAAATAATTGAAGTGAATAAAGATTAAAGCCGAAAACAGTAGATAAAAACAACTAAATGACAAAGCGGAAAAATAACTCTTACTGAAAATGAGTCTATGCGGAATGTAACACCATTCGGAAAGTAAGCCTTATGCGGAAAGATGCTCTACTCGGAATGAATCCCTACGCGGAATAAAAAGTCCTATGCGGAATATATGGCCTATTCGGAAAATAATCCTATGCGGAAAATAACTTCCATTCGGAAAGTAAGGACCATTCGGAATATTGCTCTTATGCGGAAAATTAGGACTATGCGGAATATCTGAAATATTCCGAGTAACAGAAATGAAAACACCCCTATTCGGAATATTGGAAAGATTCCGAATAAGGCAAATTGAACTCACCTATTCGGAATATAAGGGCTATTCGGAAAAATGTTCCGAATAAGGAAACTGAGAAACGGCTATGCGGAATATCCAGAATATTCCGAGTAATGAAACGAAAACACCCCTATTCGGAATATTTGAAAATGTTCCGAATAAGGGAAACACAAAATGGCCTATTCGGAAAGTTCTGGGAGATGAAGAACAGTAACAGCAACGATATAACAGGGGACACGGATTTTACTCAAAATCAACTCCAATACTCAAAAAGGTTTTACCAAACTAACCAATAATCATTAACATACCATAAGAAACAAATCCCACCAATAAAAACACTAAATCAACAACTTTTTGAAATCAAACTCGAATCAAATAAGAAACTTAGAAACTTGCAATAAAAATGATGAAGAACAAGATGAATAGAAAGATGGAATGGATTGATTAATGAAAAAGTAACAAGGTTAATGATTAAAGATTACAAGATTGAAAGAAAAAGATGAAAATCACCAAACTCCCTAATGGAGTTGGTGATGGGACGAACTACAAAAAACTGGAGAAAGAAAAAATGAACTAACTCCCTAATTGTGTGAAGGGAAAGACTATTTATACTACTAGTGGTTGGTTGGTGAGTGGGCTTTCTCCCTTTCTTTTTGTCTTCTCGTCTTTTCAGAAAAGTTGACGTTTTCGATTCTGATTCGGGATTTGTTGTCGATTAAATCCAACTCGTCTTTTAATTTCTTCGTTAAATAGACTCGAGTTTCTTCGACTTATGAAAATCTTCCGTCTTTAGTCCTTTTCTTCGATAAATCTTCGAATAGGCCCAGTGACTTCAAATCTTTTGCATCTCTTGGACAATAGACTTCGTCTTCAGTCTTTTTCCTTGATAAAACCCGTGCAATCCCATGTTTTCTTTAATATTCATCCGGTTAGCTCTGAAATCACAATAAACACAAAAACCACGCATAATTCCAAACAAATGATATTAATTACGCGTTTTGGTCTTGTTTTAGCCAGAATTAAGTGGTAAAAGGATGGGTGTTTACACACCTATCAAAATACTTCTAAAATTTTAACTCCACTTTTAAGAAAATTAACGTAAAATTTCTTGACCCTTTATATGTAACATCACATGATACCTAGAAAACTAATCCATTCATTGTCAAGAATTTTTTTTTAACTTACTACCAATAAACTTAAAGAAAAGATATGTAAGTCAAGATATCATACCGTACACTTATAAAGTTTTTTCAAAAGCATTTTCCTTTAATTAGCTAGACTTCTTTGAAAGAAAATTTGGTAGTTTTAATCAATTAAAATACATACCCGAATGTAGACACACTTCAAAAGATTCAAAACGTCGTTGGAACTCCATCAAACTCTAACACCAATAAACTGTTTAAACACGAGAGAGCACTAGGTACGTTCAAGTTATTATAACTATTGAACGACCGTAAATCATAACATAACATCTACTAGTATACATACATCCGCATATGTATACCTATTAAATCTCCTAAATATACTCGTTATCATACATGTCAAGTCAATCAATCGCTTCATACGCTCGTTTTTTCCATACGAGTAATCACCATCTCACCATGCCACAACAAGGCATAAAACCCATCACCAAAACCAAACCATATCGTGTGACCGCATAATCACACAACACGACTATAACCCAAAACATATAACACAAAAAACAATAGCCATATCATAGGAAACCATTACATACACCCCTATTGTCTACAAATACCCAAATACACATCTCATCATATACAAGCATGTACTAACCCCTTTTTCATGCAACCATACTTGGAAGGCCATCGGTGTTGTGGCACATATATAATTACGTAGGCCTCCATAATTATAGATGTCCCCTTTCACCCATGTACTCCCCCTATGACGACACTTATAAGAAATTAGTACTACACGGAACACATAAGCCTACCACATATATACCACATAAAATACACTATATATATATATACCGTATAGGTAAAATAAGAATATCTCATACGTCAACCCCTAACTTCATTCATAAATCTAGGCTCAATCGCCAAAACAAATCAATAACAACAAAATATCCAACATTAAAAAAATGACCATAACAGTTCAGGCGGAAATTCGAATCTACTACTAGTCGCAGACTCAACATCGGTACTATCCTATTATTACCTAGCGCACTTTTTCTTCTACGCGACATGGGTAACAATAGGTTCCTACACTTCCGGTTCATACGTCGCATCAATAGAAAATAAATGAATACTTACATATATTATATCTTAATATGTAAGTATGAAAGTAAATAAATATCCAAAACGAAATTAACACTTGAGCACTCCATATACTATAATGCACACATACCCCTATGACACCTACATGCATAGATCCTTAAGCTATAGACTAGGATACTAGACTAGGCAACCTAATTCTCTATAACCATTGTCTCTGATACCATTCTGTCACACCCCACCATGGTGGAATATGGGGCGCGATGTATGGATATCATCACAACAATAGCGTGTCTATAGAGTTAACTAAATGAAATAGAAATGTCATAAAAAGGGTGACACAATGTCATGACAATATCTCAAACAATGCAGGCGTCTAGCTAAGTAGGTAATAGGTCTACCTCTTACCAAAGACATTCAAATAACACACAACAAACATATAGGTGTCTACAAAGTATCACTTATTCAAACATACAAAAGAAAACTAAGAAGGAACGTGGATCTCCTTCTAAATGCATTCCTACGTGACTGCAAAATCTTAGCCACTTATGTTCTCACGCATAACCACATTCTCACCTGAAAGAGACACTAAAACACGTCAACAATAATGTTGGTGAGAGTCATAGGTTTAGACTCTAACGCCAAATCAATTATAATCTATGAATAATAACCATCAATAAAAGAACATATGGACAATGTGCTACAATTATGCATTAACAACTAACATTCAAGATTAACCATTCACCACAATTCCAAGGCTCCAAGCCTTACCAATCACCATGGTCCCATAGGCGCCCATACACCTATGAACCAATCCCAAGGCCCCGCCTTGTCAACATCCCCTTGGTACCAAGTCAAACCACAATAACTGAGACGATACGTGTCCCCCGATCCAAATCATAAACACAATCAAGAATCACATAACAGTTAATCACACAAGTGTACACACAAGTCCATCACAACCATAAAAACATTCACAACACTAGTTACAACACAATACAGTGTCTCTTCCATCCCATCTGGAAATCAAAATCATTAAAAGATATGGGACTATGAAACTCACCTGAACAAGCTTCTCCAAGTATCCGCGCTCTAGCAAAATCTAAACACACAAACATATACAATCAAGACATGAACCACATACCAAAATGGCTCATCAATCTATGATGGTTATCTAACCTTCTCCTACAACTTAACCTCATTTATATGCCATAAGCATCTCATTACAACCCCCTATAAAGCCCTTAACTTAGTTTAGTTCATAACTCGTCTTGTTAACATTTACCCAAAAACAATCCTGTTTTCATACTCCGTATTATGAGCCAAACGCCCACCAAACCTAAACCACATTCCTTGCAATGAAAACCCCATAAACTTATATGTGTTAGCTAAAATCTCAGCCCTTCCCCAACATCAAAGCTAATTTTAAGTCCTCGATATACAACTTATACTTTCGCATATCCATATTTTACCGTTTTTCAACATATGAAATGTTTGTTATGATCAGAGGGTCTTACTCTATCCCATTTGCTTAGCACTTCTCCAAATCTTTTATTTAATATATAATATAAGTATCATGTTCATTTGAAGCTCCAATTATAACCCTAAGTACCCCAAACAATTCAGAAGATAAAACGAAAACATGCTGATTAAAAAACTATTTTGACACCCGCCTGATGTAACATGGTTTTGACCCACTTCCCCACCCCCAATTTAGTTCTCGTTTATTGCATTTAAAATCAAGTTTAATTACCTTTCCAGGGACATAAGATTCGAAAATTAAAAGTTTTTAGAACTCTAGATATGATCAAAATAATGGACCAGAAATTCTGCCAAGTTTTTAAAAACAATTTTAAACATGATTAAACCCTAATTACCATCACTAATATTCATAATAACCAAATTAATCAATTCATATGAACCCTAATCTCATTAATCTCATAAAACTCACAAACATAATCCATCATAAGATTAATTACATGATTAGATTAATTAAAATCATAAATTAAAGAAGGGTTTTGAAGGTTTTACCTTAGAAATCAATGGAAGAATTTGTTTTTGAAGAAACCAAATTTCACCATTGACGGAATTCGACTAGGAGAGGTTGTGGGGAGTAAAAATCTGATGTTTTTGGTTATGGTACGGGTTTAGTGTAAACCTAAAGGCCTCCTAATCCAATTACAAGTCCATTGGGCTTGTTTTTGTTTTTTTTTTGTAAATTTCACATTCTCTTTTCTTTTAGAAGCCCAAACCAAAGGCCTGAAGCCCTATAATATGATTTTTATTATTCTTTTTATTGTTTACTCAATAATAAAACCAATCATTACCTTGAGGTCATTACCGGGGCAAAACCTGAAAGCCTTACGTAAATTTTTCGACTTTTTACGCGATTACCGTAAAATACGTAAAATACATAATTTTATGAAAACTCTTAAAATAAGTTAGTGGCTTAATCACTAAGTCTAAAATAACCTAAAACTTACCAGTAGATTATTCCCGACACTAAATCCTTAGTCCGAGACCTCTAAACGCTAAACCCTCGTATCGCAAATATACGATTTACTATAATACATATACGTATATATAAAAACTTGAAATAACACCGCTTCATTTCATAGTCAATACCACGTGAGCTCATGAACATGAAATAACCACACATCGTTTCACTTACAGCGTACCCCGTACCCGCAAACGATGTCCAATCCACACTTTATTCACACCAATTAACACATAAACACATAAAAACACGTAATTTCACGAAATATGCACAAAATAAAACTAAGTGACGAACCTCAAAACCGTGGTTGTCACATGCGCTATTCGTGGGACCTAACACTCAATCTGCCTAAAAGCTAACTCCATGGTTGGTCCTTCAAATGATGAGTCTCCTTCGTACGTATCTCCGGAACGTGAAAACGTTTTCAGAACAGAAGACATTGATACCACGTCCTTGAAACAGATCCTCGAGAGCATGAGCTCTCTTCGGTCGTTAGTCGAGTGACATAATGCGTCTGAGAGGAACACTATTTCTCCCCTGAAGTTAGTCTTCGACGACGAAGTCCAGAAGACTAAAAAAACAGCGGATGAGGTGGTGGATGAGTTACAAAAACCATTTAAGGACGTTATTACTTCTCCTTTCACCCGAAGGATAATCGAATTTTCATCCCCAAAACATATTATCCCGTCCATGATAAAACTATACACCAGGGCCAGCGACCCCAATGATCATGTCACTCGCTTTGTAAGGGCGGCCAACTCCAGAGAATGGCCCATGCTGGTGTGGTGTAGGTTCTTCCACTTGACACTTCTTGTCCTTGTAGTTTCTCCACATTTTGGCAGTTTTTACGCTTGAGATAACTTTAGACAAAATGCAAATCCAGTCCTTGTTTCTTCAAATCTTTTGCATCTTTGGTCCCTATGGCCTTGTTTTGCCTTTTTCTTCGTCTTTTCTTTAGCTAAAACCCGTAAAGACTCATAATTGCTTCATAATGTATCTGATTTGTCTGAAACACGGGAAACACAAAATACATGCGTAATTTTGATATTCTACAATATAATATGGTATCCTCGGTCGTGTTTTAGGTGTTTTTGGGTTATAAAAAGTGAGTGTTTTCACACTTATCATGAGCGAACACTCGGCCCAGCGGGCAAACATGTTGGGCTCCTGCTGCGCGCACTTGCTGAGACCTTTCGAAGCACTTTCTAGTGTGCGCTTTAGTTTTTGAATGTCTCGTTCACAACCTTGACTTGACAGATTCATCCAATTGAACCCAAACTCAAAGGAGGACCACAAGCTCGGGGCTCGACGAAAGAGAAAATCTCGGCATTAAGAAAGCACGACTTATTTGAATAACCCAAAAACCTTTTACCAAATATGGAGTAAACACTAAGCTGTATGGGACATCTCACAAACAAATTATTCGAGAAGAGTAACTCTATTTGCAAGTTAGTGTGATTTCAAAAACTGCATATGTAATACAGTAACTCACCAAAATATTATTCGGAAAAGCAACTTTATTTACAGATTAGTGTGTTTTAAAAAACTCCGCATGAAATCTGATCAAGTAACGTGTGGGCCAATCGATTGGATGCAGGAAAATATAAACAAGTTATATGTTAGACATTGTAAACCCCCATCAATCGGTATTGTATTATTTATGTGTACTTATACTTATACACAGAACATTTTAGAAACCCTAATCCCACAAGTCGGGCTTAGGCCATTTTATCGACTAATACTCCCCGCAGTCCGAGCGGCGAAATCGCGAAAGCTCGGACTGGAAAAGTAAACTAGAAAAGAATAACAAAACATAATAAAACATATCTTAGAAGCAGATCTTTATAAGCAGCGGATCTTTTAGTAGGAGCGGATCTTTTAGTAGGAGCGGATCCTTTTAGAAGCAGCGGATCCTTGAGAAGCAGCGGATCTTGAGAAGCAGCGGATCTTGAGAAGCAGCGGATCTTGAGAAGCAACGGATCTTGAGAAGAAGCGGATCTTGAGAAGCAACTATGCAAGTGAAGCAAACACAATCTTGATAACGATTAGATACTGAACGAACACAAGACAACGGTCTTGAAATACGCGTCGTCCCGGGGATACATACCCAAGATGCGACGAAAAATAAAAAAAACAACGCAAGACAACAGTCTTGAAACACACGTCGTCTTGGGGATACATACCCAAGATGCGACGAAAAATAAAAAACAACGCAAGAAAACTCTTGAAACACGCGTCGTCTTGGGGATACGTACCCAAGATGCGACGAAAAATAAAAAACAACGCAAGACAATGGTCTTGAAACACAAGTCGTCAAGGGGCTTAATACCCTAGATTCGACATACGCAAGACACAACGGTCTTGAAACACAACGCAAGACAACCGTCTTGAAACACAAGTTGTCATGGGGCTTAATACCCTAGATTCGACTAAAAAACAATTATTTTTTTATAACAAAAGCCTAATAAAACAAAGCCACTAACAAAAACAAACGTCATTAAAAAACTAGTATTACTTCGTAATAAATGGAAGATGCTTATACGAGCATGAATTTTGAAGGGAAAAAGATCCTCTCAAGTTCATGTCAATTTGATTGGTCAAGTTCTCCAATCAGAACAAAGACAAATGCATGTGGGCCCCATGCATTTCAATAAAAGAAAGAATTTTAAACATTTATCTAAATTTTGATTGACCAACATGATCAATCAAGTTACTATTAACTTGAGAAGATTTTGATCCATTTTGAAGTGTCAAGTTGTCAACCTCTTGGGCCTTTAAGCACCATCAAACTTTGGCAGCCAATTGACGAATCAATGGTCATCATTAATTCAAGAACACATCTGCGTCGGGTAAGATCTTTCACGTCCAATGTTTCAGTTGTTGCTCACGAATATCCAATCTCTTTTTTTTTTTTTTTTTTTTTTGAAACGTAATAAGCTTTTGGATGGAGAGGTGTTAGGGGTTGAATAGAGGAGATGGCGGAAGTGTTTTTAGTGTTGGATCGGGTATGGCCTGATACCATGTTAGACATTGTAAACCCATCAATGGGTATTGTATTATTTATGTGTATTTATACTTATACACAGAACATTTTAGAAACCCTAATCCCACAAGTCGGCTTGGGCCATTTTAATATTATAAAGCTGTTGCTCCCTGCTAAGTTGATGCCCTGCGCTGTCGCCTTTATGGCCTACTACCAGGGCCGATCAAGGACATTCAAGATACCTTACCCACAATACAATGCAACCAAGTTTGTGTTTTCTTTGTGAAGAAAGACGTAGATAAAACGTTTTAATAGCAACAAGGATTATATAAACATGCATCTAACGTTTTCAAAATGTGTTGTGCCGCTGGGCTTTAACGTTAACATAAAACATACCAATCTAAGCATAGGTAAGAAAGCATCCATTACTCCCATTACATAACACCCATGCAACATTAACCAAAATATAGCAGAACCTACTGATAAACAAGTTTTGAACAACCTGAACTAGTTTCAAAAGGAAGCGTCAAGCGTTTGGTACTTTAGTTTCCATTAGAGTTCTCATCTCCTGGTGCAACGCCACCAAAACACCGATATGCAGCTCTTATAGCCGCATAAAGTTCCCCTGGGTTAGTATCTGCACCACCAGCTGCCTCAATTCGCATCCCGCCAAACTCGTCATCTCTGACAGTCATAACCCCATCTGAATAACTCCAGTTTGAATTCTGATACGAGAAATTCGTAATCGCCAATCAGTGAAAAGGAATCAACTAAATATTTTAAAAATATCAGGTTGCTAAACTTGATTCATAAACAGGCCAATTTGGTGACTCATAGTTTCCATCACTAAACTGCAAGTAATATAGAACCGGCCAACTTATGTTAGTTTTCTTAATCGTAATCGGCCATCTTATGTTTAGTGACTTGTGGTAGAGTAACAACAATTATAATTATAATCATAAAATTAGCATAACTAGTATGAGATAAAGACATGACTTATAAGAGGCCACTTTTGACAAGATTTTAATTTGTTAATGCCTTCCTATTCAGGAACCAAGCTGAGGCATATAGTGCACGAGAACACTACCCCAAAGAACAAGCGTGTTCTTGATTTGCTACCTTTTAATGAACAATGATCACAATTTTGCTAAATGTATGGCATAAACAAACAGGAGAGAAACTTCCTGATGATCTGATTAATATTTAACTCCTACGGTTCCATTACCTGGCCACGTTCCTCTCTTTGTGCCCATACATTGTGCTCAGCTGCCTACATATATCAACAGGGAAATAAAGCTTAACGAGAACCGTGAAATGTAACATACAAGAAGATTTAAGTAAACCACAAAAACGCTAAATAGGATGATGATGAAAATGTCAACACAAAGATGAACTCACCCGAACACATTCTCTTACAGATTGATTGGTTGGGTCAATATGGGTGGCTGCATACAAACTAAACTAATTATTTCAACAAAGACAAATAAAGATATTTTAACAAGTTCATATGTTGATCCTATAGCAAAGACATTGAGGTTTATTTTTTCTTACTTAAAAAGGTTAATCCACTAGGGGAGTAACACAAAACAATAAACCATTAATCGGATTCTGATAATGTATAAAACATGTACAAACCTATTCCATATCCTTTCTCAAGGCATTCTGTGTATTTCCCTTGAGTGAAATAGATATACCCAATACGACAGTACGCCTTGATGTACGTTGGGTTGATTGCAAGTGCTTTCTGGCAGTCACTGATTGCTTCTTCATGCTGGCCGGAATAGGTATAAGCAGCGGCCCTGAAAAAGTACCCACTCAACACAGTGTAACAAACATACTAAATATAAATAGCGAATTCCAATTAATTTAGTAGATAAGTCACCTGTTGCAATAATAGATAGCATAATCATCACGAAGTGCTATAGCAACAGTGTAAAGCTCAATTGCCTCAGGATACAACTCTGATTCCACAGCCTTGTTACCTACATCAGAACAATTTACATGAATGGATGCAGATAATATATTGTTTCCATGTCGATCTCAATAGTTACGCAATTTATATATTCCTGTAACTCTTTCAAATTCATTACAGAAAAGTCAGTTCCGTGTTGAGACATGGATGGTATGATATCCGAAGATGCAAATGTAAGACTTAATCACAAGTTCAGAAGGTTTGACAAAGAATTACCTTGTAGCTTGAAGGTATCAGCCAAACTTGTAAGATCGATTTCCTTGCATCCAGATTTTTCCATATCCTTGAATGAAAGTATTCCCATAGTCAGAAAGCATGCCATGGAAGAAAAATTATAGCAAAATATGTTGTAACAATTGCAATTTTCATTGAAAAGTTTCATTAAAATACAGGGATTACAGCTATGTTTAATTTCTTAATACTGAAACATGTTAAACAAAGGATGTAAATCTGAACCATTGCGACAAAAAAATTCATATAGAAATGGCTTTTTCAGGGTTCAACATGACTGAACAGATCAACTTGAAAGAACATTCTTTACTTTTCTTCCAAAAATGACCCTTTTCGAGTAAGTCAGTACACATTACTAGTAGTCATTTAGATCCAAAAGAGTAACACCATATCTATACTTCAACCACAAAACGGTACTTTACACTTCAAGACTAGTACGAGTGTTTTTCAATCGTTAAGGCCCGATCTATATGTCTATTAAACAGTCACGGATATAGACAAATTGGTGCCGGATTACTTTTCCTACTGTGAAATATAACTTATTTATTAGCTTTTGGTGGTTCTAAGGTCTTAAAATACTACTGGATGCTTATAAGTATAGTAGCCTCAAAACAAAGATTACAGAACTAGATACAAATTTGTAATATGGGACAAACATAATTACTCCTCAAGGACAAGGATTCACATAGGCCACGCTTGTATTGTAGTCATTTTAGGAACCACAAAAATCACGGTGTTGTAGTCATTTTAGAAAGAAAAAAAATACAACACTGCAAACAAGCGTTAAGGGATACAGAACGTAAACATGGCGATAACTACAACTGACATACCGCAAAAGCACTGTGAAACAAGGTTTTAGCTCTTAGAAGTGGCTGTTCATCATCTCCACTAGCTGCAGTCCCAAAGTATTGAACCTTTTCAAGGGCATCGAGAAACTGACCAAGAAGTTCATCCTCATTTACCACTGTCAATTATGCAAGATGCTTTACATCAGTCATACATGTTAACCAAAAATTCATAGTAAAAAAGAAACTAAATTATTGTGAGGCGAATTATAGTGGCGTCATGGTATTTATAGTAGATAAAGATTCCCTATGTTTTTAATTATGCTATTGCTCGGCCAAGCATACCTCTTAGTTGGTCTGTTACCAATTTGGGGAAAGGGCTGTATCAGCTAAGATATCACGCACATAATCATAAAATTTGAAGACATGACTTTAAATCATAAAACTGATTTTAGTGTTTGTGTCATTGTGGAAATGTGGCAAAGTGGCTCACTAATGAGAAACCGCAAATCCCCCATTTTATATAGATTCTGTTTACTTTTGAAACTTTCACGGATTAAGACTTACTAAACCAAGGGACCATATGTACGAGTGTTTACAGCCGCAACATTACTACATGAACCATCAGACGCGAATTTTTTTTATGACTAGTAGTTACTAAAAAAATCCGACTTATCCTACATTTAACTTGATTACAACAATACAAAGTAAACAAAGGTTACCCGATAACAAAACAATCCCATTACACAAAGCAATAAGCCATAACTTTCTTTCCTTTCACTACCAAACAAATGAAATTCCCTTTAGAACCGGTTTAAGTGGTCCAACCGGCGGTCAAAATGAAGAAAAATCCAGCCAATCACACTTATAATTAGTCACCCAACACTATTTGTATAATAAATATCTTTATATCTTTGTAACCAACAAGTTGCTTATAAAATATGGTTGAGATTCTATGGACCACAGCACTACATCCAGGTGATATGTTAAAAACTTAAAATCCAAAAGTCAACCTTCTTAAATAAGAGGGAATGACTATCATCACTAAAATGTGAACGGCCGCGTAACAATCAGGGCGGATTCAGAAAATTTGACACGAGGCACACTTTGATATTTTTTAAAAACTAAACTACATATGGGGCAAATTATCAAAAACCTCGGATATTTTCAAAAAATTACACTACAATTTTTTCGCCCCTTATGCCCCTCATTTTTTTTAGAACGGCAATGTGGCTACATGACCCCTATCCCAGACAACCAGGTTGGGTCCCCAGAAAGCAATGACACCCTTCCCTTTACACACGCAAGAGGAAACCCCTATCACCTTACACAAGACTCGAACTTGAGACCTTGCCTAGGAGAATAAAACCTCCATACCTAGGAGAATAAGACCTTGCCTAGGAGAATAAAACCTCCATACCGCTAGACATACGGCTAGACCAGAAGGTCTTTGGTAAGAATCCGGATTCCAGACTAACCTTATTTAGTCGAGTTAAAAAGCAACATAGTTTTTTTTTTTTTTTTTTTTTTTTTTTTAAACACTCGGCTTTTCGACCCCACCAACATGTCCAAAAAAACATATTATACCATCAAAATCTATAATATCAACTAACATATGAGACTCTTTTTCTAGTACTAAAAAAGTGCTAATCTCACTTATAATGTCATAAATCAAACCAAAGACACTAAAACCTAACAAAATCTCGTTACATAGTATAAAGACAACAGTAAAATTTTGAAATGGAATAAAAAAAATCTAAAAAAGAAATTAGTGTGAGAGTGAATGTAGGAACAAACCAGAATCAGGCTTAGAATTTGCCATCGGGAATCTTGTTTCTTGCTTGGTTGCGACTAAGGAGGCAGGAAGAAGGAGTGAGTGTACAAATGTTGTGTTGTCTTTTGGTCTTTTATTTTTGTTAGGTGTAACTTTTCCAAATATAGTAAAAAAGTTAACTTGCCATTTAACCCTAGTTTAATGTGGATGGGTTGGTTTGGTGTGTAATCAATATCTTCTCTAAATTTTAAAGTTAAAACTATGATAAAAAGGTTCAATATAAAAATTGATAAGTTAAAAGTAAATCATAAAAAAATATAATATAAAATTATTTTTTTAATAAAGTAAATAAAATTATTTAAAAAAATACGAAACAAAAACTATAAAATTTATAAGTAAAAAATTATAAAATATAAAATATACAAAAAATAAAACCTAAATAATTTCTTGTCCTGTCGATACAATAAATATTAAAAGATACTTCTGGCAAGGGTAACACTACCTATAAGTTATGTTTTGATCCCAACTCATTTAACATGGAATTGTCATAGTGGTACGTAATATGACGGATCAAGTATAGTAGTGATTTATTTCGTTTTGATATTTTAAATGGGAAATTTTTTTAATGAGACTAGGAAAATATGTTTTTTTTTTATTTAAGAATATTTTAGATGCAAAAGAGTGTTTGTAACACCCCACTTTGATAAGTAGAACGTTACATGATACACTACTTAAAAAAGGCCCTTAGAGACCCCCCTTAGAGAGACTGGTTTCGTGAAAACAAGTGTCTATGATCCAAAAATGGTGGGAAGAGAATGAATAGAAACTCGTTTTCTTAAAAAAAACAGTCTCTATAAGGTGAATTCTAAAGAGACTAGTTTTGTAGGCTGCAACCACTCCTTTTATACATTTAAAGACACTGATTGTTACGTAAAAACCAGTCTTTATGTGTTAATCTTAAAGACACCATTTTATATCAAAAAACTAGTGTTTTTAAACATTTAAAAACACTGGTTTTTTTAACAACAGTCTTTTTTATGTGAATAAATTTTGTGCTTAATTGTTTTTAACTTACAATCATAAGGACTCAACGGTATATACTTGGTTTTATAACATATTACGTTTTTAGTCTTTATAAAGTTTATATGTGATTAAATTATAAGGACCATTAAATAAATAAAAAAATTAAGAATCATAACTTGTGTAAAACTTATTTGTTATATAATATCTACCTGGATTGTTTATTTTTTGTAAAACATATTATACGGTATAACACCTACGAATCACTTTCATAAAAAAAAAACCTACGAACATAATAACAAGATCGGCTAAAAAAACTACAAGTATTTTGTTCCTGTAAGTCTTTGTTCTTCTATGTTACTGTACTTCATTCTCAAAATTGAATATCTTTTACCAAGATATTCATTCATAATTTATATACATATACATAATAATGTTTAGTCTAAACCCTTTATAAAGGGTGTCAAAATAGAGTACCTTGCAACTACATATGTTGCAGCTTACTAATATATAGAGTACATCATGTCTAGGATACCAGATAAGATTAATTAAACAATTCTGTTGACAACGTTGGGTTTGATACATGGTAACCCAAGAACGCAATGCCTGACTGGTGGAGGTCTGTTGCCAACGATTTTCTTTTTTGATCGACTTGAACTGCCTGTTCTTCTTGTTTTTTTGGGAGTCCATGTCTGATCATCAGAATCATCGTCCTCATCGGGTTCATCATCATCTTGGTCATCATGTGTTTCCATCTCAAATCCATCGTCCTCTGTTTTGCATAAAAGTGTCATTAGTCCAAGTCTTCATATCTGTTATAAACCTGTAGTTTCTTGTTGTTTACTGGTGCATTTGACACCTAAAGCATTTTCAAGTAGCTTTCTTTTAGTGAAAAAATGATGATTTCTTTTAGTATACCGTAACTTGTCAGTAGAGTCAAATTTCCTTTGTTAAGCTTTCAAAACATCAGATAAAGTAGTGTTTGGTTCTGTGAGTAATAAGTATTCTAGCTTGAATCATTGTGAGAATTTAGTTTGTTTGAGTCACAAAATTTAGTTTAAGTCTATTGTGTTAGGTTTGTAGTCAAAAGTTCAGTCAAAAGCATTTTACTTCAATCAAATTTTGCTCAGACCTACACACAATTCTCTGTGATTTTCAAGTTGTTTTAAAATCTTCATTCCTGTATGAAAACTCTTGTTTCTTGGCTTTTTGGAATCCCTAGATAATCAGCTTTCAATACTGCATAAGCACTTTTTCCAGTTCAGCTTATTGCTTATCAAAATGAGCAAATGTGATTCTCTGATGTGCACATAGAACTAGTACTAAACCATTTTTATTTTAGCCAATTCCATTTCACAAATCATGCAATTTTCTTTCACAATTCTGTTTAGGTACATGAGTTAAGCATTTCTGGAACTTTTCAGCTTTTTCCATTTTTAGTCAACAAAAGTCAAATAAGCTAGGTTTGGAAAAAGTTGATGATTACATACCTGGTTTAGAATTGAATCTTTTTGGAATATTGAACTTTTTTGAAACATCATCATCTATTTATATCCACTTTGAAAGTGGCCAAAAAAGTTGTTCTGACCACCCGTACTTGTCCTTAATGTAATCCCAAACTTCATCCCTGAGTTTTTCCGATCCAGGAACAGGTTCTATAAAACCAAAAAATAATAGTTAGTCACAACAAGTAAAAAATAACAACAAAATAAATATGCTCCTAACAATAACAACAAAATAAAATCATTACAAGTAAAAAATCTATAAGCATAATTAACTGTATACTAAACTGTTTTTCATGTCAATGCAAAGTTATTTTAACTTTGATGTTTGTCAAACTCTTAAATAAAGGAGCCTTTTTTATTCATACAAACATACAAGTACATTACAAACACAAAAACCATAAAAGATGCAGAATCATCATTATACACAACAACATGTGTTAGTATGGTTCTTATTCTATCTGAACAACAATTATTAATTAGATTAAAAGAGACACTCTAACATAAATATTTCATATAGACTGCAATCATAAGGCTCCTTCTAAGTATTTATAAGGATTATTTTGGATCCTTCATTTTCTTAACGAATTCCTCCTTCTCAGTTATTCTTGCTTCTGTATCTTTAATTAAAGTTTCCATCCGACTTAAGGTTTTCTTATCCTTCTTTTGAGTATCTTTCAATACTTTAGTGCATTTCTTTAAGAGATATATATCTCCAGCACGTTCTAATTCCTGGATAAACTGTTGTCTTTCTTCAACAGCATCATCTAAAACCCCATGTAAACGTTCAAGTTTCAGACCAAAACTTTTGTCCTCTTCGACAGATTTTTCAAAATATGCTACCGTTCGATCAGTCCAATTATTTGAACCAACAACTTCTTTTAATTCTTCTAACCTTCCTAACCAGGCCATTATTGTTTTTTTTTAGTTTTGGAAAACTGAGATGAGTGATAATTGGACGCAAACTACAAACCTTTAAATAGCAAAACAACTACCCAATATGGATGGCACACATACATCTATTATCATATTCTTGTTCACAATGGGTACATAATGTGTTCACAATGGGTACATGTGTTAGTGGTACCATCAATAGTGGGTTCAATAGTGGGACTAATGAAAGCACTAAAACTATTGCTCCACTCAAGTACTTGCATGCTTCCTAGAGAAATATTTTTATTGTTTGTTCTTGACTGATTTAGTGTTTATTTTAGATATCTGATATAATCTGATAGAAGTTAGTTGATTGACTAGCTTGTTGTCAGTTTGAAACTTGTTGTCAGTCTTGCTTGATTTGTGGTGTAATTGATGAACTTGTTATGTTCTTGTAGTTGCTAAGTTGTTTGCACAGCTTTAGTCCTGCTTAGACTTACTGATTTTTAGCTATTACTGCATTATCTGTCCTAGTACCTAACCCGTTTCGTTCTAGTGTTTTGGTGTATGATTTTGGTTCATTTCTAGTGAATTTAGCTAAGCTGATATAGTCTGATAGTTGTTAGCTCAATTCATCAGTTTTAAACAAGTCTAGCTTTGATAAATTTTTCATAAACTTTCTAAACTAGTGTTTGGGACTAGAGTCATTGTGTATTTGTGCAAGAGTTTTTTACCAAATCCAGTGTACACCTTTTCATTAGTCAAAGTTTAGTCAAGTCTTAAGTTTTTACAGTCAAGTCAAACAGGCAATTTGCCATCAAAAAGTTTGGGTCAGTGCTAAAGTCAAGTTACTAGAATTTTCAATCAGCTCTTAAATCTTTGTTTCTGAGTGTTAAGGCTAGAATTTTAGTGTTTTGGAATCCTTAGAACACCAGGTTTTCAGTTTACTAAAGTTCTTTTTCCAATTTTCAATATAGCTTATAGAATAAGCATTTAAAACTCCATGTGATAATTGTAGCTTTTTCATTGAGTACTACTTCAATTCCAGCTAATCCACTTCATAAAACCATCAATTTTCTTGTTGATTCTTGTTTACAAACATGTTTTAATGAATTCTGGAAAATTTTAGTTTTTCTCAAAATTTGGTCAAAGTTAGTCAACGATAAGCTAATTTTTGCTTATTTTGAGATTCCAGCTTATTGACGGGGCCATTTTCCAAAGTATTTGAAATCTTTTTAACTGTCTAGCTATTCTCCATAACTTATTCTCCATAACTGAAAACCATTTCTGCCAAAATCTCTTAAAAGTATTTTTTTATTGCCAATGTTGAATACGGGTTATGAGTTACCAAACTAGCATCTAAGAGTTGACTTTAATGAGTCAAAATATATGAAACAAACACTCCTAATAATGTACTTTACACTAACAGATTACACTAAAAGTGAACTAATAAGCTAGAATAGGCTAAACAAGCTAAAACATATTAAGTAAAAGCTATCAAATAAGCTACCTTGGATATAGATTAGTGGACGAGAAAAGGTTTTTGTTGAAGACTCAAGGCCATCGTCTCCAAATGTAGCGAACATAGCATCAGTAAATTCATCCAACATCTTTTGACTCTAATCCTTATTTGGTTTACCATACTTGGCGACACCCCACTTCCACATTTGATCAGTCACTAGTCTCACTTTTTTATCATATTGTGTGGTTCCTACACAAAAACACTCACTTAATAAAGGAACTAAAATATGTAAACCACAAAAAAGGCTAAAAATGAAAATATAATTTGATGATTACATACCTTCCTTATAGAATCATGGAAAAGAAAATGTATTTGAAACGTCAGCATCCATAACTCTCCAAGTTTGTGGACTGTAATCCATTTGCTGGTAATTTGTTAAAATGTAATCCCGAATTTGTTCGTCTTTTTCTACAATTTCAACATCAAAATCCAGTTAGTAACAAATTAAGTGAAAGTGAGCTTTCATTCAATGATTATGAGGTTTCACGTTTGCTAGAATAGGTTTAATACTCAAAATAGTGTTATAATGAATGCCTCAAGTAAAACTTGGCTAAACTGAAAATGGTTAAGTCGTAGTTTTCATGTACATCATAGAATGAAGATTGCTTATTCTAATAAGCTAATTTGAAAACTGAAAAGATTTCTTATGCAATATCAAAAGCCAGTTACCTAATGGCTCTAAAAAACCAAGAAATAAAGGATTTCACCCAGAAATGAAGATTTGAGGAGCATTTAAAAATCACAAAGACTTATGGTTATGTCTGTGCAAAACTTGATGAAATGAAGATGAGTTTGACTGAAAACTTTGACCAATTAACCTGTAAAACTCACTCACACAATGCTACTTGACATGTTCTAACAAAACTTACTTGGACAATTAAGCTAGAAAACCAAATGCTCAATTATCCAATCACTACTTAAGCTACACTTTTGGAAATTTCTCAAATGAAGATTGAATAAAATACCATGAGATGCTATGAAAAGTATTTGAACTAAACTTGAATGACAAATGCACTAGATTACAGCTATAAACTACAGGTCTATAACAGTTTGAAAGATTTTGGACTAATGACTCTTTTATTAAGAATTTTGACTAAAAATTGCATGCACAAAAACACAAGAACTTTATAACAACAAGTTGAATTCTAGTAAATCCTAACAAACACCTCAGAAAACACACAATCAAGCAAAACCAAGGGTAAAATCTGACTAACAAGCAATTATGCAAGATATGACATGTTATGAAGTCTAAATGCTAAAAACTGAATTAAGCTAACAACACTTGATCAATTAACTAACAAATCAACAGATTAAGATCAAACTAGCATCCAAACATCAAAACTAATACAATCAAGCTAAATTCTATGTGTGATCTGAATGAACACACTTACACCACTATCTGAATTAACTTTAACTACTCACAAGCTAAATTCAGTATCACTAATCCAATTAACTTTAACTACTCACAAGCAACATTTATACATTAACTACCTAATGCATATCAAAATAAGCTATACCTTATATCTAATTTCACTTATTACAAGCTAATTTCACTTATGAGCTTATTTCATTTCGGCTTATATAACATAAGCCGAGATTAACACCACCTAATAACCCCACATATAAGCCAAAACAAACAACCCTTTATAATCATAAATCCCAAAATAAGTCGTAAAATGGGATAAAACTTACCAAACATTATTGCCGATTTGTGGAAGATCGAGTTAGGTTGATGTGTGTTTCATTGAAATGATTGGTTTTAGTGTGTGTTTTGTGTGTGTGAAATGATCGGTATTAGGTGTGTGTGTTTTGTGTGTGTGTGTTTGACCGTGGGTGAGTGGTTTACTTGTGTTTTTTAATATTAATTATTATTATTATTATTATTATTATTATTGTAATAATAATAATAATAATAATAATAATAATAATAATGTTCCTAAAAAAACTAATTATTATAATGATATTATTATTGTAATTAATTATTAATTTTTCTTAGATGGATCGTGACAAATGGATGTATAATGTAGAGCGGTATTCCTCAGAATATTTGAAAAGATTGGCTGAATTTATGAAATGCGCTGAGGATCATCGAGAAAGTAAGAGAGAAACAAATATTTCTTGTCCGTGTAAAGTGTGCAGAAATAATGTGTCCATTGATGCGCCTAACATTATTAGACGACATTTGATTGAAAACGTCTTTGGCCCAAACTATACTTGTTGGGATCTTCATGGTGAGACACAAGAGCCGCGGGTTGATAGTGACACAGTTGTTTTAGACGCTAATCATGATGAGAATAATATTAATTATGATAACGAAAATCTGGATGCGATGCTACACGACGCGGATGCTGAGGAGAAGACTGTTAAAAAATACAGGAATTGTACGCCGAGGCAGAAAAACCATTGCTCGAATGTTGTAAGTTCACCAAACTTTGTTTTGTGGTCAAGTTGTTGGACTTAAAAGCCAAAAATAATTGGAGTGACAGAAGCTTTACTTCACTATTAAAGTTGTTGCACGAAGCGTTCCCGAAAGATAATGACCTGCCTATTTCGACGTATGAAGCGAAAAAACTAACATGTCCGCTGGGATTGGAGGTTGAAAGAATACATGCTTGTCGAAACGATTGTATTTTGTACAGAAAAGTGTACAAAGACCTACACGAATGTCCTGTGTGTAAGGAATCGAGATACAAGAATAAGAATCTTACCGAACTTGATAGTGATGTGACAAAGAATGGTCCCCCTATGAAGATGTTGTGGTATTTTCCCGTCAAACCTAGATTGAAAAAGTTATACGCAAACCCAAACGATGCCAAATTGTTACGTTGGCATGCTGAAGGACGTAAAAACGATGGGAAACTGAGACATGTTGCTAATTCTCCTCAGTGGAAAAATTTCGACCGTGATTTCAAAAAATTTGGCTTTGAGACCAGAAACATACGCTTTGGACTTTGTTCTGATGGAATTAATCCGTTTAGAAGCTTAAGTAGTCGTCATAGCACTTGGCCTGTTCTTCTATCGATATACAATCTTCCACCTTGGTTGTGCATGAAACGGAAATACATCATGATGTCGTTATTAATTGCAGGTCCTAGACAACCAGGGAACGACATTGATGTGTACTTGCGCCAGCTAATTGATGAAATGATAGATCTATGGGAAACAGGCGTTGAAATCTATGACGCATACAAAACAGAGAGGTTTCGGCTATTTGCCATGATTTATTGTACTATAAATGATTTTCCAGCGTACGGTAACTTGTCTGGGTATGGTACGAAAGGGGAGAAGGCATGTCCTGTTTGTGAAAATGACACCCACTCCCGATGGTTGCCTAAATCTAGGAAGACAATATATATGGGGCATCGAAGGGCGCTTGACAGATATCACCCTTACCGTAATAAGGAAAATTTGTTCGATGGTACAAGAGAGGATAGATCCATGCCCGCACCTATGGATGGATATGCTTCATTTTTTAAAGTTGCAGATTTAAACATCATTTTTGGAAAAAAAAATAAAGCAGCTGCTAAATGTATCTGGAAAAAAGGTCTATATTTTGGGAATTAAAGCATTGGACCAATTTGCGTGTCCGACATTGCCTTGATGTTATGCATATCGAGAAGAACGTTTGTGAAAGCTTGTTAGGGTTATTATTGAACATTCCTGGGAAAACAAAAGATGGGATCAATGCTCGAAACGACATGCTCGAAATAGGAATTAGAAGTGAGCTTGCACCACAAGAGACGAACGGGAAAAAAATGTATTTGCCTCCAGCTTGTTACACCTTGTCAAAGGCGGAGAAAACCTCATTTTGCCAATGCTTATTTGGTATTAAGGTTTCGTCTGGCTATTCTGCTAACATTAAGAGTTTGGTTTCAATGAAAGATTTGAAATTGCTTGGTATGAAATCCCATGATTGTCATGTATTACTGACGCAAATGATTCCGATCGCTATTCGAGGATTAATGCCACCTGCGGTTCGACAGACAATCACAAAGCTGTGTATGTTTTTTAACATGATTCATTCTAAAGTTTTGGATCATACAAAGTTAGAAGAGTTTCAACGTGATATTATTCTTATTCTTTGTCAACCCGAGATGTACTTTCCTCCATCTTTCTTTGATGTCATGGTTCACCTTGTATCACATATAATTGAAGAAATAAAGAAAGCTGGTCCTGTTTTCCTACGGTATATGTATCCATTTGAGAGGTACATTGGGTTTTTAAAAGGATTCGTAAGGAACCGATTTCGACCAGAGGGTAGTATCGTTCAAGGATATGTTGCGGAAGAAGTGGTTCAGTTTTGTATAAACTATATGGCTGATGTCCCTGATATTGGACTTCCGCAACCTCGACATCAAGATAGACTTGCAGGGGTGGGTACTATTGGTCGCAAAGATGTTACCAACAATGTCGATTTTAATCAAGCACATTTTACAGTATTGCAAAACATGACATGTATTGAACCATACATACAAGAGCACTTGAGATACCTATCAAGAAATAACAATCATCGAGGCCAATGTTGGTTAGATACTGAGCATAAAAGAACTTTTTCAAAATGGTTAGAAGATAAAGTCGTTGGTACGTCTCAAGCAAATGTTGACATAGACATACAACAGTTAGGGCGCGGTCCACGCCGTGTACTTCAATATCAAGGCTACGACATCAACGGATATACGTTTTATACCAAGCAACAAGATGATAAGAGTACCGTTCAAAATAGTGGAGTTAAACTAATAACCACAACAACAGATGCATCGAGGATGTCAATCGCAAAAGATTCGTATTATGGTGTCATTGAAGAAATTTGGGAATTGGATTACACCATGGTTATTATACCTGTGTTAAAGTGTAGATGGGTCAATAATTCGGGAGGTGTAAAGTTGATAATGACGGTTTCACACTTGTTAATCTTTCTACAAATGCTTATTTATCGGATCCATTCATTATAGTAAAGCAAGCTAATCAAGTATTCTATGTAGAGGACCCGTCAAACAATAGATGGCACATTGTCCTGCAAAGTAAACGGAGTATAGTTGGTGTCGATGATGTTGTTGACGAAGACGAATACAATAAGTTTGACGAGCTACCTCCTTTCTCTTTCGGTGTTCAGTCTCAAGATGATGTTCTTTCTAATACGATTTACTTGAGATCCGACCACCAAGAAGGTCAAGAGTATTGAAAAAACCATTGTTTGTTGTATAGGTAATAAAACGCACATATACAAACTAACGTTAACAATAATGTTTTATTATGTAACGCAACTAATTCTCTCATTTCTTTTTTAATATTTCAGGAATTTGTTGTATAGTTTGTATATACGTATGTTCTTTTTAATATCCGGGCGGTCATCGTTTGTTCATCCACACGTTTTTCGACAGCAATGTAAATTTTCAATATTTACTTATACTCAACATTTTAATTATTTTTTACAACGAATTAGTTTTAAATATATTACAATGGATTTGTACTTAATATTTTTATTATACAAACATTTTTTTTATTTAAAAAAGGAAAACAATTTGAAAAGGAGTTTTTATTACTTAAAAATAGAATAAAACTATTTTTTTAATCATTGTTAATAAAACTAATTTTTTTTAACATGTTAATAAAAAAAACTAACTACATCATGTTTACCGGTTACCTCGCAGATCAAACACAAATCCTCCCTACAAAACCGGATCCAAAAAATCAAATCATCCCTCCATTTTTTTAATTCTCTCCCGCGTGCAAATCCCAAATCAATCCTACGTTCGTTTTCAATTACCCCCAAACAAGATGTATAAAAGGGGCATAAACCCTAAACAGAAAATCATCATTAACCTACCTCCACATCGAGCAAATGGTATGTCTTGCTACCTTAATCTGTCTTATTTTTCATTTCGTATTATTGTTTATGTTGTTTTGTAGTGATTAAGAATTGATTCTGTTATGTTTGTGTTTGATTTGATGTGTTCATGTGATTATGTGATTGTGGTTCATGTGATTTTGTTTTCCTGCAATTTTGGTGTGAAGGTAGGAGTTAAATGTTTTTAGTTTGATAATTTTGGATATGAGTATGCTTAGTTTTGAGTAATTATGTGATTGTGGTTCAAAAACTTTTGTAAAAAATTATACTATTCTGCCTGTTTAGGGGTATCTGGGATGGTTTGGTTTTAGGGTAGGTTATCTCGTTCCTATTAAATGTTTATTTTTCGTACTAGTTGCTTGACTAGTGTTTGGTTCTGTTGGTTAAACTGTCACCATCCTAGGTTTGGACTTAGGTTTCGATTACGACTTGTTTATGGAGTTTTAGATAGTCTAGTAATTTGGTTAACTGAATCAGTCAAAAGCATTTTTGCACCAAAAACATTAGTTCTGTTTGCCATTCAAGTCTCTGGAATCTTTGAATGTTTTGCAATAAGAATGTTAGACCTGCGAATGTTTTATGTTTTGATTGCTAGGGTTTGGTTTTGCTCTTAGTTTGCTGGGTTTGATATTTAATATGAGATTTCTTTATCCGTTGTGTATTAGATATGAGCTTTTGTTTGTGCACATGCCTGCTGAATGTTCATATAGTTTTTAGCTGATACAGATCTGATTTCTGTTATAGTCTGCTAGGTCTATGAGTTTATCTATACTTTTACTACATTTGTGCAACTGATTTTGATTTAGACTGGTTTTAGCAAATGTTTAAGATATACCTGTTTAATCTAGATTTGTAATATGTTTATGATCTGCTTTCATTTCAATAAGTTTAAGCTGTTGGATTGTGAACTTGGATAGTCTGATGTATATTTGAGTTTGTAGGATTTATTGAGCTGTTATAAGTTTGAGCATTGATTCTTATTTTTGCTGATATAAGAATTTAGTTTTGCTGATTAATTCTTGTTCTACTGATATAAGAATTCAACGGGATTTGAACCTGTGACCTCTCCTGGTCACAGGACAAACGTGTTTACCATCTTAACTAGTTTTAGTTTTAGCTTATTAAAATAAGCATTCTTCAGTTACTGATGTGTCACTAGTATAAGTCCAAATCATTTTCAATTCTGTCAAATCTACTTCAATAATCTACAAATCTTCTTTAACAATTCAACTTAGAACAGTTGCCAAAAAGTTGGAGTTAAAAAGATCAAGAAATAAGCTCAAACGAGCTTAATCTTGTTGTGCCCGTTTTTTAGTTTGTCAAACATTTTTGCCCCCTAAGCTTTAGGGCTGTTTTCATTTCTCTATTAATACTTTTTCAGTTTAGTTTGTTACTAATCTCATATTGCTCATTTTCATTGTAGGATCCTCCCGCACCAAAAATAAAAAGAGGAATCAACACAATCGAAGATCTTCCGGATGGTGAATCTGTCGAATTCAACAAATTCGGACAAGCTGTAGGCACCTGGCAGTTTCTCTATGCAAAATATTGTGGCACTTGATGTTGGAGTTTTTACCACTCTTTAGGAAAAGAGCAATAAATAGGGCAAGTGAGCACGACGATTTAGGAAAACCGTGTGTGTAAGACCCTAAAAGTGAGTTCGTTCTCGAGGAGGCAAGTGCGTTGTGTATTGAATTGATATTGATTTGTGATTATATGATTGAGAAAGAAATGGGATTAGAAGAGAAAGACGGTTACAAAGACGAATTAAACTACGACGAAAAAGGCGAACACGTAAAATCGTAAATAGTGCCAAAATTAAAATTTTAACCTAAAAATTTCCTAAAAATTTCTAAAAATCCCCAATAATATTCTAAGAGTTTACAAAAAATCCAAACTTGCTAAAAGCTTTTAATTTATTAGATGATGACTTTTTAATGCTAATTAAAGCCCTAAAAATCACTTTTAATTATTAAAAAGCCTTAAACAAGATCTAATAGTTTGTAAACCTAAAATATATCCTAATTAAGCTAAAAACTATTTTTAAAAATTTTAAAACCAAATTAAACTATTTTTAAACACTTAAAAACTATTAAAATCTATTAAACTTAAATTAATTCTAGAAATTAATTGAAAAGTCTAAAAAATATTTGGAAAGTGACAAAACTCCTAATTAAGTGTCCTTAACCTAGGAAAAATATAAAAACTAAAAAAAATAAAACTTCAATTTTTAATAATAAAATAATATTAAAATATTCAAAAAAATAAAAAGTTTATAAATAAATTCTAAAAAATTACCAAAAATCTAGAATATTATAACTAAAACAAAAATGCAATCCAAATTTTCTGAAACCTATTTAATAATTTTATATTAAATTTTAAAGTTGCTTAAAAACCTTAAAATCCTATAAAATAAAAAATAAGCTAAATTGAAAACCTAAATAGCTGTAAACCTCAAAAATATGATTAAAAACCTAAAAATTATTTTTTTAGATTTTTAATATACCTTTTACTATTTTTTAATGACGTTCTAAAATAAAAACTTAAAATAATCCTAATAAATTAATTAATAACGGGAAAAATAAACTTTTTGCTCAGAAAAGTAAAAAACCTTAATATAAACCTAAGAAAAATGCTAAACAGGAAAAAGCTTAAAGGAATAAGCTTGAAACAGCTTATTTAAAAGCTGTTAAGTAAATAAGCCACCAAACAAGTACACCTTAAATAGATAATGAAATGAAACTTAAACGTAAAAAACCATCCGGATCACTGGTAAACACGTTACTCCTCCAAACGGGAGGTCGCGTGTTCGAGCCCAGGCCAGGTGAGTTTTTGCTATTTATTTTTTTTTATTTTTTTTTACTTTTAAAACTCAAACCAAGTACTTAATTAACTCTAAAACACACTTAAAATCCAAAAACAAGCTATAATCAAGCTGCTAGAAACCAAAACGTACCCAGATTTGTATAAATTTCTGATGAACACAAGGTGAAATCTTCACAAGTGAAAAGTATCAAGAGGACTTGATTTGTTGGCGTTTTGATGATGTTTGATGGACAAATGGGGCACCCTTATACTCTTTGGAGTATAAGGAGTCAAGCAAATGCACAAAACCAACAAGTAAAACACAATATCAAGCACAAATTCACCCAAATGTTACTGAAAAAAAGTTATGCACAGGTATGAGAGTGTTTAGCTGATAAACTTGGCACCAAAATGATTTTTAATGGCTAATATCTATCATACAAACTCTCCAAATGACATATGAGCAATCACAAACCCTCAAGCAACCTTAAATCTAACAACTATAATGAATTAGAGGCACAAATTTCCACAATTTCAGTCACAAAAGCAGTTTACTGGATTTTTGCTATGTTTCTCAAATTTTAACATGCAATTTGTTTTAAAACTCTTCCAAAATGAAATACAACCAGCATACAACCTATATATCACCTAAGAAGTATTCTTAGACAGGTTTTAACTCATAAATTTGTCACAAATTCTGCTTAAAACACAAATCCAAACACCCCTTTAAGTTCTTGAAATCAAATTTTTTCTAACCAAATCACATCAAATCTATACCAAACTGATTTTAAACCTTCTAAACATGCATAACAATCATCAATAAAGCAATATCAAACCATATTAACAACACTTAACACTTTTCATGCACAATCACACAAATCACATAAAATTTTAGAAAACTGAAAATGGAAAAGAGAAACAAGGAGCTACCTTAAGGGTCCTACATCCAGGACCCTTAGTGGTTGAAAAACCACCTCCCTATAGGCTGGGGCCTATGCTGAACACTTGGGCTTATGAAATGCAAAAATACTTGGTGCCAAAAAGAATGAAAAGAACTGAATAAGAAAGGGGACTTCTTGCCTTCTTGTTTTACTGCACAATCACCACTAAACCAGGAAAAGAACAAGTAAAGTGAGCTGGTCACAAAGCAAATAAGCTATAAGCCAGCTTATTAGTTAAGCTGCCTATGGCTTATTTGACTGAAAATAAAAAAAACGGATTTTTTCTTGATTTTCTTAAAACTTGAGTAACAAATATATCAACAAGGCTTTACCCCTCACTTAAGCTTGATAATCAACAAGATTATCAGGCTTATGTGATCAGCTTAAAGCACTTGGACCCAATGCTTAAAAACTTAACACTTTTGTCACCAAACAGAAACTTAAAAGAGAACTTGAGCTTTGGAAAAATTAAAATTGCAAGAATGTAAAAGAGGTTCTTTGCTTCTCATCAACAACACTTAACCAATTTCATTAACAAAAGAGGATTTACAATCTTGTGACAAAACGGAGAAAAAAGAACAGAAAAAAGCTAAGTCCTATCATGCCTTTATATAGAGGCTACAACTATTCTAGAAGTGAATAGAAGCTAAAAACCCTAATGTGTAAACCTCCTGTAATGCCCTTGAAGATTCTTCAGCATATGCCATTTTTTGAATTTTGTCAAGAACACCATGTGAATTTCTTGGCTTGTAGCTAAGATGCCAGTTGTGAAAAATGATCTTGGCCGTTTGTAGACTCCTTTGGGAGCACGAAATTGTTGTGAGTTGTAGATTTTCTGCTGTGAATTTGTCTTGGAGCCAAAGTGTGGGTCAGGGGAGGTTTGGAGAGTCACATGGGTGAGAGTGATGGGTAATTTGGGGGTTGGGTTTGGTTTATGTGATGGTAAATTAGCAATCTGGAAGGTTATAGCCATAACCCCTTTGTTTTAGTCATTGTTCTTCCTGGGGATTAGCTAGGGTTTATTATTGGTTTAGGGAGTGTTTAATCTGAAAAAGGGATTAAGTATTTAAAATGTGTGTTTGCCACCAAAATTCAAACCGGGTTTAAGTTAATTAAATAAAGGGGTGAGTGGATTTGTGATGTGGAGGGGGGGGGGGGAAGTATCTGATTGGTTGGTTGTTTAAGGTTGGTGATGTGGCAGTTTGTGAGTGGGTGGATGGACTTAGGTTGTTTGGGCAGATTAGGTCCCTCACTTTTACTTCTTCTTTCACTTTGTATTAAATGGCAATAAACTCCAATTCCTTTGTAAATCAACTTTGGCAGATTGACACTTTTGGCACAAGTACTTTTATAAACTTGAAACAAGGACTAAACATGTAGTTTCTTCATTCTTCAAGGACTATTTTTGACATGTCTTCATACTTTAAGGCTTTGACTTGTTTGTTGACTTCTTGGAGGACCAATATTGACAATTTAGATTTGTTGAGGGACTAAATTTGCCAATTCTTCAAAGTTAAGGGTCCTTTTTGTAATTTTAACAAACTTTAGGGACTAAACTTGTAATTATGAAAGATACAAGAGTATAAAGTGTCAATTCTTCATAATTGGAGGACCCTTCTTCATAATTATTCAAATCTTCAAGGGTTTTCTTGGAAAATTCTTCATTAGGGCTTGGTTCATCGTGCGGCTTCGTTTCCCGTGTTCGTTTTTGCATGATTCTTGTGATCTTTTGTCATTTTCTCAATATCCGTACCTAAAATACACAAGCAACAAACACAAGCATTTATTTGGGTATTTTGATGATATTTAATGCATTTTAAGCCCTAATTGGACGATGAGACTATGTATAAAAGCAGTCTCATCAGCACTCGAAGCAGAAGGTTAATTTCAATTCTCAAAAAGACTTCGAAGGAGGTAAAAAAGGAAGAAAGAGATTTTTTGTGGTCCGATATCAAGGTATGCTATTCACCATCAATAATCTTAATATAATATAACTTAAGTAATGTATTAACATATAATACTTTGATATCAGACAAATTTTAGACTCGAAAATCATGAAGATCTTGACTTAATCAAAAGCCGTACACTCCTATCATGTGGTCAAAAGTGGAAGGCTTTTAAGACGAAACTACGAGTCAAGTTCATGCTGAAGCAACTTAAACAAAACAAATGGACATTCATACAGCCAGCAGTGTGGGAGGAATCCTGTCAAAATGAAAACACAGCTATAAAAAATTTAGATTGATAACTATTTTAGTAGAGCTTATAATCTGTAGCTAGTTATCGTTGATTAGAATTAAGCTAGAAAATCATTTAGTGAAGGATTGAATAGTGTTTGGTAAAACTGGCTATTAGGACTTATACATTTGTTCATCTAGTATTGGCTTTTTTGTGATATTCATTTAGACAATTTAAGATTAGCCATTCATACAGTAGCTAGTTTAGTTGAAAAACTTTTAGAAAAACCAAAAATTTAGAGAAAATAGCTTATTAGATAAGGTTGTTAGTAGGTTATAAGATTGTCATTTCACCTGTTTATAATTCTATTGTTACTCCTAATTGTAGGAATTGCGTCTGAAAGCCATTGTGCGAGCAAAAAACCTATAAGTCGTTCTCGCCTAGGACCGAAAGGGTATCGGGGCTTTGAAATGAAATGGCAAGAGGAGAGAGAAGACCCCGAGAAGGCGATCGAACTCCATTTAATACCAGATATTCGTGTAAGCAACTACTGTTTAGGCCATGCTCCCCGAACAAGGACGGTGTCACGACAGTGCCATCCGACTTACTTGATGTTTCAAAAAAATTGGTACTATAATCATTTACGTTTTCAAGTCATTAGCATGGTTTGTTAGAAAGTGTTTATTAATTAATTGTTGGGATCTGACCAAATAGGTACAAGCAGCCAAAGATTTGGCCCAAGATTCTCAGAAAGCTAAAGCTGGAGTAGATTCACTTATTGTGGTTTTTGGACCAGAGCACGGGGGGCGCACAAGGGGTGTCGGGTGTAATGTTGGATAAAAAAGGGAATTCAAGGATATGTTCTGAAAAAGAGGACAAGGAAAGATACTGAAGAGATAAGGCAAGAATTTAAGCAACAAATGAAAGAAGAAATGAAATCAAGTGCCTTTTGGTTGGAAATGAGGGCGAAAATGAAGGTTGAAATAATGAAAGAACTGGAATCGAGAAACAATATGTCTTCACCAATGGAAGACGATGTCAACACATCAGACCAGATGGTAATGAATGAACCGCAACGGCATTTGAAAGCGAACTTAGTCCACAAAATGTCCACCAAAAGCAACACAAAGGACAACCAGAATGTGTCTATTCCAACAAAGCAGATTCAAGGCCAGAGCTCGGTCACATCAGACCAGATGGTAAGCAATGAACCGCATCATCATTTGAAAACAAACTCGATACAGAAGATATCCACCAAAATCAACACAAAGGACAAGCAGAATGTGTCTATTCCAACAAAGCAGATTCAAGTCCCGAGCTCGGTCCATATGAGGACCAATGTTAACTCGACTGCAAGCAACGTCCCGCTACATCGCATAACGGTAAACCACTTCATATTCATATTTAATCCTTGTTTATCTATGAACTTTAATCTTCTGCATTTTTTTTCACTCTTTACTACGGGTTATGTTGGAGGAAACATTTGGCTGCTTGTACGTCCCTAGTTCTATTATATCCGGAGAGCAGGTCATATGTGCTACTACAAGAGTGTATCCTGGTTTTGGAGAAAATGTTACTATATATACTGTACTAAATTAAGAAAGGGCCACATGCGAGTTTCTGTTGTGAAAGTTTTTGCACCTCATCATAATATGGAGCTCCCCATTCCTTATGACGAACTACCTACTTTAGAGTCTGCAGTTAATGGGTTCATGCAATGGCCAATTGCTGCGATTGGTCGCTATCTGGTATTATATTTGTTGTCTATGCCATTTGCTGTTATAATTTAATAGTTCATGTAAAAAAATAGGTATTTAATAGTTGTTAATGTAATTTAATTGGTATTTGTAGGGAGGGTCTAAACAACCCGTAACAGGAGTTCCAACCAAGCGTTTGAGGCCTCAACCTAAAACATCACCATTGAAAAAGAAGGCAAAAGGAAACGAAACCGACACAGAACCCAAAAATCTGGGAAAAGAAATGGAAGAAACCCCCAAGAAGCAAAACGTTATGAAGGAGATTCAGCCAATTTTAGGTCCACAAAACGCGATGAAGAAGATTCAGCAAGTTTCAGATCCGGTAAGCCTAATACATTTATATTGAAGCTGTTTTGGTTACACGAAAGTGGTCTAAGTAAATTGTGCACAGATAAGTGCAAAAAAAGTTTTGTTAAATCCAAGAAACCTGTAGGAACACGCATAGATAGACTAAGCTGCATCAGTTCACTTGGTTTAGTAGTGTTTGGATAGGCTGTTAAGGGATGTTGTAGTTGCTGAATTAGATTTATACCATGCTAGTTCTTAGAGTAGGTTGATACCATGCTAGTTCTTGGATAGGCTGTTAAGGGATGTTGTAGTTGCTGAATTAGACTGAATTTCAGACTTGATGCATTTAAATGTGTAGGTTGAACAGGAGAAAGCTTCCCACAAAAAAAAGTTGGAAGATATGGAGAAGTATATAGAATCGAATAGGCCCCGAACCATAATAGACGGATATAATCGATGGATGCTCCGTGTTGATATTGCTGAGCCGTGTCCTATTACTGTTAACAAAAATGTTTTACGCCAAGATGATGAATACCATTTTGCAATTAACGCAACGGATATCATTGATCTGTTGACATACAAAGAACTAGAGTGTGGCGTCATGACTCTTTTTGTGATGTAAGTACAATGTATGGATTACCATTTAAAAATGCATTCTTTTTTTATATCACAAAATTTAATTTTGGTTTATGTCATCTGGTTACTTTTAGGTCATTGTATCATCAAAAGGGACGCTTTTCAAAAAACAAGGTTGGTTTTTTGAACCCCGGACTTATCACAGCAGATGCATGCTTCCATCAAAAGTTCAACACCATAGACTACTTAACTCTCTCAATGACGGATTATGACTTCTATCTAGAACCGTTTCTACAGGGGTACCATATCTTACCATCTTAAACATCATTTAAATTTTGTTCATTAGGTTATTGTTTTTTAATATGCGTTCATAACATGCAGCCGACATTATGTACTATTCATAATATGCCCCAATCATGGAATGGGATTCATTTTGATATCGCAAAAGGGTTCAAAAACAGACGAGCAATGTTACAGGCTGGCTGGACTTATGGAAGCGTAAGTACCATAAAAAAATATTTAACATTTCACATTTGTTTCTATAAAATTTAGCTCACAAGTATTATTTTCTTCTTAGGGTCGTTGGAAGTCTGAAGTAGGAATTTCCAGTTGTGAATCTTTAGAAATATGATTGGGAGAGTGGATATTACGTCATGAAGTGGATGCAGGACTTCGTCTTGAAATATAAAACCGACAACTTCCCAAACAAAGTAAGTGTGCCTTTAGTTTTAACTTTACAGCTTATAATGTGGCTTATTTTGAACCTACAGGTTAATTTTGAACTTTGTTTATTTAGTTTTCATCTGTACATTGTTAGATGCTTATCAATATTTTTTTCCTAATGTTTACATTCGATTAAATTTATTTTATGTACCGTGGAATAACGAGAAACCGTTGGATACCAAAGAGATAAACGCGATCATTGGCACATGGTTCACATTGTGGCGAGATTAGACATAGATGATTAAGCTAAATTATAGTATTGTTGTAAATTCTAGTTTGACTTTAATTTTAATAAAAATTGTGTTTGGCTACTTTAGTTTGTTGGTTTTATAGTTTTGGTCCTTCTAAATTAGTTTATATATATTCACTGTATTTGTATTTATTCATTTTGGTGGGTTAAAATTGTAAAATTTGGAATTTACTAAAAATTTCAATTTAAAAAAAAACCGATTTCCAAAGAGACTAGTTTTTTAGAGAATACACGTCTTTTTAGTCTATAAAAAGACTGGTTAGATGTTGCTAAAAAGACTAGTTTTGGAGGAATACTAAGGATACCAATCTCTAAAGAGACTTGTTTTTATTATAAAACAAGTCTCTATAAATATTATAGAGACTGGTTTTAAAACCAGTCCTTTTAGGATTTTCTAAAGAGACATCCCCCTTTGGAGACCTTTTGCAAAACCAGTCTCTAAAGGCTTTTTTGACCAGTCTCTAAGGGCTTTTTTGTAGTAGTGATAATTATGGCGTGTCATCAAAGCATGCAAGGTAATATGTATTTAAAAACATACATGACCATAAAGGAAAACCGGAATCAAACATCGGCTCCTAACATAAACCCAAAAATTTGCATAAAGTAAATGAAATGCAAAAGGAATAGAAGTATAAGGTAGCTCTCATCCTATGCACGTCCGCTAAATGCTCAAGTCCGTCCTTGGGTACCTGCCGTATGAGTCATGGAAAGAAAATACAGCTGAGCAATACGCTCAGTGAACGGATATAATGACATGATAAGAATATCCAGAATATAAATGAAAGATCTAGAATACTAAGCTGAACAGCTAAAGGTACTGAAGTTGAAAGACTAATAAGTAAACTGCAGCGGGAAATTGTGTATGTCCTATAAAACCTGGTTTAGCACTTGTAAACTCACGGATAACTGATAAGTCCGAAATCATAAATGCAATATAGTTTAAATGCCAAGAGCTTATATATGTCATGTAATATAACAACGTGAGCATGAACACTTAGAGGGGTGACCTCGTCATGTTGTTAGAGGAGTGACCTCTTAATAATAATATGGGTGGAGGGATCAGCTCTAATGTGAAGGATGTAGAGCACACAACACATTCACCTGATAACTGTAAACTGATAAACTAGGATGCACCCATACGCCCCACTAATAAATGCTAATAAAGGGCCAACTTAAACTGAAAGTGACGCCACGAGAAACCACTCCCTCGTAGAGGAGTCATGACACCGGTGCCTCAAGTGTCATGGTTACGGTACCTCTGTAACTAGGTGAAACTGGTCATGCGTGTATATAAAGCTCAGGCAATTAAACATGGTAATCATGGCAAATCATGCAAAGTTTTATAACGTGTAACTGGGGAAAACAGATGGCTGCAAACGGGGAATCCTAATCATGCATATAAAGGAAAGTCCATACTGAAGGACGAAATATCCGTACCTTATGTCCAGTAATGAAATGAAGAAGAAAGCTGAAGGATCTACTCTGACTTCACGGATACTACATAAACAAGGGACGTGAATGAGTTGTCTGATTATTGCATACTTTACTGTTTCTGAGTGTTCTTACTTGTTTTACGTGTTCTTGTCATGTTTTATTGTTTCATGTATTATCTTGTAAATGTTCATGGTTTCCATGTATTCTGATTACTGTATTTCATGTATTCTTGTACTATTATACTTGTAGTATCATAATAAGTAACTTTCTAAAAATAGCAAGTTTCCATAAATAATAAGTTTCCAAAAATAGAAAGTTTCCATAATAATAATAATAAGCTGATTTAATAAGCCTAAAATATAAGCTGAGGTTTACTGAATATACTTGATAAGTCCCGAATAATTAAAAGTCAGAAAAAAGTAAAATTTATTTAATCAAAATATAATATGTCATTTATCATGAATAATTATAAGGTATAGTTTAATTTAATTAAACCAACATGTGACATGAATAATTATTTTAGCCTAACTAATTTATTAAGTAGATCATGTAAATTCCCATGCAATATTAACCATTAAATTATAACCTAAGTTTAATTAAATAGTCCAACATGTCATGATTAATAAAGTATTCCAAGTAAATTAATAAAATTTATTTTACATGATTAATTTAATATAATTAAATTAAATTAATTAACTTGGTAAATTCCAAACAAAACGTGCCCTTTTTTTTATTTGTGTGGGTACCCGAACCCGTGAACCAAAACAAAACAACCCAAGGCAACAAGTCTCGGACGGCCTTGAACCAAAACCCACCACAACCGAAAGGGTTGTGATTCTGCCACCGCTAGCACAACAGCAGCCACCGGCTGTGCCGGTTAGACACTGTTGTCATCAGCAGTCCCCCGACAGTGAGCCGGTTCCAACTGCTTTCTTCCCTCTTTCCCCTCTGGTAGACTAAGACCCACCGAGACCTTGGAGGTCTTGGTTGCCACTGCTTACAAAGAAACACACACTGATGGGTTCTGGCTTTCGGCTGACAACCCAAAGTTACCACCGAGACCCCTGGTGGTCTCCGCTGATCAAACAAAAGCCCACCGAGAGTTCTAACTCTCAGTTTTCATGAACACCCGAACCAAAACTCCATCAAATCCCGGACCCACTTGTTCCCAAGCTTAGATACACATGTTTTATTTCTTGTTTGCCCGATTTGTGTTTAAAGAAAATAAATGAACGAAGATTAAGGCTTACTAAGAGTGTAGAGTATGGATTACGTAAACACCAACTGTTACTAGCAATCAACCAAGGCTCAAGGAGATTTCCCCTTTCTTGTTTCTTTAAGAATAGCCGATGGCCAATGGGAAATCCATTAGGGTTTTATATTTTTTTTAAAACATGAAAATGAAGTGAAATGTGTTTTGGTGTTTCATGTGGTTTACTTTCATCATGGATCGGGCCTAGGCCCTTGTTTCTTTCCTTTTTGTTTTTGTCCAACCCTCACACATGCATACTTTTCATTTTCGACTTTTATTAAATTCCGTGAGTTAATTTTCGTGGCGAGAGTTCGTTTTTAGTTGATATGTATTATTTAATATACATGAATGAATGATAACATACGACATACTTGGATACAAACATTAATTATTCTTGGAACATGTCGTGTATTAAATTAATGTAACGTTTTTAATTTAATTCGTGATTTCGTGTCATAAATGTATTTCATGGATTTTAAGCGGGTTTTACAACTCTTTCCCTCTAAAATAATAATTCGTCCTCGAATTAGAGACATGATAATGTTGCGGGTTTTAAAATTCTTCCCCTCTAAAAGGATCATTCGTCCTCGAATTAGAAACATGATGTTGCTGAAAGAACTTGAACATGACATGACTGAAGATAACATGAAACGTGACATGGCTGAAGAGGACATGGAACGTGACATGGCTGAAAAGGACGTGGAACGTGACGTGGCTGGAAATACTATACTTGGATGATAGGAAAGAATGAGGATAAGGATCCAGATAGACTCCTCCGTTTCCTAAGTGGCTACCCGCTCAGTGGCTACCCGCTCGGGATGGTTAAAACAATCTTGGTCTTCATGACCCTGTTCTTGACTATATTGAAAATTTTCGGGTTCTATAACTTGAGATGGATCTTCTTGAACCTGATCGAATGGATAAGATATAACCTGTAGGATACATGAAATGATACGGTACAAAATAGCATGAGAAGAATGACATCTATTTCTTTGAGCAATGATACTGAAGACATATTGGAACAAATAACATGAACAATTGTGAACGTGATACGTGAGCAATTGTGAACGTGATTCGCGAAAATATGGTGAATGCGGTGCATGGAATATATCGTGAACGAGATACGTGAGACATACCGTGAACGTGTGTTAACTGAGGAGGTGAAACGTGACATGAAACGTCTGACTGAGGATGGAAAAGTTGTGCTAAACCTGAGTCTGGTTTCCCAAGCTTTCTGCAAACCTTTCTAGAGAAAGACATTAAACGTGTATCGCGAGATGAAACATGAACATGAAAGTGAACAATGTCATGAACGCGAACGCGAACGTGAATGATGAGATGGAACAAAATATGAATGGAGTAAAATCATAACTGTAGACGTGAGACGTAACGTGAAAGTAAACGTAAACGTGAATAGGAACATGAACGTGAACGTGAATGTGAACGTAAACATGATCGTGAACATGAACGTAAACATGATCGTGAACCTAAACGTAAACGTTATCGTGAATCATGAATTTCTATCTAATAGGTTTGTTGATGGGATATCGTGAAATCACATGATCTCTTGTTGAACTTTCTGCAGATCTGTTGACTGCGTAATCCTTTCGGATGAAAGAAAACATGTACGTTGGGTTAACTGGTTACCAACGACTTAAATAGTATCATGCTTCTTCTGAGTCTGTGGTAATCTGATGACAACTCCATGGAAATCTTGTCTCATTTCTGTTCAGAAAATTTCTAATGGTTGTAATAACTCACTAGCATGTCAGTGTTCTATCTTAAACCTGCTAGCATGTCAGGCATTCAGATATTAACATAGTTGCATCAATGTGTTATACTGCTTCTACCAAAATCTTGTTTGGGATCATGGTACATTCTTGTGGGATTTGGGTAAATAGTCATGGAAGAACTATGAGTCTTAGTAAATTAGACCTCTCCTAGTGTAATTTTCTGGAACACATAATTTAGTGTAGGTTCTCTCCTTTACGCGCAAGTATAGTCATGGTAAAGCTAATCGTGAGAAGTATCAACAATTTCTTGCGGTAGTAACCAACTGAACTCCATAAAACTTCGTACTTCAGTCACAGGCGTCGGTCTTGACCATCTGGTGACGGCCTTCACCTTCGCAGGGTTCATGGAAGTCTTTCTACAGAGTTAATATGGCCCAAAAGCGCTAGTTTGTTCAACTGGAACTCACATCTGGAAAACTGCGTACACAATTTCTCCTATCGGAAAATCTACAGAAGCGTGAGAAGATGATTCTCGTGTTCTTCTCTAGAATTGAAAAGATCAGGAGGTTATCAATGAATATACCGAAGATCTTGTCTAAGAATTCATGGAAAATTTTATTCATCAATTTCATAATATAGCTGGAGCATTCGGGAGCCCAAAAGCAAAATCACAAATTTAGAGAGACATAACATGTGCAAAAAGTAATCTTGCAAATGTCCTGTTCTTTCTCTCACAACTGATGGCAGCATGATCGTGAATTGATCTTGGAAGAATGTTTAAGACTTCGAAGCTGATCAGATAAATCTTCTATACGTAGAATGAATATCGATTATGAATGGTGATCTTGTCCAATTTACGGTAGTCGATACATGATCTCATGCTACCATCGTCCTCCTTAACCGTTAGAACCATTATACCTCATGGTGCTGCTCTCAGGTGAATATAACCTCGTTCCATCAACTCTTGTAGCTAATCCTGCAACTCCTTAAACTCAGCTAAAGCCCTGTGATAAGGAGGTTTGAAAACAGGTTATTTCCTTGAAACAAGCTCGATGTTAAACTCCGTCTCGTGGTTAGGAAGGAATTTCTGGAAACCCTTCTGGAATCACCTCTGGAAACCCTGGAATAATCTGCTGATCATGGATTTCAAGGAACTTCAGAAGTCGAGTCATAACTGGTAGCTAGAAGGTCTCGCAGCTATGGAATAATAAGTCACGTGCTTGTAAAGCATAAACAATTTGTACTAATTTTTCTGGCAAGAAATATAATGAATGTATTCAGGAGTTAGTAAGAAGGATCTTGTCTTCAACTGGAAGGAAAACCCTTTATAAACATGGGTGATATAATGGAGTCTTTACTGGGCTGGGAGGTAGGAAATACATGATCTAAAATAAAGCTGACATATGAACACGTGCAGTAAACGTGGTAATTCTCACTGATTGTGTTTCGTCTGTATTTACCCAGAACGAACACCGCATGTCTAACATGACAATACTTCTGTGGTGGTACCTGAGTTTTAATGGTCTGATCTATACGTGGCACAACATGATCATATACTCCTTGGAGGGTACCCCGTAATACTGAGGGCCTGGTTTAGAAGATATACATGAGTTGTGAGTCTTGACTCATGCCTTGAGAAGATATTCGTATGACATGTATCATGACTGCCACCCTGACATGTGTCTTCAGAAATTATACGTGAGACATGTGTCATGGCTGATGTCTTGACGTGTGTCTTCACGAAAATATACTTGGGACATGCGTCTTGACTGATGTCATGACATGTGTCTTGGCAGGTGAATACGAATAAAATTGAAAATTTTGGGTAAACTGCTATTGTTTGCGGACCGGTTAGACTGCTGACCGTTGTATTTCTGGTCACATCCGTCACCAGAGTTTCTGTTGTTATTACCTGAATGGTTGCTGTCATGGCGGTGGTCACTTTCAGCTTCATGACGATCATTATCGCTGTGACAATCCATCAATTTGAGGTCGTTATTTTATTCTCAAGTATTACTTATAATCATTATTTTATTGTTGGTTCATGAACTCACATAATTACGGGATGAAATTAGGGCTTACGTGCATAATTTAACGTCTTTTACGTTTAAACCGGAAACCCTAGGTTTACGTATTTACACTTTTGTGCTCCGTTTTTTATGAGACAATTTTTATTAGAATCGTTTTGTGCCGTAGTTTCATATTTTGCAAAAAACGTTTTTCGTAAATCGACCTGAGGGTACGTAAATCGAGAAAACTAGAATCGAGGAGTACCCGTAAAATATTAGGGATGAGACTAGTTTAACACTTTTCCCACCTCTAATAGGGGCAGATTCCACAAGGATGTAACACCCTTTAGTGTCAAAACTTTACCAAGTTTATGAGACACTTGTCCCATATCTTAACTAAATACTTAAACCAAGTCTTCTCTCACACACCTCATTTCATTCATGTGTTTGTAAAAGGTTTACTTAATCCTCCCCCTCTCACTCATTGTTGCCGTCCAGCACCACCCTCATATCTCCATTTTCACAAAATTTTCAACTTACAACTTAATCAATATTCAATCTATGATGATAACCATTTAAAAGGAGGATGTTTTGAGGTGATTCCAACTTGTGAAATGAAGTTTTCAAGGAGTTCTTGGGCTGATTTTTCAAGAAGAAGTTCATATATTTGAAGATCACTAAAAGTTGTCTTGAAAAGTAAAAGATTTGGGTACATAGATCAAACTTGTTCATCCAAATCTCAACATTTTCCATCACTTTGGTTGGTATAAAGATTGTTTTCTTTCTATCATCCTATTATTTTTGTAAATGTACTTGTCTATTTATTTCCAAATGTATATGTAAGAGATCTATGAATGATGATTGATGAGACTGCTTTTATACATAGTCTCATCGTCCAAAAAGGGCTTAAAATGCATTAAATATCATCAAAATACCCATATATATGCTTGTGTTTGTTGCTTGTGTATTTTAGGTACGGATATTGAGAAAATGACAAAAGATCACAAGAATCATGCAAAAACGAACACGGGAAACGAAGCCGCACAATGAACCAAGCCCTAATGAAGATTTTCCCAAGAAAACCCTTGAAGATTTGAAGATTTATGAAGAAGGGTCCTCCAATATGGAAGAATTTACACTTTACACCCTTGTATCCTCATAATTACAAGATTGGTCCCTAAAGTTTGTCAATATTGCAAAAAGGGCCCTCCACTTTGAAGAATTGGCAATTTTAGTCCCTCAACAAAACTAAAATGTCAATATTTATCCTCCTCAAAGTCAAACATACCAAGAAGGACTCCAAGTTACAAGAATTACAAATTTGGTCCTTTGAAAATATCAAAATTACCAAAAGGACCCTTGACTTTGAAGACTTGGCAAAAATGGTCCCTCATTAATCATGATTTGGCAATTTCAGTCCTCAAAAATGTCAATCATACAAGTCAAGACCATTATCCTTGAAGAAAATACCAAATCAGTCCTTCAAGAATCACAAAATGGCAAGAAATATCCCTCAATTTGCTTTACAAAACTTTTTGGGGCAAAAGTGTGAAGTTGGAAACTTCACTTACAAAGGAAAACGGATTTTGGTGCATTATTTACAAAATGAAAGAAGAAAAGAAGAAGGGGGACCAAAATGGGCAGACAAAGAAACATACCTAGACCAGTGAGGGCTTGACACGTGTCCCACTAACACCCCACAACCAATCAGATTGCACCATTCCTCCACATCACTCTTCACTCACCATTTTATATTAGCTAACTTTTCAAAAGCTAATTAATATTATAAACTGGTGCTAAACACCTCTTAAACCCATAACAAAGATCAAACCTGGTGTTCTTAGTGTTCATACGAAAATTGGGTTTTCTTAATTGTGTAACAATTAAACCCTAATCTGCTCCAGAATGATGATTAAGGTGACCTTAATCACATCCCAACTTTCAAAAACCTTGCCACATCACTACCTTAGTCACATGATTCCCCTGCTTTTTCACGTTTGAGCTAACTGCCAAAATTGTGACAGTCATCCAACGTATGTGATTCCAGCTTTCATCCTAAGCAATATTTGGACCATTGGATGCACTTTTGCTTTGCCAGCTACCACAACACAACAAAGATCAGTCACATGAAGCCAAGAAGTTCAAAAAGCTCTAAGGGCAATTTTGGGAGATCACAACTATTAGGGTTACGTTTTTAGTTTTCTTAGCTTACTTGTATGCCTATATAAAGGCTTTAGGATGCTACATTTATCTTTTGCTCTTGAATTTTCAGTTGTTCACAAATCTGTAAATCTCATATTCATATCAATGAAATGTGTTTGAATTTGTTGAAGAAAGCTCAAGTGCCACTCTTATAATCTGTTTATTGTTGTTAATGTTTACTAGTTCTTGAATCAAAAACCTGTTTTCAAAAGGAGTGTGCAAAAGTTTGCACATTTTCCACTTTTCTTGATATTTTGCTAAGACTTGATCCAACCTTGGAATTCTTGGGCTATAAAGCTGATCATAGCATCCTGATATTAAGTTATCAAGGTGTGGTGAAGCCTATAACTTGGGGATAATCAAGTGTGGGGAAACAAGGTTGCATTAATCAAGGATTTTTACTTTTTCTGATTTTCATATTGTGCTCTTAACCTTGTTGATTCTTAGCAGGGTTGTTTGTGGAAGCTTGTACTTGTTCTTGCTAGTACATAAGCTCAAAAATTCGTGGGTGTGGATGTACATCCACGAGGTACACACCTTTCTACCTAAAATCTGATAAAATCTTGATTTTGTGTGAATTTGTGTGCTACTTGTGTTCTTGCTGAATTTATGGTCTAATCTTGCTTAAATCTGCTTAATATATATGTTATTGTGTTTATTTGGGCTTGGGTGGTCTTGAAATACACTTTTGATTTGAAAAATCTGGTTTTGAAAAGTTAAAAGGGTGTTTGGGATTATCTGTTTGAGATCATAACTTGATATTGTGTTTGTGGAAAGTGTTGTTTGTGCTTGTTATCTGTTATACACTTGGTTGAGTGCATATTGCTGCAAGTTTTTGGGTTTGAAACCTCAAATCATACATTGTGCTATAACTTGTTGATTTTAACTGTTTTTGACCTAATATTTTGGTAAAACCTAGAATTTATGCATGCTTAGGGTTAAAAGTTGTTTAAACATCATTTATATAACATATGTGATAGATTTGAGCGATTGAATCTGGCTTGTTGGTCAATTGCATCAGCAAAGTGAAAAAACTGCATGTTTAGTGTTCATCAGTAACTTTAAGTGCTTGAATCTTGCTTAATACTTTGAATCAGTGCATGAAACCTGTTTAGACTTGCTTATTTAAGTTTAATATTGCTTGTGTATGCATTTGGTTAAGTTTGGCTGGCTGAATTGTGCTATAAGTGCTTATTGAACCTTAACTGCTTATGTGTTCATGTCTGTGAGTGATCTGGTGATTGATTGATTAAACTGTACAAATTGGCTGTTGTTGATTGTGATTTCTTTGTTGTTATTGACTCCTCTTGATCCACTGATCAATTGGGTGCCTTTGTGTAACTTAAATCTCCAAAAAAGTCACTAAAGACAAAAAAGTCAACAAGTCAAGCAGTGGAAAAAGTTTCCACTGCTCAACACCCAAAACTAGCCCCTGCTAGTGTTAATTTGCTTTCAGCTTATCAATAAGCCATATTGGCTTATCCAGACCTGCAACAACTTATTTTTTGTGATAGATCTTCATTATTTGACCCATTTGATTGAACTGGAGCTTATTAGACTTTGACTTTGACTTTTTGCTAGAAAACCAACTTATTTGACTTTTTCGTAAGTGCTTATTTGTTTTTTCGAGCTTATTGAGTCAACTTATTTGAAAAAATTTTGTTGATTAAGCTTAGTTAAGTCATTTAAAAGCTTTAGAAACTTGAATCAGCTCTTGGGATAGCCTAGAACTCAAAAACGATTATTTTGTCGTTTTCTATAGATTGCTTTTTGCATTTTCAGGCTTATTCCTTTGGCTTATTTCAAATTTCTTTTTACAGAAGTCTTAAGCAACTCAAAATAAGCTTGTGTGTCTAATTTGAGCTTATGGCATCAGCTTATAGCTTATTGGGCCAAAAAGCCCATTAAGAATAAGCTGTTTGGTATAAGTCAGCTTATTTCACATTTTCAGCTTTTGTGCCTTTGAAAAGTTGTGTTTAAAATCAAATTTTGAGCTAGATAGGAGCTTTTGGTCTTAATTGGACAACATTTTTCTTATTGGGCTTATTTTGGCCCATTAAGGTCACTGTTTGGACTTTTGGCCCATTTGGAGGCCCATTAGGGGAATTTTTGTAATTTCAACTTCATTTTCTGTTTATTTAGGTTAAATTAAGCTAGTTTGCAAGTTTTTAAAATTTTTTATAAATTTTGGATTTTTAATATTATTTTATTATTAAAAATTAAAATTTAGATTTTTCAAGTTTTTATATTTTTCTTAGGCTAAATACATAAAGTTAGGAATTTTAAAACTTTTAGAATATTTTTATTGTTCTTAGATCAATTTTTATAATTATTTTGAGTTTAAATAGTTTTTAATTGTTTTTAAATAGTTTTAATTAATTTTAAAATTTTCAAAGATAGTTTTAAATTAAGTTAGGGCATTCTAGAGGTTTACAAAGTGATAAAACTCGTTTTAGGATTTTTGTTAATTAAATTGATTTTTAGGGCTTTAATTAGCATTAAAAAATCATTATTTAATTAAATAAAAGGTTTGAGTGATTTTTGATTTTTTGTAAACTCTTAATACATTATTTAGAATTTATCGCAATTTTTTAGGAATTTTTAGAGTAAATTTTTAAATTTGGTGCCTTTTACGGTTTTACGTGTACGACCTTTTCATCTTAGTAAAATCCGTCATCGTAACCGTCATTCTCTTCTTATCCCATTTCTATTTTCTTTCTCATAATCATATAATCACATAATTAATCATTTCATTACACACACACCAAGCCTCCTTGAGAACGATCCCCACTTTGGGTCATAACTTGTGGTTTTCCTAAACTACTTGTGTATTTACCCTAATTACACTTTGTTTTCCTAAACAAGGTTGTAAAACAAAACATCATTTTGGCGCCGCTGTCGGGGAGGCGTGTTGTGTTTTGATTTTGAAATTGTTGTTTTTATATATAGCCATAATATCTATTGTATTAGTAACACTCTACTAATACGTATTATCGGTTTTCCGTTTTTTGTGTGAATACTATTACTATATTGTATACGTAGAACAATAAATACAAAAGTACTCCAAAAGTGAGAAATCACAACCTTGACTTGGGAGGTCATTACCCAATCATTGTATTCGAATCTCAAACAAGAAAGAAAGGCAAAAATAGATAAATACTTTCGTGAAGCTCGATTTTGAAAAATACAAACTATAAGGTGGGTATAAGGCGGATATTATAAAATATATCCTAAGGAAAAATGCTCTTAAGTGCTTCGCGCCGCCTCGTTTCCCCGCTTGCTTGTGAGTATTTTATTTTGTGAGCTAATCGAGGGTTTTGCCGCCCAAATTATTATTAAGTATCATATATACTTTCTTGGTTTCATTGATTAAACCCTCTTGAACGTTTTGGTGTTCCATCAACGTTCTAAAGTCATCGAAAGCGTTCACTTCACTGATCGTTTTCATTCCTTGAGGCTTCTTTAATCAAGAGATTTGATTAAGGAGGAGATTTGTAGATTTTGGTCTACTTATTACAATTACAAAAATCCAAAAAAAAAGTAAAAACAATCAAAAACCACAAAAAATTGGAAAAATACAAAACACCAAAAAGAATATTCTTTGCTCACCCCCTCGTTGTACGTGACGTTTATGCAAACCCGCAACCAAGCAAGACGTGCACGTAAACGAAAAAACCGAAAGGAGTCAACACCTACTCCTAATCTTTCTAGTGAGGAGTCTCCTATTGACGAACCCATTGTAAGAGAAGAACCAACCATGGCGAATCGAATTATGATGGAGTTACTTCAAGCACCCACCGAGGGTTATGGAGAGGCTATTGTGATTCCCGCTATCCTTGCGGAGAATTTTGAGGTGAAAACGGGTTTGTTGTCGATGATCCAAAACAACAAATTCCGTGGTGATGAGAAGGACAACCCGGACAACCATATCCGCCAATTCAATCGTCTTACCGCCACTTGCAAGTTTAAGGATGTTGCTAATGACTCGATTAAGATGATGCTTTTTCCGTATTCCTTAGCGGGGCCCGCTAAAATTTGGTTAGAGAAAGAGCCACTCAATTCTATATTGACGTGGAAGGATCTCGTGTCTAAGTTTGTGAACCAATTTTTTCCGCCCTCTAAGACTACGCACTTGAAAAACGAGATTTCAAAATTTTCACAAGAATTTAATGAAAGTTTTTCAATGGCTTGGAATAGGTTTAAGGAAATGTTACATGAGTGTCCTCATCACGGTTTTTCCGATTTGCATCAAATTGACACGTTTTACAATGGACTTAATGATCATGAAAGGGATTATCTTAATGCCGCCGCGGGTGGTAATTTTTTGTGTAAAACGGTTGAGGAAGCTTTGGTGATAATTGAGAATAGATCTAAGGTGTATAGTCCTCGTAGCACGTCTAGTGTTCGTAAGGCTTCGTCTTCGGCTTCACCTCCTTTTTCTACTACCATCGATGCTTGCCAAATTGAGGCGAACTTAAGCTTAAAGGTCTTTTGATTGAGTTCAAAGTTGGAGAACCAAGTGCTCCCGCTACGGTTAAAGCGGTTGAGGTTTCATGCATGTATTGTGGTGGAGGTCGTGATTTCTCCGAGTGCATTACCAACGGTGGTAACACTTCGAGCGCATACGCGGCCACGGGAACTTACAACCAAAATGGTCAAGTTACCCGCTCTAGTCAATTGACTCCACCGGGTTTTGGTTCAAATCAAAATGCTAATAACAACTATCGCAACAATCAAGTTGGTTTCAAAAACAATTACAACAAGGGAAACTATGGTAATCAAGGGGCTAATAATCAAGTTTCAAACAAAAATCAAAATGATTTTCAAAACAACAACAAAAGTTTGCAAACATTAAAAGATCTTCCAAATGAATTTGTTGAATACGCTAATGGGAACGATGCTAGGTTTGACAACATTCAAAGAGAAATCATTAGCCTAAGATCCGAGTTTAATAACGACTTGAAGAAAGAGTTGAAAAATGAGTTAGAAAATGAGCTTAAAATCCATACCAACAAGATGGAAGGAAATGTAACTAGGTTACAACAAAACCAACAAAAAATGGAACAAGGGCAACATGAAATTAAGCAAGAGATGATTAAAGCCGAGAAGAGGCAATCCATGTTTGAGGACAAAATTTCATCTATGTTTGAGGCAATTATGTGCAAACCGTCTTCGAGTAGTCTTCCTAGCAACACCATATCAAACCCTAAGGGTGAGATGAAAGTGATTACCACACGTAGTGGTAAGACACTTAAGGAACCGACTCCTCAACCAATTGCTCCTACGGAGGAAGCAATTGAGGAAGAACCCGAGGTGGTGGTCCAAAAGGAGCATGTTCTAATCCCACGAAGTACCGCTCATGTCACACCTACGGTCGACCCATTACCAACATTGGAACCCGAGATTCCAAAGGCTATGGCTATGCCTCAACCCACACCACCTTTGCCCTTTCCATCGAGACTTAGAAAGGAGAAACGTCAAGAGCGTGACAATTATCAATTTGAGCTTTTTATGAAAATGTTTCGTGATTTGCACTTTAATGTGAGTTTCGCCGATGCTTTGGTCATGATGCCTCGATTTGCCGCTAACTTTAAGAGTATGTTGAACAACAAGGAGAAATTGAACCAATTGTCTAGTTGTTCATCGGTTTATCTTAATCGCATACCTCAAAAAGTCGGTGATCCCGGTAAATTTTTGATCCCTTTTGCAATCCAAGATATGAAAGAATGCTTTGCCTTGGCCGATCTTGGTGCTAGCATTAACTTAATGCCACTTGCAATCTTCAAGTCGCTCAATCTTCCTAATCTTACTCCTTCACTAATGTCTATCGAGTTGGCCGACCATTCCACGATTCCCGCATGTGGATTGGCGGAAGACGTTTTTGTGAAAGTGGGAAAGTTCTATTATCCGGTAGACTTTATCGTTGTCGATATTCCCACAGATCCTCAAGTTCCTCTCATTTTAGGTCGTTCGTTTTTAGATACGTCTATGGCTTTGATCGATGTTCATGCTAGAAAGCTCACCTTACGTTTCAACGACGAGGAACTTGTTATAAACGCAACTCAAAACTCTCAAATTTCTCATGTTTATTCCGTTGCAACCATAAACCTCGTTGATATGATCGACGTGGTTTGCGAGGAATTTTCACAAGAAGTTCTAGGTTTTGGTGATGATGAAAATAGTGGCAATCCCACAATGTTAGATCCCATCCTTGATAACTCGACACCAACCTTCACTCCATTTGAAGGTGGTGGTTTTACGTTGGAAGAATTCAATGTTCCACGTACTTGTAACGAAGACCTCGACAATGATGAGGACTTCTCGATTATCAAGGATTTCCTTAACGATTTCCCATTTCCTCCACCCGAGGAGGGTATGAGTATCGAGCCCAAATCTTCAATTGAGGAACCACCTATCCTCGAGTTGAAAGATTTACCTCCTCATCTCGAATATGTCTTCTTGGAGGAGGGCGACAAGTTTCCGGTTATTATTGCGAAGGAACTTTCGGATGATGAAAAGACCGCACTTGTCGATGTTCTAAAGGATCACAAAGGGGCAATTGCGTGGAAGTTATCCGACATTAAGGGGTGTCGATCCCAAATTTTGTACCCATAAAATCTTAATGGATGAGGATTACAAGCCCACAATCTAATGTCAAAGGAGGGTGAACCCCAAAATTCACGACGTCATCAAAAAGGAAGTCCTAAAACTCCTTGACGCGGGAATGATTTACCCTATTTCCGGTAGCCCTTGGGTGAGTCCTATCCATTGTGTCCCTAAAAAGGGAGGAACGACCGTTGTGCCAAACGATGCCAACGAGTTAATTCCCACTAGACTCGTGACCGGATGGAGAGTGTGCATTGACTATCGTAAGTTGAATGAAGCCACTCGTAAAGACCATTTTCCCTTGCCCTTCATGGACCAAATGTTGGAGCGTCTTGCGGGAAACGATTTCTATTGCTTTTTAGATGGTTTTCCGGTTACTTCCAAATTCCCATCGATCCTCGTGATCAAGAAAAAACTACGTTTACGTGTCCATATGGAACGTTTGCCTATCGTAGAATGCCATTCGGACTTGGTAATGCACCGGGAACCTTTCAAAGGTGCATGATGGCTATTTTTCATGATATGATTGAGAAGACGATGGAAGTCTTCATGGATGACTTTTCCGTGTTTGGTTGTTCGTTCACTTCGTGTTTGTCGAATCTTGAGAGAATGTTGAAGAGTTGTGAGGAAACCAACCTTGTGCTCAATTGGGAAAAATGTCATTTTATGGTTAAAAATGGAATCGTCTTAGGGCACAAGGTTTCGAAAGGGGGGATTGAGGTAGATCAAGCTAAGGTACACGTCATCGCCAAATTACCTCATCCCAAAACCGTTAAGGGAGTTAGGAGTTTCCTAGGCCACGCGGGCTTTTATCGTCGATTCATCAAGGACTTTTCAAAGATCTCTCGACCTATTACACATCTTCTTGAAAAAGAGGCACGTTTTGTCTTTGACGAAGATTGTGTACGAGCCTTTGAAATCCTTAAGAGGAAACTTACCGAAGCTCCCATTCTTGTTGATCCCAATTGGAACCTCCCCTTTGAGCTCATGTGTGATGCTAGTGACTACGCTATTGGGGCCGTATTGGGGCAACGTTATGAAAAGCACTTCTTGCCTATCCACTATGCTAGAAAGACGATGACCGAGGCTCAACTTAAATACACTACAACGGAGAAGGAGTTCCTTGCCGTGGTGTATGCATTTGAGAAATTCTGACCTTATCTCGTCTTGACGGAATGCATAGTGTATACGGATCATTCGGCTATCAAGTATCTTATGGCTAAACAAGATGCAAAGCCGAGATTACTTCGTTAGATTCTCCTTCTTCAAGAATTTGATCACAAAATCGTTGACAAAAAAGGAGCCGAGAATCTAGCGGCCGATCATCTTTCTCGTTTGGAAGATCCTCACCAAAGTGTTTACGAGCCCAAGGAAATCACCGAAACATTTCCGTTCGAGACACTTGGTGTAGTGAATTCTAAGCTTGATTCTTCCACCCTATGGTTTGCGGACTTTGCAAACTACCATGCGGGCAACTTCATCATCAAGGGTATGACGACTCAAGAAAAACGAAAATTCTTTCGTGACGTCAAGTTCTACTTTTGGAAAGACCCTTACTTGATTCGAACTTGTGCGGATAAAATCATCCGACGTTGTGTATTTAGCACCGAAGCTTCTAATATCCTTAGAGCTTGTCACGAGGGACCCACGGGTGGTCACCATGGTGCTAATCTCACGGCTAAGAAGGTGTTTGATGCCGGCTTCTTTTGGCCTACTATTTACCGAGATGCACATGAGCTTGTGAAGTCGTGTGACTCATGCCAACGACAAGGAAAAGCCTCACAAAAAGATGAAATGCCACAAAATATCATCCAAGTGTGTGAGATCTTTGACGTTTGGGGCATCGACTTTATGGGGCCGTTCCCATCATCTCGTGGTAATAAGTACATCCTTGTCGCGGTTGACTACCTATCTAAGTGGGTGGAAGCTAAGGCTTTGCCCACCAATGATGCTCGTGTGGTAGTCAAGTTTTTGAAAAGCTTGTTTTCTCGGTTTGGAACCCCTCGTTCGATCATAAGCGATCGTGGAACCCATTTTTGGAACGACCAATTCGAAAGGGTCCTAAGGAAATATGGGGTTACACATCGGCTTTCTACGGCTTATCACCACAAACGAGTGGGCAAGTCAAGGTTTCAAACCGAGCGTTGAAAAGGATCTTGGAGAGATCCGTTGGGGAAAACCGACAATCTTGGTCGGATAAGTTGGGCGATGCTTTATGGGCCTTTAGGAACGCTCATAAGACGCCCATTGGGTGCACTCCCTATAAGCTTGTGTATGGAAAAAATTGTCACTTGCCAATTGAATTGGAACACAAGGCTTATTGGGCCCTAAAGCATTCTAATGATGACATGGAGACCGCGGGAAAAACCGGAAAATGCAATTAAATGAATTGGATGAATTAACGGATACTGCTTATGAAAATTCATTGATTTATAAAGAAAAGACTAAAAAGTTGCATGATTCTAAAATTAAAAACCGGGTTTTTAACATTGGGGATCAAGTTTTGCTTTTTAATTCTCGTTTGAAAATCTTTTCCGGTAAGTTGAAATCCCATTGGTCCGGTCCGTTCACCGTGACTCAAGTTTTTCCATATGGGACCATTGAGCTAGCTCAAAATGATGGCCCCAATTTCAAGGTGAATGGACATAGGTTGAAGCACTACTTTGGCGGGGAAGTTCCATCCTTGAACTACCTCGACCAAATCACCTTCCCCAATGATAATTAGTATTGAGGGGATCGAGTCAGGCTCATGACTCGGTAATAAAAAATGAGGTGCCTCGTGGGGGAGTCCCATGCTTATCCTATGTACATATTATCGCTTTCTAATGTAGTAACGTGTGGGGATTTGTGCCCTTCCAACCTTTGTTCCGTGGTTGTTTGTGAATTGTGGATTTTAGATGATCATTATCTTCACGATTGGAGCCTCTCGTGTTCGTTTTATGGGAGTACTCGATCGTTTGCTTTGAAGACTTTTTCAATATCCATGATATATACTTTGATGTTCTAACCTTAGGTTTTTAGCACACTTCATAAACGGCTTTAAATTTAACGGTTACACCCTTTCCATGCTAGATTAGGCATTCGAATACGTCTCTAGTATGGGGGTGTTTGCACCCCTAGACTCGAAACATTGAGGACAATGTTTAACTTTAGTATGGGGGGTGAATAGATACTTGCCTTGCCAAACCTTCACGCTTTCCAAAGTTATCTTTTTGTTTATTGTTTTGTTGCAAAATAAGGTTAAAAATGGCCAAATTTTAAATTTTTTCTCATTTTTTATAAGTGTTTGAAGACACGAATGTAGGTTTTCCGATGGCGAGAATAAGAGTAATTTTTGACTCGACCGTGCGTGTTGAGCACTTAGCTTTGATTCTTTAACTTCACATTAGGCTAAGTCTCTTAAATGAGGACGAGAAATGATAGGGTTAATTATAAGTTACTATGCTAAACGTAGAGTACTAGTATTATTTCAAAAACTCACGTGTTCTCGTTGTTTGCTTATTCTCCCTTCACTTGTAAATATTTTTTTGCTTAATAAATATTGACTTAGCGGTTTAGTCTTGATTGTTGGGTTTCTACTCTTTTCTAGTAGCTTCCGTGTAATTAAATTGGGAAGACATTAAGGTATCGCCAGCGTCACGGTTTTGAAGTATTGGCACCCGAATAATCAAAAGCTTCACCCAATAATAAGATTTCAAGTGCTCACCTAAATCAAGCAAACAATTTGAAGCCCCACAAGGCCGAAAAATCTATGCAAAATTGAAAGTGAATCAAGCTTTAATCTTTGAAGCTTTAAAGATCCAAAATTCGCCTTAGCGTGAGGATATACGTCTTTGGCTAATAAAACTACCGATGAGGTGGATAATAAAAGGCAAGAAAAGAACGAAGTCATAATAAAAGCTTCATGGCGAAGTTAAATAAAAGATGGAGGTAAACCAAAGATAATATGGCCCTTCCGTTAGGGGGCGTATAAAAGTCTTGGTAATAAGTCTCATGTTCAAAACCATTATAAAACCGTGTTTATCGATCCTTCTTGTTGACTTAATTTTTTGACATCGTTGTCTATTAGGAGGGGTTATCGATTTGATGGTCTTGGTTACACCGTTAAGACTCTATTTTTAGACCTAAATCTCTATTATCGCATAAATCAAACAATGTATCCTCGTGAAACATTCAAGACATAGTAAAATATAAGAGATACAACTTAGGAAATTGGGAGGATAAGTACGTGATTAGGGCATATGAGTAGTGTTAGCATTAATAACTTATAATGACAATGATCTCGTTGCACGCTTGGCATGGAATTGGGGTGAAAATCGAGGACGATGAAATTATTTCTAACGAAGCATTCACGTGTTCTTATTCTATGAACCTAAACGTCCTATTTTGCGATGAAAATCATACATTATGTCTAAAACGCAAGTAGTAGTAATATTAGTAGTCTATCTAGTTTATCGTTCAATAAAGTGAATAAAAATGAATTTTGGAGGTGCTTCGATACTTTATTCTAGCATTGCGTGAGGGCACGATAATGGTTTAGTATGGGGGAGTGATGAGACTGCTTTTATACATAGTCTCATCGTCCAAAAAGGGCTTAAAATGCATTAAATATCATCAAAATACCCATATATATGCTTGTGTTTGTTGCTTGTGTATTTTAGGTACGGATATTGAGAAAATGACAAAAGATCACAAGAATCATGCAAAAACGAACACGGGAAATGAAGCCGCACAATGAACCAAGCCCTAATGAAGATTTTCCCAAGAAAACCCTTGAACATTTGAAGATTTATGAATAAGGGTCCTCCAATATGGAAGAATTGACACTTTACACCCTTGTATCCTCATAATTACAAGATTGGTCCCTAAAGTTTGTCAATATTGCAAAAAAGGCCCTCCACTTTGAAGAATTGGCAATTTTAGTCCCTCAACAAAACTAAAATGTCAATATTTATCCTTCTCAAAGTCAAACATACCAAGAAGGACTCCAAGTTACAAGAATTACAAATTTGGTCCTTTGAAAATATCAAAATTACCAAAAGGACCCTTGACTTTGAAGACTTGGCAAAAATGGTCCCTCATTAATCATGATTTGGAAATTTCAGTCCTCCAAAATATCAATCATACAAGTCAAGACCATTATCCTTGAAAATACCAAATCAGTCCTTCAAGAATCACAAAATGGCAAAAAATACCCCTGAATTTGATTTACAAAACTTTTTGGGGCAAAAGTGTGAAGTTGGAAACTTCACTTACAAAGGAAAACGGATTTTGGTGCATTATTTACAAAGTGAAAGAAGAAAAGAAGAAGGGGGACCAAAATGGGCAGACAAAGAAACATACCTAGACCAGTGAGGGCTTGACACGTGCCCCACTAACACCTCACAACCAATCAGATTGCACCATTCCTCCACATCACTCTCCACTCACCATTTAATATTAGCTAACTTTTCAAAAGTTAATTAATATTATAAACTGGTGCTAAACACCTCTTAAACCCATAAACAAAGATCAAACCTAGTGTTCTTAGTGTTCATACGAAAATTGGGTTTTCTTAATTGTGTAACAATTAAACCCTAATCTGCTCCAGAATGATGATTAAGGTGACCTTAATCACATCCCAACTTTCATAAACCTTGCCACATCACTACCTTAGTCACATGATTCCCCTACTTTTTCACCTTTGAGCTAACTACCAAAATTGTGACAATCATCCAACGTATGTGATTCCAGCTTTCATCCTAAGCAATATTTGGACCATTGGATGCACTTTTGCTTTGCCAACTACCACAACACAACAAAGATCAGTCACATGAAGCCAAAAAGTTCAAAAATCTCCAAGAGCAATTTTGGGAGATCACAACTATTAGGGTTACGTTTTTAGTTTTCTTAGCTCACTTGTATGCCTATATAAAGGCTTTAGGATGCTACATTTATCTTTTGCTCTTGAATTTTCTGTTGTTCACAAATCTGTAAATCTCATATTCATATCAATGAATTGTGTTTGATATTGTTAAAGAAAGCACAAGTGCCACTCTTATAATCTGTTTATTGTTGTTAATGTTTACTAGTTCTTGAATCAAAAACCTGTTTTCAAAAGGAGTGTGCAAAAGTTTGCACATTTTCCACTTTTCTTGATATTTTGCTAAGACTTGATCCAACCTTGGAATTCTTGGGCTATAAAGTTGATCATAGCATCCTGATATTAAGTTATCAAGGTATGGTGAAGCTTATAAATTGGGGATAATCAAGTGTGGGGAAACAAGGTTGCATTAATCAAGGATTTTTACTTTTTTTGATTTTCATATTGTGCTCTTAACCTTGTTGATTCTTAGCAGGGTTGTTTGTGGAAGCTTGTACTTGTTCTTGCTAGTACATAAGCTCAAAAATTCGTGGGTGTGGATGTACATCCATGAGGTACACACCTTTCTACCCAAAATCTGATAAAATCTTGATTTTTGGTGAATTTGTATACTACTTGTGTTCTTGCTGATTTTATGGTCTAATCTTGCTTAAATCTGCTTAATATATCTGTTATTATGCTTATTTGGGCTTGGGTAGTCTTGAAATACACCTTGGATTTGAAAAATCAGGTTTTGAAAAGTTAAAAGGGTGTTTGGGATTATCTGTTTGAGATCATAACTTGATATTGTGTTTGTGGAAAGTGTTGTTTGTGCTTGTTATCTGTTATACACTTGGTTGTGTGCATATTGCTGCAAGTTTTTGGGTTTGAAACCTCAAATCATACATTGTGCTATAACTTGTTGATTTTAACTGTTTTTGACCTAATATTTTGGTAAAATCTAGAATTTATGCATGCTTAGGGTTAAAAGTTGTTTAAACATCATTTATATAACATATGTGATAGATTTGAGTGATTGAATCTGGCTTGTTGGTCAATTGCATTAGCAAAGTGAAAAAACTGCATGTTTAGTGTTCATCAGTAACTTTAAGTGCTTGAATCTTGCTTAATACTTTGAATCAGTGCATGAAACCTGTTTAGACTTGCTTATTTAAGTTTAATATGGCTTGTGTATGTATTTGGTTAAGTTTGGCTGGCTGAATTGTGCTATAAGTGCTTATTGAACCTCAATTGCTTATGTGTTCATGTCTGTGAGTGATCTGGTGATTGATTGATTAAACTGTACAAATTGGCTGTTATTGATTGTGATTTATTTGTTGTTATTGACTCCTCTTGATCCACTGATCAATTGGGTGCCTTTGTGTAACTTGAATCTCCAAAAAAGTCAGTAAAGACAAAAAAGTCAACAAGTCAAGCAGTGGAAAAAGTTTTCACTGCTCAACACCCAAAACTAGCCCCTGCTAGTGTTAATTTGCTTTCAGCTTATCATTAAGCCATATTGGCTTATCTAGACCTGCAACAACTTATTTTTTGTGATAGATCTTCATTATTTGACCCATTTGATTGAACTGGAGCTTATTAGACTTTGACTTTGACTTTTTGCTAGAAAACCAACTTATTTGACTTTTTCATAAGTGCTTATTTGTTTTTTTCCAGCTTATTGAGTCAACTTATTTGAAAACTTTTTGTTGATTAAGCTTAGTTAAGTCATTTAAAAGCTTTAGAAACTTGAATAAGCTCTTGGGATAGCCTAGAACTCAAAAACGACTATTTTGTCGTTTTCTGTAGATTGCTTTTTGCATTTTCAGGCTTATTCCTTTGGCTTATTTCAAATTTCTTTTTATAGAAGTCTTAAGCAACTCAAAAGAAGCTTGTGTGTCTAATTTGAGCTTATGGCATCAGCTTATAGCTTAATGGGCCAAAAAGCCCATTAAGAATAAGCTGTTTGGTATAAGTCAGCTTATTTCACATTATCAGCTTTTGGGCCTTTGAAAAGTTGTGTTTAAAATCAAATTTTGGGTCAGATAGGAGCTTTTGGGCTTAATTGGACAACATTTTTCTTATTGGGCTTATTTTGGCCCATTAAGGTCACTGTTTGGACTTTTTGCCCATTTGGAGGCCCATTAGGGGAATTTTTGTAATTTCAACTTCATTTTCTGTTTATTTAGGTTAAATTAAGCTAGTTTGCTAGTTTTTATAATTTTTTATAAATTTTGGATTTTTAATATTATTTTATTATTATTTTATTATTAAAAATTAAAATTTATATTTTTCAAGTTTTTATATTTTCTTAGGTTAAATACATAAAGTTAGGAATTTTACAATTTTAGAATATTTTTATTGTTCTTAGATTAATTTTTATAATTATTTTGAGTTTAAATAGTTTTTAATTGTTTTTAAATAGTTTTAATCAATTTTAAAATTTTCAAAAATAGTTTTAAATTAAGTTAGGGCATTTTAGAGGTTTACAAAGTGATAAAACTCATTTTGGGCTTTTTGTTAATTAAATTGATTTTTAGGGGTTTAATTAGCATTAAAAAATTATTATTTAATTAAATAAAAGGTTTGAGTGATTTTTAATTTTTTGTAAACTCTTAATACATTATTTAGGATTTATTGCAACTTTTTAGGAATTTTTAGAGTAAATTTTTAAATTTGGTGCCTTTTACGGTTTTACGTGTACGACCTTTTCGTCTTAGTAAAATCCGTCATTGTAACCGTCATTCTCTTCTTATCCCATTTCTATTTTCTTTCTCATAATCATATAATCACATAATTAATCATTTCATTACACACACACCAAGCCTCCTTGAGAACGATCCCCACTTTGGGTCATAACTTGTGGTTTTCCTAAACTACTTGTGTATTTACCCTAATTACACTTTGTTTTCCTAAACAAGGTTGTAAAACTCAACATCAATGATCAAGTGATCGCATGGGGATTTTATGTCATTAGATTAAGTTAACAAGGTTAAATCTACAAGTAAAAGTTGATAAAATCATAACTAGTTATGTAGGTTGTAATAAACAGTAAGTTTCAATATTTTTACTTGATTAAATGGATTATATTATTTGATATAATGATAGATAAATTATTTTTACATAAGTGGTGAATTGGCCACGCAATGGAATGTTAAAAATGAGCAAGATATGGCCAAAACACTTTTGTGGTACTAATCTGACTGATCTGTTTTGGACGATTTAAAACTGATATTTAAAAGCTGTTTGAGAAGGAGCCATAAAAGAATTATTTGTAGGGCATATCATGTAGTTTCTACAGTAAAAATTTGGGGCTCCAACTCCTTGTAGAACTCAAGATATGGTAAAAATGGTGAACATGAGATTTTACATCAGATTTTACTTTAAGTTATATACTATTAAAAGGCCACTTGAAGTAACTAAATATATAAAATAAGTATATAAAAGTAAATAAATGTTAATAAGAACTATAAAATATGTTTATATACTATAACAAATAATTATCAAATTTTTATAAAAATAAAACTCGAATGCTTCCTAACTACAAAATATACATATGATTTTTACGTCTTTTCGGCTAAAACCGAAAGGATGGTGTTTTCGCCAAATAAGACTTAGACGGTCGGACCCATATAATGTAACATTTTTATAGAACATCTACTGATATATAACCACATTTAACAAGTAAAAATCGACAAACCCGAGCTTTGTAACATATGGGCCCGTAATAGACCAAATTAGCCATAATGGACCACTAGGCCCAACTAGTTAGGTTTAGCACTATTGGACTTGCTCATGGGCTTAACCCACTTGGGCCCAACATATGGGTAGAGGCCTGGTCCTAAATAGATAAATGGACTAATATAATATATTAAACTCTTAATGGGCCTATTGGGCCTTAACATGTAAATAGGCTAAAACTAGTATAATAAGACTAAGTTAACAAAATTCTTAACAACTAATAATGTTGTATAAAGTGATAAAATCCCATTTGATCATCATGTTTATGACATCTTACATATACATAACAACTTTTTATAAATATTACTCGACATAGTCTAAGATCGAGTATTATTTGTCTAGGTTTCCCGTGATCGAGACACGCACTATACATGTTAATTGCCGATAACTTGCCTTCCAAGCCAACGTGAGTTTATAGCCTCGCACTCTTTTAAATGGTCTATGAAATATTTTATAAACCCGCGAGGGAGATAACATGATTGTAGGATATGTAAATCTTGCTTATGTTTTAGAGAGAGAAAGAGATAGAGAGATGGTGGATTTCACAAATTCTAGAGAGAGAAAATAAGAAGAACTATGTGTAAAAATGAATAACCACACACCCTCTCCATCTAAGGAGAGGGTTTATATACCCAAGCCCTTGTCATGGGCTTGGGCTTACATTTGGGCCGGCCTACACATGTTGTAGGCTAGGCTTTTGTATGTTTGTTAAATAAAGATAAGTAACTAAACTACGAGTTATTACATGGACTATTGTTGGAGTGACCGATCCTTCTTAATACGTAAAACGTATTTCCAACAATCTCTCCCTAAGGGAGGTCACTCCAAACAAGGGCATTACCCAAGTTACAATAATAAAATAAACCTAGCATACTATGCTTGTCTTGAGCTCGTAGTCTTCGTCTTTCTTTTCTTTTTCTTTTCAGGTGAACATGCTGATGTGATCATTGATATCAATCTTGAGCATTAATCTCTTGCCTTGATCTTGTGCATCCATCACTTGTGATCTTCGCCTCTTCGTGACTTCAAGTCCCACATACTTATACCTTCATAATTCTTGAAAGCTTCAGAGTTCGATACAGCGGAAGACTTAACTTTTTGGCTTTCTTGAATTAGATGAGGTATTAAGTGTATAAAGTATAAGCATGCGGGGACGACTTCTTCTCAGATTCCGCAAAACCATCGTCTTCAAATGCCGCGACATAAGTAGACACGAACGAAATGGCTTTGAACATTTCATTCTAATTCGGTATCATTTTACCTTAGGTCGGTGAAGACCGTTGGACGATATAAAATATCGTACTTGTGGCAGGTAGATTTAATTAAAAATCTCCTTGACAAGATTTCGCGGGTAAACCCGTTCTCTTTACTCGACCGTCCAAAGCTGACTGCGAACGTAAAGAGTGAATCATTTGGATAAAATTATCCGCATGATTGATGCCGTCAATTCTGATTCCTGGAACAAGTTTAATTCATTAAAGAATCGCACCATCGTTGCTTTCCAGTTGTCACGAGCTTGATTCATATTGAATCTTGCAAGTTACCTACCAAGTGCTGTTTGAGGTTAACACTAGAAGGATTTCCACTCATCACTGTGAACACTGAGGTATCACTCTGAGTGTTCTGGCAAGATCACTAAGATATTGCGTAGAGGCCTGGAACGTGTTTAAATTTAGTTAAGAATTAAACCACTGTTGCTTTCCAGTTATCACATGTTTGATTCATAAAGAATCGCACCAGTCACCTACCATGAGCTTTTTGATATTCGCTCAAGAAGGATTTCCATCTTCATTGTAAATACTTTCGTATTACTCGGATGTTCAGGCAAGATCATGAAGATTTTGCGTAGGACTCTTAAAATCTTTCTTACTTTTCACAGTGTGTGAAGAAGCAAGGAAATATATAAGTGTGTCCTAATGAGATATTTGATGATCTCAAATGGCTCTAGACTCAATCGTGCATTTTGGATTTTAGTGATCGGAGGCTGGAGAGGAGTGCCACCATTTCAATACCAATTTATTCGGAGTGAATAAATCGATAGATAACGTGTTGTCTCCGTGTGATTAAAACAAATATCTTTTAAGAGATATCTGAGTTAGCTGGGATGGGTTGTGCATTGCATCACTGGGTCCATGATGTCTGTCTTCAATATCGAGCATCATTAAAATGATCTCAATAGCATATGTGTTGACCCGGTATCTGCCTAAGGTTGTAAGGAGGGCTTCTTTCTTTACACCCTTTATCTTTACAATTCTTTTTCATTCTTCAAGCCCTTCAATGCTTACCAATACGTCATAACTAGCACCTTGTTGTGATTGTTCTAGCGCTAACTTAAGTACTTGGTCGGCATTCAGCTACATTCACAATCTTTTCTCCATCTTTTCCTAAGGACTACTATTTCTAGCTATGGAATGTCCTTGGGAAGATTCCTCTGGTTCTGGAAGAATCATAGGACTTAACCTATCCTACCATCCTTATGTCACCACAATCTTCATCGTCGTAAAATAAATGGGTTTTGGGTAAGTATATGTCACCATGAAAATCCATTTTGATATGCAAATCCGTTTTGCTCCCCCTTAACATATTCCACGATATTCGAAAATATTTCGCATATGTTAGGATGAGCCAGCACATTAGGTCAAACCATTTTTGATAATTTCCCGTATTAAATCACATTTTCTCCCCCATATTAAAAATATTAACTCAATCGATGTTTTTAATATCAATTGATTTAATGAAGTTTTAACAAAGGTTTTGGGAAGAAAAATGCAAGTCCGTTTTAATCTTCATGATATCAAATTGTATGAGATATGATACCGATTTGTAACATGATCACATATTCACCATATTAGAAAAGAATTGACAAGGTTGGACCTAATTGATGAGAACATCATATGAAAAGATCAAATGGTTCTTGTCAGCATATGTTGGTCGCCTCGTCACGTCTGAAGTCATCTCTTGACACCACATGTACGATTGGTATTGTTGTCTTGACACCAGTTTGTGAACTTGGCACTTTCGGCATCAAAAATTCTGAATGCTTGACAATTGCTCCCCCTCAATTGTTGACCCGTGTTCTATTGAAAGAGCTGTAGTCGTCGTTTGAGTAGTCGCATCGTCGAGTATGTAGATACCAATTGTAGATTGCTATGGTTGTAGAGATGATAACTTCATAAAAAACAAGACTTCTCTTGTTTAAACAAATAAATGCACTAAAACGTACATCGATTTGTGTTAGACCAAGTTATAAAGTAAACTTGATCCCTTACAAGGTTTTAAAGTAAACCTTGCCCGAGAAAATTAATTCCCGTTGAGAGCCAAAGCTTTCATAAGAAATACTTGACTTTAATGTGAAAACCGGGTTGCAGTCAGAAATAACTACAAGCCATAAGGGCATGTTTTATGAAATATTTACAACTTTTGTACGAACTCTATTTATGGCGCCGTGTCAATATTAATCAACATTTCTAAGGCCGTAAATATTATCGTACCAAAATACATGCCTTTGAAAAATAAAGTAAAAATATTTTTGGATTTTTCTAGATTTTTCAATTTTTATGGTTTTTATATGGTTTTATATTTTTGTATTTTGCTTTTGTGGATAAAAATATAAACAATATATACAGATGATCACCAAGGATACGGAGAATTTTACCATCACTATTCGTTCGCTTCATCTGCCAATTCCTTAAGAGTCTCAGGCGAGAAGGTTCTCATTCCTAGCTTGTCGGCCAAAAAATCAATTCGAGCGCGATCTAAAGCCTTCGTGAAAATATCCGCCAATTGATACTCAGATCGGACAAATTAAAGATCTATTACTCCATTTTCCACTTGCTCCTTGATGAAGTGGTAGCGAATGTCAATGTGCTTCGACCGGGAGAATTGAACGTTGTTGCAGCATAAAGCAATTGCACTCTTGTTGTCACAGTACATCGGAATCTTGTTGAAACCTAGACCATAGAAGGTTAATTGCGATCTCATCCAAAGAATTTGAGCACAGCAACCGGACATAGCTATGTATTCTGCTTCCGTACTTGAGATTGCAGCGCTTTTCTGCCTTTTCGATGCCCAACTGATTAGTCAGTCTCCTAGTAGTTGCAAAGTTCCACTCGTGCTACGCCTTGTATCTTGACAACCCGCGTGATCCGCATCTGCATATGCCATAAGTTGAATCGAAGAGTCCTTCGAATACCAAAGTCCCCGATTAATGGTTCCTTTAAGATATCGAAAGATCCGTTTCACAGTAGCCAAGTGTAACTCAGTAGGTCGAGTTTGATACCGAGCACACATACATATGGCAAACTGAAGATCAAGTCGACTAGCTGTGATATACAGAAGGGTACCGATCATTCCACGATAAAGTGTCGGATCAACGGCAACTCCATGTGGATCTGCATCAAGCTTAGTTCGTTCCACCATTGGAGTATCCACGGGGTCGCAAGATTCCATCTTATACTTCTTAAGTGATTCAAGGGCATACTTGGATTGATTGATAAAGATGCCTCTGGGACTCTGAGATATCTGAAGTCCTAAGAAGAATGATACCTTGCTCATCATTGACATCTTAAACTTGGAAGACATGAGTTTCCCAAGTTCATCGTTTCTGAATGAACAGCGTAGGATCCACCTTGACTTTAGCGAAGCCTTGCGTAATGAGGAATTGTGACAATAGATCATACCATGCGCGTGGAGCTTGCTTCAACCCATATAGAGCCTTCTTAAGCTTGTACACATGATTAGGATAATTAGGATTCACAAAACCATCCGGCTGTTGAACATAGACCTCTTCCATGATTTCACCATTAAGAAATGCCGTTTTCACATCCATCTGATAGACGATCATATTCATGTGGGCTGCATAAGCGAGGAATTATATAATAGCTTCCAAACGGGCAACAAGTGCAAAGGATTCCATAAAGTCGATGCCCAATAATTGCTTGTATCCACGAGCTACTAGTCAAGCTTTGTTCTTCAAAATTCCGCCTAACTCATCGAGTTTCACCTTGTATACCCATTTTAAAGTGAGTAACTGCACTTGATCCGGGCATGGGACAAGTTCCCATACTTCAAGACGTATAAATTCATTAAGTTCTTCTTGCATAGCTTCTATCCAATAGGATTGAGTAAAAGCTTCTTGCCATGTCTTAGGTTCAACTTCAATGAGAAACGCATCAAAATGACAAAACATTGCATTTTCTTGTAGCTGACTGCGTGTGGATACCGGACAATTAGGGTCACCAATAATAGAATCTATAGGATGATCCTTTGTCCACTTGCTGTCATGTTCACGAATCCGTGGATTGGAGTAAACTGTAGAAGGAGCTTCCTCTGAGGTGGACGACCCGGCTTGATTAGGGTCGGGAATTGGTACACCAAAGAATGGAAGTTCACGCATTTGAGCGAATTCCAAATCGTGATCATCATCATCCTCTTCATCATAAATAGGCATGACATGGGTAGTTGAAACAGGTGTTGGTTGAGAATTACTTGTTGATGGTATATCTAGACCAATTGTAGGTGCAGACGTATCTGATTGTGCAACGGTTGCTGGAGCGACAACTTTGGTTACCCGAGCTATTACCTCAGGTTCTGGAGCAACAATACTGGGAGGAGTAAAGAATTCATCAAAGAACGGTTGAAACAACGTATCCCATTCAGTCCTAGAAGGTGGCGTAAATGATGATGAAGTAGGGTTGTTTGGGACAAGACCAGAACTAATGTTACTGGGACCCATTTCATGACGTGCGGGTTTAGAGCTGCTTTGCTCAGAAGTAATTGCTGTCAGCTCATCAAAATCAACATTCATAGTTTCGAGGATCTTACGAGACTTACGATTGTAGATTCGGTATGCCTTCTTTGCAGGTGCGTAACTAATGAAAATACCAATATCAGCCTTTGGTTGAAGTTTTCCCAAATTGTCACCATCATTATTTGGATAGCAAAGAGAACCAAATACATGAAGATATGATAAATCTGGTACTTTTCCATGGAGAAGCTCATAAGGTGTTTTACCATGGCGTTTACGAATTACTGACCGGTTTTGGGTGTACACTGCTGTAGATACCGCTTCTGCCCATAAAAACAATGGAGCCTTTGCGTAAATTAACATCGTTCGAGCAGCTTCCATAAGTGTGCGATTTCGCCTTTCAACGACACCTTTTGTTGTGGAGTGCGTGCAACGGATGTTTCATGAGATATGCCAACTTCTTCATAATAATCACGCAAGATTTGATTCACAAATTCGGTTCCATTATCTGTACGAATGCGTCAGACAGTAGTGTTGAGACGCACTTGAATCATCTTGAGAAATCCGATGATGAATTTCGGTGCCTCATTTTTTGTTGTAAGAAATTTCACCCATGTAAACCGAGAGTAATCATCGACAATGACGAGGATGTACTTTTTACCACTAAGACTTTCAACACACATTGGCCCACAAAGATCCATATGCAACAGATAAAGTTTCTCTTGGTTGGTGTCTTCCATCTTGGGTTTGTAAGATTTCTTAGTGCTTTTCCCCATTGTACACGCGGAACACAAATGATCCTTGTGAAATGAAAGTTTAGGAAGACCACGAACAAGTTCATTTTTCGCCAAATGATTAATAGCGTCAAAGTTAAGATGAGATAACCGTCGATGCCATAACCATGACTTAGTCTTCGATGCTTTGGAGAGAATACATACGGGAGAAGCGGCCATCATGTCTTGTAGAGACAAAGTGTACAAATTATTCCCTCGAGTACCTTTCAATAAATCAACCCCTTCCAAATTACGAATGAAGCAGGTATGCTCTCGAAAAGCAACTTCTAGGTTTGCATCACAAAATTGTCCCACAGAAAATAAGTTGTGACCGAGACCTTCCACATAATACACTCTAGAAATTATAACATTCCCAATATGATATTCACCATAACCCATTATCTTTGCAATATGATCATTTCCAAATCGAACCGTACCAAGAAACTTGCTGACAAAATTTCTGAGTTGAGAGCGATCTCTGGTCATATGCTTGGAGCAACCAGAGTCCAAATACCAGAGAACAACTTGGACCACCTGTTTTCAATAACAACAGTAGACAATGCATTGGAAACTATTGGTTCCGGAGTGTTAGCAGAAACAGATATAAGATTATCAGAAGTGCTAACATTTGTGTGACCCTTAGATTTCCTGCGTTTCTAATGTAAGTTTTAGCACTAACAGGTTTTATTGTTCCAACTTTCTTAGGTTTTGGATTATGCGCGGGCACTACAGTGGGAGTAGACCTATTTAAAGGGCACTTGGTTCCTTCAGTAGTGTCAGTGTTCCTAGTTAAAGGACACGTTTGTGTTTTGGTAGCCTTGGTACTCCTAGTTAAAGGGCACGCTTTCTTCGCTGTAGTAGGAGTGATCCTAGTTAAAGGGCACGCATTTCTTACTATAGTGAAAGTTATACCAGTGGGGCACCACAACCAACCAACTTGGGTTAACACTTTCCCAGTCGGTTTCCATTCTAATCCATTTTCCGGGCATGCATCTCATTAACATGGTCAATAAGGCAAGAATCATGACGACTAGAAAACATACATTCATTGCAATTCCAACATTTCAAATTAGAATTCACCGTAGTCTTAGAACGCTGCACAACCGCAGAACCTTTAGGTTTAGCTACATGATTCTTTTTATTCAAAATAGAAATAACATTCCTAGGTTGGGCTTCTACTTTCTTCTTCACATGACTACTAGATGGAGGCAAGATCCTATCATTCTTCTTGTTTCTTTTAAGCTTAGATCTTTGAGCCTTAGTAGTGGTGCTTACTCCTGTAGAAGGCAACACGAGAATATTAGAAGCTGGTTTTGATTCCGCCTTATCTTTAGTGACTAAAGTTTGAGATGGTTTAGTCCTAGGGACCTTATTAAATGGTGTGACGGCTATTAGGTTCCTTTTGGTTGCACTAGAGGACGATGCTGAGATAGTGGCTGCATAATCCACAACATTCTTACCTTTTAGAGTATGAAGTGTTTCCATTAACTCAGCCAAGACCAGATTTTTATCACAAATTTGTTCCCTCAAATCAAATATTTCCACCGACTTTCGATTCAATTGTTCAATCAAGGATTGATTCTGTGTAGTGGTATTAGCACATGCGGACTTTACTGAATCGAAGAGTCGTGTATCTTTCTGTTTTAAGTTATCAACTTTGGACAAAATCTTGGAAACTCGATTATCTAGATCAAGTTTAAAATTCTCAGCGGCCTCAAGTACGTTCACACAGTTAAGCTCCTTAGATTTCTCTATTTCTATCGGAAAAGATTTAGCAACTTTGTCACTTGGCTGACGCTGTTTTGATTGTAAATTCAATCAAAAATTCTTTTTAAAGTTTGCATCATCGATATTAACACCTTTGAATGACGTTTCAAAGATTTCTTGAATAAATTGTTGCTTGCATTCAAGCGAAATACAATGTGTTTGAATCTCATCAAAACGTTTTGAAAGCGAAGAATATGAATCTTGAAGCTTTAAAAATTCAGCGTCAGATTCGTGACAAGTACTATCTACCACATTATCCACAGATTCAACATTATGCACAATAGAATCATTATCAACACTTTTATTCACACAAACGGAAACTATATCAAAAGACATCACTTGCTTCAGAAGCTGATCATTTTGGCGTGAAACCCGTTCTATTTCAAGTAAACTGTTTTCATAAGCATCATCCATTTCATTGAAAACACGTCTAACTTCTTCTATTTCCAAAAGCAAATCTTGATCAAGATTACTAAGACAAGCCTTAACATTCTTTACAAACGGAACAATTTCGTCTCGAAACGCAGCTCTAGTGTGCTCAAAATTCCATTCACCTTCCGTTATGGCCGAAGCCGTCGTACGTTCCAAAATGACCTTGTCAAAATCGGCTAAGTGTTGGTGTACCGCATTTAAGTTATCGGACGCCTTACTTACCGGTGGAATTAACTTCGTTAAATCCATTTTCACAAGTGTAGGAGACGTACTAGGAGGGTTTTCATTTGACAAACTGTGGGGCACAAGAACTGTCAATTCAGCTAATTCCTTTTGTAAGCGAATGTGGGTCTTTTTAGACAATTGATCTTTGTTATACTGATCATAATCAATCGTATGGAATTTTGAAAGCATTTTAGAATGAGTTTCTTCCGCAAGTGACTGTGTCTCCTCAGTAATACGAACAAAAGGTGCTTCTTTCGATTTGCCAATTAGGGTCATATCATAAAGACACGGAATATATTCCTGAGCTTGTTTTGCATAACCTGGATTAGGTTGTAAATCTTGAAGACGCTTAAGTTCGAGTTCTTTAAATGATTTAGTTAAAAGATGAACCTTTTCTGTGGAAGTGTATTGTTTTAAAAGTTGTTGTTCTTTGAATTTAAGAAGTTTGGTAGCATTAATTTCCGATTCAAACTTTTTAGACTCGAGAGTTTCGAAATCCATTTTAAGTTTCTGAAAATCATTGACAACCGACTCTTTTGCTTTTAATTCATTAGAAAGATTAGATTTTAATGATTCTATTTCTTTCAAGTGTTCAATCTTTTCAAAACGAAATTGGTCAAATTCAGAATAAGTTATTTTTTCAGCTTGAGGGACCATTTCAAAAGCTTTGACCTTTTCTTTATGCACCGCAAGCTCAGCAGTTAGGGTGGAATTCGTATCTACGGATTTTCTGAGTGCCATATGCATTTGATCAATAATATGTTTAGGCACCATGACCAAATCATGTTGAGCATAAGATTCCATACCCGTCGTAGCATTTAGTTGAGGTTCACTCAAATGTGTTGGATTGGATACCACATCATTTGAGTTACTAGTTCCCGAATGCTGTTCGAGGTTGTCATTTTCATGCCCAACTTGATGTTGGTTATCATCATTACCAAGATTGGTTGTGGTGGGTACCTCACTGATGACATCAGAACCGTAGTGAGAGAGATTAGCAATGAGAGCAGCTTGGGCAGAGTGAATGTCATCACAATCCGAATCATATGCGTCAAGATCATCTGCTTGATAAGTTGCATTAGAAGTGGAAACAACTGCAATGCCTTCAGTATCTGCTGCCCCTGGGTCTGCAAGAAATGCTAACTCCTCTGAATCCCAAATCTTTCCCTTTGACTGAGCATCGACCAAATACATCTTCTCACGAAACCATGCATCATCCCTCCTCCTTTTCGGCTGAGTGCATTCCCTAGCCATATGACCTTGTCCTCGGCAATTGTAGCAAGTCACAACCTTTTTAGGACCAATGGGGCTTCCATTTCCATTAGCTTGAGAATTCACAGCTTGAGCATTCACAGTCCTTGTAGGAGGTCCATATGAATTTTGCCTTCCCTGAATAGGTTGCACTGTTACTTGACCATCTTGAATAGTAGCTTGTTGTCGAGGATTTGAAGAGGTGCAAAGCTGATTGTTTGTTGGTGGAAATCCTCTAGTTGCAACAAGTTTTGACAAGTAGGCAGTGAGATGGTTTAGAACATCAGCTGGCGTATCATTTGGAGTAAAGACCGGTGCTTGGATTGGTGGAAGTTCATTAGAGTAGAAAGCTTGTGCTGGTTGTGCTTCTATTGGAAAATATCCTTGCTAAGGAGTATAGCCCATTGGAGAAGTGTTGGCTTGTGATGGTGATGACTGATATGGTGGTTTCTGTTGAAAAGATTGTTGATGAACACTTTGCTGAAATGCTTGTTGTGACATCATTGGTGGTTGATAAGATGGTTACTGATAGATGTGTGGTGGCGGTTGCTGCAAGTATGATGGTTGTTGATAAGTATAAGCCATGTTTTGTTGAGAAGCATACATTGCAAGTGGATCATGAACTTGAGGTGTAGACAACCGAGCCTCGATCACATGGCACTCGTGTTGTTGAAGAAAAGCTTGAAGTTGATCCACATTGGTGTTATGCAAGTCCTTAGCCAATTTAACATCCGTCACGTATTTCTTCCATTCTGAAGGAAGAGTGTTCAAATACTTGATGTTCAATTGAAAGGTAGAAATTGCCATGCCATAGATATTGATCTCATTCAACAATAGGGTAAATCTCAGATAGTAATCAATGAGAGTCTTCCCTGGCACATAGGCAAACTTATCAAAAGTATCATAAAGCTTACACTCTCGTTCTTGTTTAGTTAACGAGGTGCCTTGCATGAGAACACGAATTCTATCCCATAACTCTTTGGCAACTTTATGTTTGCTGACGAGTTTGTAGACATCTGGAGGAAGGGCTTGGAGAATGATATTTGTCGCTTGTTTATCACACTTGTATTGTATTTTAGCATCTCCAGTTAGTTCACCCGTAGTGCGAGGACGAGTAACAGGACCTTCCGTCACAATACCATATACCAATGGTCCATTGAGCACCGATGCCCAAATTAGATGTCCATTCTCCTTGTTCAACATATAAAGTTCAATTCGGGAAGCCCATTCCTCATACATAGTCTTCACCAACATTGGTGGACGATTATCCGTACCCGAGAGGATGGACTTATCCGTAAGAGATGTGTACTCCATTTCAATAAGTTAAGATCTACAAATATGATCGAACAATGAGAGAAAGTAAATGTGTTTGTTGTTGTTAGTTGAAGTCGAGAAACAGTGTTAAAATCCCCTTAAATATGTTCTCGATAAACCAAAAATTCCAAGTCAAAATTACACACGAGTTTGTTCTAAATTTTTTAAGGAATAATTTTGGATTGTCGGAATGTTGATCGAAAAGTTGTCGGAATAAGCCTATCGGAATACCCTTGATCGGAATGTCCTATCGGAATACTCTTGATCGGAATGTCCTAATCGGAATACTCTTGATCGGAATATCCTAATCGGAATACTCTTGATCAGAATGTCCTATTGGAATACCCATTGATCGGAATGTCCTATCGGAATACTCTTGATCGGAATGTCCTAATCAGAATACCCTTGATCGGAATGTCCTTTATAGGAATGCACCAAATCGGAATCCCTAAACCCTATTCTGATTACACTGATCAGAATAACTATAAACCCTTTTCCGATGACCTGATCGGAATAAATCCCACTTTTCTCGGACAAAACTCAACAAATTCGTGATTTTAAGCCAAAAAATGATCAAAACACCCAAAATTTTTGCGTTTTTAACCAAAGAAACAATACCAAATCACTACCACAACTATGTAGATGATTTATATCAAGAAAAAAAACCATAAAAAACACAAAAAAATTTGGACGTGTGTTTATATAGATCAAAAGGCTACAAAAATCAAGAACACAAACACATAAACAATACAATCATCCCATGGCTCTTGATACCATTTGTAGGATATGTAAATCTTGCTTATGTTTTAGAGAGAGAAAGAGATAGAGAGATGGTGGATTTCACACAATTCTAGAGAGAGAAAATAAGAAGAACTATGTGTAAAAATGAATAACCACACACCCTCTCCATCTAAGGAGAGGGTTTATATACCCAAGCCCTTGTCATGGGCTTGGGCTTACATTTGGGCCGGCCTACACATGTTGTAGGCTAGGCTTTGGTTTGTTTGTTAAATAAAGATAAGTAACTAAACTACGAGCTATTACATGGACTATTGTTGGAGTGACCGATCCTTCTTAATACGTAAAACGTATTTCCAACAATGCTAGTTTTGATAAAAAGAAAACACAAGTGGTCCCGATTGTATGTTTATTGATATGGACCCGATTGATTGGATGACCCAAGGAATGATTGAGATGGATTATTATTAGTTAGGTTATGTCACTATAAGTCCCATTAGCATGAATTGTGAACTACCGGGAGTTGGTATACGCTTATGCATATAATAGTACTATTTGGGGAAGATCACCCCAGTTCGCGTCTTGACGGCTGATCCCTGTTGTGTCATGTTGACTGGCAAGCGAATTTATGTATGAGAGGGATATATTTAGCGTGATTTTTGTGACGACACGCTGTTTTAAATAGGCAAATGAATTCCGGGCTAGCTACCCGATATATATGATAGAAAGGTAACAATGTCATGTGGCTTTATTATCCGATAATAATAATAATGATAATGGTAACACTGACGCTGCGGTCTCAGGAATAGTGTAAGATATATGATTTGAATTATAATATATTGCCTGACTAGCAATATGGGGTCTTATTTATTATTATACGTGTGTTCTGGTTTTACATAACTGTTTTGTATAACAGTTTTTATTATACTATAAATAACGTTGTAAAACGTATTGTATGGTGTTGTTACGACAATGGTTCGTACAATGGTTTTGACGGAAAAGGCCTATGTTATGATTTACGACAATGATTCGTATAAAATGTTTTTGGCCTATGTTATGGTCTATGACAAAGAATTGTACAAAAATGTTTTTCGATAATGATTATATACCGGTTTTATGTTAATGGTTGTTATTAAACTCTATGGACTCGCTCAGCGTTTCACTGACTTTTAACATGTTTTATCTCAGGTACTTGAAGGTAATTCTCGGGAAGACGACAAGAGTTTATGGCCCGCATTTAAATAAAATTTCCATTCAAATGTTTTGTAAATTTGTAAGACATACTTTGACTTGAGGACCTATGTAATTTGATATTTATGAATGGGAAAATGCTTTGTTAAAAAACGACGCGATTTTTAAGCGTTGTTAATGATTTGAGTAATATGCTATCCCGTAACACCAACGACTCTTTCGCTGATTCGAAATGGGAATATTTGGGGGTGTTAGAGTTTGGTATCAGAGCTCTCGTTATAAAGAACGAAAGATTTTTAAAACCAAGGTTTTGAATAAAACATTTCAAAAATCTTTTAACTATAAATATTTTTAAATAAATATCGTGAGTAAAATGTTTAAAAATCTTTTGACTATAACGGTGCCGAAGAATTCCCAAGTTACCGACAAGGCCAGACTGAGAAGTGTTATTTTAATATATATATATATATATATATATATATATATATATATATATATATATATATATATATATATATATATATATATATATATATATATATATATATATATATATATATATATATATATATATATATATATATATATATATATATATATATATATATATATATATATATATATATATATATATATATATATATATATATATATATATATATGTATATATATATAAGGATGGGTTCTAGAGAAAACCTTATGTCCGTAGAAAACTTAGAAAACAAATTACATGGAGAGTTTTAAAAAATCTCAAACTTCAGGGTTAAAAATGAAAATAACAAAAAAAGAAAGGGTAAAGTGTGAGCACGATTCATTATCACACACACAAACCCTCGTTCTTAACCTCATCGCCACCATTTAACACTGCCACCACCATCTCCATCTGTGTAACCATCATATCGGCCACCATCTCCACCGCTGCAACCACCATCTCCACCGCTGCAACCACCATCTCCACCGCTGCAATCACCATCTTCGGCACCATCTCAACCGCATACGGTTTGTGATACTTGCTATGATATGCTTGATCCGTTTCAAGGGGTGTTGATCAATACGATTAGCAACGCTGTGCTTGCGAAACATGATGTGACAGATTGGACTTGTACTACGGGTTGGTTGAATCTTCCGGTTGGGTTGTCTTTGGAGCACGAGATTTATAAATCGGCAAACACTCTGATGAATTACTGTCAGGTTGCTAGGATTAATCCAGAAAGGTCTATTCCTACAGTAGTTATTAAAGGAGCTAAAGGTCTTGCTATTTTAACCGTTTCAAAATCCAGAATGTTGCTAGAATTACTGTCAACTGGCTCGAAGGGCAGATGGTTCGTGGTCTGCGTCTTCTTCTATAATTTTAGCTGGTCTTGGATGGGGTGCTCAGGTATATATTAACTACCTTTTCTTTTTTATTTCGTTTCCCTTCCTTTAGGGGTACTTTTATTAGCTGATATGTCCTTTTGTATTCAGTGAAGTGCTATACTTGTTGTTTAGCAAATACTTCTGGATGCACATATTGTTTCCTCTTTTAATAATGGGATAGAATTGTCCAAGCATAATGTCGAAGCTCGCATAAACAGTTTATTAACACCCCTTCTCGTCTAAATTAAATTTCTACAATCAACCTCGTTGTAAGTTTTATGTCTAAAGTGAGACAACTTATACTAATTTGTTTTTGTAGGCTGGAGGTGAACTTATGGACTTCATAATCGTGCTTCATGCCTACAAAGTTGTTAAAACATTCTGTAGTCGGATGCACTTTTCTCTTGGAGCTGGTTGCAGTGCTGCGGCGGGACCAGTCGGTAGAGTTCTGGAAGCTGATATACGAGTCAGCGATAGGGAAAGTTTGGCGCAAGGTGCTAGATATCCGTTCATGTTTCACGCTCTTAATGGTATTACAACCATATTTTCCTTTTATTCATAGGTAAGCACTATCAGGTCAAAATGGGTATTTTTTGTAAGTGCGTATTGGATTGACATGAAATCACTTTTTGTAATATAGAATCTAATGTTTGTTTCGATTAACTTGATTTTATGATACCTATTAAGACATCATTGTCTTGTATTATGAAATCAGTTTGTTCAATGAGTTTGTTGCCGATAATATGTTAGGGTTGGGGCATCAGTTAACAAATATATTTGGCAATCATACGCGTTTTAGAGAATCAGTTTGAAATTGTTATAGGGCATCATATTCAAACTATTGGGCATCAGTTCACAACTGTATTAACTAATGATTTTATGTTGCAATGGAACTGTAGGCCATATATCAAGCGAATGTTATGCTTGTCCTCAATTTCAGAGGGTTGGAACTGCTACATTCAACCCACGACCCTGAAGAACATGGTACAAAAGAGAAAAAAACACTCATTTTCAATGTGTTTGTCATTTCTTAGGTGATTACGACAACTCATGTGATTTTATTAAGTGAAATTTCATATTGGAAATCTGTCTTAAGATTCCACTCTACTGCAGATTTTTAACGAGTTCATCGTAATGAGCCTGATGAATGTAATGTTTTCAAAGGTGTCATGAAGAACCGCTTGTGCATGGGAATTATAGGACTCATTGTTGTTCTTCAAGTAAGACTTTTGAACCCTTTACCACTTTGTCTGTCATAAACAGATATGTTGATTATATAACATTGCATTTCTATTTTATGTATTTAAGGTTATCAGTCATGTTCATAGGGAAATTTATGTCCATTGTAAGTTTGAACTGGCAAGTGGCTGCTATGGCTTGACCCATAGGGCATTGGTTTGTAACGTGTTTTAGGGCATCACTTAACAAAAATATTAGGGCATCATATCCAAAGTGCTTTAGGTCATCATTTGTCAAACATATTTGGGCGTCTGCTAGTTAATTTTAAGGCACCTATTAGTTATTTGAGGTACTTTAATGCATCCGGTTGTATCATACTACGGCGCATATTAGTATTATTGTAAACATATATATGCCTGTTACAACTGCCTCCATATATTATACTATGTCTGTGCTTATAGGGATGGGTAAATGACAAGGACTGCTTTGTTTTATATTTTATACTAGTATACTTGATATGTTCTGCGTGCTTGACACGTGCACTATCACTCGTTAAAGCTATGTGGCAATCAAAGCGTGGCATTTTAGAGCTTTCGTGTTGTTTGCTGTTTGTCATTGATCCTTCTTAGGTGTAAGGGTTCTCTATGATGTTTACTAATAGGTCTATGGAAGATATGCATGGATCACACTATCGTCATTTCGGGTTTCTTGTTATACATTGTTTAAGGCTAAGTCCTTTCTGAACTCGGGGCATACTTTTGGATAGTAGTGGTGCATGATAACCAGCTATTGTTATATGGTCTGCTATAAAGTTGTGTCTTAGTCAATCTCAGGAGGACCATTATACTAATTGAAGAAATGGATTTATAACTTTAGTTTTGCTCTTCTTGTTGCACTGCTCTTTGTGGCTACTCTCCCCGTTACAAAGAATTATGCTCCTAACTTGTTAATTGTTGTGTCTCCTATTTATTTCAGGTTGGCTCTCATATGTCTACAGCCACACAAAGAATCATATGTCTGCAGCAACACAAAGAAGAAAGGTCAGTCAGTTTGTCTAATTTGAGTGTTTGGATGTGATTAAATGACTATTTTAGGGTAAAATAAGCAGTTTGGAAGGTAGTATGAACGATAGTATCATATTGGAAAAATAGCATATTGAGGTTGCAAAATGGGTGGGTGTAATGCAAAATGGGTGGGTGTAATGCAAAATGGGTAATTTTTTGCTACCAGATGGATCTTGTTTAGAGATACTAAATATGATTTGGATGGCTACTTTAACTCATGGATGTCAGATGTAGAGAATTTATAGTAATGGCTCTTTAAAGTAAGGAAGGGAAGTGATCTGTGAAATGCACCATAGGATGTTTCTAGCGGTGATATGTTATGGGTCGTATGCTTGTATAGCAGAGTTGTGATTTATAGTTTGATGCACCTACTCTCTAATACAAGTAACGTACAATAGATAGTAAGATACTCTCTGCTTGTTATTTCTCTACGATAGATATGCACTTTATAGCTTATCGGATTCATATCTCTAGTTTTTTCTTGATCAATGCTATTTTATTGGATATAACCTTTTTTAAATGTTGCATGATTCAATAAGTGACAATACTAACTAAACCATTAACACATAGTTTTTTTATTTTGGTGAATGACTTTTATTCGAATTGATTTAGCGTGATAAACGAGTTTTCCACTATTCTTTATTCCTTGCAAATGAAATGAAACATGTTGTGGACATCATTGACCATTTAAAAATTTAGGGCATTTGTGTATTAAATCTAAGGCATCTGTTTGTTTATTTACGACATTGATTTGTCATATATTAGGAATCTGTTATTTATTTAAGTTCAGTGATTTCCATAGTTACACTTTTTTCAATATATAATGGTTCGAATTATAGTTAATTTCTTGTTTTGTGTCTTGTTCTTGTAAAAGAGATGTGTAAACCCACTGTCCACATGGAGGGTAGGCTCCAATATATGAAACTTATGTTCCTAACGTACAAATTTCATGGCATTTCCTTTTTAAACCAAATTAAAGACCAGTCTTTTTCACTTTCTTATCTTTAACCCTTTCTCTTGTATGTGAAGTACATTCTTATTGGCATATGCTTCACATGCTGTTTGTGCTCAATTGCACACAAAAACAAGATTTTTCTTTCTGTTAATGAAAATCTCTTTAAGTTCCTATTTCTAAACATATTAATGTGTAAATGAATCATAATTTGTCTTGTTGGATCATATGACCTATTAAGGCATAGTTTGACAATTTAAAGACATCAATTTGTATGTTTAGGGCATTAGCGTAGGGAATTAGTTTGTTTGTTTAAAGTATCTCTTTTAAGATTGTATCAGGGCACCCGTTTAAGAATCTATTAATGCATCGGGGTATCATAATAAATACTCGTGAAAAGAGCATTTGTTCGTGTGTTTGATAAGTGCATCAAACTTCATGAAAATAACATTTGTTTATTAGATAATAGCTTACTGAACTTAGTTAAGTCATACAGTATATGTTTGTTTGGTTGTTTGATTAGTAAGAAACGGTATCATGAAAAAAGGAGCATCTGTTCTAAGGCGGTATTAGTGCATCGGTTTGTTTGTTTGTTAAGGCATCTATTTAAATATTGTATCCAGGCATCTGTTTGTTTGTTTTTTTAATGCATCGATTTTAATATTTTATTATGGCATCACTTTGTTTTTTGTTAATGCACAAATGCACCCGTTTGTATATTTTAATACATCCCCGCTTGTCTAATCGATATTGATGCTCCTATTTTATTCCTTGTGGGCCTAGTTTGCATCTTCCGTATAGATGGTCTTTATTATTTGTTTCCGATTCTAGCCTTAATATTTAAATTAATATTAGATTAGTGTTGAAATTGAACAAGGTAGCTTCTCATTTTGAAAGGTAGTTACTTTTATTACTGTGGTAATTATGTATTTTGCATTGTTATTTATCAAAAAATCTATTACAGTAATAGCGTGTCACCTAAAACATGTTTTAGGGAATCAATTCGAAATTGTTATAGGGCATCATTGCAAACACGTTTTAGGGAATCACTTCGAAACTTTTTAGGGCATCATATTCATTTAGAAATTCTATCAGGGCATTAGTTTCTTTGATTATTGAATCATGTTATAAGTTAGAGATGTCAAAGATATATAAATTCAAAAATTAGATGGGATGGCCACATATATCAGGTTTATTCGTATGATTTCTTTTTCTTGGTTTAAATAGAAGTCATAAAGCTTTATGTTGGAACTCTTGGTTAAACAACCCTTTGTAATCTTTTTCTAGCTACCTGCTAGTGTTTTTGATATATTATCGTTCAAAAAAAATCTAATATCGCCCTGCACTACATCGCTTACAGATTCATATGTAGCGGTTCCGTAGATGTGAATTTGGAAACTGCCCAAGATCTTCTTAGAGCTGCTGTTCAGTATCTTCTTGAGGGCTTCAAGCGTCTTTGTGAGTTCTTTTCAATCAGCTTCATTTTTATATGGAATATTGTGTACATTATAGTGCATCTATATTAAGAAAAAATGAGGCATCTATTTGAAATATTGCATGATGATTATGAAACGATGTTTGGCAATATACTATTTTTTGGGCAATTGTATTAAAAAAAATAGGGCATTTGTATGGAATATTACATAATCATTGTTTAACCATAGTTTCCAACCTTTTGGCCTACTAGGGTTGAGCTCACGTTAGCACACACCATAATCAGTTAATGACAACAAAATATAAGACGTGTTAGCTTGTTTTTATATGGGCTGTCGAGTGGGATCTTATTTATCTTATAGGTGAGAGACAATGTAGGTGAAGAATAGCAGGGTTGATTTACAACAGCTCTACTAAGCTCAAAGGTAACAGATTTATAACAATTTGTTTATGAGATTGTGATAACAGATGGGAATTTTTCTTGATGTGTTGTTTTTCTTATTGTTGCAGACAGACCAAACCCTTCTTTTAGCCTCTTCTTATGATCCACAGTTAAGTAAAATGCTTGGTCATGGTGACGTGCTCTTGATTTCCATCAGTCTCCACACCCTTAGATTGATTACAATCGACTAATGTGGGGAATTAAGTGTCTGAAGTATTCTTAAAATTGAAAGAGCTTGCGATTGATCCAGTGCCAAGACCAAGCATCTGTGTATTTATGAGTGTAACGAGTACTTGGACAGCTTTACTCCTCAGGCTACAAGCTAAATTTGAAAGCTCCACGACAAGGAACTTCCTATGTGAAGGAGCGATAGATGCTAACTTCTTCATCAACTCCCTAGTGAGCATGTAAACTTTTTCAGAAAGCCTAGTAAAAAGGTTAGAAACTACACTAATTTTCAGAAATCTTCATGATAACTACTAGATAATTGGATGGTAAACTGTTAATAGGAAAGTAAGTTGGTCAAAAAATAAGGCAACAAATTCAGTACTTGTTTTACAAATTGAAACAAATTTAGTACTTGAACAAATTTAGGAGGGACAAATCTATGTAACTCCAGTTACAATAAACATGCTTCTGTCGGCATTCCAATGCTTATATCACCCGATGTTGATACTAAGCTTTTGGTGTATTCAGCTAATGAAATTTACCAAATTTGATCTACATGATATATGCCCTGCACCACAAAGTCCACCTAATTAAGTGGTTTACAATACAAGTAAATATTTCTTGTAGTGCCCTGCATTCCACTATTCTGCTGATAAATGTGTTTAACGCCACGGCTGGTGCATATGCTTGCTTTTTCTATCAAAGTTAATTGGAAAGCCTATAGTTGTATGGATGTGGCCGGAAAAATGTTGAAGTTCTCTCACGCAGAGGTATATTTCCACAACTTTTTTTCCTTCTTTTAACTGTAATATATGTGTTCTTTTGGTGTATACTCACTTTTCAATTATATTTACAGGTAGCAAATCATAGAGACAACATGCTTAACTATATGCTCTTTCGGATGATCACTCCACCCTACCAAGCCTCTTCATTAATTTGGCGTCTCCGATAGTGGATATACCATTCCATGTGTTCTTAGTGGCTACAGTTGTCATCACAACCTCTTATATCACTGTGCGGGTGAGTAGCTTGTAAATTAATTTCTTTTAGGCTTGAAAACGTAGCTTGTTTCTTGTGCATTTATAGGGAGAAAGGGTGGTCACTGGTTTGACTAGCGTGAGGTACATTTGATATTTTTTTACGATATTACTTTAGATACTGTATATTTATGTTGGATTGGAGCTGAGGGGTACATAAATACATAGATCCGTTAGTTTATGTTAAGTGGCCTGCTAAAAAGCAGTAGAACTATATAGGCTTGTTCACTTTTTGATGTGTTTTGATCGAGCATCGTTTCTTTTTAAGGTTTTGTCTTGCAACAAGATGTATCTGATTTATTTACCAAGGTTTGGACTCCATCGATTTCCAATATGCTAGTGGGAAAATGATAATAAGCTAAATTATTTGTCAAGGGTATATATAGTTGTTCTTGGCAACCAGCTAACTACAACCTTTAATCGATTTCATTAAGCCTCTTAAAACTTACATGGCGAAAGGTTTTGGGTACCACATAATTATGGGTTATTCCTTTTCGTGTGATGTCTACGGTTTTTATCACAGCCTCTTAGTTGCTTTCAATGTTTTTAGTTGTATATTTTTAGGTTTATGTGATCATATTTGGATTATATATATGCAGATCAGTGGCCGTTTCTACCTGATAATCAATCGTTCAGGTGTATTGCTATTGCATCGAGTGTTGTACCTGGTTTGCTTGAGGCTTGTTTTCCTAGTACTTGTGCGCGAATATTAGCTTTGGTTGATGGTCCATGTACTGATAAGTTATCACCTGATAAGAGAGTCACAATTTCATTATCGACTGCTCACACAGATTGATTCTACTTCATAGTCATAAAAATACAAGGCCTCAGGTCGGTTCAGGGAAACATGAAAGCTGGAATCACGAGTCTTTAGTTTCGTCATTGTAAATGTTAATCGAATATTTGAATAAACGTTATTATTAGTTGATTTATTTTCATTTTTTTCATATTCCTGTAAAAAACTGTAACGTATGAACATCATTTTTGTTGTAAATGTACTGAAATATTTTAATAAATATACGTATATATGTTTTTTCAATGTTATTATCTTCGTTCAAAAAATACAGAACATTAGCGTTTTGGTGTTTTGTTAGCAATCAACCACCGAACAAACTAATAAGGACAACAAAAAAACCCTTGAAAAATAAAGAAAGTAACAAAAAGGCCCCTGAACTTTAAAAAATTAAAAAAAGGAAGGGAAGGGGTTTGATCCAATGGTTGGAAGGAAGTTTTCTAGGTTTTCTATTGAGATTAGGTTTTCTATTGATCCCATCTCTATATATATATATATACATATATATATATATATATATATAACTTGGATTATATATGTTGTAATTTGATTACATTATTGTTTAATGATTATTCTAATACTTATACGAGATAGTTATACGACGTAGATTGTCACAAGGAACCCTGACTCTTCTAGCGAATCAATCGAAGCTATTCCTTTATGAAATCTAGCTATTCTAGATCTAAACCAAGTGTGGATGTTCATAATCCCAACGAAATGGTTGATATTCCAAGAAATGTTGATATTAGTTAATTGTGATATTAAAGATGAATTGTCGAGATTAAATCTGATATCGATGTCATGATGATCTTTCCTTATAGAGTGGAGTTTGACAAAACCTCACCACCTAGGAATGTGTCATCTGATTCGGTGTCACCCAATTCCTAAATTTGAAATTGAAAAGGTAAATGTTGCACTTGAGGCTGTCATTGGAACCCTTACCCAAAAGCCTCATGCCACTTGTACCTTTCCGAGAAGTCTAATTGAATGTGTGAGTCATTTCCTACTCGTGACTCATTTGATATTTATTGTTATAAGAGCTATAGAATTGGAAATTAAGTGTTGTTCATGTCAAGCTTTTATTGCCCTTTCAAGGTCTAAGAATAAGGTTGAAAGTATTGGAGAATGAGGTAGAATGTCGCGTTGAGTATAAGTTGGTTGAAACTTGAATAAAGTCAAAATTAACTCGTATGGAATGCGAGATTGTTAAGGAGAAGTCGTTAAGTCCTGTGGTTGAATTATAAGGTTTTAAATGATTGTTGGTTCGTGTTAAGGGTTGTTCCTAGGCCATTTTCCAATGACGAGGATGCCAAGTGTCCAAGAAATAAATTGAAGAAATCTTCTTCTGAATTGGGACCGATGAATCTTCTGGGACACGTGGAACACCTAATGACTCTTGTAGATTAGTATTCGTTGTGGTATCTTTTAAAATCACTAACTTAACTGAGATATCAGTTGGTAGGACGAGTCCTTGGAATTGTATAACAGTACATGATGACACGTAATGTGTGACGGTACAGCTTGTGACTTGTTTGTGACTAATGAAAGGACTATCTTCGATTGCTAAATTCTACATGCATCGTTGTTATCTATCTTTTATTGTTTCTTCTGACTATTCTATTATTGATGCAATCATTGAATGAATACTCATTTCGAATAGAGTTGCATTGTAGATTCTTCTTTTCGTATTCCTGAGTGCCATCGATGTCATGAACCTCATGATTATTTGGCTAAGCTCATTTCCTATCATATCGTAATTAGTTCTTGGTGAACAACTCTCATCACTCTTTTGCAGATCACTCATTGTTTTTATAAGTAATACACTACCATCTGGAGAAAATATGAAATTCTTATTTTCATATGAGTTATTTAAATCAGTACTATTAGTAATTACTGTGGAAATAAAGTTTTTATTAAACATCTTGTAAATGGAAATGCTTTCATAATGATGAACATTTCGGTGAAACCATTTTTATTTTTATTCCATAATTAAACATGAATATATATTTTAAACATGATGACAAATTTTGACGAACCGAGTATTGCATCGTTAATCTTAAGTTGTACATAGAAGCGCGCCTACGTACAATTTGGAAGGGACCATGCAAGGCTGATTAGTAGTCACCATGAAATTGTTAATAAACACTACATGTTTCTTGGTAATTATGAAAGATTTAATTTTTATGAGATCTGCAAAGAAGTGTAAAATAGGGACATATTGTTAGGGACACCTACATATGTGCCCGTACCATTTTTCCAATCGAATTTACCCATCTGTGGATATTGTCTTATTTGACAATTGACAGCCCCTTCATGTTTAATTCCTTCATGGTGAGATTCTTTGGAAACTTTTCTAATTATCGAGTGTTGATACCCGACTGGGTGTATCGACGTTCCTATCATTTCTTTGATTAGATTCCATTTGAATGACATGGGTAACGATCCAAGGTGCTTTCGGATGCATACACAAATCATGAAAACATGGAATATATCCATATTCGTTAATGTTTTCGTCTTTATCTGATTTAATATTCTACCGTGATAATCATGCGTTGACCTTACTCTTTTATTTATAGCTATGTCTATAGATTCCCTGATTCAAGAAGATTATGAGTTACCACTATCTAGGAGATCGAATTGGCTCATGGAGAAGTGGTGATTATTAATAAAATTTAAAAAGGACATATACTTAGCCTCCTAAGTAGTTCTTGTCTTAACAATGGTAATAAAACTAGAAAGATGGTGGTGTCATTAGAATGGAATCATTGTTATGACGCGAGGTCATTGTCTTAATTGATGGGAGCACGGGTAGAATCCCCCTAAAAGATAAGATGTAGATTATCCAAGGTGATCTAAATAATTCCTGATGGGTGACCATATCCTGCATTTAGGCTTTAAATTATACCATGAATGGTTGTGAACTAGTCTTAGATCTTGTAATCCAGAAAGAACCTAAAGTGGATTTATTAAAAGATGTTCTTGTCATCTGAGACTTTCTGAGGTATTTGCTGATGAATTACCTAGACTTATGCCATTAAGGCAACTTGAATTTGTATTGATTATATTCCCGGTGCTGCACCTGTGGCATGTGCACCATACGTCAGCACCATCTTAATCAAAAGAGCTACCGTGCAACCGAGAGAGTTATCGGAGAAAGCTTTTATTCTACCAAGCTCGTCATCATGAAGAGCTATGATATTATCATTCCATATATTCATTGATTACCGTGAACTGAATAAATTGACGATCAAAATGGATATCCATTTACCAAGATGAAAGATTTGTTTGATCATTTACCAGGCTCTAGCGTATATTTTAAAATTAGATCTACGGCATGGTTATCATCAAATTCGCGTACGCAAAGAATATTATCTATTCCAATCACTACATCGAGAACTCGTAATGAACATTATGAGTTTCATGTGATGTCGTTTGGATTGACCAACGTACCGGTCACATTCATGAATTTGATGAATCGCGTGTGTAAGCTGTATTTTGATAAGTTCATGCTTGTGATCATTAAGGACCATCTGGTTATTTTCAAGAATAAGAAGGAGCTTAGTAATCATTTGTAGACTACTTTGATCTAGCTGAGGTGTTAAACATTGTGCATTAAATATTTAAAGTGGGATGTTAGGCTTGATCCCTTACATTCTTTGACCATGTAATTAATGGTAGTGGAATATATGTTGACTCTTGATACACTGGACTTTTTGCCCCGTATAAAAATTAAAGTTCTTTGTCGTGTGTCTAATCGAATTGATCTAGGTTCTCTATGTGACTCAATTGTTCTTTGGTAAAACAAATATTTTGGTTGTTTTTAAATTTAAATGTGCAAGACTTAAAAGTAAATGTCGTTAAAGTAAAGTGGCATTAAAATAAAGTGCGTGAAAATAAATCTAAATCTAATTAAACGAAGGGTGCGATATTTAAAATGTGACGGAAAGTAAATTAATTAAACGACTAAAAATTAAAGCGTGACGAGAATTAAAAATGGACAAAGTATAAAAACATAGCTAAAAATTAAACAAGACAAAGTATAAGGAAAATAGCCCCAATCGGAATATATTCCGATCTTACCTTGATCGGAATATCAAACCAAACCTGTCGAAATGTCGGGGTAGACCAATCGGAATATGTCACTTACCCAATCGGAATAACCCACGACCCTCTGATCGGAATGATGATACCTACCTGATCGGAGTCTGGAAGAGACCTGTGGTCGGAATGTTAATCGGAACACCAAATCAGAATAGCCGTCACCTATTGATCGGAATGATCCAATGAACACCTCGATCGGAATGAAGAATAGAGCACCAATCAGAATATCTGTCACTTACACACAATCGGAATGCCCAAAACCTTTCTGATCGGAATACCAAGATCCTCCCAGATCGGAATATTGAAACCCTTTTCCGACCAAGCACAGTAGCTATGGTCGGAATGTAAAACCCTTTTCCGATTGGTCAGATCGGAATAAGGTGGAAAAAGCACAAATTAAGCTAATCTAATAAGCTATGATTCTAATAAGCACAAGACGAAATATCTAAGGTAAAACGTGTTAAAATAAGCTACTAAACATAAATTTAAAGACTTTTAAGACACGAAATGAATAAGCTTTAAGAAAAACAACTTTTTTATATAAAAATAACTTTTGTAAAAACTATATAAACTTGAAAATAAACAAAATAAGCTATGAAAATAAATGGTTTGAAACAATCAAAAACATAAAAATGTAATCTTTAAACAAATCAACAAGATAAAAAGCATATAAATCAAAGATTAAAGAAAGGAAGAATGAGATCAACAAGATAAAGTAAAGGTGCGAGTAATTAAAGAAACACTTACTTGAAATTAAAAGGTAATTAAGGTGCAAAACATGTATTTAAATGTGCAAGTAATTAAAGGTGCAAGTAAATAAAAGTGGAAGAGATAGTTTGTCAAGCTATCCAACCAAACTAAATGAAATGATAATGAGAAGTATTTATAGGTGATTAGGGGAGTGGTTAGAGGAAGCTTCCTCCCCTCCTTCCTTTCTTCTTAATTGCGCCCTTAAGTCCTTCCTTCTTAATCTTTTTGTTAATCTTGGAATTTGATGACTTTTGGCTCGGGATTTCTTTGGACTCGTCTTTTAATTCTTCGATAAATAAGACTTGAGTTCCTCGGCTTTAAGTAAACTTCCGTCTTTTGACTTTTTCTTCGATAAATCTTCAGAATTGGTCTTGGACTTCCGTTCTTTTTGCACTCTTGACTTCTTGACTCCGTCTTTCATCTTTTTCTTCAATAAAAGTCCGTAAATGCCCGTGAATTCCCGTGTTTTCACCACTTTTCACCTTTTCGTCCTAAATCACTACAAAAACACAAACCACGCATAATTCCGACATAAAAGACATAAAATACACGTTTTGGTCCGGTTATTATTGTAATTAAGTGGTAGAAAAGATGTGTGTTTACACACATATCAAATCCCCTACACTTGACCATTGCAATGTCCTCATGCAATGCATTAGTTACAAAGCACGTTTACATTTTTCATCATAATCAATCCACGTTGGCCTTTATTAAAGAGATAGAAAATTATAAACCTTAAAAGTAAAGAAATCAAAAGCATACCTTGGGTTTTGGAAATGTCATGAATAATCATCATCCACAACTTCTCACTTTCTCCAAACCAAGCTTAAAAACGAGATCATTGTTATTATAAGTTAGTAAACTAACACGAATTCATGTGGGCCAATTACTCACTTAGACTCCCTTATTCCTATGGGTATCTCTTATATTTTATTATTTGTCTTGAATGATCACGAAGATGCATTTTTGACTTATTTCGATAGTTATTAAGTCTGAAAATAAAGTGAACGATTTAATCAATAATTAGCTAAGGACAAAATCTTTTAAAACTGCTTCTCGGGACCTCATAAAGATCATATCTTGGCATAACTCGCTTCGCGATTTGAGACCTTTCTCGGACCGATATTTGGCAGCGACTTCATTCTTCAAACCTTGAGAGACGTTTCATGAAATTATGGTCTTCTCTTTATAATGGAATTTCTTCACTTGAAGTTTTGAGAGATTCATACTTGGACCACGACTTCTTCATTTTTCTCCAATCTTTATTTTGGACTTTGATATACAACGATCCGCCTCCTTTTATGACTTGGATTTATTTATCCTCATACCTTGTTAGGGTCTTTTCGGATACACTTCTCCATGACTTTTGGGGAGTTTTTGCTTTTCGTCGTGTGTCTCGATCCTTCGTATTGATTTTCGATAAATGATTCTTCACATCACTTTTGGATCTTTAGCAACAAAATATAGTCCTCATGCCTTGTTAGGGCCTTTTCGGACTCGCCAATCTTCGCATCCCGCTTCAATAAGTTATGCTTTGGCTATGAACTCTAATCCATATCGAGCAACTTTTAAACGATCTTGGGCTAGAAGCTAAGTAACTTTTCAAATCGTACAACCTTATTTATTAGCAGATAAATTATTAGCAAGCGATGGGAGAATAGGCTCATAATTAACTCACATAAATTCACGAAAGAATACCAAACTTATAATTGGCTCTATCATCTCTCGTTCTCCACAGTTTAAAATCTCAAGTAATGAGACTCGTGGATACTTAGCCTATTAAGTCAAAGTTTTGGGTTTTCGAGTCGCCTATAGGATCTTGCAATTTCTTAGACTTTTTCAAGTTTTAGAAATCGCATTTTAAAGTTCCCTTGATAAACGACTCTCTAGGATCAATTATAGGAACTTGCGAAAAGTTCTTGTTCTTAACCCGTGAGAGTTAAGACTTTCGCGTTTTATAGCTCCCTATATAAAAGCCTAGCAAAACTTGACTTAAACACGTTAAGGATACTAGCTAGAGTAACTTAGATAAGTAAATTCGGGTTGAGTCAAAAGATTCACAACGTTTGAAAATTAAAACCACTTTATTAAACATTTATTCTAATAAGGCAAGAAAATAACTATTCAAAGGGAAAAACTAATAGGCCACAATAGATCAAAAATTTTGAAAAATGTCGAAAAATTGATTTTCCGGTTAAAATGAGGACAAATACAAGGAAAAGGCCACTTAACTTCGATAGAAGTCCCCCTACACTTAAGATAAACATTGTCCTCAATGTTTAAGCATGTGGGAGTAAACTCCCCTACACTTAGGACATTGTGCACGTTGTTTAAATTTTGCTAAGGAAAAGACAACTAAAGAGATTCCTATTTTAATATTGAAAAAATATAAAATAGTGAATCAAAAAGAGTTTAGGATAGAACCGGGAAAATGGAACAGCGGAATCACGGGTCGTCAAGAATCATCAAGAGTGAATCATTGAAGCTCGAATCCCTGATTAAGAAGTGAGGAGAGGAAAGCAAACCAAAGGGTCTCCCCTACACTTATGGTAACAACAAAGAAAAAGATAGATAGATAATTGGGTTGCCTCCCAAAAAGCGCTTGTTTTTGTTATCCGAGTCACGAGCCTGACTCGTCCCCGTATTAAATGGTCCATGGGGAAACCTCTAATGTTATACCGGGATCAAAGACCTTGTCCTCGTTCCCGGAGGAATATAACAAAGGGGAGGCAGGAGGATAAGTCTTAAACGGTAGAAATGTCCTTTCAACATACGAGAAGTATGTGAAATCTTGATCCTCGGGAGGTGGGGTGGGTATAGGAATCACATTGTCATCCTCCAAAGACAATGGATGTGGACCAATTGGCAAAGCCGTAAGGTTATTAATCATAAAATGGTCATTGTCACCTCCCGGGTCAAAACACTCATCCTCATTGCCCAGAGAGGGAAATTGATACATCACCCGCTTGGGTGTGCATTCAGTAGGATGAGGGGGCAATATAGTAGGAGAAGTAAGAGAAGAATTACCTTCCACCTGCGATACCTTTCCAGTAGAGTCAGAACTCTCCACCTCTGCGATAGAAGGGGTCATGGCTATCAAAATATGCTCATCAGTAACAATAGAGTCATAGCTATCAATGTCTTCAATCCTTTCGTCAAAGAGAGGATTCACCTCACTAGATATGTAATCGTCATCAAAATCAAATAAAGGGTTCGAATAAATCTTGAAAATTTCCTTCGGAACGTCTTCATCGGATAGTGACTCGTCATCACTAGAAGTAGAATCATCATCTTGATCGAAAAGAGGATTAGAGAAAACCATATAATCCTCGTCCAAAGTATTGGTGGAAGGAACATCATCAGAAGAAAGTGCATCATACTCATCGTCACTGTCGGATGTCAACTCAGATTCACTTGGAAGTGAGACCAGGTTATCAGCGCTAGACGTATTGAATTCGTCGGATTCCTTTGCAGGAATGGTGCTAATATCCTCATCCCTTAAGATGGTTGAATCCTTAGGCTCCGGCAAGTCAGGAGAAGGAATAACATTCTCATTGGTCCAAGAAATAGGACTCTCGTCGTCATCACTGTCATAATAATATGGAGGCACAAGAGGAGGAGTATAAGCATTAAGGTTAGATACCTGCTCTTGGTGCTGATCCGCTTGCCATTTCTCCATCATCCTGTTGAAGGCTTCTTGAACTTTTTGAAAGTTGTCAAAAAGTGTGGCTAGTTGATCCGGAGGAAATGCACGACAGGGTTGAGGATTGACGGTGTGACATGGGGGCTCACGGTTATAAACACTGGGATGATAGCACGGAACTTTCTCAAAGATCTTCGACGGATCACAAGAAGAAGCATCGTGAGGGCCCCCACAAATATAGCACCACGGGTATGGAGAAAAACCCGGTGCGGCTTGAGGATAGGGATTGTCATAGGGAGAGGGTGGGAAAGTATTGTAAGAGTTGAAGTATGAATTTGTTGAATTGCAAAATGGACAAAATCCAAATTATGTATCGTCGATATCAAAACCACACCGCTCACAAGTACACCATTGACATGTTTGAAAACCATGCCAAGGTCGCCCACACCGTCCGCAAGACGGATCCATGAAGAATTATGAATAAGAGGGGTAAAGAAAAGAATGAAACATAATAGAGGATAAAGAGGAATATTTTGGTGCAAAACTTTGAAAAAGAAATGCTTTTTATAATTTTTCAATTGTTTTTGGGATTTTTGAAAATTTTGACACGAAAAATAACGTTCACAAGTGAACGGATCCCAAAAAGCAACGCGTCTCTCACATAAAACCGTTAATCTTTACGAAAAGAGCCGGCAGCGGCGCCATTTGATACACTGGACTTTTTGCCCCGTATAAAAATTAAAGTTCTTTGTCGTGTGTCTAATCGAATTGATCTAGGTTCTCTATGTGACTCAATTGTTCTTTGGTAAAACAAATATTTTGGTTGTTTTTAAATTTAAATGTGCAAGACTTAAAAGTAAATGTCGTTAAAGTAAAGTGGCATTAAAATAAAGTGCGTGAAAATAAATCTAAATCTAATTAAACGAAGGGTGCGATATTTAAAACGTGACGGAAAGTAAATTAATTAAACGACTTAAAAATAAAGCGTGACGAGAATTAAAAATGGACAAAGTATAAAAACATAGCTAAAATTTAAACAAGACAAAGTATAAGGAAAATAGCCCCAATCGGAATATATTCCGATCTTACCTTGATCGGAATATCAAACCAAACCTGTCGGAATGTCGGGGTAGACCAATCGGAATATGTCACTTACCCAATCGGAATAACCCACGACCCTCTGATCGAAATGATGATACCTACCTGATCGGAGTCTGGAAGAGACCTGTGGTCGGAATGTTAATCGGAACACCAAATCGGAATAGCCGTCACCTATTGATCGGAATGATCCAATGAACACCTCGATCGGAATGAAGAATAGAGCACCAATCAGAATATATGTCACTTACACACAATCGGAATGCCCAAAACCTTTCTGATCGGAATACCAAGATCCTCCCAGATCGGAATATTGAAACCCTTTTCCGACCAAGCACAGTAGCTATGGTCGGAATGTAAAACCCTTTTCCGATTGGTCAGATCGGAATAAGGTGGAAAAAGCACAAATTAAGCTAATCTAATAAGCTATGATTCTAATAAGCACAAGACGAAATATCTAAGGTAAAACGTGTGAAAATAAGCTACTAAACAGAAATTTAAAGACTTTTAAGACACGAAATGAATAAGCTTTAAGAAAAACAACTTTTTTATATAAAAATAACTTTTGTAAAAACTATATAAACTTGAAAATAAACAAAATAAGCTATGAAAATAAATGGTTTGAAACAATAAAAAACATAAAAATGTAATCTTTAAACAAATCAACAAGATAAAAAGCATATAAATCAAAGATTAAAGAAAGGAAGAATGAGATCAACAAGATAAAGTAAAGGTGCGAGTAATTAAAGAAACACTTACTTGAAATTAAAAGGTAATTAAGGTGCAAAACATGTATTTAAATGTGCAAGTAATTAAAGGTGCAAGTAAATAAAAGTGGAAGAGATAGTTTGTCAAGCTATCCAACCAAACTAAATGAAATGATAATGAGAAGTATTTATAGGTGATTAGGGGAGTGATTAGAGGAAGCTTCCTCCCCTCCTTCCTTTCTTCTTAATTGCGCCCTTAAGTCCTTCCTTCTTAATCTTTTTGTTAATCTTGGAATTTGATGACTTTTGGCTCGGGATTTCTTTGGACTCGTCTTTTAATTCTTCGATAAATAAGACTTGAGTTTCTCGGCTTTAAGTAAACTTCCGTCTTTTGACTTTTTCTTCGATAAATCTTCAGAATTGGTCTTGGACTTCCGTTCTTTTTGCACTCTTGACTTCTTGACTCCGTCTTTCATCTTTTTCTTAAATAAAAGTCCGTAAATGCCCGTGAATTCCCGTGTTTTCACCACTTTTCACCTTTTCGTCCTAAATCACAACAAAAACACAAACCACGCATAATTCCGACATAAAAGACATAAAATACACGTTTTGGTCCGGTTATTATTGTAATTAAGTGGTAGAAAAGATGTGTGTTTACACACATATCAACTCTTCAAATATCGGAGCCATTAAGGCTTTGGTTTATACAAAAAGGAAGTGCGAAGATGTTTTGACAGATATTTATCGAAGGATTATTAAGAAATTATTCCCTCATATCTAGATCATTTAACTAAACTCCCTTAGGAGTAGATGTTTGTGTATACCTCAAGACAACCTAGGAGGAATTGAGGAAACCATATAACCCATGACTTGGAATTTGGAGCGGTAGTTTTGCTCTTCAACTAAAATTTTTTTGACCAAAGTTTAAACAAAGATTTTTCGAACATTTACGGATCTTGTTAATTATTTTCGATAAAGCAACGAAGATCGTGTTAACTAATCAAATTTATTTCGAACATTTTTCTATAATTGGACGAACTGAGAAATTTAAAAATTTTACGTTTACGTTTCATAAATTAAATATTTATTATTTAATTACTTGTAATATTTATCGACGTTTTAAACGTCAGACTGGGAAAAACAAATAAAGATAATAGTTGAGACAAAACTAAAACTTAGAAATTATGAAGAAAGAATTTCTGAGTGATTATGGTCATGATATATATTTCATCGGGGAAGGTGAATGTAGTTTCTGACGCGTTATGTAGAAAGGATAAAAAATCAATTAGGATGTGTTCCGTAGTAATGACCGTGCAGAATAATTTGCCCGAGCAATTTAGAAATAGTTGATGCTTGTAAGAAGGATAATATAGATAATAAAAGGTTTCGCGTCTAATGAGAACCATTGGAGATGGGAGCCGATGGCGTTAAGTGTTAAAAGGTCGTTTGTGGTTGCCTAAATATGGAGGATTTCGAGATTTAGACATGTTGGAATCTCATAAGTTTAAGTATTTTATTCATGCCATTTCTGATAAAATGTATCTTTATCTGAAGAAGTTGTACTAATGGCCAAATATGAAAGCAGACATCGCCACATACGTTAGTAAATATCTAACTTTTGTGAAGCTCAAGACTGAACACCAAAATCCATCAGGATTGCTTTTACAGCTTATTATTCCTGTTTGGAAGTGGGATAGAATCACCATGGATTATATCACAAACCTTCCAAGGACATCATCTGGATTTGATTCGATTTGGGTCATCGTCGATAGACTGACCAAATCTGCTCATTTCATTCCCGTTAATGATAGGTTCTCGATGGAGAAATTGCCTCATTTGTATTTAAAGGAGTTGTATAAGCATGGAGTGCCTGTATCGATCATCTCTATCAAGATCCTCGCTTCTCATCGAATTTCTGGATATCCCCTCAGAAGTCATTAGGAACGAATCTTGATGGGAGTACTGCTTACCAACGACAATCGAGGGGACAAGGTGAAGGAACGATAAAGACACTAGAAGGCTTGTTTCATGCTTGTATGATTGACCTTCGGTAATGAACAGGATAAGCACTTTCCTTTGGATAGGTTATCATTGATAATTATCGCTGTAGGATTGAGACCGAACCTTGCGATATAAAGAAAAGTTTAAGATCATCTGTAGGTGGGAGTTGAGATGAAGATACCCGACCCGCGAGACCTAAAATGATTATGGAAGTTGAAATCTGATTATTGACTGCCGGTAGTAGGCAGGAGGTTAGGTGAATATGAAATGTAGATCTTGAAGTGCAGGATGGGTAGCGAAGTTATGCCGAGAATTTTCATCGTGGAAAGGTGAATTGATGATCTGAAAGATCGTGGGAAGCTAAGTCCCAGTTGTATGGGACCATTGAGATAATGTAAAAGATTTGGTCCGAGAGGCATATAAGCTAGACTACTTTGACAATCCGTCAATTTATGGTTGATATTTTATTCTCAAATATTATTTAAAAACATTATTTTAATGTTATATTATGAACTCACTTATTTTTGGGAAGAAATTTGGATTTACGTCTTGAAGTAGCATCGACTACGTCTAAACCGGAGGATTCTACGTTACGTGCTTACGTTTACATACACCGTTTTGGTGACAGTTCGACATTCCAGGAAATAAATTTATCCGTGAATATTATTTTGGAATTTTAAATTTGTGTTGGTTCATAAACTCACAAATTTACGAGAAGAGATTAGGACTTACGATTATAATTTAACGTCCTTTACGACTAAACCGGAAACCTTAGGATTACGTATTTACGTTTTCGAACTCCGTTTTTGATGAGGCAATTTTTATTAGATTCGTTTTGTGTCGTTGATTCATAATTTATAAAAACTTTTTTCGTAAAATAACCCGAGGGCACGCAAATCGAGGAAACTAGAATCGAGGAGTACCCGTAAATTAGTAGGGATGGGACAAGTTTACACTTGCCCACCCCTATACAAATGGGCTCCAACACATCTCATGATGTGTCAATTTTTAACTATTAAGCTAACACTTGTTAGCTAATGCTTAACAAGTAAGCTATCACACCACCAAAACCATCCAACACCTAAACCACTTCTCCAAAACTCATACATGCAAACCACTCTCTCCTTCTCTCTCTAATTTCGCCCACTCTCTCTCAAAAATACCATTTTGATCAAATTTTGATCAAATTTTGATCAATTCTAGCCATAAACTATGTGTTATCTACACATATAATGAAGAAACCTTGAAGCCTTGAAGATTGGAGGTGATCCTAACATCCAAGATGGTGATTTGGTGATATCCAAGGGCTTATTTCTACAAGGAGTGTACAAATATTGGTGGTCTTGAAGATTAGTGTTGATTTATCACAAGTTTTTTCATCAAAAATCCAAGCCTTGATCATAACCTACACAACCTTGGTGGTATAAAGATTGTTCTTCCTATCCTCTTGTTATTTTGATTATGTAATATTGTATTTTCTTTATTTATTTATATGTATATGATGATGAATGATGATTAAAAATATTATGTGGTGATTTGGTGTTGACAGATTTGATAAACATGGGTAAAAAGATGAAAAAAACCACATGTAAAAATGGTTAAATCTTGCTTAATAAGATGGCTGTATAAAAACAATAAGTAACCAAATGTTAAACTGATAAAATGGTAAAGTGGAATCAATATACAGTAAGTATTAGGTGTTATACACTTGTGAGAGTTGGCCATACAATGTAATCATAAAAATGAGTGAGATATGATCAAAACAAGTTTAGAGTGCAAATCTGTCTATACTGTTTTGGACGAATTTATTAAAATACTTAGAGGTTGATTCATCAGTAGCTATAAAGGAATAAAGTGAAGCACATATCATATAGTTTCTGTGATAAAAATTTGGGGTTCTATTTCCATGTAGTACTCTAGATAATCATTTTAGTAAACTAGATTTTTAGGACTGATTTTGTGAAATTAAAGTTTAATATTATTATATAAGCACTCAAATAAATATAGTATAAAATGTGAATTAAAACCCACTAACTTATATATTTCATTTATATACAAATTCATAAGGATAAATAAATGGACATTATATAAAAATGGTAGTTTGGTAAGTTTTATAAGTTATAAAAAGTATATACTAAGTTTTACGTCTTTTCGGCTAAAACCGAAAGATTAACGTTTTTGTTAAATAAAACTTAGACGGTTGGACCCGTCTAATGTAAACTTTTATAAACTCACATACTGATATATAAACATATATAACAAGTAAAAACCGATAAAACCCGAGCTTTACAACATATAGACATTAACGGGCCAAAGTAGCCTTAATGGACAATAAACCCGACTAATTTGGTAAAACACTTATAAACTTATTTATTGGGCTTAACCCATTTGGGCCCAACATATAAAGTATAATACTGATAATAAAAGTATAATTGGGCTAATAAATAGTATTGGGCTTATAATAGGCCCATTGGGCTTCAAAATGTAAACAAGTTAAACTAGTGTAACTAGTCTTGAAAATTACCAACACATAAACACTATAATGAATGAGTAAAGATGTATAAACCCACTTGATCATCATCATATATATAAAATCATCATATGTATGCATAATTGTTATTTTTATAAAGTCATTAGACAAGAGTCTAAGACAAGTATTATTTGTCTAGGTTTCCGTGATTGAAGCACGTACCATACATCCAAATCGCCGATAACCGCCTTCCCACATCAACGTGAGTTCATAGCCTCGCACTCTTTTAAATGTTTCTATAAGATGTTTTATAAACCCGCGAGGGAGATAACATGTTAGTTTTTATGAATTAGGACACTATTTGTCCCGATTGTCTGTTTATTGATTTGGACCCGAATGATTGTATGACCTGATGAATGAATATATGACCCGATAGATGAAATGAAATGGATTATTAAAGTTAGGTTATGTCACTAAAAGTCCCATTAGCATGAATTGTGAACTACCGGGATTTGGTAGACGCTTATGCATATAATAGTACTATTTGGGGACGATCACCCCAGTTCGCACCTTGACGGTTGATCCCCGTCGTGCCACATTGATTGGAATTTATGTATGAGAAGATTTACACAAGCGTGATTATTGTGACGACACGCTAATTTAGATGGGCAACTGAGTTTCGGGCTAGCTACCCGTTGTTTGTTGTAGTAAGGTAACAATGTCATGCGGCTTATAATAATCCAAAAATAACGAAATACTGCTATACGCACTGAATTACGATGTATTGCCTGACTAGCAATACGGGGTCTTATTATTGATATTATGTTCGTGTTTTGGTTTTTATATAACCATATTCATATAACGGTTTTTATTTAATCTATACAACGTTATAAAACGTATGGTATGATGTTTTTACGACTTTGGTTCGTATAATGATTTTGAAGGCAAAAGCCTATATTATGATTTTTGATAAAGATTGTATAAAATGACTTTGGCTGTTTTATGGCCTATTATAAAGATTTGTACAAAAGGATTTTCGGTAATAATTTTATACCGATGATATATTGATGGTTTTAATAAACTCTATGAATTCACTCGGCGTTATCGCTGATCTTTTCTTTTAACATGTTTTATCTCAGGTACTTGAAGGTAATTCTCGGGAATACAACAAGAATTCATGGCCCGCACTTAAACAACAATTTCCATTCAAATGTTTTGTAAAAATTGTATGAATAACATGACTTGGGACCTATGTGAATTTGATATTTATGAATGGAAATGCTTTATTATTAATCGACGCGATTTTCATGCGTTGTCTATGATGTGAGTAATGTGCTATCCCGTAACACCAACGAGTCTTCCGCTGTATTGAATTGTGTAAATTTGGGGGTGTTACAGTTTGGTACCAGAGCTCTCGTTATAGAGAACGAAAGATTTTTAAAACCAAGGTTTTAAATAAAACATTTCAAAATCTTTTAACTATAAAATTTTTTCTCAAAATGTCTAAAAATCTTTTGACTATAACGGTGCCGAAGAATTCCCGAGTTACCGACAAGGCCAGACTGATAAGTGTTATTATAATATATATATAACTTGGATTATATATATATATATATATATATATATATATATATATATATATATATATATATATATATATATATATATGATGTAATTTGATTACATGATTGTTTGATGATTATTTTGATATTTATACGAGGTATTTATACGACGTAGATTGTCACAAGGAACCCTAACTCCCCTAGCAAATCAATCGAAGCTATTCCCGTAGGAATTCTATCTATTCTAGATCTAAACCAAGTTGCGGATATTTATGATCCCAACAAAATGGTTGATATTCGTAGAAATGTAGATATTAGTTAATTGTGATATTGAAGAAGAATTGGCGAGATTAAAACTGATATCAATGTCATGACGATCTTTCCTTATAGAGTGGAGTTTGACAAAACGTTACCACCTGGAAAGGTGTCATCTGATTCGTTGTCATCCAATTCTTAAATTGAAATCGAAAGGGTGAATGTTTCACTTGAGGCTGTCATTGGAACCATTACCCAAAAGCCTCATGCCACAAGTACCTTTCCGAGAAATCTAATTGAATGTGTGAGTCATTTCATACTAGTGACTCATTTGATAACTATTGTTGAAAGAGCTATAGGATTTGAAATTAAGTGTTGTTCATATCGAGCTTTTATTGCCCTATTAAGGTCTAAAAATAAGGTTGAAAGTACTAGAAAATGAAGTAGGATGTTGAATTGAGTATAAGTTGGTTGAAACTTGAATAATGTAAAATTTAACCCGTATGTAATATTAAATTGTTAAGAGGAAGTCGTTAAGTTCTGTGATTGAATTATAAGGTTTTAAATGATTGTTAGTTCGTGTTAAGGGTTGTTCCTAGGCCATTGTCCAATGAAGAGGATGCCCAGTGTCCAATAAATAAATTGAAGAAATCTTCTTCTGAATTGGGACAGATGGATCTTCCGGGACAGGTGGGACACCTAATGACTCTTGTAGATTAGTATTCGTTGTGGTATCTTTTAAAAATAATCCCTAACTTAACTGAGACATCAATTGGTAGGATGAGTTCTTGGAATTGTATGACATAGTGACACATAATGTGTTACAGTACAATTTTGACTTGTTTGTGATTAATGAAAAAGAATACCATTGATTGCTAAATTATACATGTATCTATGTTATCTATCCTTTATTGCTTCATCCTAATGTTCGCATTAGTGATGCAACCATTGAACAAGTACTCATCTCGAATTGAGTTACGTTGTGGATTATTCTCTTTGTATTCCTGAGTGCCATCGAAGTCATGAACCTCATGATTAATTAGCTAAGCTCATTTCCTATTATATTGTAGTTAGTTCTTGGTGAACAAGCTTTCATCACTCTTTTGCAGATCACTCATTGTTTTTATAAAGATAAAACAGTATCCCTTGAGAAAAATTGGATTTTATCACTATATGGATTATTTAAAGTAAGACTTATAAATAATCGTTATCGAAGTAAAGTTGTTTATGAAACGCTTTGGAAAACTAAATTGTTCTCACAACAAAGAACATCTCTGTAAATTCATTTTGAATTAAGCATGAATATATATTTTACACATGATGACAAAGTTTTGACGAACTGAGTATTGCATCGTTAATCTTGAAATTGTATATAGTTGCGCGCCTACATACAATTTGGAAGGGACCATGCAAGACTGATTAGTAGTCACCATAAAATTGTTAATAAACATTACATTTTCCTTGAAGATTGTGAAAGATTAAAATTTTATGAGATCTGCAAGAAGTGCAAAAATAGGGACATAATGTTAGGGACACCTACATATGTGGCCGTACCATTTATTCTTCTGAGTCGAATTTGCTCATCTGTGGAATTTGTCTTATTTGACAATTGATATTCCCTTCTTGTCCAATTCTCTCGTAGTGAGATTCTTAGGAAAAGTATCTGATTACCGAGTGTTGATACCCGATTGGATGTATCGACGTTCCTATCATTTCTTTTGATTAGATTTCATTTAAGTGACATGGGTTACGATCCGAGGAGCTTTCGAATGCGTACTCGAATCATGAAAACATGGGATATATTCATATTCGTTAGTGTTTTCGTCTGTATCTGATTTGAAATTCTCTCGTGTAGATTATGCGTTGACCTTAAACTTTTAATGGTAGTTGTGTCTCCTGATATCCTTGAATTTGTGAAGGATTATGAGTTACTATTAGTCTTTTGAGAAGTTCACATCTTATCGACGGCAATGAAACTGGAAAGTTGATAGTGCCAATAGAATGGATTGATTGATTATGACATGACGACATTGTCTTAATTAATGGGAACTCGAGTAGAATTCCCCTAAATGATAAGATGTTGATTATCAAAAGTGATCTAAATAATTCTTGATGGATGACCATATCCTGCACTTAGACTTTAAATTATACCGTGAATGGTTGTGAATTAGTCATAGATACTACAATCTAGAAAGAACCTAATATGAATTTATTAAAAGATGTTTCTGTTATCTGAAACTTTAGGAGGTATTTGCTGGTGAATTACCTAGACTTTCGCCATTAAGGCAAGTTGAAATTGGTATTGATTATATTCCCGTTGCTACACCCGTGGCGTGTGCACTGTACATCAGCACCGTCTGAATCGAAAGAATTACCGTGCAACTGAGAGACTTGTCGGAGAAAGCTTTTATTCTACCAAGCTCGTCATCATGAAGAGCTATGGTGTTATTATTCCTTATATTTGTTGAATTATCGTGAACTAGGAAATTGACGATTAAAAGTCTATATCCACTACCCAAGATGATAGATTTGTTCGATCATTTACAAGGTTCTAGCATATGTTCTAAAGATTTGATCCATGACATGGTTATCATCAACTTCGCATATGCGAAAAAGATTATCTATTCCAATCACTACATCCGGTACTTGTAATGAACATTATGAGTTTCACGTGATGTCGTTGGATTGACTAATGCACATGTAGCATTCATAAATTTGGTGAATCACGTGTGTAGGCTGTAAATTGATAAATTCATGTTTGAGATCATTAAGGACCATTTGTTTGTATATAAGAAGAAGAAGTTAATAATTATTTATAGATTGCCCTGAATTGGCCGAATAACGAAGACCTGTACCTTGAATATTTAACATGTGATTTAAGACTTGGGGTTTTATCAAAAAGTAGGTGCAAATATGTTTTGACAAATGTTTTATCAAAAAGAACTTTTGAGGGATTATTCCCTTATACACAAATCATTTAACTAAACTCCTATTTAGGGGTAAATGTTTGTGTATACCTCAAGACAACCTAAGAGGGATTGAGGAAACCGTTAAACCATGACTTAAAATTTGAAACGACAATTTTTGCTTTTCAACTAAGAAAATTTTTACCAAAGAATAAACGAAGGTTTTTCGAACATTTACGGATCTTACTAATTATTTCCGATAAATCAACAAAAATTGTGTTAATTAAATTCAAATATTTATTATTTAAATACTTGTAGTAATTATCGACGCTTTAAACGTCGGATTGAGCAAAACTGATAAAAACAATAGTTGAGATAGAACTAAGACTTAGAAAATGTGAAGAAAGAATTTTCGAATAAATACGGTCATGATATTTATTCCATCTAGGAAAGTGAACTTAATTACTGACACATTATATAGGAAAGATAAAGAACCAATTAGGACATATTCCTTAATAATGAAGGTGCAAAATAAATTGTCGAACAATATAAAAATAAACAATGTTTGTAAAAAGGGTAATATAGATAATAAAAGGGGGTTCGCGGCTAATGTGAACCAATAGATTTGAGAAGCCGATGGCGTTAAATGTATAAAAGGCCACTTGTTGTTGCCTAAATATGGAGATTTTGAGATTTAGTCATGTTGGAATCTCATAAGTATAAGTATTCTATTCCTGTCATTTCTGATTAAATGTATCTTTATATGAAGAAGTTGTACTGATGGCAAATTATGAAGGCAGACATCGCCTCATACATTAGTAAACGTCTAGCTATTGCAAAGGTCATCATCTGAATTTGATTCGATTTGGGTCATCGTCGACAGACTGACCAAATCTGCTAATATCATTCCTGTTAATGATAGATTCTGATTGAAGAAATGGACTCTTTTGTATGTAAACATGGTGTGCCTGTATCAATCATCTCTATCAAGATCCTCGCTTCACATCGAATTTCTAGAGATTTGCTCAGAAGTCACTGAGAACGAATCTTGCTGAGAGTACTGTGTACCACCCCAATCGAAGGGACGAGGTAAAGTAACGATACAAAATACTATAAGTGTTGTTTTATGTTTGAATGATTGACCTTTGGTAATAAACTGTATAATCGTTTTCCTTTGGAGAGGTTATCATTGATAATTATCGTATTAGGATCAAGATCGAATCTTGTGAGGATATATATTAGAGCATCTGTAAGCAGGAGTTGGGATGAAGACATCCGACATACACCCATTGTGAGTTGGACATGCCTTTTAGGTTTAAGGTTGCCTATGATGACGAACCTAACCTTACAAAATACCCGACCCACGAGACCTGAAATGATTGTTGAAATTAGGATCTGATTATTGACTGCCATTAGTGGGCAGGAGTTTATGTGAATATGAAATGTAGATCTTGAAGTGCCAGATGAGTAGCGAAATTATGCCAAAAATTTTAACCATGGAAAAATGAATTGATGATCTGAAAGATCATGGGATATAAGTCCCCGTTGTATGGGACCATTGAGATGATGTAAAAGATTGGTTTGAAAGGCATATAAGCTGGATCTACCCTAGGACTTCAAGAGCTGCGTGAATTATGTTTCGTATATCGAACTTGATAAAATGTCTATCAAGTGAAAATCTGATTGTTTCTTAGTAAAGTTTAGATCGGCAAAAAGTTGCATTCATCAGAAACCCACTAACATCATGGATAGAGAAAGTAAGCCAACATTTAGCCTGATCTTATTCCCGTAGTTATGTTTAATGAAACTCGCGTATTTTAATGAATTACACTTGTGAGAAAAGACCGAGTGTGGAGGAAATACCCACATGGCTTTAACTCTATAAGAAGCGAGTAGTAAGATAAGATGATCTTTGAGGACAAAGATCCTGTTTAGGGGTAAATGCTGTGACAATCCGTCAATTTATGGTTGATATTTTATTCTCAAATATTATTTAAAAACATTATTTTAATGTTATATTATGAACTCACTTATTTTTGGGAAGAAATTTGGATTTACGTCTTGAAGTAGCATCGACTACGTCTAAACCGGAGGATTCTACGTTACGTGCTTACGTTTACATACACCATTTTGGTGACAGTCCGACATTCCAGGAAATAAATTTATCCGTGAATATTATTTTGGAATTTTAAATTTGTGTTGGTTCATAAACTCACAAATTTACGAGAAGAGATTAGGACTTACGATTATAATTTAACGTCCTTTACGACTAAACCGAAAACCTTAGGATTACGTATTTACGTTTTCGAACTCCGTTTTTGATGAGGCAATTTTTATTAGATTCGTTTTGTGCCGTTGATTCATAATTTATAAAAACGTTTTTCGTAAAATAACCCGAGGGCACGCAAAGCGAGGAAACTAGAATCGAGGAGTACCCGTAAATTAATAGGGATAGGACAAGTTTACACTTGCCCACCCCTATACAAATGGGCTCCAACACGTCTCATGATGTGTCAATTTTTAACTATTAAGCTAACACTTGTTAGCTAATGCTTAACAAGTAAGCTATCACACCACCAAAACCATCCAACACCTAAACCACTTCTCCAAAACTCATACATGCAAACCACTCTCTCCTTCTCTCCCTAATTTCGTCCACTCTCTCTCAAAAATACCATTTTGATCAAATTTTGATCAATTCTAGCCGTAAACTATGTGTTATCTACACATATAATGAAGAAACCTTGAAGCCTTGAAGATTGGAGGTGATCCTAACATCCAAGATGGTGATTTGGTGATATCCAAGGGTTGATTTCTACAAGGAGTGTACAAATATTGGTGGTCTTGAAGATTGGTGTTGATTTATCACAAGTTTTTCCATCAAAAATCCAAGCCTTGATCAAAACCTACACAACTTTGGTGGTATAAAGATTGTTCTTCCTATCATCTTGTTATTTTGATTATGTAATCTTGTATTTTCTTTATTTATGTATATGTATATGATGATGAATGATGATTAAAAATATTATGTGGGGATTTGGTGTTGATAGATTTGATAAACATGGGTAAAAAGATGGAAAAACCACATGTAAAAATGGTTAAATCTTCCTTAATAAGATGGCTGTATAAAAACAGTAAGTAATCAAATGTTAAACTGATAAAATGATAAAGTGGAATCAATATACAGTAAGTATTAGGTGTTATACACATGTGAGAGTTGGCCATACAATGTAATCATAAAAATGCGTGAGATATGATCAAAACAAGTTTAGAGTGCAAATCTGCCTACACTGTTTTGGACGAATTTATTAAAATACTTAGAGGTTGATTCATCAGTAGCTATAATGGAATAAAATGAAGCACATATCATGTAGTTTCTGTGATAAAAATTTGGGGTTCTATCTCCATGTAGAACTCTAGATATGATCATTATAGTAAACTAGATGTTTAGGACTGATTTTGTGAAATTAAAGTTTAATATTATTATATAAGCACTCAAATAAATATAGTATAAAATATGAATTAAAACCCACTAACTTATATATTTCATTTATATAAAAATGCATAAGGATAAATAAATGGACATTATATAAAAATGGTAGTTTGGTAAGTTTTATAAATTATAATAAGTATATACTAAGTTTTACGTCTTTTCGGCTAAAACCGAAAGATTAACGTATTTGTTAAATAAAACTTAGATGGTTGGACCCGTCTAATGTAAACTTTTATAAACTCACATACTGATATATAAACATATATAACAAGTAAAAAACGATAAAACCCAAGCTTTACAACATATAGACATTAACGGGCCAAAGTAGCCTTAATGGACAATAAACCCGACTAATTTGGTAAAACACTTATAAACTTATTTATTGGGCTTAACCCATTTGGGCCCAACATTGTTAGAAATACGTTTTTACGTATATTAGAAGTATCGGTCACTCCACAATAATATTGATGTTGTAATAGCTCGTAGTTAGATAATAGTTGTTAGTTACTTATTAACTTAAGTAAGAACCGGTCCATGGGCTTGTCATGGACCGGCCCAAGCCCATATTTAGCTTGGTACTATAAATACCCCTTTCCACTAAGGAAAGGGGTTGGTTGGTTGTTGTTCCATTTCACATTTCATAGTAATAAAATCTTCCACATATTTCTCTCACTTTCTCTCTCTAGTTTCTCTCACTAGAAAACATCAACCCACTTCATAGATTCATAGGTTATCAATTTCTACATTTGGTATCAAGAGCTATGGGGTGATTTAAGGTAAGGATTGTGTTGCTTTTTTAGTTTTTGAATCTATTAGTGATCTTTAGGAAAAATCAATCTTGAATCTTGTTATTTTTGGTGTTTTTGTTATTGGGATTGATTGATAAGGATTGGGTTTAGCTTATTTTGGTAAAAATCATAAAACTTTTTGTGGTTTTGGATCAAAAATCGGGGTTTTAAGCTGTTTTAGAAGTCTCGGAAACATTTCACCAGATTATTCCGAATAGGATTTTCCGAATAGGAAGGTTTTCCGAATAGACGGTTTATTCCGAATAGAAGTTCCGAATAGGAAGGTTTTCCGAATAGAAGGTTTATTCCGAATAGAAGTTCCGAATAGGATAGTATTCCGAATAGAAGGGTTTTTTCCGAATAGACTTTCCGTTTAGAAGAAACTTTCCGAATAGCCACATTTTTTCCGAATAGAAGATTTTTTCCGAATAGCAACAAACTTTCCGAATAGCCAATTTTTCCGAATAGACACCAATTTTCCGAATAGCCAATTTTTCGAATAGACACCAATTTTCCGAATAGCCAGAATTAGGAAATATTCCGAATTGCCATCATTCCGAATAGACCAGTTTTTCCGAATAGGCCAAATTGCCAAAATATTCCGAATTGAAGAAAACATTCCGAATAGGGGTTTTTCCGCATAAGGGTTATTCTGCATAGAGTTTATTCCGAATAGGGTATTTTTTTTTCAGCATAGGATTATTCCGAATAGGCATTATTCCGAATAAGGGTTTATTCTGAGTTTGGGTTATTCCGTATAAGCAAGTTCAAGGGGTATTTGAGTTTTTTCGACGATCTTTAGTGGATTTAATCTTGAGTTTAACCAACACAACACAAATTCTCAACCTTTCTTCACTGCTCGATCAAACGATAATCTTTGAGTCTGTTAAGTGATCACAATGAATCCAAGTTCATTAATGCCTCAGATGACATCTCTTACGGATATCTCGATCATAACGGGGACTGATAGTCGTCCACCGATGCTTATTAAAGAGGTGTTTGAGGCATGGCAAGGTCGAATGATGCAATATCTAAAGGGGAAACCGACATACGGAAGGCTTATGGTCAAATCGATTTTGAATGGTCCACTCGACTATGGTACCATTACGGTTGATAACGTGACTAGACCACGAGAATTTGAAGAACTTACTCCAGCTCAACAACTTGTTGCAGATGCAGATGAAAAAGCTCTTCAAACAATTCTCCAAGCTCTTCCCCATGACATCTATAGGATGGTGAGTCAGTATACGGTGGCAAAGGATCTATGGGAACGTCTTAAGGTGTTGCTACAAGGCACGTCTCTCACCAAACAAGAAAGGGAGTGTCAGCTGTATGATTTGTTTGATAGATTCACCTACAACCCAGGGGAAACACTTCACGATTATTACTTCAGATTCACCACACTCATGAATGATCTGAATGTATACAATCTTGTGATCGCACCATTCCAGGTTAACACCAAATTCTTGAATACTCTACCTCAAGCTGAATGGGGTGAGTACATTACTGATGTCAAGTTAACCAGGGATCTGCATAAGTGCAATTTGGATCAAATATATGCCTTCCTTCAGCAACATGAGAAGCATGTGATTATGCACCGTTCTCCTCGAGGTATGTACCCAGATTCCTTAGCTTTGATGGCGAATCAACCAAGCTTGTCTCACAACAACACACCTTATATCTTGGGACATCAAGCTTATCATCAATCACCTTACATGACACCAGCCTTTCCCCAATACTCGATTCTACCACAACCACCCACCTCACATCAGCAACAATATCGGTTCAATGCACCCTCACCACAGTATGCTTCACAACTTCATCCAGCAAATGTTGCACCTTATGCAGCATATCCGACAAGCTACCCTGATCAAATGAGTATTCCTTCTACTGATTATGCAGCTTATCCAGATCAAGCACTTTATTGTGATGATGAGGAAGTCCCAGTTCCTGTATTCCAACAAGGAGCTGACCCAGTTGAAGTGCTAACTACTATGTCTGCTTATCTCACAAGAACTTTAAGCAAACGAGGATTCAGAGGATCAGCTCCTACCAACAATCAGTTGAGGAATTCATCCAATTCTCGCCAACAAGCTACAATTGAGAATGGCAGGGTAATGGTTCAGCCAATTCAACCATATCAGGGGAGAACTTCCACATCAACCAATGTTCGCACCGCCAATCCTGCTCCTGCTCCAATGGTCAATAATCCTCCACGGGCTAATACAGGCAAGTTGAGAATGATCACATGCTACAACTGCAAGGAAGAGGGTCATATGTCCAGGGATTGTAAGAAACCCAAGAGGAGAAGGGATGGACAGTGGTTTGCAGAAAAGATCTATCTGGTAAATGCTCAGGCGCAAGGAAGGGAACTTGATGAAGAGGAGCTTGCATTTCTTGCTGACCCAGGGATTGCTGAACAAGACGTTGTCACTACGCAGAATGCAGCTTACCAAGCCGATGATCTTGATGCGTATGATTCCGACTGTGATGACTTTCAAACTGCAAAGGCTGCTTTCATGGCAACTTTCTCCAGCTTAGGGCCAGATAAGAAATCTGAGGTACTTATTAATAACACCGATAATGCCACTGATGCTAGTATTCAACCACATCAAGTTGGGCAAGAGAGTGCTGATTCGAATGAATCTTCGGTGGTGAGTCCTTCAAATGAGGAGACAAACAATGATAGCAATATCAATGTGAGTTCCCAGACTTTGAGTGAATCACAACCGGGACCCAGTTCGCATACGCCTACTCCTGCTCAACAAGATTTGGTCATGGTTCCTGCTACATTACTTAGCCAAATGAATGCTGCACTCTTAGAAACCTTAGCTAAGAATAAGAATTTGTCTGATGAGCTTGCCTTAAGCAATGAGAAAGTACAAACTTTGGAATTAGTGCCTTCGTCTAGTGTTCTCACAAATCTTGAATATGATCATTTTAGAAACAAACAAATGGGTCACTTGCAAGAGATCGAAAACTTAAGAGCAAATCTGTCTAATGAACTTAAAGAAAAGGAGTTAGTGGTCACTAATTTTCAAAAACTTCAAACTGATTTTGAATTACTCGAATCTAAGAAGACTGAAATGGAGATTAATGCCACTAATAAGATTAGAAGTCTAGATTACTTGCTGTTAAGACAATACGCTGCTTCACAACTAGTTCACTTATTTGATGCTTCATTTAGAGAATTTAACTTATCACGTCTAAAAGGCCTTCCCCCTAATCCACGGTATGCAAAACAAGCTTTAAGACATAGTCCTAGACTTTATAATGCAACTCAATTAGGATTGGCGTTAGACCCGATTGTTTTTCCCAATGATCAAACAAGTAAGGTTCTAGTTGATGAGGATCGGTCATACAATTCTGCAAAATATCCCGATTGTGATTATTTTAAAATGAATAAGGAGCTTGCTAAAACTGATTTTAGAGTTCGATTCCATATGGATAAAGATCTCATTACAGCACCAACCTACATGATAGAGGAAGAAAGCCCTAGTACATTTCCTACACTTGTCAACATGGAAGGTCCTAAGGAAATTCCAAAGAATCTTCCACCGGTTAGCACTGTATGGTTAAACTTGAAAGAGATTAACCGATACTTTACTAACTTTGACAAGGTCATTTTGGAATGTACGACTTCAAATGGCTTAAACGCCGGAGAATGGGCTTTCGAACACATGAATGAGGTGTTTAAAACTAAGATCAATCCGTTTGTCGAAAGTCTAAAAGAAAGTTTTGCATCTCTTAAGGAAAATCTTCAGTTTGAAATTGGGGAAGTTCAAAAAGTGTTTTATGAAATGGACACCGCTTACGAACTGCAACTAATTGAAAAGGAAAAGATTTTAACCGAATATGACCGATTCTTGTCTGAAATAATCTCGTGTGATGTGCTTACTACTGTAAATGTTAATTATTCGAATGAGCTTACATCCACTATGATTAATTGTGATGCTGTGAATATTTGTGAGGATATTTGTGATGATGTTTGTAATCTTTCTGTAAATGTTGCTGATACTGTAAATGAGGTAGAAAATCATTCTTGTCACGAATCTAACGCTGAGTTTTTAAAGCTACAAGATTCTTACAATTTACTTTCCCAACGCTTTAATCAACTAGAACAACATTGTATATCTTTAGAATTAAAACAACAAAATCAAAATGAAAATCTTTTGATATCAAATGTTTGTGAAAACGGCGTTGAGAATAGTGACAAGATGATTGCAATTGTTAAGACATTAGAGGAAGAAATCATGAGATTGAAGAGAGAGATATCATCAAAGGAAACATTAAGAATGGAACTAGAGGCTGCAGAGTCTAAAAACCAGGTCTTAGAAATTAGACTATCAACTGCTCTAGGGGAGATGGATCGGACAAGGCAGGGACTATCCGCTCTTTATGGTTCACTAGAAGAACGCTTCGCTTTTAATGCGGCACAGCAACAATATTATGTTGAACAACTGAACCAAAAGTGCGAAGAAATCTCTGACTTGAACATCCTGCTCATAGACAAAAATATGGTTTTGGCTGAGTTAAAGGAGACACTTCTTCTCACCCGACAAGAAGTTGTTGATACCTTAGCTACCGACTCTGCACCGTCCACTAGTGCTCCAACAACCAAGAAAGTAGTGCTTTATAAGAATCCGCTTCATAAGAGAAACCAGGTTACCTATGATGATTATATGAGGAATGCCATTAAGCATGTCGATCTTCTTAGGGATATTTTAGACGATCTTTATGCCTTAGATCCCTCAAGTAGCGACTATTATTCGGCTCATGAATATGTTAAGCGAGTTCAATATTGCTTGGCTTATTTGCAATACATAGGTACACCAGGTTCTGCACTACTTAATAATAGGCCCATTGCTGTCACTCCATTTAATAAGACTCCAGGAGCGAAACCGTCATTGGCACAATCAAGTAAGACACCTTTAAAATCTGTTGCTAATGTTCCCAATTTGCCTTCTACAGGATTAAAAGAGACTACTAAGGCTAAAGGATCGCCACTCAAGAAAGCTAAGATCAAGCCCTCCACTAGTAGTGCCACAAAGAAGAAAGTAGAAGTCCACAATAGGAATGATAGTTCAGTTTTAAATAAAATGAATCATGTTAAGACTAAAAGCTCTGCGCCTGTGCAGCAGCCTAAACCATTCGTGAATTCTGATTTAAATTGCTGGAATTGTAATGAATGTATGTTTTCACAGCGTCATGATTTGTGTCTGATTGATCACGTTAATGAAATGAATGCTATTAAGAATGGTCTTGAATGGAAGCCAACGGGTAGAACTCGTGCCCAAGTTGGCTGGCAATGGCGTCCCACTGGTAGGACCTTTACACTAGATGGTAAAATGTGCCCTTTAACTAGGAATGCATCCATTGAAGTTAGGTCTGAGCGTCCTTTAGTTAGGAACACTTGCACTAAAGTATGGAAACAGCGCCCTTTAATTAGGTCTGCCCCCACTATAGTGCCTATCAGTGTAGAAATACCTCAGGATTTGAGCCAATTAGAATCTACACCACCAATTAAGAAGAAGAAGGCTAGGAAATCTAAGAAACCTAGAGTTAGCAAATCTAAGATTATTAAATCTGTACCTGCTAATAACAAGGAACACTCAGATTCCGATACCTCTACATTGTCTTTGTGTGGTGATATTTTCAGGTGGTCCAAATCATCCTGTGGTATTTGGACTCCGGTTGTTCAAAACATATGACCGGAAATCGCTAGATGCTCCGAAATTTCGTCAGCAAGTTTCTTGGTACGGTTAAATTTGGGAATGATCATATAGCAAAGATTATGGGATACGGTGAATATCAGATTGGAAACGTGACGATTTCTAGGGTATACTATGTAGAAGGTCTTGGTCACAACTTATTCTCAGTAGGACAGTTTTGTGATTCCAACCTTGAGGTTGCTTTTCGACAACACACTTGTTTCATCCGCAACTTGGAAGGAAAAGATTTGTTGAAGGGATCTCGTGGTGCAAATCTTTATACGTTGTCTCTACAAGATATGATGGCCGCCTCTCCAGTATGTCTTCTCTCTAAAGCATCCAAGACCAAGTCATGGTTATGGCATCGCAGATTATCTCATCTTAATTTTGATGCTATTAATCATCTGGCTAAAAACGAGTTAGTTCGTGGTCTTCCAAAGCTTAAATTTCACAAGGACCATTTATGTTCCGCGTGTTCAAGAGGGAAAAGCACCAAGAAATCTTACAAGCCCAAAGCTGAAGACACCAATCAAGAAAAACTTCATCTTTTGCATATGGATCTTTGTGGGCCGATGAGAACTGAAAGTGTGAGCGGTAAGAAATTCATTCTCGTCATTGTGGATGATTTTTCCAGGTTTACATGGGTTAGATTTCTACGTACAAAGGATGAAGCACCGAAGGCTATCATCACTTTTCTCAAGTTCATTCAGGTACGTTTGAATACCACTGTCCGCCGTATTCGTACAGACAATGGTACAGAGTTCGTCAACCAGACTCTTCGTGATTATTATGAAGGAGTTGGTATATCACATGAAACATCCGCTGCACGCACTCCACAACAAAACGGTGTCGTTGAAAGACGAAATCGCACACTTATGGAAGCTGCTAGGACCATGCTTATTTATGCGAACGCTCCATTGTTCTTGTGGGCAGAGGCTATTTCTACTGCATGTTTCACCCAAAACCGTTCTATCATTCGGAAACGCCATGGAAAAACACCTTATGAGCTTCTACATGACCGCAAACCCGATGTTTAATTTTTCCATGTGTTTGGTGCTCTGTGTTATCCAAACATCAATAGTGAGAACTTGGGTAAGCTTCAACCAAAAGCCGACATAGGTATTTTCATTGGTTACTCACCGTTCAAAAGAGCATACCGAATCTATAACCGTCGTCTTGGCAAGATTGTAGAAACTATGGACGCTGATTTCGACGAGCTGACAGCGATGGCTTCTGAGCAACACAGCTCTGAACCCGCGCTTTATGAGATGGGACCCGGTGCTATAAGTTCCGGATTAGTTCCCAACAATCCTACTTCTACATCATTTTTACCACCATCAAGGCCCGAGTGGGATAAATTGTTTCAACCGTTATTTGATGAATTCTTCGATCCCCCGACTGATGAAGTTCCAGTACCTGTAGTAATTGCTCTAATACCTGAAGTGGTTGCTCAAGTTAATGAACCTTTATCTAATGCATCTACAATTCACATTGAACCGGATGCACCTTCACCAAGTGATTCTCAAACTACACCTGAATCATCACCCCTACTTGTGCCTAATGATGTGGAAGAGGATTCTACTGATCACGACCTGGAATATGCTCACCTGCAAGAGCTTCCTTTCTTTGGTGTAGCGATCCCTGAAAACCCTTCAGCCGCATCTACCTCAGAAGAAGCTCCATCTATTGTTCACTCCAGACCACCTAGGATTGAAAACCATAGCACTAAATGGACAAAAGATCACCCAATTAGGAATGTTATTGGAGATCTAGATCGACCAGTCTCTACACGCCATCAACTACAAGAGAGTGCACTATATTGTTACTTTGATGCATTTCTCTCTGAAGTTGAACCCAAAAATTGGCAGCAGGCTATGACCCAATCATCTTGGATTGAAGCTATGCAGGAGGAACTCAATGAATTCAAACGATTAGAAGTATGGGAATTGGTTCCTCGCCCTGACAAGGTTAACATCCTTACTTTGTTATGGGTTTATAAGGTTAAACTTGATGAGATGGGTTCGGTATTGAAGAATAAAGCAAGATTGGTCGCTAGAGGATATAAACAAGCCTTGGGTATAGACTTTGAGGAATCTTTTGCTCCTGTGGCTAGATTGGAGGCGATTAGACTATTCCTTGCGTTTGCTGCTCATATGAACATGATCGTCTATCAAATGGATGTGAAGACGGCATTTTTGAACGGTGAACTAAGGGAAGAGGTTTATGTTAGTCAACCGGATGGGTTCGTGAGTACGGAGTCTCCTAACCATGTGTACAAGCTTAAGAAGGCTCTCTATGGGTTGAAACAAGCTCCACGCGCGTGGTATGATCTCCTGTCAACATATCTCATGTCGGAAGGCTTCTCCAAAGGCAAAGTGGACCCCACTCTATTCACTCTCAAGGACGGCAACGACATGCTTCTGGTACAAATTTATGTTGATGATATAATTTTTGCTGCCACTAACATAGAATAGTCTAAACAATTTGAGAAGATAATGTCCACACGCTTTCAGATGTCGATGATGGGAAAAATTTCATTTTTCTTAGGATTACAGATTTCTCAGAATCCCAGAGGCATCTTTATTAATCAATCCAAATATGCTCTAGAATCTCTTAAGAAATATAACTTTGAGAATTGTGACCCCGTAGACACTCCAATGGTGGAGAAATCCAAGTTAGATGAAGATAGGGATGGGATTATTGTTGATCCGAAACTTTACCGTGGAATGATTGGCACCCTTCTCTATCTGACTGCTAGCAGGCCTGATTTGCAATTTGCTGTATGCATGTGTGCCCGGTATCAGGCTCGGCCTACCGAAAAGCACTTACATGTAGTTAAAAGGATCTTTCGGTATCTAAAAGGAACACTTCATCGTGGTCTATGGTATCCGAAAGATTCCTCGATTGCTTTAATATCATACGCAGATGCCGATCATGCTGGATGTCAAGATACGAGGCGTAGCACTTCTGGATCTGTGCAACTCCTAGGAGATAGATTGATCAGTTGGTCTTCAAAAAGGCAGAAAAGCGCTGCAATTTCTAGCACGGAGGCTGAATACATCGCCATGTCCGGTTGTTGTGCTCAAGTCCTTTGGATGAGATCACAATTAACTGACTACGGTCTTGGATTTAACAAAATCCCGATGTATTGTGACAACAAGAGCGCCATTGCCCTTTGCTGCAACTATGTTCAACACTCCCGGGCCAAGCACATAGACATTCGCTACCATTTCATCAAGGAGCAGGTGGAGAACGGAGTGATCGAGCTGTATTTTGTCACTACTGAGTATCAGCTGGCGGATATGTTCACCAAAGCCTTAGATCGAGGACGAATCGAGTTTTTGATCGACAAGCTTGGTATGAAATCATTCACTCCAGCGACTCTCAAAGAGTTGGCAGAAGAATCAGCTGAATAGTCGTGGTAAACTATTCAGAGTATCCTTTGGTTGTGATCATGTATATTATCGTAAATATATAAACCACAAAAGAAAAATACAAAAATATAAAACCAAGAAAAACCATAAAAAATATAAAACCAAGAAAAACCATAAAAAATATAAAACCTAGAAAAACCATAAAAATTATAAAATCAAGAAAAACCAAAAATATTTTTCGTTTTAAATCGGGCATGTCTTTTTGTACGGTAATATTTACGGCCTTAGAAATGTCGATCAATATTGACACGGTGCCATAAATAGAGTCCGTATAAAAGTTGTACATTTTTAAAACATGCCCATAATGGCTTGTAGTTATTTCAGACTGCAACCCGGTTTTCATATTAAAGTCACGTATTTCTTTGGAAAACGTTGGCTCAGAACGGGAATTAATTTTCTCGGGCGTGATTTACAAGCCAAATCATGCAAAGGGATCAAGTTTACTTTACAACTTGGTCTAACACGAATTTGTGTACGTCTCAGTGCATTAATTTGTTAAAATAAGAGAAATCTTATTGACACCACGAATCAAATTTTTCAAGATATCAATTGGGAAATGTTTTTCATCATCATGTGCCTCGTTAAACAATGACTACAGCTCTTTAAATAGAAAACGGGTCATCGTTTAAGGGGGAGAAAATGTTTCATCATCTTTCACATCAAAAAGATCTTCAAAAGTTTTCAAGGAAATTCACAAAACTTAATGGTAAATGGTTGGATTGCTTTGGAATTATATTGTTGTTGCTTATAAGTGTGTCTTGAATAGTTTTGTGCTTGTGTTAAGATAGGTTAATTACTCAGGCTAGGCCAACGAACTTAAGATAGGGTCAAAATGACAAGAATCAACTTGGAAAAACAAAAGAAGTTTTTGTTTGTTGAAAAGAGGAAAATTGAGGGGGTAAAAGTTGACATTATGTCAAACTTGTGAAAAATTTGACTTAGTCAAATTCATCCCCCCCCGTTTCTTTTCCCATCTTTCACTGTTCCCCTTGCTTGCCGCCATTAACAACCTTAAACACACAAACTCACGAAATCAATCAAACTCGACTCAAATCAGTTATTCTCTTGATCAGATCTTCACAAAAGGTATTAATCGGTTAAACTTTCATGCATAAACAAGTTAATTAACTGTTTAATTGGAAAATCAAACGAATCTAATTACTGTTCAATTAGGGTTGATTAATTTGGGGGTTTTGCTTGGGTTGTACTCGGAATAGGTTTAATTGCACTAATTTGGCCTTTAGATCAATTGAATCAAACGGATTAAGTGCCTACACTAGAAAAAATAGTAACTGTTGAAACAACTTTCCGCATGGAGAAATTTTTCCGAATAGAAAAGTTGTTTCCGCATAAGGCAAAAGTTCCGCATAAGCAAAAAGTTCCGCATAAGGCAAAAGTTCCGCATAAGGAAAAAGTTCCGCATAGAGCAAAAAGTTCCGCATAGGGAAAAAATTCCGCATAGGGCAAATGTTCCGCATAGGGCAAACATTCCGAATAGGGCAAAAGTTCCGCATAGGGTAAATTTTCCGCATAGGGCAAAATGTTCCGCATAGGGCAAAAAGTTCCGCATAGGGCAGTTCCGCATAAGAAAATGTTCCGAATAAGAAATGTTCCGAATAGGAAAGTTCCGAATAGGAAAAGTTCCGAATAGGAAAAGTTCCGAATAGGAAAAGTTCCGAATAGGAAATGTTCCGAATAGGAAATGTTCCGAATAGGAAATGTTCCGAATAGGAAAATGTTCCGAATAGGAAATGTTCCGAATAGGAAATGTTCCGAATAGGAAATGTTCCGAATAGGAAATGTTCCGAATAGGAAATGTTCCGAATAGGAAATGTTCCGCATAAGCCCAAATGTTCCGAATGGAGGAATTTTTTCCGCATAGCACAAATGTTCCGAATGGAGGAATTTTTTTTCCGCATGGCCCAAATGTTCCGAATAGAGCTTTTATTCCGCATAGCCTAATGTTCCGAATAGAGCTTTTATTCCGCATAGCCAAAATGTTCCGAATAGACCTTTATTCAGAATAGGGATTTTATTCCACATAGGCTAATTATTCCGAATAGAAGATGTTTGAATGATTTCAAAGCTTAAGGGATTATGTCATATGTACAATGCTTAGGTTTAAAGTCATAATGATATTCATACTTGTTTGTATCAACCTTTGTGTTTTATCTTAAGCAGAGACGATGACTAACCCTACCGTACAACAACTACAAGACAACAGAGCCGCCGCCATTGCCGAAGCCAAGACTCTAAAGTTTGTTCCAAACAACTACCGTCTGAAGGAGGTATCTCACTCTACCCATAATGGCTTTAAGGTAGCTACAGCCATGCTTGATAAATCTCACTTCAAGTATGCGCTAAGGAGAAGTGCTTCGGTGCCCTATGACTACCTTTACGAGTTCTGGGCTACCAAAGAGAGGACGTCGAACAAGATCACTTTTTCCTTGGACAACAAGCAGCAGACGCTTACTGTGTCAGACTTCAGGAAGATCTTTGGCTTTCGACCGATACTCAAAGGTCTACCATCATACTCACCCAACCCAACCAAGGACCAGATGATGGAGATGTTCACCGCTATTGGATGTCTTGACATACGAACCCCATCTGAGTTTACTACCGCCAAAGTCGGCCAACCATGGAAAGCTATTTTTGGGATTCTTAGCCGATGCTTGACACCCAAAACAACTGGGTATGATGTTGTTCGTCCACCAATCATCAAGATGTTTTATGGTATGTTCAAAGGTATGGGTATTGATTATGCATCACTGCTATGGGAGGAGTTTACTTTTCAACTCTTCACTAACACAAAGGGTAAAATCAAAACTTACCAGTACCCTAGGTTTATTAAGTTGATCATACATTATTTTATGGAAAACGATGCATCCATTAACAAGCTTACAGGTAGTCGTCACCACATGATAGATGATGATGATTTAGTAGACTTAAGGCAGGAGACTCATTCGAATACGGTTATTCCTGGTCCCATTCCCAGTCATCTTCTGACCGATGAGATCATTGAATCTGATGATTACAAGAACTTGCTCACGGAAATTGAGAAACAACGAGCAAGCCTTCTAGCAGGTGAAGACTCATCTACCACGGTTAAAAGCAAAGGTAAAAGGAAGCAAGCAGATTTACCTGAGCCCAAAACCAAGAAGAAGAAGACAGAGGGTAAGAAAGGAAAGGGTAAGGCTGATGAGATGCGTCTGCGTGACGAAGAAAACATTGTTGATCCTACTCTTGATAAAGCTGAACAACAAATGATGAAGATAGCCATTAAAAGGAGTAGGAAAGATACTGGCGGTAGTGGCTCAGGTGTAAGAGTAGACGTTGAGGATGATGAGGATGAGAATAATGATGAGGATGAGGATGAGAATGATGAGGATGATGATAATGATAAGGATGATGAAGATGATGATGAGGATGATGAGGATGATGATGATGAGGATGCAGATGATGAGGATAATGATGGTAACGATGGTGGTGATGGTCACCAGGAGAGTGTTAAGGGGAGCAATGCTGATAAAGGTGAACAGCGTGAGAAAGGGGATAAGGGCGCCAGCTCAAAGAAAGTGGTTAAGTCTGGCACCAAGTCAAAGAAAGACGCAGCACCAAAGGAGAAATCTACATCCACGGAATCCAGACGATCGAAGTGGCGCCATGACGTGAATGCCACTACAGGGTCATCTATTCCTGGTACATTTATCCATGCATCAATACCTGTTACCACTAACCCCGTTAGTTCTTGTGTTGTTACTCCTGTGATTGCAGAATCGGTCACTGAACCTGAAGCTGCTCAACACTCACCCATCCATGACACTGCTGAAATGCCTGAATCTGAACAAGCAGATGTTCACGTCTCCACTCCTCAGCAACAAAACCCACAATCTACTATACCTGAACCAAGCACAAGGAACTGGGAGGACACGTTGGAAATCGACGAGACTGCTCCACCACAGGCTTGGATCACGGCAGCGGCGCAGTATGATCCGATCACCGACGCCGACAAAGAAGTCTTGTACCTTCGTATCCGAAGTCCGATTGACTTATGTGCATTTCTTGCTCATGAGTATAAGACTTCGGTTACTCCATCATTGGTGAAGAAAGTACTGAAGGATAAAAGACTTCGCGCCAAAACCCGGTTGACCCAAATGGAGTTCGAATATTATGCCGAGGAGATACTGAAGGCTCTGAATACCGTTCAACGGCCAGGTCTTCATGAATCAGAAAGAGCTCCACCTCCAATGGATCAAGATAATCAGATTGCTCTTGACTTCTTTGTCACCAATGATCTGGTGTATCTACTCAAGGGGTCATCAAAATACGCAACATCCCTGACATTGCTGAAAGCTGCCAACTGGGGGACAATACCCTTCATCGAGGAAAAGGTAAACCGACTCTGGGTCCCTAAGATAAATCGTAATTATGATATGTATGCTGTCATAGGTGCATCTCATTGGGACGAACGAGTCAGAAGGGCGTACAGGTGTTGCTGCTTAGTCAATTCTGGAAGCTCAGTTAGATCCGATATCCGCATCTCCAGCATTTTAGGGATGAAAACAGAAGCCAAGAATGGCTACTATCATGTGACGGAGATTCGTTTGAAAAGGGAGGATGACAGGGAATACAAAATCCAGCAGGGAGATTTTTCCATCATTCGCCTTGAGGATATTGAAGATATGCTGCTTCTGATGACCAGAGATCAACTCACCCATATTCCTCGTGAAGATCTCATTGCTTTGAATACAGCACTTCGTATGTTCACACGAAGCGTTGTCATCAAGACACGAGTTGAAGATCTTCAGTTGGGAGTCGAAAGCTATCAGAGGAAGCTCAATTTAACCCGTCCTGTGAATCAAGTGTTACCTCAACATGTAGCAAGATGTCCCTATACCGGCATTTCTGTCCCGAATTACGGCATTTTCTACTTGAACAGTCGAGGTTTGATGAAGTTTATGAGGGTGGGGGAGCTTCACAAGTATAGTGATGGAACTCTTATACAAGTCAGAGGAAAGTTGGAGCATCTGAACTCGGGTAAGACTTTGCCAGAAATGACGGAGGATTGGCATCCAGGTTATAAGCAGATGGCGAAGTACGTGATCAAAAAGATCGATCAAAAGCTCCGTGAACGTAGGTTGATGAGGAGCTTGGAAAGATTCGTGGGTGGTAGACCATATGGAGTGCACTACAGGACACTGCAACGATCCATCTGAAGGGTCGTACATTTCAGGTCACTCTATATTGGTATTATTTGTGAATATGTATATTTGTGAATAATGTGCTTTAATGGCTTGTTGTAGTGTTAAGGTATGATAATTTTTCAAGAATTTCTCACGAGATTCTAAATCTTTCAAAATATATCATAATAAAGCACTACAACTACCCCTTATTAACTTAAGGGGGAGCAATCATTTGTTCTAAGGCCAAACATCAATTTCATTTTTACCCAAAGACCGGTTAATCCATTCAATATCCCAAATATTAATGGTTAACATTTTGGATAAGGGGAGAAAATGGGATTAAGGAGATTTAAATGATACTTGGCTAAAATGAAAAAGACTTAAAGATTATCCAACTTAATATGTGTAAAAGCACGTGTTAAGGGGGAGCGTTTTTTGATGAACAAAACACCTAAGGTACAAAACTTTTGATTTCAATATCACAAGTACTTTAGGTGATTTTCAATGATTTTTCATGGTGGCAATTCCTTCCCAAAACACGCTTAATTCACGACGGATGTGGTGACAAAAGGGTGGTAGGAATAGGTCTAGTCCAATGATTCATCAGAGCCGATGGAATCTTCCCAAGGACAATTCCCTAGATAGAATTAGAAGTCCTAGGAAAGATGGAGAAAGAATGTGAACGTAGATGAATGCCGACCAAGTACTTAAGCTAGCACTGGAACAATCACAACAAGGTGCTAGTGATGACGTATTGGTAAGCATTGAAGGGGTTGAAGAATGAAAAAGAAATGTAAAGATAAAGGGTGTAAAGAAAGAAGCCCTCCTTACAACTTTAGGCAGAAGCCGGGTCAATACATATGCTATTGAGGTCATTTTTGCTAATGATTCTCGGTATTGAAGAAAGACATCATGGACCCAGTGATGCAATGCACAACCCTTCCCCAGCTAACTCAAATATCTCTCAAAAGGTATTTGTTTTAATCACACGGAGATCAACACGTTATCTATTGGTTTATTCACTCCGAATAGACTGGTATTGAAAAGGTGGCACTCCTCTCCAGCCATCGCTCACTAAATCAAAACGCACAATCGAGTCTAGAGCCAAGAGATCATCAAAAGTCTCATTAGGACACTTTCCATTTATTCCTTGCTTTCTCACACACTGTGAAAAGTAAGAGATTTTCATGAGTCCTACGCAGTATTCCTGTAATATTGCCAGAACATCCGAGTAATACGCAAGTATTACAATGAAGATGGAAATCCTGCTTGAGCCAACATCAAACAAGCTCATGGTAGGTTACACGTGCGGTTCTTTTAGAACCAATCTTGTGAAAAACTGGAAGGTAACAGTGGTTTAATTCTTAATTGAACTTAAACTCGTTCCAGGCCTCTTCGCATTATCATATGATCTTGCCAGAACACTCAGAGTGACTCTTTATTGACCACAGTGACGAGTGGAAATCCTTCTAGTGTCAACATCAAACAGCACTTGGTAGGTAACGCGCAAGATTCTTTATGAATTGAGCTCGTGACAACTGGAAAGCAACGATGGTGAAAATCTTAATTGAAATTCACTTGTTCCAGGTTTCATGAATTGACGGCTTTTAATCACAAGGATAATTTATCCAAGTGATTCACTCTTTATGTTCGCAGTCAGCTTTGGACGGTCGAATAAAGAGAACGGGTTTACCCGCGAAATCCTGTCAGGAAGTTACTTAATTGAAACTATCCGTCACGGGTACGATATCTAATATCGTCCAACGGTCTTCACCGACCGGAGGTAAAATGCTACCGAATTAGAATAAAATGTTCAAAGCCATTTTATTCGTGTCGTTGCTGTGTACCTGCTAAAGACGGTGGCGTTGCTGTGTACCTGTTGAAGACGGTGGCGTTGCTGTGTACCAGTGAAGACGGTGGTGTTGCGGTGTACCTGTAAAAGTCGTTCCCACATGCTTATGTCTTTTGCAACAAAGTTCAGCAAACATTCAAGAAAGTTCAAGATGAAGTCTTCCGCTGTACCAAACTCTGAAGCTTTCGAGAATTCAACAAAAAGACGTAAGTGTGTGGAACATGAAGTCACGAGGAGGCAAAGTTCACAAGAAAGGCAAAGATCGCACGTGAAAGGCCAAAGAACAATGCTCTCAAGTCAAAGCCAAAAAGATCAAATCAACATATTCACAACAAAAGAAAGAAAAGAAGAAAAGACTACGAGCTAAAGAACGAAGACTTAGTATAGTATGCTAGGTTTAGAACTTTGTAATCGTGGAGTGACCTCCCTTAGGGGGAGATTGTTAGAAATACGTTTTTACGTATATTAGAAGTATCGGTCACTCCACAATAATATTGATGTTGTAATAGCTCGTAGTTAGATAATAGTTGTTAGTTACTTATTAACTTAAGTAAGAACCGGTCCATGGGCTTGTCATGGACCGGCCCAAGCCCATATTTAGCTTGGTACTATAAATACCCCTTTCCACTAAGGAAAGGGGTTGGTTGGTTGTTGTTCCATTTCACATTTCATAGTAATAAAATCTTCCACATATTTCTCTCACTTTCTCTCTCTAGTTTCTCTCACTAGAAAACATCAACCCACTTCATAGATTCATAGGTTATCAATTTCTACATATATAAAGTATAATACTGATAATAAAAGTATAATTGGGCTAATGAATAGTATTGGGCTTATAATAGGCCCATTGGGCTTCAAAATGTAAACAAGTTGAACTAGTGTGACTAGTCTTGAAAATTACCAACACATAAACACTATAATGAATGAGTAAAGATGTATAAACCCACTTGATCATCATCATATATATAAAATCATCATATGTATACATAATTGTAATTTTTATAAAGTCATTGGACAAGAGTCTAAGACAAGTATTATTTGTCTAGGTTTCCGTGATTGAAGCACGTACCGTACATCCAAATCGCCGATAACCGCCTTCCTACATCAACTGAGTTCATAGCCTCGCACTCTTTTAAATGTTTCTATAAGATGTTTTATAAACACGCGAGGGAGATAACATGTTAGTTTTTATGAATTAGGACACTATTTGTCCCGATTGTCTGTTTATTAATTTGGACCCGAATGATTGTATGACCCGATGAATGATTATATGACCCGATAGATGAAAGAATGGATTATTAAAGTTAGGTTATGTCACTAAAAGTCCCATTAGCATGAATTGTGAACTACCGGGATTTGGTAGACGCTTATGCATATAATAGTACTATTTGGGGACGATCACCCCAGTTCGCGCCTTGACGGTTGATCCCCGTCGTGCCACATTGATTGGTAAGCGAATTTATGTATGAGAAGATTTACACAAGCGTGATTATTGTGACGACACGCTAATTTAGATGGGCAAATGAGTTTCGGGCTAGCTACCTGTTGTTTGTTGTAGTAAGGTAACAATGTCATGCGGCTTATAATAATCCAAAAATAACCAAATACTGCTATACGCACTGAATTACGATGTATTGCCTGACTAGCAATACGGGGTCTTATTATTGATATTATGTTCGTGTTTTGGTTTTTATATAACCATATTCTTATAACGGTTTTTATTTAATCTATACAACGTTATAAAACGTATTGTATGATGTTTTTACGACTTTGGCTCGTATAATGATTTTGAAGGCAAAAGCCTATATTATGATTTTTGATAAGGATTGTATAAAATGACTTTGGCTATTTTATGGCCTATTATAAAAATTTGTACAAAATGATTTTCGGTAATAATTTTATACCGATGATATATTGATGGTTTTAATAAACTCTATGAATTCACTCGGCGTTATCGCTGATCTTTTCTTTTAACATGTTTTATCTCAGGTACTTGAAGGTAATGCTCGGGAAGACGACAAGAATTCATGGCCCGCACTTAAACAACAATTTCCATTCAAATGTTTTGTAAAAATTGTATGAATAACATGACTTGGGACCTATGTGAATTTGATATTTATGAATGGAAATGCTTTATTATTAAACGACGTGATTTTCATGCGTTGTCTATGATGTGAGTAATGTGCTATCCCGTAACACCAACGAGTCTTCCGCTGTATTGAAATGTGTAAATTTTGGGGTGTTACAACTACCCTAGGACTTCAAGGGCTGCATGAAATATGTTCCGTATATTGAACTTAATAAAATGTCTATCAAGTGAAAATCTGATTATTTCTTAATGAAGTTTGGGTCGACGAAAAATTGCATCCATCAAAAACCCGTGGACATCATGGAAAGAGAAAGTAAGCCAACTTAAGCATGACCGTATTCCAATAGTTATGTTTGATGAAACTCGTGTATTATTATGAATTACGCTTGAGAGAAAAGACCTAATGTGGAGGAAATGCCCACATGTCTTTAACTCTATAAGAAACGAATAGTAAGATGAATTGATCTTTGAGAACAAAGATCCTCTTTAGGGGGAACTGCTGTGACAATCTGTCAATTTGAGGTCGTTATTTTATTCTCAAGTATTATTTATAATCGTTATTTTATTTTTGGTTCATGAACTCACATAATTACGAGAATAAATTAGGGCTTACGTGCATAATTTAACGTCTTTTGAGTTTAAACCAGAAACCCTAGGTTTACGTATTTACGCTTTTGTGCTCCGTTTTTGATGAGACAATTTTTATTAGAATCGTTTTGTGCTGTAGTTTCATATTTTGCAAAAATGTTTTTCATAAATCGACCCGAGGGGACGTAAATCGAGGAAACTAAAATCGAGGAGTACCCGTAAAATATTAGGGATGAGACAAGTTTAACACTTGTCCCACCCCTAATAGGGGCGGATTTCACAAGGATGTAACACCCTTTGGTGTTAAAACTTTACCAAGTGTATGAGACACTTGTCCCATATCTTAACTAAATACTTAAACCAAGTATTCTCTCACACATCTCATTTCCTTCATGTGTTTGTAAAAAGTTTACTCAATCCTCTCCCTCTCCCTCATTTGTTGCCGTCCACCACCACCCTCATATCTCCATTTTCACAAAATTTTCAACTTACAACTTAATCAATATTCAATCTATGATGATAACCATTTAAAAGGAGGATGTTTTAAGGTGATTCCAACTTGTGAAAGGAAGTTTTCAAGGAGTTCTTGGGATGATTTTTCAAGAAGAAGTTCATATATTTGAAGATCACTAAAAGTTGTCTTGAAAAGTAAAAGATTTTGGTACATAGATCAAGCTTGTTCATCCAAATCTCAACATTTTCCATCACTTTGGTTGGTATAAAGATTGTTTTCTTTCTATCATCCTATTATTTTTGTAAATGTACTTGTCTATTTATTTCCAAATGTATATGTAAGAGATCTATGAATGATGATCAAGTGATTGCATGGGGATTTTATGTCATTAGATTAAGTTAACAAGGCTAAATCTACAAGTAAAAGTTGATAAAATCATAACTAGTTATGTAGGCTGTAATAAACAGTAAGTTTCAATATTTTTACTTGATTAAATGGATTAGATTATTTTATATAATGATAGATAAATTATTTTTACATAAGTGGTGAATTGGTCACACAATGGAATGTTAAAAATGAGCAAGATATGGCCAAAACACTTTTGTGATACTAATCTGACTGGTCTGTTTTGGACGAATTAAAACTGATATTTAGAGGTTTTTTAAGAAGGAACCATAAGAGAGTTATTTGTAGGGCATATCATTTACTTTCTATAGTAAAAATTTGGGGTTCAAACTCCTTGTAGAACTCAAGATATGGTAAAAATGGTGAACATGAGATTTTACATCAGATTTCACTTTAAGTTATATAATATTAAAAGGCCACTTGAAGTAGATAAATATATAAAATAAGTATATAAAAGTAAATTAATGTTAATAACAACTATAAAATATGTTTATATACTATAATAAATAAGTATCACATTTTTATAAAAATAAAACTCAAATGTTTTCTAACTACAAACTATACATATGATTTTTACGTCTTTTTGGCTAAAACCGAAAGGATTGCGTTTTCGCCAAATAAAACTTAGATGGTCGGAACCATCTAATGTAACATTTTTATAGAAAATATACTGATATATAACCACATTTAACAAGTAAAAATCGACAAACCCGAGCTTTATAGCATATGGACCCGTAATGGACCAAATTAGCCATATTGGACCACTAGGCCCAACTAGTTTGGTTTAGCACTATTGGACTTGCTCATGGGCTTAACCCACTTGGGCCCAACATATGAGTAGAGGCCTGGTCCTAAATAGATAAATGGATTAATATAAGATATTGGACTCTTAATGGGCCTATTGGGCCTTAACATGTAAATTGGCTAAAACTAGTATAATAAGACTAATGTAACAAAATACTTAACAACTAATAATGTTGTATAAAGTGATAAAATCCCACTTGATCATCATGTTTATGACATCATTACATATACATATCAAATTTTTATAAATATTACTCGACATAGTCTAAAATCGAGTATTATTTGTCTAGGTTTCCCGTGTCGAGACACGCACTGTACATCTTAATTGCCAATAACCCGCCTTTCAAGCCAACGTGAGTTCATATCCTCGCACTCTTTTAAATGTTTTATGAAATGTTTTATAAACCCGCGAGGGAGATAACATGCTAGTTTTGATAAAAATAGAACACATGTGGTCCCGATTGTATGTTTATTGATATAGACCCGATTGATTGGATGACCCAAGGAATGATTGAGATGGATTATTATTAGTTAGGTTATGTCACTATAAGTCCCATTAGCATGAATGAACTACCGGGAGTCGGTAGACGCTTATGCATGTAATAGTACTATTTGGGGAAGATCATCCCAGTTCGCGTCTTGACGGCTGATCCCCGTTGTGTCACATTGATTGGCAAGCGAATTTATGTATGAGAGGGATATATTTAGCGTGATTTTTGTGACGACACGCTGTTTTAAATGGGCAAATGAATTCCGGGCTAACTACCCTATATATATATTATAGAAAGGTAACGATGTCATGCGGCTTATAATAATCTGATAATAATAATAATGATAATGGTAACACTGAGGCCGCGGTCTCAGGAATAGTGTATGATATATGATTTGAATTATAATATATTGCCTGACTAGCAATATGGGGTCTTATTTATTATTATACATTGATGAGACTGCTTTTATACATAGTCTCATCGTCCAAATTGGGCTTAAAATGCATTAAATATCATCAAAATACCCAAATATATGCTTGTGTTTGTTGCTTGTGTATTTTAGGTACGGATATTGAGAAAATGACAAAAGATCACAAGAATCAATAAAAAACGAACACGGGAAACGAAGCCGCACGATGAACCAAGCCCTAATGAAGAATTTTCCAAAGTCAACCCTTGAAGATTTGAAGAATTATGAAGAAGGGTCCTCCAATATGGAAGAATTGACACTTTATACCCTTGTATCTTCATAATTACAAGTTTGGTCCCTAAAGTTTGTCAAAATTACAAAAAGGACCCTTAACTTTAAAGAATTGGCAAATTTAGTCCCTCAACAAAACTGAATTGTCAATATTGGTCCTCCAAGAAGTCAACAAACAAGTCAAAACCTTGAATTATCAAGTTATTACAAGAACAGCCATTGAATATTGAAGAAATTACATTTCAAGTCCTTGTTTAAAGATTGAAAACTTGTCTTGCCAAATTTGACAAGTTGGTGAAACTTATTTGCAAAGGAAATGAAGTTTTTGTTGGATATTTACAAAGTGAAGGAAACTAAAACCTATGGGGACCTAATCTGCCCAGACAACCTAAGTACACCCACCACTCTTGAGCCTCCACGTCACCAACCTTAAACAACCCACCAATCACGTCCAACCCCCACGCCATGTCACCCCTACATGTCATTTCCCACTAAACCTTATTTAACTTAATTACAAATTAAGTGGGAAACACATTTTTAAACGTGTAAACTAATCAAAACCTGCTTTTTTATACACCTTCATCCCAAAAACCCTAAACCCAAGCCAGATTTAATTACCTAAATTTCTTACCTAAACCCTAATTAACCATAGGGGTTTTACCCACAACCCCACTCCCAACACAAAACAAAACCCAGAAAACGACCTCCCCCTTTCTTGTCCCCTCTCCAGCTCACATCATATCACAAGAACCACAAACTTCCAAACTAATTTGACCAAATCAAGGGCTAAGATGAATTTGCTTGCTCTCTACTCAAATCCAACGAAGAAAAGAGCCCAAGTACACTGATGCATCACATGGGAGCCAAGCAAGCAAGTTCAAACAGGGCATCTTTTCAGCATATCCAAAGATTCTTCAAGAGGGCTTTTTAGGGATTTACTGAGCTAGGGTTTAGTCATCTAGATAGTTCTTTGGACTTGTATAAAAGGAGACGTATGTGTCCCTTTTACATTGTTCCTTGTTTTTTCTCCTTTTTCACAGCTTTGTAAATCTAGTTTTTAATGAATGAAAAATGGTTTAAGTGTTGTTGATGAGAAGCAAAGAACCCATTTATTTTTATTGTTTGAAGTTTGGTTAAGTTTATTTGTTGATTTACTTGTTTCAAAGGTTTCAGTTTTCCTGAATTTTCAAACTTTTCAGTGAAGGAAAATTCTGTTTTAAACATTACTGCTTTCTTTTTAAAAAGCTTTAAGCTATAGGTTAACTTGTCAATAAGTTAACCCTATAGCTTAAACTCTTGTTCCAGTCACCTTTTGCTCTTGGTTTTCAATTTTTGGCAGGTTCAAAACAAGGTCTTATACCATCATCATTTTCATTTTAACCACAAAGAGGTTCAGCATAGACCCCAGTCTATTTGGAGGTGGCTAAGCAGCCACTAAGGGACCTGAATGTAGGTCCCTTAAGGTAAAATTCCTTGTTTCACTTCTTCATTTTCATATTTTCAAATTTTGTGTGATTTTGCATGATTTTGTGTAGAAGTTGTTCATTTGTCTGTTTAAGTGTTGATTATTACTTATTTAAGGTTAGTATGCATGTTTAGATAGTTTAAATCAGTTTGGTTGAAGTTTAGTTAAGATTTGGTTTGAAAATTTGGTTTCTGGAATTTTAAAGGGGTGTTTGGATTAGGGTATAAGTAGGGTTTAATGTTTTGAATCTAGCTTAAAACCTGTTTAGACACTTCTCTTAGGTTATTATTAGGTGGTAAGTGTGATTGGTTTTCAGTTTGAACAAGTTTAAATACATTTGTATGCTAAAAATTGGGTAAAATGCCTGAAATCAGAAAACTGCCTATTGATAATGATTTTGTGTTAATTTGACCTTCAAATTTGGTAGTCTGTTAGGAGATAGGTTGTTCTAAGATTGTGCATTGGTTGTATGCTATTTGGTGGGCTTGGTTGCAAGTTTTAAGCCTTTAAATTTCATAATTGTGCATGTAATTTGTGCCTGCTGTTCATCAGATAACATAAGCTAGATCAGTAACTCGTTGTGCATTTGTGCTTAATATTTGTGATTGAGTTTGCTTGTTTTGTGTTGTTACTGACTCCCCACAACCCAATTGGTGTGGGGGTGCCATTTGTCCATCAAAAACACCAACACAATCTCACAAATCAAGTCCTCTTGATTGTCTTCACAAGTGAAGATTTAATATGGTGTTCATCAGAAACACCATGCATATCTGAGCACGTTTTTGGTTTTGTAGGCTTTGATTCTAGCTTATTTTGATTGGTTGTTGTGATTTTGTGAATAAAATAGGCTTGGTTTTGAGTCTTTAAAGTTTAAAAAGAAAAAAAAATATAAAGAGCAAAAAGGACTGGCCAGGACTCGAACCTGCGCCATCCTCCTCACAACACTCACAACTTACCAGCGTGCCCTAGGGTCTTTGACTGCTAGGTTTCATTTCAATATCTACTTAAGGTGTGTTTGTTTTATAGCTTATTTAATCAGCAGCTTATAATTAAGCTATTTTCAACTTATTTTCTTTAGGTTTTGACCAGTTATCATTTTTCTTTTGTTTTTATTATGTTTTAAGACTTTTCAGTGCAAAAAGTTTATTTTTCCATTAGTTAATTAATTTTCTAGGAATATTTTAAGTTTTAATTTTAAAAAGTAATTTAAAAATAGAAAAAGGTAGTTTAAAAATCTGAAAAAATAGTTTTTAGGATTTTAATCATATTTTTGAGGTTTACAGCTATTTAAGTTTTCAATTTAGCTTATTTTTGATTTTATTGGATTTTAGGGTTTTTAGCTAACTTTAAAATTTAATATAAAATTATTAAATGTGTTTCAGAAAATTTTGATTACATTTTTGTCTTAGTTACAATATTTTAGATTTTTGGTAATTTTTTAGAATTTTTTATGAACTTTGAATTTTTTGAATATTTTAATATTATTTTATTATTAAAAATTAAAGTTTGATTTTTTTTAGTTTTTACATTTTTCCTAGGTTAAGGACACTTAATTAGGAGTTTTGTCACTTTCCAAATATTTTTAGGACTTTTGAATTATTTTCTAGAATTAATTTAAGTTTTAATTGATTTTAATAGTTTTTAAGTGTTTAAAAATAGTTTAATTTGGTTTTAAAATCTGAAAAAAATAGTTTTTAGCTTAATTAGGATATTTTTGAGGTTTACAAACTATTAGATCTTGTTTAGGGCTTTTTAATAATTAATTGTGATTTTTAGGGCTTTAATTAGCATTAAAAAGTCATTATTGAATTAATTAAAAGGTTTTAGCAAGTTTGGATTTTTTGTAAACTCTTAGAATATTATTGTGGATTTTAGGTAATTTTTAGGAATTTTTAGGTTAAAATTTTAATTTTGGCACTATTTACGGTTTTGCGTGATCGCATTTTTCGTCTTAGTTTAATCCGTTTTCGTAACCGTCTTTCTCTTCTAATCTCATTTCTTTCTTCCTTTTTCAATCATATAATCACAAATCAAAATCAATTCAATACACAACGCACTAGCCTCCTCGAGAACGAACTCACTTAATTGGTCATTAGTGCTTGGTTTTCCTAAACCGACACTTAATACTTGCCACTTTTGTCATCCTTTTCCTAAAGGGTAGCAAAAAGTCAACATCACTTTGGCGCCGCTACCGGGGAGGCGTGTAGTGTTTTGGTTGAACAATTGTTGTTTTTTTTATATAGCCATAATTAGTATTTGTATTAGTAGCACTCTACTAATACGTATTATTCGTTTTTCGTTTTTTTTGTGAATACTATTAATATATTGTATACGTAGAATAATAAATTTACAAGTACTCCAAATACGTGAGAAATCACAACCTTGACTTGGAAGGTCATTACCCAATCATTGTATTCGAATCTCAAACCAAAGAAAAAGGCAAAAATAGATAAATACTTTCGTGAAGCTCGATTTTGAGAAATACAAACTATAAGGTGGGTATAAGGCGGTTGTATTTCACGACCTAAAGGAAAAAGGCTCTTAAGTGCTTCGCGCCGCCTCGTTTCCTCCGCTTGCTTGTGCGTATTTTGATTTTGAAAGCTAATCGAGGGTTTTGCCGCCCAAAGTATTACTTAAGTATCATATATATTTTCTTGGTTTCTATTGATTAAACCCTCTTGAACGATTTGGTGTTCCACCATCGTTCTAAAGTCATCGAAGGCGTTCACTTCACGTGATCGTTTTCATTCCTTGAGGCTTATTTAATCGAGAGATTTGATTAAGGAGGAGATTTGTAGATTTTGGTCTACCTAATACATTCCAAAAATCCAAAAAAAGTAAAAACAATCAAAAACCACAAAAAATTGAAAAAGTAAAAATACCAAAAAGAATCTTCTTTGCTCGCCTTCTCGTTGTACGTGACGTTTATGCAAACTCGCTCCAAAGCAAGACGTGCTCGTAAACGAAGAAACAAATCCACCACTCCTTCTAGTGAGGAGTCTCCTATTGACGAACCCATTGTAGTGAAAGAAGCACCCATGGCTAATCGAACTATGATGGAGTTGCTTCAAGCACCCACCGAGGGTTATGGAGAAGCGATTGTGATTCCCGCTATCCTTGCGGAGAATTTTGAGGTTAAGACGGGTTTGTTGTCCATGATTCAAAACAACAAGTTTCGAGGTGACGAAAAGGACAACCCTCATAACCACATTCGCCAATTTAATCGTCTCACCGCCACTTGCAAGTTTAAGGACGTCTCAAACGACTCGATTAAGATGATGCTTTTTCCGTATTCCTTAGCGGGGCCCGCAAAAATTTGGTTAGAGAAAGAGCCACCCAATTCTATATTGACGTGGAAGGATCTCGTTTCAAAGTTCGTGAACCAATTTTTTCCGCCCTCTAAGACTACACACTTGAAAAACGAGATTTCAAAGTTTTCACAAGAGTATAATGAGAGTTTTTCTACGGCTTGGAATAGGTTTAAGGAAATGTTGCACGAATGTCCTCATCATGGTTTTTCCGACTTGCATCAAATTGACACGTTTTACAGTGGCTTGAACGATCATGAGCGTGATTATCTTAATGCCGCCGTGGGTGGTAATTTTTTGTGTAAGACGGTCGAGGAAGCATTGTTAATCATTGAGAATAGGTCTAAGGTCTATAGTCCTCGTAGCACGTCGAGTGCTCGTAAGACTTCGTCTTCGCCTTCGCCTTCATTGTCACACACCGTTGATGCTTGCCAAATCGAGGCTAATTTGGAGAACAAGATTTTTGATAAGTTGAAAGGATTGTTAATTGAGTTTAAAGTTGGTGAACAACCCAATCCCGCTACGGCTAAAGCGGTTGAGGTTTCTTGTATGTATTGTGGTGGAGCTCACGATTATTCCGAGTGTATTACCAACGGTGGTAACACTTCGAGTGCCTTCGCGGCCGCGGGAACTTATAACCAAAACGGTCAAGTTCCTCGCACTAATCAATTGACTCCACCGGGTTTTCCACCAAATCAAAATGCTAACAATTATCGAAACAATCAAGTTGGTTACCAAAGCAATCAAAGGAACTATTTCAAGGGTAATAACAACTATGGGAATCAAGGAAGTAGTAGCCAATTGCAAAATCAAAACCAAAACCATAATTTTCAAAACACAAGTCAAGGTCTTCAAAATGTTTACACTAAAGAACTTACAATAGACTTTTTGAATTACGCCACGGCAAATGATAAGATTTTGGAAAACATTCAAGAGCAATTGGCTAGTCAAGCTAGGGACACGGCTAAAAACACCAAGGAGTTGGTTAATTTTGTGAAAGAAAATCTTAACATGAGAAATGAGTTGAAAAATGATTTTGCTAATCAAATTATAGGTCAAAACAATAAAATTGAACAAAGTCATGCTAGGCTTGAACAAAGAATTGACCAAAAAGCCGCTAGTCAAGATCTTAAGTTTAATAGTCAAGATGCTAAGCTTAATGCAATTTTAGAAGCCGTCATGGGGAACAAAGCCTCTACTTCGAGTGGTCTTCCTAGCAACACCATTTCAAACCCGAAGGGAGAGATGAAAGTGATTACCACACGAAGTGGTAAGACACTTAAAGAACTGACTCCTCACCCAATTACTCCAACAGTGGAGGAAATTGAGGAAGAACCCGAGGTGGTGGTCGAAAAGGAGCATATTTCAAGCCCACAAAGTACCGCTCATGCCACACCTACGGTCGACCCTTTACCAACATTGGAACCCGAGATTCCAAAGGCTATGCCTATGCCCCAACCCACACCACCCTTGCCTTACCCATCGAGACTTAGGAAGGAGAAACGACAAGAGCGCGATAACTACCAATTTGAGCTTTTTATGAAAATGTTTTGTGAGTTGCACCTTAATGTGAGTTTCGCCAATGCTTTGGTCATGATGCCTCGATTTGCCGCTAACTTTAAGAGTATGTTGAACAACAAGGAGAAATTGCATCAATTGTCTAGTTGTTCGTCGGTTTATCTTAATCGCATACCTCAAAAAGTCGGTGATCCCGGTAAATTTTTGATCCCTTGTGCAATTCAAGATATGGAAGAATGTTATGCCTTGGCCGATCTTGGTGCTAGCATTAATTTGATGCCACTTGCAATCTTCAAGTCGCTCAATCTTCCTAATCTTACTCCTTCACTAATGTCTATTGAGTTGGCCGACCATTCCACGATTCATGCATGTGGTTTGGCGGAAGACGTTTTTGTGAAAGTGGGGAAGTTCTACTATCCCGTAGACTTTATCGTCGTTGATATCCCCACGGATCCTCAAGTTCCTCTTATTTTAGGTCGTTCGTTTTTAGATACGTCTATGGCTTTAATTGATGTGCATGCTAGAAAGATCACCTTACGTTTCAACGACGAGGAACTTGTTATAAACGCAACTCAAAATTCTCAACTTTGTCATGTTTATTCCGTTGCTACCATTAACCTCGTTGATATGATCGACGTGGTTTGCGAGGAATTTTCACAAGAAGTTTTAGGGTTTGGTGATGAAGAAACTAGTGGCAATCCCACTATGTTAGATCCAATTCTTGATAATTCGACACCAACCTTCACTCCTTTCGAAGGTGGTGGTTTTACGTTGGAAGAATGCAATGTTCCACGTACTTGTGACGAAGACCTCGACAACGATGAGGACTTCTCGATTATCAAGGATTTTCTCAACGATTTCCCATTTCCTCCACCCGAGGAGGTTATGAGTATCGAGCCTAAATCTTCACTTGAGGAACCACCTATCCTCGAGTTGAAAGATTTACCTCCTCACCTTGAATATGTCTACTTGGAGGAGGACGACAAGTTGCCGGTTATTATTGCGAAGGATCTTTCGAATGATGAAAAAACCGCACTTGTCGATGTTCTAAAGGATCACAAAGGGGCGATTGCGTGGAAGTTATCCGACATTAAGGGAATCGATCCCAAGTTTTGTACCCACAAAATCTTAATGGAGGAGGATTTCAAGCCCACAATCCAAAGTCAAAGGAGGGTGAACCCCAAAATTCACGACGTCATCAAAAAAGAGGTCCTTAAACTCCTTGACGCGAGAATGATTTACCCTATTTCCGATAGCCCTTGGGTGAGTCCTATTCATTGTGTCCCTAAAAAGGGAGGGATGACCGTTGTGCCAAACGATGCCAACGAGTTGATTCCCACTAGACTCGTGACCGGATGGAGAGTGTGCATTGACTATCGAAAGTTGAATGAAGCCACTCGAAAAGACCATTTTCCCTTGCCCTTAATGGACCAAATGTTGGAGCGTCTTGCGGGAAACGATTTCTATTGCTTTCTAGATGGTTTTTCCGGTTACTTCCAAATTCCCATCGATCCTCGTGATCAAGAAAAAACTACGTTTACGTGTCCATATGGAACGTTTGCCTATCGTAGAATGCCATTCGGACTTTGCAATGCACCGGGAACCTTTCAAAGGTGCATGATGGCTATTTTTCATGATATGATCGAGAAGACGATGGAAGTCTTCATGGATTACTTTTCCGTGTTTGGTAATTCGTTCACTTCGTGTTTGTCAAACCTTGAGAGAATGTTGAAACGTTGTGAGGAAACCAACCTTGTGCTCAATTGGGAAAAGTGTCATTTTATGGTTAAGAGTGGAATCGTGTTAGGGCACAAGGTCTCGAAAGCGGGGATTGAGGTAGATCAAGCTAAGGTAGACGTCATCGCCAAATTACCTCATCCCAAAACCGTCAAGGGAGTTAGGAGTTTCCTAGGCCACGCGGGCTTTTATCGTCGATTCATCAAGGATTTTTCAAAGATTTCTCGACCCATTACACATCTTCTTGAAAAAGAGGCACGTTTTGTCTTTGACGAAGATTGTGCACGAGCCTTTGAAATCCTTAAGAGGAAACTTACCGAAGCTCCCATTCTTGTTGCTCCAAATTGGAACCTCCCCTTTGAGCTCATGTGTGATGCTAGTGATTACGCCATAGGGGCCGTTTTGAGGCAACGTCATGATAAGCACTTCTTGCCTATTCACTATGCTAGCAAGACGATGACCGAGGCTCAACTAAAATACACTACAACGGAAAAGGAGTTCCTTGCCGTGGTGTATGCATTTGAGAAATTCCGACCTTACCTCGTCTTGACTAAATGCATAGTGTATACGGACCATTCGGCTATTAAGTATCTTATGGCAAAGCAAGATGCTAAGCCTAGATTACTTCGTTGGATTCTCCTCCTTCAAGAATTTGATCACAAAATCGTTGATAAAAAAGGAGCCGAGAATCTAGCGGCCGACCATCTCTCTCGTTTGGAAGATCCTCACCAAAGTGTTTACGAGCCCAAGGAAATCACCGAAACATTTCCGCTCGAGACACTTGGTGTAGTGATTTCTAAGCTTGATTCTTCTACCCCATGGTTTGCGGATTTTGCAAATTACCATGCGGGTAACTTCATCATTAAGGGTACGACGACTCAACAAAAACGAAAATTCTTTCGTGACGTCAAGTTCTACTTTTGGAACGACCCTTACTTGTTTCGAACTTGTGCGGATCAAATCATCCGACGTTGTGTATTTGGCACCGAAGCTTCTAACATCCTTAGAGCTTGCCATGAGGGACCCACGGGTGGTCACCATGGTGCTAATCTCACGGCTAAAAAGGTGTTTGATGCCGGCTTCTTTTGGCCTACTATTTACCGAGATGCACAAGATCTTGTGAAGTCGTGTGATGCATGCCAACGACAAGGAAAAGCCTCACAAAAAGATGAAATGCCACAAAATATCATCCAAGTGTGTGAGATCTTTGACGTTTGGGGTATAGACTTTATGAGGCCGTTCCCATCATCTCGTGGTAATAAGTACATTCTCGTTGCGGTTGACTACCTTTCTAAGTGGGTGGAGGCCAAGGCCTTGCCCACCAATGATGCTCGTGTGGTAGTCAAGTTTTTGAAGCAATTGTTTTCTCGGTTTGGAACCCCTCGTGCTATCATAAGCGATCGTGGAACCCATTTTTGTAACGACCAATTTGAAAGGGTTCTAAAGAAATATGGGGTTACACATCGGCTTTCTACGGCTTATCACCCACAAACGAGTGGGCAAGTCGAGGTTTCAAACCGAGCGTTGAAAAGGATCTTGGAGAGATCCGTTGGGGAGAACCGACAATCATGGTCGGATAAGTTAGACGATGCTTTATGGGCCTTTATGACCGCTCATAAGACGCCCATTGGGTGCACTCCCTATAAGCTTGTGTATGGAAAGAATTGTCATTTGCCTATCGAATTAGAACACAAGGCTTATTGGGCCCTAAAGCATTGTAATGATGACATGGAGACCGCGGGAAAACACCGGAAAATGCAATTAAATGAATTGGATGAATTGAGGGATATTGCTTATGAAAATTCATTGATTTATAAAGAAAAAACTAAAAAGTTGCATGATTCTAAAATTAAAAACCGGGTTTTTAACATTGGGGATCAAGTTTTGCTTTTTAATTCAAGATTAAAAATCTTTTCCGGTAAGTTGAAATCCCGTTGGTCCGGTCCATTCACCGTGACTCAAGTGTTTCCGTATGGGACCATCGAGCTAGCTCAAAATGATGGTCCTAACTTCAAGGTGAATGGACATAGGTTGAAGCACTACTTTGGCGGGGAAGTTCCATCCTTGAACTACCTCGACCAAATCACTTTCCCCAATGATAATTAGTATTGAGGGGATCGAGTCGAGCTCATGACTCGGTAATCAAAAACGAGGTGCCTCGTGGGGGAGTCCCATGCTTATCCTATGTACATATTATCGCTTTCTAATGTAGCTTACGTGTGGGGATTTGTGCCCTTCCAACCTTTGTTCCGTGGTTGTTTGTGAATTGTGGTTTTTAGATCATGATCTTCACGATTGGAGCCTCTCGTGTTCGTTTTATGGGAGCACTCGATCGTTTGCTTTGGAGACATTTCTCAATATCCATGATATATCCTTGATTGTTCTAACCATAGGTTTTTAGCACACTTCATAAACGGCTATTAATTTATAAGTTACTATGCTAAACATAGAGTACTCGTATTCTTTCAAAAACTCATGTGTTCTCGTTGTTTGCTTATTCTCCCTTCACATGTAAATATTTTTTGCTTAATAAATATTGACTTAGCGGTTTAGTTAGGATTGTTGGGTTTCTAGTCTTTTCTAGTAGCTTCCGTGTAATTAAATTGGGAAGACATTAAGGTATCGCCAGCGTCACGGTTTTGAAGTATTGGCACCCGAATAATCGAAAGCTTCACCCAATAATAAGATTTCAAGTGCTCACCTAAATCAAGCAAACAATTTGAAGCCCCACAAGGCCGAAAAATCTATGCAAAAATTGAATGTGAATCAAGCCTTAATCTTCGAAGCTTTAAAGATCCAAAATTCGCTTTAGCGTGAGGATATACGTCTTTGGCTAATAAAACCACCGATGAGGCGGATAATAAAAGGCAAGGCAAGACCGAAGTCATAATAAAAGCTTCATGGCGAAGTTGAATAAAATATGGAGGTAAACCAAAGATAATAAGGCCCTTCCGTTAGGGGGCGTATAAAAGTCTTGGTAATAAGTCTCATGTTCAAAACCGTTATAAAACCGTGTTTATCGATTCTTCTTGTCAACTTAATTTTTTGACATCGTTGTCTATTAGGAGGGGTTATTGATTTGATGGTCTTAGTTACACCGTTAGGACTCTATTTTTAGACCTAAATCTCTATTATCGCATAAGTCAACAATGTATCCTCGTGAAACATTCAAGACAAAATAAAATATAAGAGATACAACTTAGGAATAATGGGAGGATAAGTACGTGATTAGGGCATATGAGTAGTGTTAGCATTACTAACTTATAATGACAATGATCTCGTTGCACGCTTGGCATGGAATTAGGGTGAAAATCGAGGACGACGAAATTATTTCTAACGAAGCATTCACGTGTTCTTATTCTATGAACCTAAACGTCCCATTGTGCGATGAAAATCATACATTATGTCTAAAACGCAAGTAGTAGTAATAGTAGTAGTGTAGCTAGTTTATCGTTCAATAAAGTGAAATAAAATGAATTTTGGAGGTGCTAAGATACTTAATTCTAGCATTGCGTGAGGGCACGGCAATGGTTTAGTATGGGGGAGTGATGAGACTGCTTTTATACATAGTCTCATCGTCCAAATTGGGCTTAAAATGCATTAAATATCATCAAAATGCCCAAATATATGCTTGTGTTTGTTGCTTGTGTATTTTAGGTACGGATATTAAGAAAATGACAAACGATCACAAGAATCAGTCAAAAACGAACACGGGGAACGAAGCCGCACGATGAACCAAGCCCTAATGAAGAATTTTCCAAAGTCAACCCTTGAAGATTTGAAGAATTATGAAGAAGGGTCCTCCAATATGGAAGAATTGACACCTTTTACCCTTGTATCTTCATAATTACAAGTTTGGTCCCTAAAGTTTGTCAAAATTACAAAAAGGACCCTTAACTTTGAAGAATTGGCAAATTTAGTCCCTCAACAAAACTAAATTGTCAATATTGGTCCTCCAAGAAGTCAACAAACAAGTCAAAACCTTGAATTATCAAGTTATTACAAGAACAGCCCTTGAAGATTGAAGAAATTACATTTCAAGTCCTTGTTTAAAGATTGAAAACTTGTCTTGCTAAATTTGACAAGTTGGTGAAACTTATTTGCAAAGGAAGTGAAGTTTTTGCTGGATATTTACAAAGTGAAGGAAACTAAAACCTATGGGAACCTAATCTGCCCAGACAACCTAAGTACACCCACCACTCTTGAGCCTCCACGTCACCAACCTTAAACAACCCACCAATCACGTCCAACCCCCACGCCATGTCACCCCTACACGTCATTTCCCACTAAACCTTATTTAACTTAATTACAAATTAAGTGGGAAACACATTTTTAAACGTGTAAACTAATCAAAACCTGCTTTTTTATCCACCTTCATCCCAAAAACCCTAAACCCAACCCAAATTTAATTACCTAAATTTCTTACCTAAACCCTAATTAACCATAGGGGTTTTACCCACAACCCCACTCCCAACACAAAACAAAACCCAGAAAACGACCTCCCCCTTTCTTGTCCCCTCTCCAGCTCACATCATATCACAAGAACCACAAACTTCCAAACTGATTTGACCAAATCAAGGGCTAAGATGAATTTGCTTGCTCTCTACTCAAATCCAACGAAGAAAAGAGCCCAAGTACACTGATGCATCACATGGGAGCCAAGCAAGCGAGTTCAAACAGGGCATCTTTTCAGCATATCCAAAGATTCTTCAAGAGGGCTTTTTAGGGATTTACTGAGCTAGGGTTTAGTCATCTAGATAGTTCTTTGGACTTGTATAAAAGGAGACGTATGTGTCCCTTTTACATTGTTCCTTGTTTTTTCTCCTTTTTCACAGCTTTGTAAATCCAGTTTTTAATGAATGAAAAATGGTTTAAGTGTTGTTGATGAGAAGCAAAGAACCCATTTATTTTTATTGTTTGAAGTTTGGTTAAGTTTATTTGTTGATTTACTTGTTTCAAAGGTTTCAGTTTTCCTGAATTTTCAAACTTTTCAGTGAAGGAAAAGTCTGTTTTAAACATTACTGCTTTCTTTTCAAAAAGCTTTAAGCTATAGGTTAACTTGTCAATAAGTTAACCCTATAGCTTAAACTCTTGTTCCAGTCACCTTTTGCTCATGGTTTTCAATTTTTGGCAGGTTCAAAACAAGGTCTTATACCATCATCATTTTCATTTTAACCACAAAGAGGTTCAGCATAGACCCCAGTCTATTTGGAGGTGGCTAAGCAGCCACTAAGGGACCTGGATGTAGGTCCCTTAAGGTAAAATTCCTTGTTTCACTTTTTCATTTTCATATTTTCAGATTTTGTGTGATTTTGCATGATTTTGTGTAGAAGTTATTCATTTGTCTATTTAAGTGTTGAATATTACTTATTTAAGGTTGGTATGCATGTTTAGATAGTTTAAATCAGTTTGGTTGAAGTTTAGTTAAGATTTGGTTTGAAAATTTGGTTTCTTAAATTTTAAAGGGGTGTTTGGATTAGGGTATAAGTAGGGTTTAATGTTTTGAATCTAGCTTAAAACCTGTTTAGACACTTCTCTTAGGTTATTATTAGGTGGTAAGTGTGATTGGTTTTCAGTTTGAACAAGTTTAAATACATTTGTATGCTAAAAATTGGGTAAAATACCTGAAATCAGAAAACTGCCTATTGATCATGATTTTGTGTTAATTTGACCTTCAAATTTGGTAGTCTGTTAGGAGATAGGTTGTTCTAAGATTGTGCATTGGTTGTATGCTATTTGGTGGGCTTGGTTGCAAGTTTTAAGCCTTTAAATTTCATAATTGTGCATGTAATTTGTGCCTGCTGTTCATCAGATAACATAAGCTAGATCAGTAACTCTTTGTGCATTTGTGCTTAATATTTGTGATTGAGTTTGCTTGTTTTGTGTTGTTACTGACTCCCCACAACCCAATTGGTGTGGGGGTGCCATTTGTCCATCAAAAACACCAACACAATCTCACAAATCAAGTCCTCTTGATTGTCTTCACAAGTGAAGATTTAATATGGTGTTCATCAGAAACACCATGCATATCTGAGCACGTTTTTGGTTTTGTAGGCTTTGATTCTAGCTTATTTTGATTGGTTGTTGTGATTTTGTGAATAAAATAGGCTTGGTTTTGAGTCTCTAAAGTTTAAAAAGAAAAAAAAATATAAAGAGCAAAAAGGACTGGCCAGGACTCGAACCTGCGCCATCCTCCTCACAACACTCACAACTTACTAGCGTGCCCTAGGGTCTTTGACTGCTAGGTTTCATTTCAATATCTACTTAAGGTGTGTTTGTTTTATAGCCTATTTAATCAGCAGCTTATAATTAAGCTATTTTCAGCTTATTTTCTTTAGGTTTTGACCAGTTATCATTTTTCTTTTGTTTTTATTAGGTTTTAAGACTTTTCAGTGCAAAAAGTTTATTTTTCCATTAGTTAATTAATTTTCTAGGAATATTTTAAGTTTTAATTTTAAAAAGTAATTTAAAAATAGAAAAAGGTAGTTTAAAAATCTAAAAAAATAGTTTTTAGGATTTTAATCATATTTTTGAGGTTTACAGCTATTTAAGTTTTCAATTTAGCTTATTTTTTATTTTATTGGATTTTAGGGTTTTTAGCTAACTTTAAAATTTAATATAAAATTATTAAATAGGTTTCAGAAAATTTGATTGCATTTTTGTCTTAGTTACAATATTTTAGATTTTTGGTAATTTTTTAGAATTTTTTAATGAACTTTGAATTTTTTTGAATATTTTAATATTATTTTATTATTAAAAATTGAAGTTTGATTTTTTTTAATTTTTACATTTCTCCTAGGTTAAGGACACTTAATTAGGAGTTTTGTCACTTTCCAAATATTTTTAGGACTTTTCAATTATTTTCTAGAATTAATTTAAGTTTTAATTGATTTTAATAGTTTTTAAGTGTTTAAAAATAGTTTAATTTGGTTTTAAAATCTGAAAAAATAGTTTTTAGCTTAATTAGGATATTTTTGAGGTTTACAAACTATTAGATCTTGTTTAGGGCTTTTTAATAATTAATTGTGATTTTTAGGGCTTTAATTAGCATTAAAAAGTCATTATTGAATTAATTAAAAGGTTTTAGCAAGTTTGTATTTTTTGTAAACTCTTAGAATATTATTGTGGATTTTTAGTAATTTTTAGGAATTTTTAGGTTAAAATTTTAATTTTGGCACTATTTACGGTTTTGCGTGATCGCCTTTTTCGTCTTAGTTTAATCCGTTTTCGTAACCGTCTTTCTCTTCTAATCTCATTTCTTTCTTCCTTTTTCAATCATATAATCACAAATCAAAATCAATTCAATACACAACGCACTAGCCTCCTCGAGAACGAACTCACTTAATTGGTCATTAGTGCTTGGTTTTCCTAAACCGACACTTAATACTTGCCACTTTTATCATCCTTTTCCTAAAGGGTAGCAAAAAGTCAACATCATACATGTGTTCTGGTTTTACATAACTATTTTGTATAACGGTTTTTATTATACTATAAACAACATTGTAAAACGTATTGTATGGTGTTGTTACGACAATGGTTCATACAATGGTTTTGACGGCAAAGGCCTATGTTATGATTTACGACAATGATTCGTATAAAATGTTTTTGGCCTATGTTATGGTCTATGACAAAGAACTGTACAAAAAGGTTTTTTGGTAATGATTATATACCGGTTTTATGTTAATGGTTGTTATTAAACTCTATGGACTCGCTCAGCGTTTCGCTGACTTTTAACATGTTTTATCTCAGGTACTTGAAGGTAATTCTCGAGAAGACGACAAGAGTTTATGGCCCGCATTCAAATAAAATTTCCATTCAAATGTTTTGTAAATTTGTAAGACATACTTTGACCTGAGGACCTATGTAATTTGATATTTATGAATGGAAAAATGCTTTGTTATTAAGCGACGCCATTTTTATGCGTTGTCTATGATTTGAGTAATGTGCTACCCCTAACACCAACGACTCTTCCGCTGATTCGAAATGTGAATATTTGGGGGTGTTACAATCGCCACTGTGATTCTTGTAATTATTCTGCTGAGTGGCCGGCTGGGTTCCGGTTCCCACTCTTATCCCCGAAAGGACAACTGAGAGACGTGTGACATTTAACTAAGAAGGTGGGACATGGAATGGGATGTGGCGTCTGGTGGGTGAAGTATGATCTTGTCTGGTAGTTCCGAACTATGGTCTTCGTCTTTGTTCTATAGAGTCTTCGTATTATAAGCAACATCAGCATCTTATGGGATCTCTATTTTATGAGTAGCATCAGCATCTTGTCGAACCTCCAACTCGTGAGCAGCATTAGCATCTTGTAGAATATCGGCACGTAGAATACACATGGGATACGATGTATGGAATACACCTAGAATGCGGTACTCGGAGTACACATGGAATGCTATTGTACATGTAGTACACATGGAATTTGGTATATGGGGTACACATGGAAATTACATGGGATGATCGATACTGGTGTCAATCATCTGACATGATCGAAGGAAACTAATTGGTTTAAACGGTTAGCAAACCAAACTGATGCGAGCAACATGATAGCCTAACAATTCCTGCGTAGACTTAATTCTGGTTTTATAGAGAGACACAAAATTATGGTTAAACGAAATTTCAACAATGTCCAGCATGAAGACATGATTAATGAAGATCAACCATGATTTATCATGAAAACAAGATCTATTGAAACTCATCCATGTCTTAGCATGAAAGCATCATCACCCTGATGAAAACATAATCAACATAAGGAGGCATGAAACTTAATCATCATGAAAACGACATCAACGTGTGAGTATGGAAACTTGATTGTTACAAAGAACATAAATGTATAATCAACTGAGGTTTAACATCAACTGGTGTGGATGGTTATGCTTCAATCCACAAAATTCTAAGGAGAAGACATGTGTCTAAGTATGGACGATTCTGGTTCAATCCATACTTGTCAAAAATTTACGAGAAATGTCATGTATAGAAATTAACAACTTGGAACCAAATATGGATGGCTGTAGTCCAATCCATACTAGTCAAAACTTCAATGAAACATCATGATATGAGCAAAGGTGAACGCCTATGGATCGGTTCACAAAACAACATTCGACTGAAAAACATGAAATTTGACATGAGCAAGGGTGAACGCCTATGGGTCGGTTCATCAAAACGAAATTCGCAGAAAAGTACATGTGACTAAGTATGGCCAGTCCTGTACCAACCTTTTACTTAGTCATAACTTAGAAAAACTTAATGATAAAATGCATGAGAAACATGGAAGACAATAAACACCAAAATTTAGGAAGTTCCTAGTGACTACCCACTAGTCACAGGTCAAGTTTTAGAGCCTACAGGTCGAAACCAGGCTCTGATACCACAATTGTAACACTCTACTTTGATAAGTAGAACGTTACATGATAATTATGACGTGTCATCAAAGCATGCAAGGTAATATGTATTTAAAAACATACATGACCATAAAGGAAAACTGGAATCAAACATCGTCTCTTAACATAAACCCAAAAATCTGTATAAAGTAAATGAAATGCAAAAGGAATAAGGTAGCTCTGATCCTATGAATGTCCGCTAAATGCTCAAGTCCGTCCTTTGGTACTTGCCGTATGAATCATGGAAAGAAAATACGGCTGAGCAATACGCTTAGTGAACAGATATAATGACATGATTAGAATATCTAGAATATAAATGAAAGATCTCGAATACTAAGCTGAACAGATAAAGGTACTGAAGTTGAAAGACTAATAAGTAAACTGCAGCAGAAAACTATGTATGTCTTGGAAAACCTAGTTTAGCACTTGTAAACTGACGGATAACTGATAAGTCTGAAATCATGAATGCAATATATTTTAAATGCCAAGAGCTTATATAGTTCATGTAATATAACAACGTGAGCACACCCCACATTCACTTGATAACTGAAATGCCAAGAGCTTAACCTCGTCATGCTGTTAGAGGGGTAACCTCTAAATAATAATCTGGGTGGAGGGATCAGCTCCAAGGTGAAGGATGTAGAGCACACCCCGCATTCACTTGATAACTGTAATTTGATAAACTGATAAACTAGGATGCACCCATACGCCCCACTAATAAATGTTGATAAATGGCCAACTGAAACTGAAAGGGACGCCACGAGAAATCACTCCCTCGAAAAGGAGCCATGACACCGGTCCTAAAGTGTCATAGTTACGGTACCTCCATAACTAGGTGAAACTGGTCATGCGCGTATATAAATCTCAGGCAATTAAACATTGTAATCATGGCAAATCATGCTAAGTTTTATAACATGTAACTCGGGAAAACAGATGGCTGCAAACGGGGAATCCTAAATCATGCATAGAAAGGAAAGTCCATACTGAAGGACGGAATATCCGTACCTTATGTCCAGTAATGAAATGAAGAAAAAAGCTGAAGGATCTACTTCGAATTCACGGATACTACATAAATAAGGGACGTGAATGAGTTGTCTGATTACTGCATACTTTACTGTTTCTGAGTGTTCTTACTTGTTTTACATATTCTTGTCATGTTTTACTGTTTCATGTATTATCTTGTAAATGTTCATGGTTTCCATGTATTCTGATTACTATATTTCATGTATTCTTGTATTATTATACTTGTAGTATTATAATAAGTAACTTTCTAAGAATAACAGGTTTCCACAAATAATAAGTTTCCAAAAATAGAAAAATTCTAGAAATAGAAAGTTTCCATATTAATAATAATAAGCTGATTGAATAAGCCTAAAATATAAGTTGAGGTTTACTGAATATACTTGATAAGTCCTGAATAATTAAAAGTCAGAAAAGAGTAAAATTTATTTAATCAAAATATAATATGTCATTTATCATGAATAATTATAAGGTATAGTTTAATTTAATTAAACCAACATGTGACATGAATAATTATTTTAGCCTAACTAATTTATTAAGTAGATCAATTAAATTCCCATGCAATATTAACCATTAAATTATAACCTAAGTTAAAGTAAATAGTCCAACATGTCGTGATTAATAAAGTATTCCAAGTAAATTAATAAAATTGATTTTACATGATTAATTTAATATAATTAAATTAAATTAATTAACTTGGTAAATTCCAAACAAAATGTGCCCTTTTTTTATTTGTGTGGGTACCCAAACCCATGAACCAAAACAAAACAAACCGAGACAACAAGTCTCGGCTGACCTTGAACCAAAACCCACCACAGCCGAAAGGGTTGTGGTTCTGCCACCGCTAGCACAACAGCAGCCACCATTTGTGTCGGTTAGCCACTACTGTCATCAGCAGTCCCCCGACAGTGAGTCGGTTCCTACTGCTTTCTTCCCCCTTACCCCCGCTGTTAGACTAAGACCCACTGAGACCTTAATGGTCTCGGTTGCCACTACTTACAAACAAACATACACTGATGGGTTCTGGCTTTTGACTGACAACCCAAAGTTACCACCGAGACCCCTGGTGGTCTCGGCTGATCAAAGAAAAGCCCACCGAGAGTTCTAAATCTCGGTTTTCATGAACACCCAAACCAAAACTCCATCAAATCCCGGACCCACTTGTTCCCAATCTTAGATACACATGTTTTATTTCTTGTTTGCCCGATTTGTGTTTAAATAAAATAAACGAACGAAGATTAAGGCTTACTAAGAGTGTAGAGTATGGATTACGTGAACATCAACAGTTACTAGCAATCAACCAAGGCTTAAGGCGATTTTCCCTTTCTTGTTTCTTGAAGAACAGTCGGCGGCCAAGGGGAAACCCATTATGGTTTTATCTTTTTTTTTGAAAATATGAAAATGAAGTGAAATGTGTTTTGGTGTTTCTTATGGTTTACTTTCATCATGGGCCGGGCCTAGGCCCTTGTTTCTTTCCTTTTTGATGTCGTCCAACCCTCACACATGCATACTTTTCATTTTCGACTTTTATTAAATTTCATGAGTTAATTTTTGTGGCGAGAGTCCGTGTTTAATTGATGTGTATTATTTATTATACATGAATGAATGATAACATACGATATATTTGGATACGAACATTAATTATTCTTGGAACATATCATGTATTAAATTAATGTAACATTTTTAATTTAATTCGTGATTTCGTGTCATAAATGTATTTCATGGATTTCAAGCGGGTTTTACAATGTTGAATTAAGGTTCTTATAATTTAAGAATATTTAGTATTGGGTTGTCTGGTTAATTATGACCAAGTTGGCTGATAACGCTTAAATTCTACATGTTTGCCTATGCGTTATCTGTATATACTTAAGTTAATTATGTGAACTTTTGATACTTAATAGACTATATTTGATGTATAGGTTCAAGTACATGTCGTGGAGAAAATGAATAAAACAAGAAAATATGAAGCTTAAACGAGGAAATAGGTCAAGCTGTGGATCTCCCGACACCTTCCATTGTTTTGGTCCTAACTTGAGCATACGAACTCTGATTGAGTTGATTCAAGCTCCCACGGAAAGAGAAAAGAATTATCTACAACTTTGATTTTTGTCAAAGAGCTGAAATTGCCCAGATGTGTGACTTACCAAAATTGCAAAGCACTTTGTGCTGTCAGAATGTGTGGCGCGCAAACTCAAATGTGTGGTTTACTTCGCGTCTGCACAGCTCAAAGTCATATTTATGACTCTCATTCATTACCAATCTGATCATATTATTTCTCCTAGGTCCCCAAGTGTTAAAAACTCTTTATATACATCCTAAAAACACAAAAGAACATATATTTATATGTCTATCATATAATTTAATTGGAGAAGGAGAAATAATGGTGATGATCCTTGGATCCAATTATCCAAACGCCCCTTAATCCATGACGAACCACCATATCACAATCGCCCTCATAAAGTCATGAATATACCACCTTCCATCACTATTTCCAGAGCCTAAACCACTACTATTACCTAACCTAACATAGCATTCGAAGTCTTCACACTAGATACTCTCGATTATCTACCATAAACCTTGTTACAAAACACTCTATTTGGTGACATGCAACGGATTTCCAGAGGCGAACACATCATTCCCTTGGGCATATTCAGTAGCATAGGTTGTTGGGTGATCATTGGAATATTGGGTTGTTGGACTATTGATTGTTTTGGTAGGAATATTGGTTTTGGTACTTTATACTAGAATTACTCGCATAAACGGATTTGGTACATCTCTTTACTGATCATACGGATATGTTTCTGAGTTTATTAATGCTTGTGATATTGGTTATTGAATTGATGTTCTAACATTGCAGTGCAAAAAGTACGCCACACAATTAACATTGTGCGCCGCACTTCCTGTCTGGTTCTTAGTTATATGCATGGTTGAAATGTTCTTGTTGCTCGATACTATTATATATGATCATTGTTATGTATTTGAATCAATCTTGATTATAAGATGTTTGAAAGTGCTTATATGGTTAATTTCTTTTCATGTCATCACACTAATGAATCTTGATATTTGCCTTGTGGAAATTGGTGGATAAAATACATAACAACTATTATATGATTTTGTTTAATGCTTTGTCATGAGTTCGAAAGAGTGTGGCTCAACGAATACTTGAACTATCTAAACCAACATAAACCAATCTTTAAGCATTTGATATAATATGATCTATAGGTGAAAAGGATTTCTTGTTATGTTGAATAGTTGTTACTTGTATGACTAGTCCTCATCACTTGTATTCATGCTTTGTTTATGTGCTTATAATCTATCCTTGTTAGTAGTCGTTTTTATGATTCTTAGCCTAAACGAAACACACCTTTAAATCATTGTTTGAAGCTTAATCTTTAGAACTTGTGACACTTTAGAGATAATTATTTTTACTTGTTAACAACAATCCCATGGAACGATCTGGACTTACCTTTGACTATACTATACATGAAAGGGTATACTTGCCCGTATTGTGTTTTTAGTCCCTCATTTGGTAAAATCTAGTAATATAAATTTAAGACTTGTAGAACACGCATCCTTGGCAATGGTCAAGTTTAGTGTTGTTTGTGTTGATAATACTGGTAAAGAAGAGACTTAAGACGTGTGAATCTATCAATAGAAGATATTGTATATATCTTTTCTTAATTTTTGAATGATAGGTTTTTTGTAAATGACTCCTCTTGTACTATAAAAGGAGGTCACAATGTTAGATGTTAGATATACAATTCTTTACATTTTTTAGACTTCAAGGTTTTGTAATCCTAATACTTTATTCAAGAGTATTCGTATTATCATAATAATATTGAAGTGTTTGGTGTATACAATATGTCTTGTTCATTCATAATACTTCACATTCAGTCTTTATAATATCAAAGAGTAGATTATGCATACTCTTTGATATTCATTCAAAGTTTCTATTAAAACTAAGTAGAATTTATTCTGTTTAGTCTAAATCTACAAGATAGATTAAAATGATCAAAGGGATCAACAAGTTGTATTAGAGCGTGTTGAGAAGCTTTGATCTTGAAGATTACTGAAAAACTCTTTTACACAAACAAAAGAGATGGATTTAGAAGTTGCACAACCAAACACTATGAACAAAGTTCCTGTCTTCAAACCAGGAGAGTTTGAAGAATGGAAATTTAGGTTTTCTCAGTTTGTATAGATGTATAACTATGATCTATGGGAGGTTATTTCCCATGGTAAAACTCATACCAAACTTTCTGGTACTACATCTAATGGTAAAGCAAAGGAGATAACTACAAAGGAAAAGAAGAAAAGGACGAAGGACATGAAGGCCAGGAGTATAGTTATGCTAGTTATAACTAATGAGTAAATTCTTGCTTTTCAACAGCATGAAAAATCAAAGTCAATGTTTGATGCTTTTGTTCTAAGATTTGGTGGTATGACTCCACAAAGAAGGCTGGGAAGGCATTGTTGAAATCAATGTTCTAAAACTTCAATGCTAATGGCTCAGAATAACTTGATTCTATTTACAATAGACTTCAATGGGTTGTGAGCAAACTCATAACTTTAGGAGGAAAGTCCGAGCAAGAGTATATTAATGCTAAGTTACTTAGAAGCATGCCTATAGAGATGGCTACAGAGGTGTACATATAGGAAATAAGATGATATTGACAAAGTCAATATTGATGATATGTACAATCACTTCAAAGTGATTAAGTAGATGCTCAAGAAAAAGGTTGGGTCAACTTCTAAGGCTACTAACTTGGCGTTTGTCTCTAACCTAAGTTACAGTGATGAGGTTAATAATGGTAGCATTCGTAGTGCTGCTAATACATCGTTTAGTTCTGTTAGTTCTTCTACCAATACTTCTAAATTGAGTGATGGTACCATCTATGTGTTATGTTGTACCCAAATATAACTCACTTCACCATGATTGTAAAACCCGCATTCTTAAAATACAAAACTATAAATAAATACAAGATTTGAAGATTTTATGAAATTTGAGAATTTTATGTAAATCCAATAGTAGAGATTTTATTTCAACTTATTTAAATTAATTTAAAGCATAGTTTAATTATTTTATAAGTATTAAATAAATAAGAGTTAGATTATGAAACCTATTTAATTAAATTAATATATAACATATATGTTAATGCAATGATGCCTAAAAACGTTACTTGCATTTTTCGGTCTCGCTTTGTTTTGATTACGACAAAATATAAAAACAAGCATTTACGAAAACAACGAAAAACGAATTCTTGAGTTCAAGTATTTTTTTATTTCAACCATTATCACTTAAGGTATGAACACGAATCCGAATCCTTAAAGGACTATGTGGTCCCTTATCGATAAGGCACTGCGGGTACCAATAAGGAACCATGTTCAGATATAGCCGTTGGGCCTTTGTCCTATAAATAGTGGACCATTCTCAGATTTTCATTTCACCTCTTTTGCACACAAATTTCCAGATTCAAACATACTTCTTAAATCATTCAAATACTTGATCATTTGGTTGATTACTACTTGTTTAGAAGTGAATATTTCTCCTCCCATCTCTTCCTATCCAAGTGCAAAGAGAAAAACACTTTCATCCTTGAAGTGTTGAGTCTACCTCAAGATCTATTGAAGATCAAGTTTTATTCATTCATTATAGTTGTGTTGTCTAGATCCAAGTAGTTGTGCTATTTAGAAGTTGTGTTGTGAAGATCCAAGTAGTTGTGCTATTTAGAAGTTATGTTGTGTAGATCCAAATAGTTGTCTCTATTTGGAAGTTGTGTATGTAGTAAGGTAAATACTTAGTCCTCAAAGTATATTGGTGTAGATTGGTCCTAGCTAAGATTAGGGCTCGACTTTTAGCTTAGAGTCCGAAATTGGATAAGCGACGTTGTGTATGGTTTATCCACCTTAAGGAGTTTGTTGATTAGTGAACTCTCGAGTAAGGAGTACTCGAGGAGTGGAGTAGGGACGAGGCGTGAGCTTCGTTTCCGAACCACTATAAATCCTTGGTGTTTGGTTTGATCTTTCTTTTCTTTATCTCTTTATATTCATTATTCTTTATTTGCATATACTTGTGATTATGAGTTTAGTTGCACTATCCCTTGTCCATATTATGTATAAGAAGATTTCACATAATCACTCAAGCCTAAGTTTTTGAAAAGGTTTTTGAAAACCCTCTTTTAACAAGTAAATTTTAAGAAACTATTCAACCCCCCCCCCCCCCTTCTTAATTCTACAATTGGTATTAGAGCGTGGTTTCTCAAGCATTTTTAAAATATATTGTATTTTAAAACTTGAATCGATCTATGGATTCCAACAAGTACCTAGAAGGGCAATCTATGCAAAGACCACCTCTTTTTGAAACTGATAGTTTTATTTATTGGAAAAATAGATTTGAGACTTATGTGATATAAAAAGATTTAGATATTTCGCATGTTATTACCAATGGTGACTTTTTTCCTTATAAATATAATGAATTTTCCAAAAAGAAAAAGTTAGTTGTAGAAAAGCTAAATATGATCCGGTGGTCTAATGTGGTGGTAAGTGGTGGTGGAAGCCATTGTTGGCTTAGAGAGAGAGAAAGAGAGGTTGAATGTGAAATGTGTGTGTTCCTCAAAATGAACAAATACAATCAACACCCCTCCTTGGAAGCTAAGGAGGGGTTTATATAGTCACGCACTTTACAAGGAGCCTAGTCTAGTTTAAATATGCGTGACTATGATAACTAACGGGAATTCTTAAATGTCGTCACATAAAGTGAGTTTCCAACAATCTTCCCCCATGGGACGACGTGTAGAATTCCTTACAATATTCTACCTATCAAGTACAAAATAATTAAGAATAAGAGCTTTCTTGAAGCATCCAATGCTGATGAAGTCTTCTAAGGCCTTCGTCTTCATCTTTAACTTGTAGTAGAAATACTGTAACGGCACGAGCTAAGTAACCCATACACTTCTGGTTAAGGAGAAGCTTCTGAATTAGCTTCCCCCTAATTCATGCCACGTAAACTTGATGTAGAAGCATTTTAAATAGCTTCCCCCAAGTAGATCAACAACTTTTCTTCTCACGCTTGAATAATTCTTCTGAATTTTTCTTCCCCCTGAGAGTTCAAGTTATGCATACCAGAAAGAATCAAGACACTTCTTCCCCCATATAGTTGAAGAAGGTAAATCAATCCCAATTGTGAAGCTCAAATACTGAAGTGGACACTTTATCCCATTCATGAAGTTGACATCGTAACACCAGAGTCAATCAAGTCCCGGAAATGCACACGTCTTCTTCCGGAGATGCACCAGAGTCAATTAAGTCCCGGGAATGCATATAGGATAATGATGATGTTTAATTGCAACAATCAAACAATTAAACCTCGAATCAGTAGTGTACCGTTTGGAGATTGATTGATAACGACACGAGTTAAAACACTGATTTCTCTGCGGCTATGACAAATGTCATCCCGGAATATCTTCAAATCAAAAGAAGGTATGAAGTTCATCACGTGTACTCGTTGTGCGTTCAATGTGTCTGCTTCTTCCCCCTTGATGGTTTCGAAACTCGGAACCATCAATAAATTGTACGCACATGAACCTGAAATCTCGTGAGAATAATAAATAAGTTGAATTATATATTTTGTGAGAATCAGCTGTTGATCGAAAATCTCTTCTCATAAACTCTCCAAGGCCACCTTGACCATACCACGTGAAAGCAATTTGAAGTGACCACTGAAAGAATGAACCGGATACATCAAACGTGAAGCTGAATAAAAATCCTTCGATCTTGTGACTTAAGCTTGCACTATTGTTGAATGAAGAACGGTGGAGAAATCTCTAAGTACTCAATGCATCACTGAAGAAGTCTATAAGCACAACACCTCTTGAAATTATCCACGTCGACTAAGCGCGTGACACTGAGTACAACAATGTAACCCCTTTAAGTGATAGTTATCCGAGTCATCAACCATCCACCCCGAACCCGGAAACCAGATAACCAAGTCTTCATTCTAGGATTAAGCACGAGCAAGTTATCTAGTAAAAGATAAAATAAATACACGCCTTCGAAAAATCCGTCTTCAACGTCACGTAATTAATACCCGATCAAACAAAATCTGAAGCCACTAAAAAATCGCCCATTCTTTCTTGGTCTCGTCAAAATAAATCCTCGTCACATTTGTCACTTGATTTTGTCGCGTCTCATTTCTTGTCACCCAATCGGTGTCAAGAAAAAATTAAAGAATCACAAATGCGACAAAAAAACTACAAATTCAAAAAAGGAATTTGTTTGTTTGAGCATCCATACTCCTTAACAATGTCTCGTCACTTTTGTCCCGACCCGATGTCACGATGAATTAAAACGCAATACACAACAAATTTATTTAAAAAATTTTAAAAAATTTGTGTGTATGTGTTATTAAAAACACACGGTTTAAACTCATAGCCAAAGTTTAACAAATTATCCAAGGCCCAAATCAAAAGACTCCTGGCCCAAAATGAATCATGGCCCATCACAAGTAATACCCGGTCCAAGACAAACTTGGTTATAACCACTTTTATACCCTACAACCCGGCCCATCAATGAAAACTTATACCCGTCCAAAATTAGACACGCAGTATATGGCACAAATAGATATGTCAATGCCACGAGTATGTATAACAGTCAATTGGAATGAATCCCCACGTGGCTAATAAACATCCCACATAAACATTCGGCCCAATCAAGATAGTCTATACCCGATCCGTCACCAACACTATACCTAAAAATTAGGTATATAATACTCCACATCACTAAACCAATAACCCTAATCTTACCACCTAATTCTATCCGCCCCCATCTCAAACATATCGCCTAAAAAGAAATCAAAACTGCTCCCATCTCCAAATGAAACCAATCTTACAAACCAAACCCACTTAACCCAAGCTAAGTAACCTTCGTTCGAGACATCTAGTTTAATGCATAAATGATTAAAAAAGACCATCAACGAAGAAGTGTTACATCCATTTATGTGTCTTCAAAATCCGCAATTAATGGGTCACGGGTAAGTTAATATGATTGCATGTGGATTTCAACAAATCGAAACAAGGAGATGATGGAAACAAACTTGTTTTCAATCACCCTTTGATCTTCGAAAATTGAAATGGGTTTACCCAGATAAATAGATCTATGATGAGTTTTGTTTCTGGTTGGATAGATAAAAGTCACAAATTATCTTTTAAAAAATCAACCGAAACATAATCTGAGATTGATTATGTTACTGTTTTGTTTCGAGTCTAGAAGGAGATAGGAGACGATGGGATTAAGGTTTAGATTTGTGGTGTTGAGGCGGTAAAAGGATGGTTTACGAGTCAACTCAGTGAGTTTGACTGAGTCAACTCGGTAATGACCGAGTTGACTCGGTTGGGATGGGTACAGTTTGGTCAGGTTGCTTTTTAGTCCCGGGTCATGTGTTAAACAAGTCAAGTGGTCAAGTCATAGTATCGCAATAACCTTTTTGCAAACAAAAAATGCATCGCAATATCACAGTCCATCGCAAAGTCACATCTTAAAAAAAACCCATCGCAATGAAGCAACCATCGCAATGTTTAAAACAAACGGACAGCATGACGTCTTGGCTGTGCCATTGCGACAGGTCAGCCACCCATCGCAATGTGACTCATCGGAATGAGTCCATCGCAATGGGTATGGCCAACCCATCGGAATGTGTCAAATACCCTCCATCGCAATACATGCGATCGTACCAAGAAGATAAATCCAAAAATGGTCCTTGTTCCGTTTTTTCAGGGAGCATGTTTCTGGGCAGATTTTCTGGCAAATATGAGTTTATCTCCTTCATCTTCAAAAAAAATTACCAGGAAAAAAATCCAGACAAATGATGTTAAAAAGAAACAGATAAATACTCAATTCCACCAACTTTGACCAGTGAAACCGACTTTGACCATATACGCATTCCATAAAAAAAATGAAACCGTGGAAAGATTGAGACTGTTATGAACAACTTTGACCAGTGAAATAGATTTGGATATATTGGACAAAAAATAATGAAACGTGACAAAAAAATTTGTGATATAGGACAGAAAAAAAATATAAGACGAGACACAAAAATAGATTAGACCACCAAATCGAGAATATAATCACGATCCAAGGATGGAACCGTGGCTCTGATGCCAAATGTAGAAAAGCTAAATATGATCCGGTGGTCTAATGTGGTGGTAAGTGGTGGTGGAAGCCATTGTTGGCTTAGAGAGAGAGAAAGAGAGGTTGAATGTGAAATGTGTGTGTTCCTCAAAATGAACAAATACAATCAACACCCCTCCTTGGAAGCTAAGGAGGGGTTTATATAGTCACGCACTTTACAAGGAGCCTAGTCTAGTTTAAATATGCGTGACTATGATAACTAACGGGAATTCTTAAATGTCGTCACATAAAGTGAGTTTCCAACATTAGTAACTTTTGAAAATTCTAACGATGACACTAAAAAGAAACTTGCTAAAAATAATGAGGCTAAAATGGTGATTTATAATGCTTTATCTAAGAAATAGTAAGAAAGGATTTTCATGTGTAAAACCGCTAAATATATTTGGAACACTCTTTTAGTAACCCACCAAGGTAATATCCAAGTTAAAGAAAGTAAAATCGATCTTCTTGTTCAACAATATGAACAATTTTTCATTTTAGAAGATGAAACTAATGATAGTGCATTTGCTAGATTTAATACCATTATTTCTAATCTAAGAGCTCTTGATGAAGGTTTTTCTAGCAAGAAAAATGTTAGGAAGTTTCTTAGGGCGTTGCATCAAAAGTGGAGAGCTAAAGTCACGGAAATTGAAGAATCAAAGGATCTCACTACGTTGTCACTTGATGAACTTCTTGACAACTTAAAAGTTCATGAAATGACAATTTTGAAGGACACAAAAATGGTGAAAACCAAGAGTGAAAGAAAGTCTATAGCACTTAAAGCCAAGAAGGTGCAAAGTGACCATGATAGCTCTTCCTCGGAAAGTGATGATGAGGAATACGCTATGGCGGTTAGAGACTTCAAGAAGTTCTTCAAAAGGCAAGGTCAACATGTTATACAACCTAGAAACGACAAGAAGGCATCTTCCAAAAACCGATTTGTCAAGAAAGACAATGATGATAGGAAATGTTTTAGATGTGGTGATTCAAACCACTTCATCGGTGATTGTCCCAAGCCATCTCGCGAAAAGAATCACACAGCCTTCGTTAGTCGTTCGTGGAGCGATAGCGGTGAAGAATTCGACGATAATACTAAAGACGAGAAGTGTCTCATGGCTCATTCTTCTAAAGAGGTACATTCTAAAACCGAATACTATAGCAATGATAGTTCTTCACTAGATAACTTTGAACTAGAAGGTCAATATAACAACCTATGGAAAATAAGTTTAAAATTCATTGAAAAGAACAAAGTGCTAAAATCAACTAGGACCAAGCTTGAAAATGAGATTAGTGAGCTAAGAGATAAATTAGCTAAGCTTGAGAAAAACAAGGAAGTTGATTTAGGTTGTTTAAATTGTGAAGACCTTAGACAAGAGAATGAAGATCTCAAGAGTACTTCCATTAAATTGGAAAAGTACGTAAAAGGTACTAGTGCTCTTGATGACATGTTAAATAAGCAAATTCACACTAAAGAAAGACTACGCTTATGTTTTAACACAAATGAAGCATCCACTAGTAGACCAACACAAGTTAGTTTTTCAGAAAAACGACCCTCTGTCCATGGATCCCCAATCTATGGCGTGGTCCCTCATAATTATGGAACCGCAGGGCCTGATAAGGAACCGTGGACAGAAGAACGGATTCTTGAAAATTCTCAACTTTCTGAAAATTCCATTTTAGGTAAAAAGTCAAAACATCTTGTAGTTAACAATGTTAAATTACCTATAATTGAAAAAAGGAACTTGATAAATTCTACAATCCTTTAAGTAAACCTCTAATGGGAATGAGAAATTTTTCAAGACAATCATCTACTCCTCCAAGAGTACGTAATGATTCAAGGCCTAGAAGTAGAATACCAACACCTATAAGAGATGATCACTCGAATTCAAGACCTAGAAATAGAACACTGATATGAGTGATTTTACTCATATCATTTATATCATAAAACGATGAATAAATGCATATAATGAATGAAAAATGCCTTGTATATGTTTGTTTGTCGTTTCATGTGTGTAGGTACCGATGATCACGAAAACCGGCAAATACCGACACGATTTTGAAGAAATATCAAGAAAACAAAAGACAAGTCGTTTTTGTTTACGAACTAAAGTTTATGAAGGATTTTGGTCAAGTGGGTCTCACATTTGCTTATTGGGCCTCAAAGCCTAATTATGATAGTTTAGAACTTATTGGGTCCAAGACCAATTCAAAGGCCCAAAAGTATTAAGTTATGAGACGAATTGAAGTGATGTGTACATTTTGGATCCAAGCTTGCAAAATCCCAATAGCCAAAATGTTAGACAAAGGAAGTTTTATAAAACTTTGATCATCAAAGGCCCATAACCAAATAAAGAGACGGTGGAACAAAGATATATATCTTTTGTGAGTCAATACTTTCGGTCAAAGCAAAAATATAACAAAGAAAAGAAAGATAGAAGAGACGAAAGAAAATAGGGAAGAAACTCGCCATAAAAGAAAGCCCTAGAATTTAGGGGTTTCCACTCAGTTATCGATTGAAGGCCACGCACCTGTATTTCAGATGATTCAAGGGTAGGTGAGCGTGTGATATTAAGCACAAGGCTCCAATGTGGAAAATTTATGTGTCACATCTCGATTTTGATTGGTCCAAGACATGTCATTCAGCCAAAGAGCCAGTAATATTCGTCCACCTAAGCAACAAACTAGCACAAGTTTAGACACGGTGGCAATCCGTGTGAGGGTGGGTATTTCTCAGCCCTTGGATCAAGTTAAAGAAGAAAGAGAATGAAAAGATGCCTAATCGACGGTTAGATTGCATTCATCAGCCACCCCAACACCCTCTCGTTTGGCTTATAAAAACCCCCTTGTAAAATCAGTAAACCATCCCTTTTCTTTCTTTTAAAGTTATAATGTTAATTTAGTTTTAGGTAATTGTATTTTATTTTTAAAGTACTGTAATAATTTTATTGAATTAATGAAAGTGATTTGAGCTTCATCTTCTTTTAAAGTTTTTGCAATTTATTTTTCCTATACTATTATGATATTATATGAAAGATTGTTTTATTGAGCTTTAATCGTAGCTTATATTGAATAATCAAAGTGAGATTAGGGATAAAATAAGTTTAACCACTGTTAAACTTAAAATAAATGGTTCGTGAATGATCAATAGTTCGAATTTATGTTTGCTGATCGAAATTTGATGGTGTTCGATGTTGTAATAATGGCGATTCGTTTGGTTTTGGTGTCGATTTAGATAAGTCAGCTCAACGCCCGACTTCGTCTCAATGGATATCTTCGATCAATGGTTAAGCTCATTCTAATTTTTAAGTTTTTATATCTAATTGAATAGGTTTAATTTTGGTTAATGAAACTTAGTTATTGGATTTATTTGATTGTTACTATATTCTCTTTTTTAATAGCATTTAGAGTTTGTTAAACTTTCGTGACTGAATTCCGTGCTTTGTTATGCTATCTAAGATAATTTAAACTTGCTGTTATTTTTCAAATGATCCATCGTCTAATCTAGCTGATTTTGTTACCTGATTATTACGTTAACTATGACCGTGCATTCACTTATTGTTGTGATGATGATGTTTGAACTTGGTGCTTAAATCTGCTGATTTTGAAGTTGATTTTTGCACACGTAATTGAAGGCTGTTGCATTATTTCTTCTTTGTCTGATGTGTTTAATCATTGCTGTGACACTGTTCGTCATTGTTGTTAGTATCCGTCAGTGTAGTACTGTTTGCTTGATCTGTTATCCTGCGTAGTTACTGAGTGATATGCCTCACCGGCTGTAGTAGTAATAGATCACGTGCTTGCTTCGGTTTAACATTACTGATTTTAGTTAATCGTGTGCTTAATTGATTATGAGTTTTTGTTATTACTCGCCGCTGAATTGATTGTTAAATGTTGTACTAGTGTCGTATTATGATTGTTGTCATATTTCTTTTGTGGTTACATTTGTTGCTTGCTTGTTGTTAGAGTCACTTTAACGTATATTGTTGATTAGTGCTACTTGTAGTTCCATAGAATAGCTGCCACTTTTGGTCAGCCTTGATCAGCAACCCTGAACTGGAGTATTTGGGTTTATGATATTGTCTATTTATTGTTGTGATCTGTGATCAGACCCCGATTTGGGTGTTTGGTTATGAATATCTTTATTTTAATAGTTATCTACTGATTCACTAAGTGATATTAGATTATAAAATTTGAACTCCAAAAATATAATCAAAAATATGTCTCTTGCAGGTCTCGAACTCGAGACCTGCCCCTCACATACCCAACGTGATAACCAGTTTGACTGGTTTGTCATTTTGGTTTAATTACAGCCTCTTTAATTAATATAGTCACTTTAAAAGTGACTGTCAGCTTTTAGTTTCATTTAAATTCATAGTTTTCATTTAATAAAATTTAATCAAAAGTTCTACAAACTTTATTTTATAAAGTTTATGAAAAATAAATAATTTAGAATTAAAAATAAAAATAAAAAATAAAAATAATAAAAAAATGTTTTATTAATTTTAGAAATTAAATTAGTTATAAAAAATAGTTTTTTTTAAAACAAGTAGATTTTAAATAAGTTAGTTTAAATAAATTAGTTTTAAAAATAGATTTTGTCTAATTAAAAGTAATAGTTAATTTTAAATAATTGTTTTTTTAGATTTAATATAGGGAACGATTCATGCACTTAGGATTTAAAAGGTTTAAAATTGGTAGAATTAATTTTAGTTAAAAAAACCGTAAATCCATTCAAATCAATAGTCCAAAACGAAATTCACAGAAAAGTACATGTGACTAAGTATGGTCAGTCCTGTACCAACCTTTTACTTAGTCATAACTTAGAAAAACTGAATGATAAAATGCATGAGAAACATGGAAGACAATAAACGCCAAAATTTAGGAAGTTCCTAGTGACTACCCACTAGTCACATGTCAAGTTTTAGAGCCTACAGGTCGAAACCAGGCTCTGATACCACAATTATAAAAATCCACTTTAATAAGTAGAACGTTACATGATAATTATGACGTGTCATCAAAGCATGCAAGGTAATATGTATTTAAAACCATACATGACCATAAAGGAAAACCGGAATCAAACATCGTCTCCTAACATAAACCCAAAAATCTGTATAAAGTAAATGAAATGCAAAAGGAATAAGGTAGCTCTGATCCTATGCATGTCCGCTAAATGCTCAAGTCCGTCCTTTGGTACCTGCCGTATGAGTCATGGAAAGAAAATATGGCCGAGCAATACGCTCAGTGAACAGATATAATGACATGATTAGAATATCTAGAATATAAATGAAAGATCTCGAATACTAAGCTGAACAGATAAAGGTACTGAAGTTGAAAGACTAATAAGTAAACTGCAGCAAAAAACTATGTATGTCTTGGAAAACCTGGTTTAGCACTTGTAAACTGACGGATAACTTATAAGTCTGAAATCATGAATGCAATATATTTTAAATGCCAAGAGCTTATACAGGTCATGTAATATAACCACGTCAGCATGAATACTTAGAGAGGTGACCTCGTCATGCTGTTAGAGGGGTGACCATACGCCCCACTAATAAATGGCCAACTGAAACTGAAAGGGACGCCACGAGAAATCACTCCCTCGAAGAGGAGTCATGACACCGGTGCCTCAAGTGTCATAGTTACGGTACCTCCGTAACTAGGTGAAACTGGTCATGCGCGTATATAAAGCTCAGGAAATTAAACATTGTAATCATGGCAAATCATGCAAAGTTTTATAACATGTAACTCAGGAAAACAAATGGCTGCAAACGGGGAATCCTAATCATGCATAGAAAGGAAAGTCCATACTGAAGGACGGAATATCTGTACCTTATGTCTAGTAATGAAATGAAGAAAAAAGCTGAAGGATCTACTCCGATATCACGGATACTACATATATAAGGGACGTGCATGAGTTGTCTGATTACTGCATACTTAACTATTTCTGAGGGTTCTTACTTGTTTTACATATTCTTGTCATGTTTTACTGTTTCATGTATTATCTTATAAATGTTCATGGTTTCCATGTATTCTGATTACTGTATTTCATGTATTCTTGTATTATTATACTTGTAGTATTATAATAAGTAACTTTCTAAGAATAGCAGGTTTCCACAAATAATAAGTTTCCAAAAATAGAAAATTTCTAGAAATAGAAAGTTTCTATATTAATAATAATAAGCTGATTGAATAAGCCTAAAATATAAGCTGAGGTTTACTGAATATACTTGATAAGTCCTGAATAATTAAAAGTCAGAAAAGAGTAAAATTTATTTAATCAAAATATAATATATCATTTATCATGAATAATTATAAGGTATAGTTTAATTTAATTAAACCAACAAGTGACATGAATAATTATTTTAGCCTAACTAATTTATTAAGTAGATCAATTAAATTCCCATGTAATATTAACCATTAAATTATAACCTAAGTTTAATTAAATAGTCCAACATGTCGTGATTAATAAATTATTCCAAGTAAATTAATAATATTGATTTTACATGATTAATTTAATATAATTAAATTAAATTAATTAACTTGGTAAATTCCAAACAAAATGTGCCTTTTTTTATTTGTGTGGGTACCCAAACCCGTGAACCAAAACAAAACAAACCGAGACAACAAATCTCGGCTGACCTTGAACCAAAACCCACCACAGCCGAAAGGATTGTGGTTCTGCCACCGCTAGCACAACAGCAGCCACCGGTTGTGCCGGTTAGCCACTATTGTCATCAGCAGTCCCCCGACAGTGAGTCGGTTCCTACTGCATTATTCCCCCTTACCCCTGTTGTTAGACTAAGACCCACCGAGACCTTAGTGGTCTCGGTTGCCACTACTTACAAACAAACACACACTGATGGGTTCTGGCTTTCGACTGACAACCCAAAGTTACCACCGAGACCCCTGGTGGTCTCGGCTGATCAAAGAAAAGCCCACTGAGAGTTACAACTCTCGGTTTTCATGAACACCCAAACCAAAACTCCATCAAATCCTGGACCCACTTGTTCCCAATCTTAGATACACATGTTTTATTTCTTGTTTGCCCGATTTGTGTTTAAATAAATTAAACGAACGAAGATTAAGGCTTACTAAGAGTGTAGAGTATGGATTACGTAAACATCAACAGTTACTAGCAATCAACCAAGGCTTAAGGCGATTTTCCCTTTCTTGTTTCTTGAAGAACAGCCGGCGACCAAGCGGAAACCCATTATGGTTTTATCTTTTTTTGAAAATATGAAAATGAAGTGAAATGTGTTTTGGTGTTTCCTGTGGTTTACTTTCATCATGGGCCGGGCCAAGGCCCTTGTTTCTTTCCTTTTTGATGTCGTCCAACCCTCACACATGCATACTTTTCGTTTTTGACTTTTATTAAATTTCACGAGTTAAGTTTTGTGGCGAGAGTCCGTGTTTATTTGATGTGTATTATTTATTATACATTAATGAATGATAACATACGATATATTTGGATACGAACATTAATTATTCTTGGAACATATCATGTATTAAATTAATGTAATGTTTTTAATTTAATTCGTGATTTCGTGTCATAAATGTATTTCATGGATTTTAAGCGGGTTGTTGAATTAGGGTTCTTATAATTTAAGAATATTTAGTATTGGGTTGTCTGGTTAATTATGACCAAGTTGGCTGATAACGCTTAAATTATACATGTTTGCGTATGTGTTATCTGTATATACTTAAGTTAATTATGTGAACTTTTAAAACTTAATAGACTATATTTGATGTATAGGTTCAAGTACATGTCGTGGAGAAAATGAATAAAACAAGAAGATATGAAGCTTAAACGAGGAAATAGGTCAAGTTGTGGATCTCCCGACACCTGCCATCGTTTTGGTCCTAACTTGAGCATACGAACTCTGATTGAGTTGATTCAAGCTCCCACAGAAAGAGAAAAGAATTATCTACAACTTTGATTTTTGTCCAAGAGCTGAAATTGCCCAGATGTGTGCCTTACCAAAATGTGCAAAGCACTTTGTGCTGTCAGAATGTGTGGCGCACAAACTCAAATGTGCGGTTTACTTCACGTCTACACAGCTCAAAGTCATATTTATGACTCTCATTCATTACCAATCCGATCATATTATTTCTCCTATGTCCCCAAGTGTTAAAAACTCTTTATATACATCCTAAAAACACAAAAGAACATATATTTATATGTCTATCATATAATTTCATTGGAGAAGGAGAAATAATGGTGATGATCCTTGGATCCAATTATCCAAACGCCCCTTAATCCATGACGAACCACCATATCACAATCGCCCTAATAAAGTCACGAATATACCACCTTCCATCACTATTTCCAGACCCTAACCACTACTATTACCTAACCTAACATACCATTCTAAGTCTTCACACTAAATACTCTCGATTATCTACCATAAACCTTGTTACAAAACACTCCATTTGGTGACATGCAACGGATTTCCAGAGGCGAAAACATCATACCCTTGGGCATATTCAGTAGCATAGGTTGTTGGGTGATCATTGGAATATTGGGTTGTTGGACTATTGATTGTTTTGGTAAGAATATTAGTTTTGGTACTTTATACTAGAATTACTCGCATAAACAGATTTGGTACATCTCTTTACTGATCATACTGATATGTTTCTGAGTTTATTAATGCTTGTGATATTGGTTATTGAATTTATTTTCTAACATTGCAGTGCAGAAGTACGCCACACAATTAACATTGTGCGCCGCACTTCCTGTCTGGTTCTTAGTTATATGCATGGTTGAAATGTTCTTATTGCTCGATACTATTATATATGATCATTGTTATGTATTTGACTCAATCTTGATTATAAGATGTTTGAAAGTGCTTATATGGTTAATTGATTTTCATTTCATCACACTAATGAATCTTGATATTTGCCTTGTGGAAATTGGCGGATAAAATACATAACAACTATTATATGATTTTGTTTAATGCTTTGTCATGAGTTCGAAAGAGTGTGGCTCAACGAGTACTTGAACTATCTAAACCAACATAAACCAATCTTTAAGCATTTGATATAATAAGATCTATAGGTGAAAAGGATTTCTTCTTATGTTGAATAGTTGATACTTGTATGACTAGTCCTCATCACTTGTAATCATGCTTAGTTTATGTGCTTATATAGTCTATCCTTGTTAGTAGTCATTTTTATGATTCTTAGCCTAAACGAAACACACCTTTAAATCATTGTTTGAAGCTTAATCTTTAGAACTTGTGACACTTTAGAGATAATTATTTTTACTTGTTAACAATAATCCCGTGGAACGATCTGGACTTACCTTAGACTATACTATACATGAAAGGGTATACTTGCCCGTATTGTGTTTTTAGTCCCTCATTTGGTAAAATCTGGTAATATAAATTTAAGACTTGTAGAACACGCATCATTGGCAATGGTCAAGTTTGGTGTTGTTTGTGTTGATAATACTGGTAAAGAAGAGACTTAAGACATTTGAATCTATCAACAGAAGATATTGTGTATATCTTTTCTTAATTTTTGAATGATAGGTTTTTTTGTAAAGGACTCCTCTTGTACTATAAAAGGAGGTCACAATGTTAGATGTTAGATATACAATTCTCTACATTTTTTAGACTTCAAGGTTTTGTAATCTTAATACTTTATTCAAGAGTATTCGTATTATCATAATAATATTGAAGTGTTTGGAGTATACAATCTTTCTTGTTCATTCATAATACTTCACATTCAATCTTTATAATATCAAAGAGTAGATTATGCATACTCTTTGATATTCCATCAAAGTTTCTATTAAAACTAAGTAGAATTTATTCTGTTTAGTTTAAATCTACAAGATAGATTAAAATGATCAAAGGGATCAACAAGTTGTATCAGAGCGTGTTGAGAAGCTTTGATCTTGAAGATTACTGAAAAACTCTTTTACACAAACAAAAGAGATGGATTTAGAAGTTGCATAACCAAACACTATGAACAAAGTTCCTGTCTTCAAACCAGGAGAGTTTGAAGAATGGAAATTTAGGTTTTCTCAGTTTGTATAGATGTATAACTATGATCTATGGGAGGTTATTTCCCATGGTAAAACTCATACCAAACTTTCTGGTACTACATCTAATGGTAAAGCAAAGGAGATAACTACCAAGGAAAAGAAGAAAAGGACGAATGACATGAAGGCCAGGAGTATAGTTATGCTAGTTATAATTAATGAGTAAATTCTTGCTTTTCAACAGCATGAAAATGCAAAGTCAATGTTTGACGCTTTTGTTCTAAGATTTGGTGGTATGACTCCACAAAGAAGGCTGAGAAGGCATTGTTGAAATCAATGTTCTAAAACTTCAATGCTAATGGCTCAGAATAACTTGATTCTATTTACAATAGACTTCTAGGGGTTGTGAGCAAACTCATAAATTTAGGAGGAAAGTCCAAGCAAGAGTATATTAAGGCTACGTTACTTAGAAGCATGCATGTAGAGATGGCTACAGAGGTGTACATATAGGAAATAAGATGATATTGACAGAGTCAATATTGAGGAGATGTACAGTCACTTTAAAGTGATTAAGTAGATGCTCAAGAAAAAGGTTGGGTCAACTTCTAAGGCTACTAACTTGGCGTTTGTCTCTAACCTAAGTTACAGTGATGAGGTTAATAATGGTAGCATTCGTAGTGCTGCTAGTACATCGTTTAGTTCTGGTAGTTCTTCTACCAGTACTTCTAATTTGAGTGATGGTACCATCTATGTGTTCTGTTGTACCCAAATATAACTCACTTCACCATGATTGTAAAACCCGCATTCTTAAAATAAAAAATATAAATAAATACGAGATTTGAAGATTTTATGAAATTTGAGAATTTTATGTAAATCCAATAGTAGAGATTTTATTTCAACATATTTAAATTAATTTAAAGCATCGTTTAATTATTTTTTAAGTATTAAATAAATAAGACTTAGATTATTAAACCTATTTAATTAAATTAATATATAACATATATGTTAATGCAATGATGCCTAAAAACGTTACTTGCATTTTTTCGGTCTCGCTTTGTTTTGATTACGACAAAATATAAAAACAAGCATTTACGAAAACAACGAAAAACGAATTCTTGAGTTCAAGTATTTTTTTATTTCAACCATTATCACTTAAGGTATGAATACACAAGTTTTCATCTTAATTAAGTGATCAAGGATTTAAGTTTTCTTAAAACTCACCTTTTATTAAATGTTACAAAGTTTTTTATTAAACTTTATTTTTAAGAAAATGTTTTATTAATTTTAATATTTGAAAATTTGAAAATGGCATATTCCATTTGGTTTCAGAATATCCTTAGAGGATAACTATTTCACCAGATGTGACTACCTCACTAAAAACAAAAGGGAGTGGAGTCTACGAACACGAATCCTTAAAGGTCTATGTGGTCCCTTATCGATAAGGCACTGCGGGTACCAATAAGGAACCACGTTCAGATATAGCCGTTGGGCCTTTGTCCTATAAATAGTGGACCATTCTCAGATTTTCTTTTCACCTCTTTTGCACACAAATTTCCAGATTCAAACATACTTCTTAAATCATTCAAATCCTTGATCATTTGGTTGATTACTACTTGTTTAGAAGTGAATCTTTCTCCTCCCATCTCTTCCTATCCAAGTGCAAAGAGAAAAACACTTTCATCCTTGAAGTGTTGAGTCTACCTCAAGATCTATTGAAGATCAAGTTTTATTCATTCATTATAGTTGTGTTGTCTAGATCCAAGTAGTTGTGCTATTTGGAAGTTGTGTTGTAAAGATCCAAGTATTTGTGCTATTTAGATGTTGTGTTGTGTAGATCCAAATAGTTGTGTCTATTTGGAAGTTGTGTATGTAGTAAGGTTAATACTTAGTCCTCAAAGTATATTGGTGTAGATTGGTCCTAGCTAAGATTAGGGCTCGACTTTTAGCTTAGAGTCAGAAATTGGATAAGCGACGTTGTGTATGGTTTCTCCACCTTAAGGAGTTTGTTGATTAGTGAACTCTCGAGTAAGGAGTACTCGAGGAGTGGAGTAGGGACGAGGAGTGAGCTTCGTTGCCGAACCACTATAAATCCTTGGTGTTTGGTTTGATCTTTCTTTTCTTTATCTCTTTACATTCATTATTCTTTATTTGCATATACTTATGATTATGAGTTTAGTTGCACTATCCCTTGTCCCTATTATGTATAAGAAGATTTCACATAATCACTCAAGCCTAAGATTTTGAAAAGGTTTTTGAAAACCCTCTTTTAACAAGTAAATTTTAAGAAACTATTCAACCCCCCCCCCCCCCTTCTAGTTTCTACAATTGGTATTAGAGCGTGGTTGCTCAAGCATTTTTAAAATGTATTGTATTTTAAAACTTGAATCGATCTATGGATTCCAACAAGTACCTAGAAGGGCAATCTATGCAAAGATCACCTCTTTTTGAAACTGATAGTTTTATTTATTAGAAAAATAGATTTGAGACTTATGTGATATAAAAAGATTTAGATCTTTGGCATGTTATTACCAATGGTGACTTTTTGCCTTATCAATATAATGAAGTTTCCAAAAAGAAAAAGTTAGTAACTTTTGAAAATTCTAACGATGACACTAAAAAGAAACTTGCTAAAAATAATGAGGCTAAAATGGTGATTTATAATGCTTTATCTAAGAAATAGTAAGAAAGGATTTTCATGTGTAAAACCGCTAAATATATTTGGAACACTCTTTTAGTAACCCACCAAGATAATAGCCAAGTTAAACAAAGTAAAATAGATCTTCTTGTTCAACAATATGAACAATTTTTCATTTTAGAAGATGAAACTAATGATAGTGCATTTTCTAGATTTAATACCATTATTACTAGTCTAAGAGCTCTTGATAAAGGTTTTTCTAGCAAGAAAAATGATAGGAAGTTTCTTAGGGAGTTGCATCCAAAGTGGAGAGCTAAAGTCACGGCAATTGAAGAATCAAAGGATCTCACTACATTATCACTTGATGAACTTATTGACAACTTAAAAGTTCATGAAATGATAATTTTGAAGGACACAAAAATGGTGAAAACCAAGAGTGAAAGAAAGTCTATAGCACTTAAAGCCAAGAAGGTGCAAAGTAGCCATGATAGCTCTTCCTCGGAAAGTGATAATGAGGAATATGCTATGGCGGTTAGAGACTTCAAGAAGTTCTTCAAAAGGCAAGGTCAACATGTTATACAACCTAGAAACGACAAGAAGGCATCTTCCAAAAACCGATTTGTCAAGAAAGACAATGGTGATAGGAAATGTTTTAGATGTGGTGATTCAAACCACTTCATCGGTGATTGTCCCAAGCCATCTCACGAAATGAATCACACAGCCTTCGTTAGTCGTTCGTGGAGCGATAGCGGTGAAGAATGCGACGATAATACTAAAGACGAAAAGTGTCTCATGGCTTATTCTTCTAAAGAGGTACATTCTGAAACCGAATACTATAGCAATGATAGTTCTTCACTAGATAACTTTCAACTAGAAGGTCAATATAACAACCTATGGAAAATAAGTTTAAAATTCATTGAAAAGAACAAAGTGCTAAAATCAACAATTAGTGAGATAAGAGATAAATTAGCTAAGCTTGAGAAAAACAAGGAAGTTGATTTAGGTTGTTTAAATTGTGAAGACCTTAGACAAGAGAATGAAGATCTCAAGAGTACTTCCATTAAATTGGAAAAGAACGTAAAAGGTACTAGTGCTCTTGATGACATGTTAAATAAGCAAATTCACACTAAAGAAAGACTACGCTTAGGTTTTAACACAAATGAAGCATCCACTAGTAAACCAAAACAAGTTAGTTTTTCAGAAAAACGACCCTCTCTCCATGGATCCCCAATCTATGGCATGGTTCCTCATAATTATGGAACTGCAGGGCCTGATAAGGAACCGCAGACAGAAGAACGGATTCTTGAAAATTCTCAACTTTCTGAAAATTCCATTTTAGGTAAAAAGTCAAAACATCTTGTAGTTAACAATGTTAAATTACCTATAATTGACAAAAAGGAACTTGATAAATTCTACAAGCCTTTAAATAAACCTCTAATGGGAATGAGAAATTTTTCAAGACAATCATCTACTCCTCCAAGAGTACGTAATGATTCAAGGCCTAGAAGTAGAATACCAAACCTATAAGAGATGATCACTCGAATTCAAGACCTAGAAATAGAACACCAACACCTCAAAGGAATGATCACTCTAATTCAAGACCTAGAAATAGAACACCAACACCTCAAAGGAATGATCACTCTAATTCAAGACCTAGAAGTAAAACTCCAACACCTAGAAACAATAATAACTCTAGGTCAAGATCAAACACTCCTAAGAAAAACAATGGACATCAAAATAATCATATGAATTGTTACAATATTTTTAACAATTGCCAACAATGTTTTTCTCCGTGGGGCATGTGTCCTCCATTCATACATCCTAATAAAATGCAAAGGATGTGTGGAACTAACAACTTTGGACCCAAAGATATAAGGGACCAAATGTTTGATCTTGTGTGTTGTTACCTAGATATGCTTGGGAATAGATTTGGAGCCCGACGAGTGGATTAAGGATAGTGGTTGTTCTAAACACATGACGAGTAATCGAAGTTTGTTCTCTACCTACAAAGCATATAATCGAGGTAACGTCACTTTCGCTAGTATGCTATGTGGTAACATCATTGGCAAAGGTACAGTTTCTCTTGAATCCATGACTATCGAAAATGTGGAACACGTAGATAATCTAGGGTTTAATCTTCTAAGTATAGGTCAAATTTGTGACAATTAGTGTAAGGTCATCTTTTCAGAAAATGATAATGAAATCGTAAAAGATGGAAAGATCATTGGAAAAGGTGTTAGAAAGCATGGGATTTATGTCATGAAGGTCAATAGGAAGTCAAAGGACAACTTATGTATAGCGACTTTAGATGATAGTTCTACTCTTTGGCATAGGAAATTAGGTCACGCTAATAAGAGTTTAATTCAATCTTTAGTCTCTAAGGAGTTGGTAAGACATCTCCCTAAGATTAAATTTAATAGTCACTTTTGTGATGCTTGCAAAGTTGGGAAGCAAGTTCACTCATGTCACAAGGCCAAGAATTTGGTATCGACCTCTCGGTGATTAGAACTCTACAATATGGATCTCTTTGGACCTTCCACCATACAGAGCTACGGAGGTAACCTTTATACCTTAGTTATAGTTGATGACTATTCTAGATTCACTTGGACTAGATTTCTGGCTTCTAAGAATGAAGCTTTCGATCATTTCGAAACCTTTAATTGAAGGATCTAAAATCAACTAGGATTTTCAATTGTCTCTATTAGGACGGATCATGGTAGGGAATTTGATAACGAAGTGCAATTTGGTGCCTTTTGTGAAGCTCATGGTATTACCATAACTTCTCGGCTCCTCGCACTCCACAATCAAATGGGGTAGTTGAAAGGAAGAATAGGACTATCCAAGAGATGAGTAGGACAATGTTAAACGAGCAATCTTTGCCTCAAAAATTTAATGTCGTGGACACATCAACCTATATTCTCAACCGAATTCTTATTCGACCTTTTCTAGGAATGACCCCTTATGAGATTCTTAAAGGTAAGAAGCCATCATTAGAATACTTTACGGTGTTTGGAAGCAAGTGCTTCATTATCAACACCAAAGATTACCTTACTAAGTTCGACCCAAAGTCGTACGAAGGAATCTTCCTAGGTTATTCTCAAACTAGTAAAGCCTACATAGTCCTCAATAGAACCTCGGGTGTAATCGAAGAATCACTCAACGTGACATTTGATGAAACCCCTCCTTCATCTAAGACACCACCTTTGGTAGATGATGACTTAGATGAATTAGACATAGAAAAAGCCAAAGAGGTTAGAAAATTAAGTGGTGAAGACCTTAATGTTGAAAAGGGAGTAAACATTAGGGAGTCTAAGGATCATGCTCTCAATAACGTCATAGGCAACTTAAATCAAAGGACCTTGAGATCTAAAGTCCAAGATCAAAGTAACTTCTTTTGTTTTGTCTCAATGATTGAACCAAAGAATGTTAAAGAAGCTTTGACGGATGAGAGTTGGGTCATCGCCATGCAAGAAGAATTGAATCAATCCATTTATAATGACGTTTGGGAACTTGTTCCTCTACCTAGAAGTACTACCATTATAGGAACCAAGTGGATATATAAGAATAAGTAAGATGAGAACGGTGTTGTGTCTCGTAACAAGGCTAGACTTGTAGCTCAAGGCTATAATCAACAAGAAGGTATTGATTATGATGAGACATATTCACCGGTAGCAAGGTTAGAGTCCATTAGGATCCTCTTAGCTTACGATTAGGCATTAGATTTTAAGCTTCAAAAAATGGATGTAAAGAGTGTGCTTCTTAATGGTTTGATCAATGAGGAGGTATATGTGGCTCAACCTCCCTGCTTCATTGATTTTGAGAAACCGGATCATGTTTACAAGCTTAAGAAAGCTATTTATGGTCTTAACCAAGCACCCAAAGCTTGGTATGATAGACTTAAAGCGTTTCTTGTAAAACATCAGTATACCATGGTGATGGTAGACAATACACTCTTTATAAAGAAGAAAGGTTTTCACCTCATAATCGTACAAATATATGTTGATGACATTATATTTGGTCAACTTGTCAAAGCTTGTGTGATGACTTTGCCAAAATCATGCATGACGAGTTTGAAATGAGCATGATGGGAGAACTTAACTTATTTTTAGAACTCCAAATTAAACAAATGGACGATGGTATTTTCTTTAATCAATCTAAGTATGTTAAAGAAATGCTAAAGAAATTTGGATTAGAGGAATCTAGATTAATGAACACCCCTATGGCCTCGGATACTAAACTCACCGTAGATGATGATTGTTAGTCGGTAGACAACACCAAATATAGAGGTATGATTGGTAGTTTGTTGTACCTAACGGCAAGTCGACCGGATATCATGTTTTGTGTTTTCCTTTGTGCTCGCTTCCAAGAGGCTCCCAAAACCTCTCACCTTGAAGCAGTTAAGCGTATCTTCCGATACATTAAAGGCACTATACACGTAGGATTATTGTACATTAAAGGGACCGCGTAGAAACCATAGTATACGCGGACTCAGATCATGCGGGAGACTATGTGGACCGGAAAAGCACTAGTGGAGTTTGTACCTTCATGGGTTGTTGTTTAACTTCTTGGTTCTCCAAGAAACTAACCGTTCTTGCTATATCCACCATGGAAGCCGAGTATGTGAGTACCGGTAAAGCTTGTCAACAAGCTCTATGGATGAAGCAAGCGCTTGTTGATTACGGGATTTCACTTAATGATGTTCCCATCGTGTGTGACAATAAGGGTGCAATAGACCTTAGCAAAAATCCCGTGCAACACTCGCGAACCAATCACATAGAGATTCGCCACCATTTCCTTAGGGATATGGTTCAAAAGGGGAACATTTCGATTGAGAAGGTGCCCTTGGTAGAAAACTTAGCCGACATATTCACTAAGCCACTTAAGAGGGAACCTTTTAATTACTTGCGTCTAGGTCTAGGTTTAATGAAACATAGTCCTTAATTGCGCTTTTCATTAATAGTCTTTTTCTCTTTTTGGTCTTTTCTTTCTTTGAGTCATTGAGTCTCTTAAACTTGTTTTGAAAATTTCCTCTTCTCTTTTTCAAATCTCTCAAAGTTTTTTTGAAAATGGTCGAGAAATGTTTTTGCATTGTTAATTCAATCTAAAAACACTTTTCATAGCTTCTTGCTATTGACATCGAGCATACATGATTCATATATATGAGTTTCTCAAATATAGCAAGAACGATAATGAAATATGGAGGATTGATATTTGGTTTTGCTATGGGTTCTAATTTTAGTTCTCTCGATATCCTCTCGAATTGATCTCGGCCTTAAGTGGAATGATTTGTTCTTGGTTACTAAAAAGGGGTTGGTTTGTTTATCTATTTTTAAACTAATAACACTTAAATGTAAATGACGTTGAGTAACTTAAAACTTTGGAAAATTAACTAAATTGACAAGTTAAAATTGAATGCTTGAAAACGTAAAGGAAAGATTAGAAAATTACTTTGAAAACTTAATTGAATTAATGCTTAAAAACTTGTTCTTATCGGAATGTTGAAAATTACTACTATCGGAATGCAATTAAAATGACCCATCGGAATATCTCACATGAAAGTTCATCGGAATGTTTCTAACAATCACCATCGGAATATTCAAAATACAAGCTGTCGGAATGAGGCTATCGGAAAGACCCAGATCGGAATACTAGTTCTATCGGAATATGGAAGACAAAAATTGGCCAGAGTTTCGACTAGAAAATGGACCTAAACCCGTCGGAATGTGCGATCGCAATATGCGATCGCAATCCCAGATCGGAATAGGGGGACTTACACCCTATCGCAAAGTAAAACCCCTTTTTGGGTTATTGCGATACCAAGCAAATGATGATCCGTCGGAATGAGTTAAAACCCTTGTTTTGCGATGAAAGGAATCTTGTTCCGAAATTGAAGGAAACTTAAAATCTCAATAAGCAAAAGCAATAAGCCAAGTTAGCCGAAACTTTAGCACTTCAAAAAGATTAAATTTGATAACTTTTGAAAATGAGAAACTTTAAAACTTAATAAACAAAACTTTTGAATGATTAAAACTTGAAGAAATCCGAAAACAATGAACTTTAACAAACAATAAGCCAATAAGCATGGAAGGCTTATGGCTTATTTACGTAGAGCTTAAGAAGACACAAGAAAAATCAAACTCTATTCACGAACACACCCAAAATCCAAATCGTATGGAATTCAACAATCGGATCAAGGAATTTGACAAATCAAGAAAAGTAAGAAAAACTTGAAGAACTTAAAAGCATAAACTTGATTAAGATTAATGAATTCAAAAGTACAAGAAAGCTTGAATTAAAAGATGAAAAACAAAGGAAAAGATTAGTGAGAGAAAGTATGGAACTTTCTCTCTCTAAAACTAGAGAGAAAATGAAAACTAAAGACTAAGTCTAAAACTAAGTGTGTGAAAATTTGTGAGGTGAAGGCTTTATATAGGCGTGTGTATGGTGTTGATGGGCTCTTGATTGGGCTTTGATTCGGGCTTCTTTTTCTTCTTTCTTCTTAAGTCTTCACGCGTCTTTTAAATAAACGTTTCCGACTTGGATTTGAGAAGTGTCGGTGAATAATTCCAACTCGTCTTATAATCTTTTATTTAATAGACTTGAGTTCTTCGACATATCTTCAAATAGGCACAATGACTTCAAATCTTTTGCATCTCTTGGACAATAGACTTCGTCTTGAGTCTTTTTCCTTGATAAAACCCGTGCAATCCCATGTTTTCTTTAATATTCATCCGGTCGACTCTGAAAACACAATAAACACAAAAACCACGCATAATTCCAAACAAATGATATTAAGTACGTGTTTTGGTCTCGTTTTAGCCCGACTTAAGTGGTAAAAGGATGGGTGTTTTCACACCTATCAAATCCCCTACACTTAACCATTGCCATGCCCTCATGCAATGCTTAGTGATAAAGCATAATTACACTTTTCTCATTATCAATTAACCTTGGCCTTATTAAAATACTACTTAAACAAAAATTTTAAAGTACTAAGAAATTAAAATTTTAATGTAAACAAGAGGATAGAAAATAACTTATGTGGTAATAACTTGGAAAGAGATCGAGGACTTACATTAGGGCTTCGGTGCTGCGAAGATTTATCACCCTCAAGTTTCACGTTCCCCAAACTAAGCTTAAAAACGAGATCATTGTTATTATAAGTTAGTAATTCAAACACTCACACACATGGCTTAATTAAATGCTCAAACTCCCTTATTCCTAGGTGTATCTCTTATATTTTATTTTTGTCTTAGAATGATCATGAAGATGCATTTTTGGACTTATTTCGATAGTTTATTAGGGCTGAAAGTAAAGTAGGACGATTTGATCAATAGTTAGCTAAAGGACAAAATCTTTTAAAACTGCTTCTCGGGATATCAAAAAGTTCATATCTTGGCATAACTTGGTTCGCGATTTGAGACCTTTCTCGGGCCGATATTTGGCTTGTACTTCATACTTCATATCTTGAGAGACGTTCTTGAGATAATGGTCTTCTCATCGTAATAGAGTTTCTTCACTTGGAGACTTTTAAGGGGTACTCCAACTTTGTTGACCACGACTTCATGATTATTCTTCAATCTCTAATTGGGATTTTGAGATACAACGATCCGCCTCCTTTTCGGACTTGGATCTATTTATCCTCATACCTTGTTAGGGTCTTTTCGGATAGACTTCTCCATGATCTTTATGGGAGTTGATTGCTTTTCGTCGTGAGTCTTGATCCTTCATATTGACTTAGGAATAATGCTTTTCACATCACTTTGGATCTTCAGCAATAAAATTGAATCCTCATGCCTTGTTAGGGCCTTTTCGGACTCGCCAATCTTCGCACCCCGCTTCATAAGTTATGCCTTGGCTATGAACTCTCGTCATTACCGAGCAACTTTTAAACGATCTTGGGCTAGAAGCTAAGTAACTTTTCAAATCGTAAGACCTTACTTATTGCAGATAAATTATTAGCAAGTGATGGGAGAATAGGCAAATAATTACACCAAGTGAGCTTGCGCAAGAATACCGACTTATAATTGACTCTATCATTTCTCGTCCTCCACAATTTAAAATCTCAAGTAATGAGACTCGTGGACACTTAGCCTAATAAACCAATTAAGGTCTACATGGTTAAGGATACTAGCTAGAATAAACTTGGATAAGTCCATTCGGGTTGAGTCAAAATAAACGCAACGGGCCTAATATGTCAAAGATTTCTAAACTAGCTACACCACTTATTAATATTTTTGACTTTATTGCGGGATATATACATATGAAAGCAACGATAAAAATTTTTAAAATTACAACTAAATGGCCAAAGTTAATTAAAAATTTGAAAAATGTTGAAAAAGATGATTTTCCAGTTAATTGAAGGCATTTTCATGGAAAAGTCCACTTAAAGCTTCGATAGAAGTCCCCCCTACACTTAAGATAAACATTGTCCCCAATGTTTAAGCATGTGGGAGAAGTCTCCCCTACACTTATGACATTGTGCACGTTGGTTAACTCGAGTTAAGGAAGAGACGACTAAAGTGATCAATTTCAAATGTGAGTATGAAGAAAATTGAATCACGATAGTTGAGAGATAGAACCGGATTTCGGATAACACGGGAGCACGGTTCTTCAAAGGTTCCAAGAGTGCACTTATCCCTGTAATCACATCACCACACAAATACAAACACCTATGCAGGCCCCCCTACACTTAGGAGGTTAAAACGTAAAAGGATAGATACTCGGGCTGCCTCCCGAGGAGCGCTTGTTTTTGATAATCGAGTCACGAGCCTGACTCGACCCAAATTTAGTTCATGGGGAACGTGGTGAGGGATGGAATCATCTCCTTAGAGATGTCCTTACCAAAGTACAGCTTTAGACGCTGGCCATTCACCTTGAAATTGGGCCCATTTGGCTGAGAAAGCTCAATGGTCCCATATGGAAAGATGTTGGCGACGGTGAATGGACCAGACCAGCGGCTCTTCAACTTGCCAGAGAAGATCTTCAACCGAGAGTTGAAAAGTAAGACTTGATCACCAACATGGAACTCTTGGTTCTTGATTTTTGCGTCATGGAGGATCTTCGTCTTCTCTTTGTAGATCAGCGAGTTCTCATAAGCTTCATTCCTTAGTTCATTGAGCTCGTTGAGTTGAATCTTGCGATGATCACCGGCTTTGTTGATGTCGAAGTTAGCCCACTTTAAGGCCCAGTGCGCCTTATGCTCCAGCTCGATGGGAAGGTGGCATGCTTTCCCGTACACAAGACGATAAGGTGTACAACCGATCGGGGTCTTGTAAGCAGTACGGAAAGCCCACAGAGCATCATCTAACTTATCGGCCCACGCGGCACGATGCTCTCCCACAGTACGCTCCAAAATTCGCTTCAATCCACGATTGGATATCTCGGCTTGCCCATTGGTTTGGGGATGATAAGCGGTGGAAAGACGGTGATTGACACCATACTTGGCCATGACTCTTGCAAATTGATCGTTGCAAAAATGAGTCCCGCGGTCACTGATAATAGCACGAGGAACGCCGAATCGAGAGAACAGCGATTTCAAAAAGTTACAAACCACCCTTGCATCATTAGTAGGTAAAGCTTTGGCTTCAACCCACTTGGAGACGTAGTCAACGGCAACAAGGATGTATTTGTTTCCTTTAGATGAAGGAAATGGCCCCATAAAGTCGATACCCCAAACATCAAAGATTTCACACTCTTGAATGAAATTCTGAGGCATCTCGTCTTTATGTGTGATCGTGCCTTGTTTCTGGCAAGCATCACATTTTTTACCATATCGTGAGCGTCACGATAAATGGAGGGCCAATAAAATCCTGAATCAAACACTTTTTTGGCGGTGTAGTTGGGACCAAAGTGACCACCAGTGGGTCCTTTGTGGCAAGCATCAAGGATTTCGAAGGCTGCCGGTCCATCAACACATCGGCGAATAATCAAGTCAGCACATTGTTTGAAAAGATATGGGTCATCCCAGAAGTAAGTTTTTATGTCTTTGAAGAACTTCTTCTTTTGCTGGGATGTTAACCCGTCAACGAGGATTCCACCCGCCAAGTAGTTTGCAATGTCTGCAAACCACGGGGTTTCGTCAGCAGTCGAGTTTATAGACATTAAGGTCTCCAAGGGAAAAGAATCATTGATTTCTTTGGTCGGATGATCCCCTTGGTAAGGATCCTCAAGTCTACTAAGATGGTCCGCGGCCAAGTTTTCTGCTCCTTTCTTATCACGAATTTCAATTTTAAATTCCTGGAGCAGCAAAACCCAGCGAAGAAGTCTTGGTTTGGAATCTTGCTTTGTCAACAAGTACTTCAACGCGGAATGATCGGTGTACACAATGGTGGTAGAAAGGACAAGATAGGGGCGGAATTTTTCAAAAGCATAGACAACAGCTAAAAGCTCTTTTTCGGTTGTCGTATAATGCGATTGTGCCCCTGTCATTGTCTTGCTAGCGTAATGGATTGGTTGGAAGTGTTTGTTCACTCTTTGTCCAAGAACCGCTCCAATAGCAAAATCACTAGCATCGCACATTAACTCAAAAGGCAGCTCCCAATTGGGGGTGACCAAGACGGGTGCCTTAGTAAGCTTGTCTTTAAGTGAGTCAAAGGCTTCAAGACACTCTTTGGAGAAGATAAAAGGAGTATCTTTTTCCAAGAGGTGGGTCATCGGGCGAGCGATTTGAGAAAAATCTTTGATGAATCGACGGTAGAAGCCCGCATGACCCAGGAAACTTCTCACACCCTTCACGGTAGAAGGTGGAGGCAACTTGGCGATAACATCGACTTTAGCACGGTCTACTTCAAGACCGGCTTTGGAAATCTTGTGGCCCAGCACGATGCCTTCTTTTACCATAAAATGGCATTTTTCCCAATTCAGAACTAGGCGAGTGTCTTCGCACCGCTTGAGCATACGTTCCAAATTGGCAAGGCACGCAGAGAATGAATCGCCATAGACTGAGAAATCATCCATGAATACTTCCATAGTGTCTTCCACCATGTCATGGAAGATAGCCATCATACATCTTTGGAATGTCCCAGGAGCATTACATAAACCAAAAGGCATGCGTTTGTAAGCAAATGTTCCATAGGGACAAGTGAATGTGGTCTTTTCTTGGTCCTTGGGATCGATGGGAATTTGAAAATACCCGGAGAAACCGTCTAAGAAGCAGTAATAGTCATTACCAGCTAGACGCTCGAGCATTTGATCCATGAAGGGAAGAGGAAAGTGGTCTTTTCTCGTGGCATCATTGAGCTTGCGATAATCAATACAAACTCTCCAACCAGTAACGAGACGAGTGGGAATCAACTCGTTGTGTTCATTGGGAACAACGGTTATTCTGCCCTTCTTGGGCACACAATGGACGGGACTTACCCACGGCGAGTCCGAAATAGGGTAGATCAAGCCGGCATCTAGAAGTTTGATAACCTCTTGTTTGATGACGTCATGAATTTTAGGATTAACCCTTCTTTGGTTCTGGATTGTGGGTTTGAAGTCATCTTCCATGAGAATCTTGTGAGTACAAAAGTTCGGATCAATTCCGCGGATATCGGAAATTTTCCAAGCAATTGCCTTCTTATGAGCTTTAAGCACATCGATGAGACGAGTTTTCTCTTCTTCTTGCAAGTCCTTAGCGATAATGACGGGTGACTTCTTCTCTGCTTCAAGGAACGCATACTCGAGATGGGGCGGCAACTCCTTAAGTTCTAAATCCGGAGGATTTTCGACGAGAGGCGTATTCAAAGTCGTGGCATCGATAGCAATAACCGTGGGAGATGGAGGAGAAGGATTGTCTTCGGTGAGAAGATTGTCAAAGAAATTCATATCTTCATCCCCATCGATAGGAGAATCATTAGTAGCTAAATTCGCATCTCCCATGGTATCTTCAAGATTGTTCCAAAATAAATCACTATCTCCAAATAGAGACATCGATGAATCAATGGAGGACACGGTCTCAACAGTGGGAAGAGAGGTAGGGATACTTTTGCAAGCATCATTAAAGTGTTTTTCACAAGCCTCATCGAGAACGTCAATACAATTAACGCTCTCATTTGAATAAGGCTGTTTAGACAACTTTCCCATGTTGAAGACTACTTTATCGTCACCCACTCTCATGATAAGCTCACCGGCTTCAACATCAATGAGAGTGCGACCGGTCCTCAAGAATGGACGTCCAACAATCAGTGGCACACGAGGGTCCATCTCGTAGTCGACGACAACAAAATCAGCGGGAAAGGTGAATTTGTCGACTCCTACAATGACGTCTTCGGCTATCCCCACAGGATAAGCAACCGTACGGTTAGCTAATTCCAAAGTCATTTTGGTGGGGACTAGCTCTGGGAGAGATAATTGCTTCCAAACACTTAGAGGCATGAGATTAATACTGGCACCTAGATCGGCTAGGGCCATGCAATTCTCTACTCCCGGGAAATTGCAAGGGATAAGAAAACGACCCGGATCACCAAGCTTGATTGGCAATTTCCTTAAGAGCACTGCAGAGCAGTTCTCATTAAGTTGGGTGTTGGCGAGATCGAGGAGCTTTTCCTTGTCGCTCAGAAGATCTTTAAACATTTTAGCATATTTAGGCATGTGAGCGAGAGCCTCAGCGAAGGAGATATTGAAATTCAATTGTTTGAACATTTTAAGGAAGTTCGAAACTTGAATATCGTCCTTGCTTTTGAGCTTCTCTTTCCTCAACCTAGATGGATAAGGTATATTGGAAGAAGAGGAAGGCTTTGGTAGAATAGGATCACTCACATCCTTGGGTGGAGGAGGGGTAGAAGTAGGAGGTGGAGAAATTGGGGAAGGAGAAGGATGGGGAACAGGAGCAGCTGACTCGTTTTCCTTAGCCACAACCACCGGTGGAGGTATAGGAAGCTCGGGTTCCTTGGTACCTTTGCCACTTCGAGTGGTGATTGCTTTCATCTCCCCTCTTGGATTCGCAACGGTGTTACTCGGAAGAGTACCCGAAGAAGAGGGTTGATTACTGTTGAAGAAACTAGCCATCATGTTCCTCAAGTCATTTGTTTGACTATCCATAGTGTTCTTCATATCAGCTCTTAGATCATTCCCTTGTTTCATCAGATCTGCTTTCAAGTTGCGCACTTCCTGTTGGAGATTATCCACGATCACATCGTTAGTCCTCATGTAGGTTCCAATGTCTTGATGTGATGCGGGGGTTTGGTTTGAAGGAGCAGTGTATGCGGGTGGTTGATAAGCAGGTTGCTGGTAAACTTGGGTGTTTCGTTGTTGTGGTTGTTGCTGCTTATGAGGAGGGATGTATGGTGTACGAGTTTGTTGTTGTTGAGGAGGGCGGTTGAGGTTTTGTTGTTGGTTTTGGTTGTTAGGATTAAAACCAGGTGGTGAGAGATAGTTGTTGGAACGGTAGCTAAGCAGGTTACGGTCACCTTGAGGTTTTGCTTGATAAGCAGGTTGAGTATAGGTGCCATATGCTGCATTAACATTCTCAGCAGGGTAATCTTGGGTGGCGGTACAAGTTGTGTAAGAGTGGGGACCACCGCATATCTCACAAGGTTGGCTGACAGCGTTCACTTGTGCATTTTTGGCGTTGTTGCTGTTGTTGTTGCTGACGGTGTGGGTGACAAGCGATTCAAGAAGCGTGGTGATTTTGTCTAATCGCTTGTCGCTGTCATTAGTGCTAGCACTAGCAACATTGGTCCTAACATTCTTGGTTTGCACACGAGATTTGTTCTCAATGATATCCCAAGCAGCATTGGAAGTCTTAGCCAATAGATTATCCCCCGAGGCACTATTCAGTGAATCTTGGTCACTCATGCTTAAACCATTGTAAAAAGTATTAATTTGATGTACTTTGGTAAAACCATGTTGTGGGCATTTTCTTAAAAGATCTTTAAAACGATCCCAAGATGCACTGAACGACTCATCGTACTTTTGTTCAAAGGTTATAATTTCATTCCGCAAAGCGGTAGTACGAGAGGGTGGAAAAAAGTAGTTGATAAACTTTGTTTCCAAATCCGTCCACGAGAGAATACTCTATGGCGGTTCCTTAGCAAGCCAATGCCGGGCTTGTCCCTCTAAAGAAAAGGGAAAAAGTTGTAACCTTATCACTTCTTGTGGAACACCATTGAACTTGACCGTGTTCGTGAGTTGTAGAAATCTCTTGATGTGATCGTGTGGGTCATCAATAGTTCGTCCAAAGAATGGTTGAGCTGAGACCATCTGGATAAAGCCTGACTTTAGCTCGAAGTTGTTGGCGGCAATTGGAGGTATGACAATTGGATCCGTGTTGCCATCAACGTGAGCTTGCAGCAATTCAATCATCGGGCGATTATCCGGAAGGGGCTCATTGTTGTTGTTATTATTCATGTTGTTGAAAGGCGGATTGTTGTTGTTATTATTGTTGTTCGGAGGTGGTATGTTATTGTTGGTTTGTACACCAGCCATGTCTAAGTTATCGAGAGGCTCGGGCTCTTGATAAGACGTGGATCGAGTTCGCATACACCTGCAAAAGAACGAACAAAGAAAAACAAAGCAAGAATATTTTTGGTTTTTATTGTCTTTTTAATTTTTAGGATTTTTGAAAATTTTATATATATATATATTTTTTTTTTTGTTGTTTTTGAAAATTTTTGATGAAAAAGTAACGTTCACGGGGAACGGATCCCAAAATCCAAGTTCTACAAAAAACTTTTGATCTTAACGAGAAGAGCCGGCAGCGGCGCCATTTGATATTTGGTTTGCTATGGGTTCTAATTTTAGTTCTCTCGATATCCTCTCGAATTGATCTCGGCCTTAAGTGGAATGATTTGTTCTTGGTTACTAAAAAGGGGTTGGTTTGTTTATCTATTTTTAAACTAATAACACTTAAATGTAAATGACGTTGAGTAACTTAAAACTTTGGAAAATTAACTAAATTGACAAGTTAAAATTGAATGCTTGAAAACGTAAAGGAAAGATTAGAAAATTACTTTGAAAACTTAATTGAATTAATGCTTAAAAACTTGTTCTTATCGGAATGTTGAAAATTACTACTATCGGAATGCAATTAAAATGACCCATCGGAATATCTCACATGAAAGTTCATCGGAATGTTTCTAACAATCACCATCGGAATATTCAAAATACAAGCTGTCGGAATGAGGCTATCGGAAAGACCCAGATCGGAATACTAGTTCTATCGGAATATGGAAGACAAAAATTGGCCAGAGTTTCGACTAGAAAATGGACCTAAACCCGTCGGAATGTGCGATCGCAATATGCGATCGCAATCCCAGATCGGAATAGGGGGACTTACACCCTATCGCAAAGTAAAACCCCTTTTTGGGTTATTGTGATACCAAGCAAATGATGATCCGTCGGAATGAGTTAAAACCCTTGTTTTGCGATGAAAGGAATCTTGTTCCGAAATTGAAGGAAACTTAAAATCTCAATAAGCAAAAGCAATAAGCCAAGTTAGCCGAAACTTTAGCACTTCAAAAAGATTAAATTTGATAACTTTTGAAAATGAGAAACTTTAAAACTTAATAAACAAAACTTTTGAATGATTAAAACTTGAAGAAATCCGAAAACAATGAACTTTAACAAACAATAAGCCAATAAGCATGGAAGGCTTATGGCTTATTTACGTAGAGCTTAAGAAGACACAAGAAAAATCAAACTCTATTCACGAACACACCCAAAATCCAAATCGTATGGAATTCAACAATCGGATCAAGGAATTTGACAAATCAAGAAAAGTAAGAAAAACTTGAAGAACTTAAAAGCATAAACTTGATTAAGATTAATGAATTCAAAAGTACAAGAAAGCTTGAATTAAAAGATGAAAAACAAAGGAAAAGATTAGTGAGAGAAAGTATGGAACTTTCTCTCTCTAAAACTAGAGAGAAAATGAAAACTAAAGACTAAGTCTAAAACTAAGTGTGTGAAAATTTGTGAGGTGAAGGCTTTATATAGGCGTGTGTATGGTGTTGATGGGCTCTTGATTGGGCTTTGATTCGGGCTTCTTTTTCTTCTTTCTTCTTAAGTCTTCACGCGTCTTTTAAATAAACGTTTCCGACTTGGATTTGAGAAGTGTCGGTGAATAATTCCAACTCGTCTTATAATCTTTTATTTAATAGACTTGAGTTCTTCGACATATCTTCAAATAGGCACAATGACTTCAAATCTTTTGCATCTCTTGGACAATAGACTTCGTCTTGAGTCTTTTTCCTTGATAAAACCCGTGCAATCCCATGTTTTCTTTAATATTCATCTGGTCGACTCTGAAAACACAATAAACACAAAAACCACGCATAATTCCAAACAAATGATATTAAATACGTGTTTTGGTCTCGTTTTAGCCCGACTTAAGTGGTAAAAGGATGGGTGTTTTCACACCTATCAAGGATCATTGTGTCATGACTATGAGTCTAGATTAACACACCTCCAGCATTGATTTTATTTCAAATCCATGGTTTTTGGTCAAAATCTTGTTTGGTGAGGTCTTGTGTGTTTTCTTTGTCTTTTATTACTTTTTAGCATGTCTCTATGATTAGTTAAACTAGAAAATCAAGATTTGTTGAATTAGAATATTCTCCACATCCACCAAAAACAGCCTTCTGTGGGCGGTTCCCTAAACATCCCGCGGATCCATATATATATGGAACCGCAGGTGGGGATAAGGAACCGCATACAGAACCCTAAAATTTTGAGTTTTCTGTAACTCCAAATTTGCTCCAACATCTTTTGGAATCTTTGGTTCAAACCTTTGACCATCCCAAAAGTGTCTTGTGCTTTCTCTATTTAACCCTAAGCATTTTGCATCCTTTCTCATATCAAAATATCTTATTCACCAAATGAAAACCTTGGTTCTCCTCCATTTTCCCTAATTTCTTTCAATCCAAATTCACCCAAGAACACTAAAAATCATATTTCTTCTTCTTCTAAGAATACTGATTGTGGAACTTATTCTCTTCCACCACTAGCCTTTTGTGTTCTTCCTCCCGCACATGATAATGTCATGCATCATGGAACATAATTTCATTGTTGTCAATATCAACATCTTGCTATGGCTCACATCTATGAGGAATTGAATTACATCAAGAGTCTCATAGTCAAACCTTCTCTTCACTATGACTATGAGACTACTATCAAGCCACCACCACCTACTTCCGGCACCACTTTGTCTTTCATTTAAGCATATGGATTTCTTATCTCCAAGACATCTTTTTCAAGCAAATCTTCAAGTTCTAGTTTAACTAGGATTAGATTTATGCTTTTCTTTTGGCTTGTTTTCTTTTCATACAACTTTGTATGATCTATTTTTCTTTTATCTTTACTTTATGTTTCCTTTTAACATGACTTATCTTGGATCTTAGTTATCTTCTCTTTTCTTATCTTATTTTTCTTTTTATGTGACCTATGTTATATCTTGTTGGGTGTTTCTTTTCTTCTACTAACCCTTCCATGTATCTTGTCACCATAGCTCGATTCCTTGGTGCCCCAAGCAAGGGGGGGTAAGCACCAAGGGAGAGCACTTGCAAAGTACGATTCTTTTCTTCCTCAAAGACTTTTGCATCCTTTTTGCTTCGACAAGGGGGAGAAATGAAATAAACTCGTCTTTGAAAATCTTGTTTTTCATATGATTGAGTTTAAGTGTTGTCGAAATTAAAAAAGGGAGATTTTTACTGCAATGATGCCTAAAACGTTACTTGCATTTTTCGGTCTCGCTTTGTTTTGATTACGACAAAATATAAAAACAAGCATTTACGAAAACAACGAAAAACGAATTCTTGAGTTCAAGTATTTTTTCCATTTCAACCATTATCACTTAAGGTATGAATAAACAAGTTTTCATCTTAATTAAGTGATCAAGGATTTAAGTTTTATTAAAACTCACCTTTTATTAAATGTGACAAAGTTTTTTATTAAAATTTATTTTTAAGAAAATGTTTTATTAATTTAAATATTTGATAATTTGAAAATGGCATATTCCATTTGGGTTCAGAATATCCTTTGAGGATAACTATTCCACCAGATGTGACTACCCAACTAAAAGACAAAATGGAGCAGAGTCTACGAACACGGATCCTTAAAGGTCTATGCGGTCCCTTATCGATAAGGCACCACGGGTACCAATAAGGAACCGCGTTCAAATATAGCCGTTGGGCCTTTGTCCTATAAATAGTGGACCATTCTCAGATTTTCTTTTCACCTCTTTTGCACACAAATTTCTAGATTCAAACATACTTGTTAAATCATTTAAATCCTTGATTATTTAGTTGATTACTACTTGTTTAGAAATGAATCTTTCTCCCCCCCCCCCCCCATCTCTTCCTCTCCAAGTGCAAAGAGAAGAACACTTTTATCCTTGAAGTGTTGAGTCTACCTCAAGATCTATTGAAGATCAAGTTTTATTCATTCATTATAGTTGTGTTGTCTAGATCCAAGTAGTTGTGCTATTTGGAAGTTGTGTTGTGAAGATCCAAGTAGTTGTGCTATTTGGAAGTTGTGTTGTGTAGATCCAAATAGTTGTGTCTATTTGGAAGTTGTGTATGTAGTAAGGTTAATACTTAGTCCTCAAAGTATATTGGTGTAGATTGGTCCTAGCTAAGATTAGGGCTCGACTTTTAGCTTAGAGTCGGAAATCGGATAAGCGACGTTGTGTACGGTTTCTCCACCTTAAGGAGTTTTTTTTATTAGTGAACTCTCGAGTAAGGACTACTCGAGGTGTGGAGTAGGGACAAGGAGTGAGATTCGTTGTCGAACCACTATAAAGACTTGTGTTTGGTTTGATTTTTCTTTTCCTTATTTTTTTACATTCATTATTCTTTATTTGCATATACTTGTGATTATTAGTTTAGTTGCACTATCCCTTGTCCGCACTGTGTATAAGAATATTTCACATAATCGCTCAAGCCTAAGTTTTTGAAAAGGTTTTTGAAAACCCTCTTTTAACAAGTAAATTTTAAGAAACTATTCAACCTCCCCATTCTCGTTTCTATAATATAGTTTTAAACAAAGACAAATATATAAATGAACATTCTTTAACTTATGTAAATAAAAATTTTAAACTTTAGGTTATATTAATGTAAAAGTACACACTTTTGTAACATGTACATTTAAGTGTAAGACTTTTGATTAAATGGGAAGAAAAATAATTAATTAATGTGTTATTATAACATTAAAATCAAATTGAAACACCCCTAGGTTTTGACTAAAAACACATGGCCATAATGAGGTGTTATAAGATGGTTTTGATTATTTTGAACGCCATTAAGCATAGGTTATGATTTTGTTTTTAAATGTCATTAAGTTATGGTTACAAATCAAGCTTTTTGAAAAACTAGAAGACCCTATAGGCTGGTCTAAAACCATCACACACTTACTTTTTACCTTGCCAAAACTCTACTAAAATCTCCTCTCATCTCCATTGTTAAGAAAACCTTGAACCTTAAGGTTGTTCTTGATCTTTCTCTTCTTTGATCCTCCGTTCTTGTTAATTAGTGTGTATAGTGATTACTATATCATTATACATATTCCATGTAAGTTTTTATGATCTTTGTGTCACCTATATGGCTTTCATAATTTCGATTTGGTAATAAACATGATTTCTAGGGTCTATAAACCCTAAAAATGTGTTTTTTGGTGATTTAATACCTTAAAAACCATTTTATATGTTAGATATTTTTATATCAGCCCTAATAATATTCTGATAAGTTTATTGTATGGTTTTCATAGAGATCTAAATGTCCTATGGTGGTCTAGATCACTAAACCCGCTAATACGAAGTTATGAACCAAGGCTGTCTGGTTATTGGGTCATCTTGTAAGGATTATAAAACAAGTTTTATAATACTTTTTTAAATGTTTCTAAAGCCTAATATCATATACTTTGATTCTAGTTTTCAAAACTGGTCTCTAATCATCTTGAAAGCATCGGGAACTATGTCTATCATTTGGATCTTTGAAAACAGTCCTTAAAATCAGAAAATAGGTCCTCTTGTAAGAGTCATAACTTGAGCTTCGGGATAGCTTTTGAAGTGAATTCGGAGTATAAAACTATCTAATTCGAATGTACTTTTCAAATATGGTCTTTAATCAGTGGTTAAGGTTTTGGAAAATGGATTTACAGTCAGATCTATAAAAACAGTCCCTAAATAACGGGTTTTAGGAAAATGGATAATTAGGGGTTTTATAATCACCAAATCATGAAAACTTGTAATCTTTTGTATTTGATCAGTATATAAGACATTATTATATGTATGTTGTAGCCTTGGTGACACGGGATTAGAACTTGTTGCGTTGTGTTCGGTCCTTTAATTGTTTGTGCATTTAAGGTACGGATATTCAGTTCTTTTTATAAAAACACTCTTTTACTCTTTCTATACTACTCCATTAGATAAATCCCTATGCCATTGTTATGTTCCCATATCCTTAGTTGTTGTTTTGATAAAATCATTAACTCCCTTTTCCTTGTTATGATTCCTTTGTTGATATGCATTAGTATGTTTCCCATTTGATCACTTAAATTATATACTTGATATACCTTTGAAATGAACCCCTTACGCCCGAGCTATACTTTGTTTTCTAGTCATGAGGGATACCATGACCATGTCATCCGATGCACCGGTGGCATGACACCATCTGAGGTGGTATGATTAGATCCCGACGTTCCCTTTTGATGCGTATAATTATTATAATATTATGAGTGTGGGTGCTAGTCATGAGCTAGTGCACGTGCTATTAACTTTGTTTGCAGAGAGCGTATGGATGCATCCTAGGTTTTTTTTGGTAAGTGTAATTTGATATGATGTGATTGGTTTGTGTGTGCTATACGCTCCATCACTTTGGTACATAGGAGTCGCGCTCCTTGTACACTTATATGATTATTGATTTATTTGGTTATGTGATTTGTTATGTGAGCGCGTGTGCATTCCTTTAGCTTTCATTTGCCTTCTTATTAGTCCATATATTCATTCTTGTAATCATACCTTGTGATATCCGCAATTTCGTTATCTTCTTTACTTTAAACCAAATTTGTTATATCCGTTCACTAGATGTTTTGCTTAGTCGTTTTATTTTCCATGCGGCATGTATTAAGCAGGAGACTGGGCTATGAGAGTATGGGCTTACCTAGAGTCACCCAAGAGTTTAATAAACTTTATGAAATTTTTAATTTATTATTACATTTGCAATTTGGACCCAGTTGTTTTGGGGATTTTTGTTACTAAGATATTACTTTGAGTATTTTGGATTTAATAAAAGTTTCATTTTAGCCCTTTTAAAATATGATGTATCTGATGTGACATAATAGTAGTAGCACTTTGTCTCTTTTCAGAGCGGGGTGTTACAATGATATATCTAAAGAAAATAGATGAAATATAGATGAAAAGAGATCAAGTTTAGAGAGAGATAAGAGAGATAATAGTTGGAACTTGGTGAATATTAGATTAAGGAATGAGAAATTGCAATGAACCAACAACCTCCTAACATGCTAGGAGGGTTGCTTAAATACCCCGCGTCTATAGTAGAAGTTTGGGCTTTGTGAATATGGGTCGGGCTTGTCTTTGGGCTTTAAGTAGCTTAAATTCAAGCCCGTGAGTCCCGCCTATTACAACGTTCTAATAAACGATACATAATAAACCTATCAATGAACATTGTTGTTTGACTCAATATTTTGAGGCTAACAATCTCCCCTAATGAGAGATCATTCCTCTACGTCATATGGTGATTTATATAGATTACTAATATCGCCATAATTTAGTCGGGAACGTGTAATAGTAGTCTTGTCCCTTCATACTGTGATCTTTGAGCCTTTGTCGTTGTCTTTCGAATTTATCATTAATCTTGAGATCTTCAAATCTGTGACCGAGTCATTCTTGATGATACAATATTTTGAGACTAACATCTCACTCACGGAGAGGTCATTCCTCTATGACATGCGAGTATTTATAGAGATTATTGATCTTTTAGTATTGAGATCTTCAAAATGATTGATTCATTCGTGTTGGTCACCATCCTTGATTTGACTTTGCCGACGTGCGATCTTGTGTCTTCATTCACATGCTCACACTATGCACCATTTTGAAAGCTTGCTAACAATCTCCTTTGTAGAGAGTTCATTCCTCTACATTAATTGTTAAGGAAGATTCTGAACATCAGAGTTGCGGAAGTCTTTGTCTTGTTTGATCTTTAGCTTTCTTGATTCCTCGATCTTGATGCATTAAGTATGTCTTTGGGCATGAGTATGTGGTTATGAACCTTCGACTTTGCTAAGTACACCGTAATACCACCTTTTTCGATACAAATTATAAACACGGACTAAATGGCTTTGACATTTGTCCTAATTTGGTAGCGTTTTACCTCCGGTCGGTGAAGACCGTTAGGCGATATTAAATACCGCACATGTGATTAGGTAGATTCAATTAAGAACCTCCTTGACAGGGTTTCGTGGTTGTACTAGCCGTTCTCTTTACTCGACCGTCTCAAAGCAAAACTGCGAACATAAAGAGTGAATCATTTAGATAAATATCCTCTTGATTAAAGTCGTCAATTCAAGTTCTTGGAACAAGTTTGATTCATAAAGAATCTTACCATTGTTTCTTTCTAGTTGACACAAGATTGATTCATAAAGAATCTCACAAGTCACCTACCGCAGTGTTGTTTGAGGTTGACACTGGAAGGATTTCCATTTGTCACTGTGAATACTAACAAGTATCACTCTGAATATTCTGGCAAGACCATAAAGATATTGCGTAGAAACCGTAAACGAGTTTAAATCAATTAAGAATCAAACCGCTTTTTCTTTTCAGTTTTACATATGTTCAATTCATAACGAATCTTACACATGACCTACCGCAGTGCTGTTTGATGTTAACACTGGATGGATTTCCACTCATCATTGTGAATACTAAGTAGTATCACCCTGAGTGTTCTAGCAATATCACAAGGATATAGCGTAGGACTCTCTTCTTTGTCATGCGGTGTGTCCTAACGAGATTTAATTAATCTCTTGGCTCTACACTCTATTTGTGCACTTTTTGTGGTCGGGGGCTGCAGCGACTGCCACCTATTCAATATCAACTATCTTGGAATGAGAAAGTCAATAGAAGTCGTGTTGATCTTAGTGACAATAAAACAAACTTCTTTTGAGAGAAGCCTGAGTTATATGGGGAAAGGTTGTGCACTGTATCACTAAATCCATCATGCTTGTCTTCATGATGTGTTGAACCGGTTTCTGTCTAAGTTGTATGGAGAGCTTCTTTATTCACACCCTTTATCCTCACATTTCTTTTTCATTTTTCAAGCCCTTCAATGCTTACCAAGGCGTCATAACTAGCACCTTGTTGTGATTGTTCTAGTACTATCTTAAGTCATTAGTCAACATTTTTCCCTTTTCACATTCTACTCCATCTTTCCTAAGGACTTCTAATTATTTATTGGATTGTCCCTGGGAAGATCCCTCCGGTTCTGGTTGGATCAATGGACATATACCTAACCACCTTTTGACACCAATAACATCGTGAATTAAAGAGGTTGTGGGTATAAGATCGTAACCATAAAACCACTTGAAAATCTACCAAAGTTTTTGAAAAACTTTTAACACCTTGATAGTTTTTTCGTTTCAGAAAAGCTCCCCCTTCACATGTGCATCGATAATCAAAAGTGTTTCGCACATGTGGGTAAGAGTTAAAGTGCTTGAGTCTTACATATATGTTTCATATATTAGATCATATTTTCTCGCCTATCTCTAATATAAAAAAATCGTTTGATATTAGAGATACCAAATTTGATTAAAATATATCGCGAAAAAATAGTCTTGAAAATCTATCGGGAGAAAAATGTGTCTTACGTAGCATGAATTGTTGGAACCTTTTATGTAGTGTCGAGCACATAATTTTTGAAAGATTTTGAATAATCATTAAAAAAGTCTTGAAAAAATTGTACTCGCACACTACATGTTCATGAACACATAAAAGATTTTCGTTTAAGAATGTGCTCACGAACATCAAAGCTTTTTTATGTGAATAATACCAAATGATAATTACACACAATGTGTTGGATACATAAAATTGTTTTGACGTAATATATCCAACAACATTAAAACTTTGATTTTGGAAAGCTCCCCCTCAAAAATCCAATTACATTGTTGTTACGAGGATATGATCCACATTAAACTTTTGAGGATAGGATTTGTTGAAGACACAATTTTTGAAAGATTTTGAATAATCATTGAGAAATTCTTGAAAAAATTGTGTTCTAACGCTTTTTGAAAAACCATTCTTTTTGGCGACATGGTATTTCTTAAGAATAAACTTGAGTTCATAGACGTTGAATGTCTTGACGTATCCACTCAAGTGTAAGAAAAATTTTCTTATTTTGCTGAGAGTAAGCGCACTAAATCATACACTCCCCTGTGAATATGGATCCAGGTTGCAATCTGAAAGTGATTACAAGCCATTGTGTTGAGCTCAAAACTTTGAATGTTTTGTGACAAGCTCAACCCGTGATAGATTGATCTATCCGTTGTTAGAAATACTGGCCAAAAGAGACATTTTCCTTTATTAAAAATAGAAATGACAAATATTTACAACTTTCATTCGAGCTTTATGTACACACCCGTTCCCTTATTCAGCGACATTTCTAGGTACGTTTATATTATCGATACTGAAAGACATGTCAAAAAATAAGTTTTGGATTTTCAAAGATTTTTAATTTTGTGTTTTGTTTTTATATATTTTATATTTTTGTATTTTTATTTTCCATAGATATATACAAGTAGATGTTTGATAGATGTGTCAAGCAGTCACCTTTTCAAGAACCTCCAGTTCTGCTGGAGTCAAACATCTCATACCAATTTTCCTAACGAGGTACTCAAACCTATCTTTCGACAGAGCTTTCGTAAACAAGTCAGCTAATTGGTAATCCGTTCCAACAAAGTGTAATTCATTGATATCGCGTTCAACTTGTTCCTTTATGAAGTGATATCTGACGTCAATGTGCTTCGTGCGGGAATGTTGTACCGGATTGCAGGAGATGGCCATGGCCGACTTTGAGTCACAATACATAGGTACTTTATCAAAGTGGAACCATAATCCGTAAGTTGTGTTCTCATCCAAAGAACTTGAGCACAACACGCAGATAGAGACACATACTCTGCTTCGGCTGATGATAGTGACATGCAACTGCTTCATGGAAGACCATCCCACGAGCTTATCTTGTCCTAGAATTTGTGCACCACCAGAACTGCTTTTTCGAGTATCAAGACACCATGCGTGATCAGAATCTAAATAGGCCGTTAGAAAGAAACCGGTTTCCTTCGGATACCAAAGTCCCGAATGAATGGTATTCTTGAGGTACTGAAAGATGCGTTTAACCTTATCGAGCTGCTTTTTAGTAGGTCGGGCTTGATATCGTACACAATAGCATGTTGCATGTGCAATATCTCGTCTACTTGCTGTCAAGTACATGAGGGACCCGATCATGGAACGATATTTCGTTTGATCTATGGGTAATCCCTCCAAGTCAGTATCTAGGGATGTGGTTGACAACGGTGTCCCAACGGGGTCATGAGGTCATACCATGCTTTTTGATTATCTCTTGACAATACTTAGCTTAGTTAATGAAGATACCACTTGGGGATTGGTGAACTTGAATTCCAAGAAAGAATTTTTAATTCGCCCATCATTGACATTTCAAATTTGATGTGCATTAGTTTTTCAAACCATTTTGAGAGTTTTGGGTTTGTAGAACTGAAAATGATGTCATCAACGTAAATCTGCACAAGCAAAATATCATCCCCATATTTATATATGAACAAAGTTAGATCAATTGAACCTTTTGAGAACCTTTGTATACCCGAAATTTCGAGAGCTCATCGTACCACGCCCTTGAAGCTTGCTTGAGTCCATAAAGTGTTTTGTGGAGACGATACACCTTGTCAGGATAATACGGATTAACGAATCCATCCTGCGTGACATATACTTCTTCTTTCAAAGGACCGTTAAGAAATGTCGTCTTCGTGTCCATTTGATAAACTATGAATCCCTTATGTGCAACATAAGTAAGGAAAATCCTGACCGCTTCCATACGAGCTACTGGTGAAAATGATTCTTAAAAATCAATGCCCTATCTCTAGCCATACCCCTTAGCCACTAGCCTAGATTTTTTCTTGAAAATCGTATTTTCTTCAGCCATCTTGTTTTTCTAGATCCATCAAAGGTTTAATGGTGTTACATCGTATGGTTTGTCAAAAAGTTCCCAGACCTTAAGTCTTTCAAATTGTTGAAGTTCATCCATCATTGATTCAATCCAAGCATGATCAGTCATGGCTTCTTTGATGTTTTTTGGTTCTGCTCGACTCACGACGAGTGCGAACATACAAACATCTCCATCGGTTTCTAGTTGTCGTCTCGTACGAACGGGATGTGAAGGGTTTCCAATTACTTGAACCAAAGGGTGATCATGTGTTGAAGTATTTCATTGGTAGAACGTATATTTATTGACAGATCAACATGGTGAGTAGAAGACTCTCCAATTTCATGTATCGAATGAGCTGTGAAAAACGTCTTCGTTAGATAATGTATTGTCTGCTTGATTTATGTTCTCTGGAGCAATTACAGTAGTTGTGGATGTTGTAGGATCGGTTGTTGATGTGATATTCCGAGGAGGTAAATCTGCAGCAACTCGTGTTGAAGTAGATAAATTTGTATTCTTCTGTTGATGATGATGGGTATCATCATTCTTATCATGAGTGACAGCGGAAGTCTTTGATACAACTTGTTTCTCCCCGGTGAAGTATTCATAAAAATTGGTCTATATAACATTTCCAACTCTTCAATTGTCGTGTCCACTATCATATCTGCGCTTGGAACATTTACTTGAACCAGCTTTGAACTTGATGGTTCATTGCTGTGGACTTAAGTTTCGAGTTCTGTGCGGTTGTGCACAGAAGTATTTTGTCGTTGTGGATCGGGACTTAAACTGTTTTGTTCAAGTGCCATTTCATGCAATTCATCAAATTTGATATGAATAGTCTCGACTATCAATTTTGTTCTCTTATTGTAAACTCTATATCCCTTAGACTGAGTTGCATATCCCACTATAATGCATGAATCACTTTTCTCTTTTATCTTATCCAGATTTTCACCATCTCGTACTATGTAACACGTACATCCAAAAACGTGAAGGTGTTTGAGTGAAGGTTTTCGATCATGAATTATGTGATATGGTGTCTTTTCGTGTCTTGTAATAATTAAGGATTGGTTTTGTGTGTAACATGTGGTTTGCACGGCTTCGGCCCAAGATAATAGTGGTATTTTTGAAGCGGATAACAATGTTCGAGCAATCTCAACCAAAGTACGGTTTCATCTTTCAACAACGCCGTTTTATTTGGGTGTTCGAGCAATAGATTTTTCATGTTCAATCCCTTCGTCTTCAAAATATTTCTTCATAGTAGAATTACGAACTACCCTTACTTGAGCTTGAAGACCACATTGTATCTGCTTTAGGAAGTTAATGAGAACTTCAGGTGTTTCATCCTTGGACCGCAAGAAGTGAGTCCACGTGTACCTTGAGTAGTCATCGACAATTACCAAGATGTATTTCTTCCCATTGATACTTTGAACACGCATGGGACCACACAAATCCATATGAAGAAGATCTAACAGTCCTTTAAAGCTTGGTGTAGTCTTTGTTTTGAAACTACTCCTTTTAGCTTTACAAAGCTCACAAGAAGAACAAAGATGATCTTTGATGAATTTCAAGTTTTGAAGGCCTCTCACAATATCTTTTTTGGAAAGCAAATTGATGGTATCAAAGTTGAGATGAGATAGACGTTGATGCCATAACCATGTTTGAGTTGTTGAAGCATTAGCCATGAAGCAAATTGGAGTTGTGGAAGTTATGTGTTGAAGTGAAATTGTGTAAAGATTTGTACCCCGTGAACCGGTGAGTAAATCATTCACATCATAATCACGAACAAAACATGTCTTCTTTCGAAAAGCATCCTCCAAATCCGCATTAAAGAATTGACCAACTGAGAAAAGATTCTGATTGAGCCCTTCGACGTAGTATACCCTTTTTATTGTAATATTCCCCTGAAACAAATCTCCATATCCTATGATCGGTGCAAATTAATCATTTCCGAATCGGACCGTACCCAGGAACTTGTCCACGAAGTTAATTAGAAGCTTAAGATTCCCCGTCATGTGCTTCGTGCATCCGGATTCTAGTATGAAGAGAATTATCTCTATCACCTGTAGAAGATTTAGAACACGATGGAGCATTTGCTAAATTGGATTCCATGTTAGTTATGATTTCTGAATCATTAGTTTCCTTAGTTTCGACATTTACAGGCACACTAATGCTCGTTGTCACATTTTCATTCCTAACCTTAGGCATCCATTTATAACCTGGAGGACATTGATAATCAAACCACCATTTCCAAGACTTGCTAGCAGACTCATATTATTTCATAATTCTACTTCAAGTGTTCTCAGTAGTGGAGTTTGATGCAATACTTTTCTTAAGGGGGTTGCACCAGAATGGTTCACTTTGCTTTTGGGTTTACTAGCACTAATAGGCATCGTAATTTGCTTCTTAGTTCTAGTATCTACGCCTTTGGCATTATTCGAAGCACACATAGCATGATTAGCATTAGCACATTTTCCACTTTTCACACAAACAAACTTAACATTCGAAGCATTCAATTCAGTCGAATCATTCCAAACTTCATTACATGCGATTATAGACGTTTTATTCTTAGAAACATTCAACTCCCAGGGTGGTCTTCTACTTTATTCATCTTCCCTTGACTCTTGTTTTGTCAAACCTTATCCTTCATTTGAGTGCTCTTAAGCTGAAGCCGGCTATCACTAGAAGTGGGGACTGTTCTTGTAGTAAAAGACATACGTCTATTAGTGTCTCTAGAAGTCTGAGGCGATTGACTTTCTTTGTTGTGTGTGGGTTTAGTGACCAATCTACACATCCCAGGTTTGATCATATTTGTGTTCTTAATGCTTTGTGCTCGAATATCCGTTTTGGGACTAATTTGTGGTAACTTTTCCTTCCCATCCGTCTTGGGGGAAAACCCAGATTTTGCAAATGAAGAATTTAAGAAAACAGATGGTTTTCCCAAGACATAGGGTTTAATTACTTTGTACGCATTGAGTTGTCTCACAACGGGTTTCTTAACTCTAGGTTCCACAATTTTCCCACCCATCTTAGCAACGAGTTTCTTCAACTCTTCTATCGCTATGTCCATGTCTTGTAACTAAGCTTTCAAATCCGTAATTTCCAAACTCTTTTCATTCATTTCTCGACATGATGCGGAAAGTTTTACTTGTAAGTTATTATCATTTGGAAAACTACCTATGTTGTTTTGTAAAGCAAGTTCAAGAGAATGACAATGTTTTTGAAGGAAATCACATCGATGTTGAATTAACGTAAATGCCTTTTTATCAACATTTTATGTTGGGAATCTAAGTTTGTTAGATTCTCTATATCATAGATTTAAACACAAATTAAGCTGTTAGATAGTCATTTGAATGTGCCTCGGAGGCACACAAGTATCGCAAGACTCACAGAGATCCAAGTCTCTGTGAGCAACCTCAGAGGAGTCCATGTCAGAGACATTGTCAAGGAAATCAAAGATTACTTGAAGACATACTCATTGGCTGTGATGGATAATAGCCAATATGTATCAGTGTAACAACCCGAAACCGTGGTCATTATTTAATTATATTTTTACGTATATTTTTTAAATTTTTGATGAGGTTGATTTTCATGACAATTGGTAATTCGATTTGGATGATGATTGAAATTTTATTTTTATGTTCTAACGAGTTGCGAGGATTATTAGTGATGACGATATCGACGGATGCCCGAGAAATTTACGTTTTATTTTAAACATGTCGATGTTTAATATTTTGATGTTTTTATTTTAATGTCGTATTAAGTCGTGTCGGGACTATATAATATCTTATTTTGTGTGCGTTTTAAGTTTTGAGAAGCATTTTTATGAAACCCGAGACCCGTAAAAATTTTCAAAAGTGACTAATAGTCATTTCCCGCTTTTTAACAAAGTATTTGCACTTTGGTCCAAAAGAATCACAATTGGCAAAAACTACCCTAAACTTTTCCCATATAAAATGAAAAATTCTTCCACTAAAAACACACAAACACAACACATGCAAAAAAATTTCTCTCCCGTCTCTCCCTCCTCTCTTTTCCGTCACACCCCAAGCAACAAACACCCCAAATTTTTCAAAATCAAGTTTGATTCTCTTAAATCTAATCAAATACCCATTCCTAGTTTTTGATTCTCTACACATTGGTATGATATTTAGCCACATGCATTAACATTTTTATAAAACCCATTTTTGGATGAATTCTTGATGTTTGATCTTAAATTCTTGTTATATGGAGGTGTTTATGCTTATATGTATATGTTTTATTGATTGTATGTTATTATTTTTGAGTTTGGTTTTTATGATTTGATCATCTAGGATGATTTAAGGTGTTATGATATGAACTAGTAATGTAGGAATGCTTATAGTGGTAAAAATGAGGTTAAAATGTGGTGAAAATTAATTTTGAGTGATTTTTAAACATGTATTTTTAAGCAGATTATTAAAAGTAATTTTCTGAAAATATGAGTTTGAGATGAACTAGTTAGATATTGTTGTAGAGGATGTTTTTACCTTCATTTTGGTATAAGGTAGGACTTGTAGCTCCAAACGAGCGAAAAGTTACGTTAGCTTGATTATTTTGTGTACCGGGAGACGAGTACCGACACAATATATAATTGTTGTCGATATTTTGATCGAATCTCGGGGACTATAAAATGGATTTTGAAATGTGTCATGGACTGATTTTTAAGGTTAAGTATGAGGATGTCGAGTTATTTTCAAGGTTGAGTGTCGGTTTCATAAACGGAGAAAAATAAATGTGTTAAAAGACTATAAGTATTGTTGACGTAAAACTGTCCGGTTTTTGTAGTTAAAGATGAGTCGGGCAGGGAACTTTAAATGTGAAATCTTTTGATGATTTTTTAACAGGACTTTCTATATATAGTAAGTGAAGTTTCTGATTAGTATCATAAAAATTTGACGTGTTTAAGTGGGGTAAATGAGCTTCTATATTTGGTGTGTACCGGCAGATTTTTATCGACGGAGTTAACTAATAGTAAAAATATAAAATGAAATAAAAAGGGCACTTGTATTATTTTATTTTGGATTGGTTTTGATTTTATTATTTTGAGTTTGATATTACTAAGTATGGATTTTTATTTGAGTTATTATTGATGAACGCGCCTTATTTGATAGGTTGCGGTTTTTGTGTTTACCGGGCATCAACTATCGTCGAAGATCGTCATACTACTGCTATTACTTCAGGTGAGTCTATAGCCTCGCTTTCTACTTGTTTTAATGATTTTAAAACCCGCGAGGGGGATACATGCTATTTGAAGTAAAATGAACACATGTCATAAGTAATTGTTGGACCCGTTGTTGCCTTTGATGAAATGAATTGTATAAGTACCTAATTGCATAAGACCCTAAATTCATGAGCCGTTAACTATCTTCTGACTTGATGTTGCGAGTTGGGAATAGCCGCTTATTCTAATAATAGTACTATTGGGCTGATAACCCTATCTGAGACCAGGGCTTTACGCTGAGTAACCCGCTGGGAAGGATAATTTTACGTGAATGAGAATTGGTATTCTTGCAATTAATACCCTAGTAGGGGCACTGGTAATTTTTCTAGTCATGCTGGCATTTGGCGTGGGTGACTAAGTTAAGGGGTTGGTGTCATGAGCTTAATACAATTCAATAGCTATTGCTATATATGTTATACTTGATTGATAGATTGTATGGCCACAATTCTATTAAACAATTGTGAATAATTTTTACGATGTGTTCAATATTGTTTTGTAAAACATATAGACTTGCTCAACCTTTGTGTTGATGATTTTAAGCATGTATTTCAGGTACTTGAATTTGTTGATTGTGGAGCTTGCTGGAGAAGGATTGTGGGATTGCTCTTTTAGTAGTTTGGTCTAAAACGGATTTCTTTCCCTATTGTCGTAAACTTATAGTAAATGGTCAAATATTTTGGTAAAAGTGTTTATTGTTTGATTAAGATCCTAGGGAAACCTATACGCTACTCTGATATATTTTAAATTGATTTTATTTGGGACTGAAGGTTTTAGACATTGATTTAAATTATTTCCACATTTATTCTTAAATATACTGTCTTTTTGGGTCATTTAAAGAGTTGTAAAATGAAGTTGTAAATAACACCCAATTGTGTATTTTTCGCTGCGCAATGTAAATTGGGGGTGTTAAAGATTGGTAACCAGAGCTTTTTAGTTATAGCGAATTAGGTCGATTTTTGAAAAATGTCCTAAACTATAACTTTAGTGGCGAAAGTATTTTATAAAAGCAACGCAACTTCTCTGCAAGGCTCCGGTAACATTATTTATTTTTGTTATGCTTTGTTATTATAGATGTATCCCTTATAATTGTTGTGAATTCTTGAGTATTTATTAAGTAAATACTTCAATGAGGTATTGGTATTAATGAAAGGACGTGGAGTGCTTTCATCATAATTTCATCATAATTTCATTTTTATGAATCTAGTATAATTATCATTTGCATTGCATTTCATTGCATCGCATACATATATATTTGGCATACATAATTCATTTGCATTTGCATGATTATGCATTGCATATATATTTTTGAATAATGACCTTATGTACTTTTGAATTTTTTGTGATTTCAGAAAATGTCTGACATACCATATTACGTCAAGAAAGGGGGATTTGTTGTAGGTCAACGGAGTTTGCAGAATCAGTATGTAGGTGATCATAAGATTTCAGGTGGATGGCTATATTACGAGGATGAAACGAAGGATAAGAAAAATGTTGTAGAATCTGATAGTGATAATTATTTGACTGAGAGTGAGGTTGGAAGAACTGAGGTTAGGGCAGAAGTGAGAAGTTATGGGGCTGATTTTAAGAAGTATCAGAAAGAGATAGATAGGCTTCGCAGGTTAAGTGAATATGTAGATCATGTTGGGCCGTATCTTGAGCCACATTGGAAGTTTCAGGATAGTGAGGTGTATGCTAATACTCATTATATGATAGATCCGTCGTGTCAAGGAGGGCTTTTGAAGTATGGATTTAGGAATCCACCGTGTTTAGATCCAAAAGGGAGGTGCTGCAAGTTAGGACCAGTTGAAGATGAAGCAGGAACGAGCCAAGTTGGAGAAAGTGATGGACCACATCCTATGGAGTGATGTAGTGATGGATCTTTGTTGTATTTCAGTTTATGTATTGTTGTATTGTATTTGGATTATCTAGATGTTGTGAGGTAGTTTTGTGATGGATTATTATTATTATTGTTGTTGTTGTTTAGGATGGTAAGGGTAAGTGACATTAGCGACAAGGTTTTGTTGCAATTTTTCTCGGATTTATGGATGATATCTACTATTACCCTTTTGTATTTTGATGTGTCTTTGTATCTTTTCTTTTGATATGATTGTGGAATTTAGGTAGTATTGTGTTGTTGGCGTATGCAGTATTCATGTTATATCTTGATGAAAAGACCCTATTCTTTCTATCTAGATGTGTATACTTGTTAAGTCTCTTTCGTATGTGATAACAATGGAAAGAGTTGAGTGAGATATGTTTCTGTCATTAGCAGGGATTCCTGTGTGTATGTGACTGGGTATCTTGAAATATGTCTCCAAAGGTTGCCAACCATTAGGGTAGATTATATGATTGTGGGAATAGTTGTTAGATTGTTTGAAGCTGATAGTGCTGAGAAGAGACAAGATGTTGCTGAAATTGAAAATCCTACTGTTTTAGTTAAAGATGCTGCTGAGACTGAAGATGTTGCTGATATTGAAGATGCTTCTGTTCCAGTTAGAGATGTTGTTGTTATTCTGCAAGATTTTAAAAGGATGTCTGTGTATTGGATTATTAGGAATGAGAAGAGATGCGGTGAAGAGTGTCGTACGACTATTGATGGTGATTGGAAAGGTGCAACTATATGGATAAGTTCGAGTAACTGATGGATGTTTAATATATCGATATTCATTTGGGAATGTTCAACTAGACGAAAAGAGATGGTAATTTAAAGATTGATTCTGATTCGAAATTAAGTGTGGCAGAAAAGGGTAAAGGAATGGTATTGTTGCGAATGACAATAAGGAATAGGAATTTTATTCCTCTAACAGAAGGTAAACTTGGAATTTAATAATCTAAGATAAGAAGAGATGGTATTCAAGCAGTTACTATAAATCGGGTAGGCAGGAGGAAGTATGATGTGTAGATCACATGTATTTTATACCACTTAAGTAATTATCTATTTACTTGATGAAAGTACGGACTAGCTGGAGGTCGAGCTGCTAAAGGAATAACAAGGAATGTGGTATAAAATTTGGTATTTCTGTAGTAATGAAATGTTTTAATTTTGGTAAAGGAGATTGAATAAAGGAATTATTCTAATAATGGAAGATCAATATGAAGGGAATGTTGCTGCTATTACAGCCTATATTTTGGAAATGCTGATAAGATTTGAGATTTAGATTGTAGTAATTTGTATATTCTTATCTGGTAATCATTTAGTTAGAATTTTATTGGAATCCTGAAAGTGTTATTGATGATGTATTCAATTCTGAAAGCGTTATTGGGGATATATTGAGATTTGAAGATGTTAGATTTTAGCAAAACTGAGGATGAGAAATCAACGAGAATTTGCGATTGGTTGAAATGAGAAATTCACTGACGAAAGAATAATATATATATATATATTAAGGAAATACTTTTGGAGCATATGGAATTAAGAAGTATAGCGCAATCAATTGAAGTAGATTTGTGAGAAAGTTAACCAGGACAAGGATGAATATCATAGGATATGATGAATAAAGGTGGAAAGAATTAAATTGGAATGTTGTTAAACATTGAGTACTGATTTCAGGAAGTAATCAGTGGAATTTCTATTTGATGATTTTATTGGTCAATGATGAGAAAGTATGTAGTAGGAAACTACAATAAGTCGAAATTTTCTGTGTGCTTTACTAGTAGTAATTGGAAAAGAATGAGAAGATGAGTTAGTATTTGAGGATACTATGTGAATATTCTGCGGAATCGTAGAGTTCACTGTCGTCATGGGAAAAAGGAAGCTTTGTGATTAGCTTGGTGATAGGAGTTATGCAATCTGATTGTATATCTTATTATATGGCATTGTCAGGATGTTGAGGATGGTAATATTTTTTATTGTAAGGATTGGTAGATGAGACAATAAGGATAATCTGATTTGACTGGAAGGGAAAGTCATCAGAGAAGTAATAACGGAAGGAAGTAAAGAAGCTGGATGTTTTGTGAATGAGATGATTGATGTGAGGTTGAACAAACTGAGCACCAGAAATCGGTGTCCATTATTGATTGTGAATGTTTAGTGTGATGAATAGATGATTGAAGGAAAGAAAAGTATTCCCTAACAATTGGAAAATTGTTATTATTAAAAAGGAGGAACGGTGTGTAAAATTCTTTGGATAAGAATTTTAGTTGGAGTATTATAGATGTTTTAGAATGTGCAATCTATGGCTGAAGTGATCTGAAAATCTGACTAGATTGAAACGGTTGAGGCTTTGTCGATACCGACGAAACCAACGGAAGCTTGTCAATTCTTTTGTGTATGCTGAGTATTATCAGAGGTTTATCAGGAGGTTTTCACTAAATGTTGAACCAAGGATACAGCTGACAAAGAAGAACTTAAATATATGAATGGAGGTAGATGTATGAATGGAAAATATATTTAAGTTGTGGTTGTGAGATCTGATTTTGTAGTTGAGGAAGTTGTTTATGAGCGCTGAGGATAGATTGAAGTTCTGTGCCTATATAATTAGTATTGGAGGAATCTGAAGGAATTATAGAGTTGTGATGATGATATTTGGATAATATCAAGTGGAAAGGAAAGCAATAGTAGTGTGTTGACTTGAATAAAGAAGTGTAACGAGGTTTATATGATCATGAGATTGGACATTGTGGTATTTGTTTTGGGATTGAAAAGTATTACTTGTATGGAATCAAGTATGAAGAAAATAAGAATAAAAAGGACTTGTGTATAAATGCCATTCGGGGATTTTAAAGGAAGAGGAATTAAGGATTACTTAATGATGATGGGGAAATAATAATCGGTAAATTTTAGACGGGATATGTTATAGTTGTGTATTACGAAGTATGTTTCAGATTATGAAGGATAAGTGTGGATACTGTCACTATCAACTAGTGAGTATTATTAAGGAGGAGAAGGAAAAGAGTTTATAAAATTTCTGAAGTAATTGAGAATTGACTCTTGAGTTTTGAGATATTTGGAATATTGGTAACAACAAGTAGAATGGATGGGATGGAAAGAAAGATAGAATTGAATTGATAAACTAATGGAAAAGGAATGCCAAAGAAAGAAGATCAATAGATTGTTGGAAATTTTGAAATAGAATGGTAATAGAAATGAGAAGGTAGAAATGTATGTTTTTGTTCTACAAAAACAAGAATGGTTATTGTGATTATTAATTATTCTCCTATTAGATCAGAGAGTGTGTTAAGAATGCGAGGACCAGTGATGAATAAATTGTTCAGATTAAGAAGAGAATTTAATTATTCTTAGAATGCTGGGAGTGTCGCATGTAGTATTGAAGGAATTTCACAAATTGAAGTATTGATACAGTATGGTTGGAATAAAATGTGTTACGATATCAGGAAGTGATCTGACCATTATACATTTCAGATTTGAATATATGAGGTTAACGGAGTTGTTTAAACAGTAATATGATACGAGGAAGATGTAATAATGTACTATGGAAGGTACAGTAATTCAGTGATCTAGCAAGCACTGCACTCGGGACATAGAGATTGTTAGAAATAATGAAAGTAGAAAATGAGTATGGGAAGTATTTAAGTGACTGGTTAGAATTATGGATAATCTCATTGTATTTAGTTTGAGTATAACCTCAGGACATAGAGGCAGAGTAAATTTTTGAGTACTGGAAATCGTTGTGATAAAGTATGAGTATTGATTAAGGTTTGAACATATTATATGTGAACCAGAGATTGAGATTGACTTTTGGATATTAGAAATTTCTATAGAAAGTGCGAAGAATTGAGTTAAGAAGGAATATTGTGTATTTTTGGAAAGCAACGGACAGAGTGAAAGGATGAATTGAACGATGGTAATTGAAATTGGTATCGATCGCATCAACATATAATAGAAACTTGGGATGATGATATCTTAAATATTTTACTGTGAGGACTAATGGAAACTAGTGAAGATGGAATCTTTACGCGATGATAATCGTCATATCAGTAGTTAAGAGGTGTAATATGACAACTTGAATCACAACTATGTATGTTGTTTGAATTGTCAGAGTATTGGGGCAGGAATGAAACTGAGAAAGTGATGCAGAAAGAGTATGAATGATGAAAGAATATTAGCTTAATAGAAGGTGAAATTGAAAGTTGGAGTGTAGTAATAGTTGTGGATATGGTGATATCATAAGAATTGAGTTGGACTGGTGTGAAAGTGTGAGTATCTCTTGAGGATAAGAGGTCACGTTGACTCTAGAAGTGAGGAAGTGCGAATGTGAGGCGGGTTGAGCGTCGGGACGTCGCTCTCTTTTAGGAGGGTAGGATGTAACAACCCGAAACCGTGGTCATTATTTAATTATATTTTTACGTATATTTTTGAAATTTTTGATGAGGTTGATTTTCATGACGATTGGTAATTCGATTTGGATGATGATTGAAATTTTATTTTTATGTTTTGACGAGTTGCGAGGATTATTAGTGATGACGATATCGAGGATGCCCGAGAAATTTTACGTTTTATTTTAAACATGTCGATGTTTAATATTTTGACGTTTTTATTTTAATGTCGTATTAAGTCGTGCCGGGACTATATAATATCTTATTTTGTGTGCGTTTTAAGTTTTGAGAAGCATTTTTATGAAACCCGAGACCCGTAAAAATTTTCAAAAGTGACTAATAGTCATTTCCCGCTTTTTAACAAAGTATTTGCACTTTAGTCCAAAAGAATCACAATTGGCAAAAACTACCCTAAACTTTTCCCATATAAAATGGTAAATTCTTCCACTAAAAACACACAAACACAACACATGCAAAAAAAATTATCTCCCCTCTCTCCCTCCTCTCTTTTCCATCACACCCCAAGCAACAAACACCCCAAATTTTTCAAAATCAAGTTTGATTCTCTTAAATCTAATCAAAGACCCATTCCTAGTTTTTGATTCTCTACACATTGGTATGAAATTTAGCCACATACATTAACATTTTTATAAAACCCATTTTTGGATGAAATTTTTGATGTTTGATCTTAAATTCTTGTTATATGTAGGTCTTTATGCTTATATGTATATGTTTTATTGATTGCATGTTATTATTTTTGAGTTTGGTTTTTATGATTTGATCATCTATGATGATTTAAGGTGTTATGATATGAACTAGTAATGTAGGAATGCTTATAGTGGTAAAAATGAGGTTAAAATGTGGTGAAAAATTAATTTTGAGTGATTTTTAAACATGTATTTTTAAGCAGATTATTAAAAGTAATTTTCTGAAAATATGAGTTTGAGTTTGAGATGAACTAGTTAGATATTATTGTAGAGGATATTTTTACCTTCGTTTTGGTATAAGGTAGGACTTGTAGCTCCAAACGAGCGAAAAGTTACGTTAGTTTGATTATTTTGTGTACCGGGAGACGAGTACCGACACAATATATAATTGTTGTCGATATTTGGATCGAATCTCGTGGACTATAAAATGGATTTTGAAATGTGTCATAGACTGATTTTTAAGGTTAAGTATGAGGATGTCGAGTTATTTTCAAGGTTGAGTGTCGGTTTCATAAACGGAGAAAAATAAATGTGTTAAAAGACTATAAGTATTGTTGACGTAAAACTGTCCGGTTTTTGTAGTTCAAAGATGAGTCGGGCAGGGAACTTTAAATGTGAAATCTTTTGATGAGTTTTTAACCGGACTTTCTATATATAGTAAGTGAAGTTTCTGATTAGTATCATAAAAATTTGACGTGTTTAAGTGGGGTAAATGAGCTTGTACATTTGGTGTGTACCGGCAGATTTTTATCGACGGAGTTAACTAATAGTAAAAATATAAAATGAAATAAAAAGGGCACTTGTATTATTTTATTTTGGATTGGTTTTGATTTTATGATTTTGAGTTTGATATTACTAAGTATGGATTTTTATTTGAGTTATTATTGATGAACGCGCCTTATTTGATAGGTTACGGTTTTTGTGTTTACCGGGCATCAACTATCGTCGAAGATCGTCATACTACTGCTATTACTTCAGGTGAGTCTATAGCCTCGCTTTCTACTTTTTTTAATGATTTTAAAACCCGCGAGGGGGATACATGCTATTTGAAGTAAAATGAACACATGTCATAAGTAATTGTTGGACCCGATGTTGCCTTTGATGAAATGAATTGTATAAGTACCTAATTGCATAAGACCCTAAATTCATGAGCCATTAACTATCTTCTGACTTGATGTTGCGAGTTGGGAATAGCCGCTTATTCTAATAATAGTACTATTGGGCTGACAACCCTATCTGAGACCAGGGCTTTACGCTGAGTAACCCGCTGGGAAGGATAATTTTACGTGAATGAGAATTGGTATTATTGCAATTAATACCCTAGTAGGGGCACTGGTAATTTTTCTAGTCATGCTGGCATTTGGCGTGGGTGACTAAGTTAAGGGGTTGGTGTCATGAGCTTAATACAATTCAATAGCTATTGCTATATATGTTATACCTGATTGATAGATTGTATGTCCACAATTCTATTAAACAATTGTGAATAATTTTTACGATGTGTTCAATATTGTTTTGTAAAATCTATAGACTTGCTCAACCTTTGTGTTGATGATTTTAAGCATGTATTTCAGGTACTTGAAGTTGTTGATTGTGGAGCTTGCTGGAGAAGGATTGCGGGATTGCTTTTTTAGTAGTTTGGTCTAAAACGGATTTCTTTCCCTATTGTCGTAAACTTATAGTAAATGGTCAAATATTTTGGTAAAAGGGTTTATTGTTTGATTAAGATCCTAGGGAAACCTATACGCTACTCTGATATATTTTAAACTGATTTTATTTGGGATTGAAGGTTTTAGACATTGATTTAAATTATTTCCATATTTATTCTTAAATATACTGTCTTTTTGGGTCATTTAAAGAGTTGTAAAATGAAGTTGTAAATAACACCCAATTGTGTATTTTCCGCTGCGCAATGTAAATTGGGGGTGTTAAAATCAGGGACTCTGAGGGGTTGAGGGTTAATAGGGGTGGCAATACCCTGTTAACACTCAGCACACTTTGGACATGCCATTTGTGTGTACGAGACTATGAAGAAAAGGGAAACTGTTTCAAGATCTGTTTCCCTAAAGCATTATGGCAGACTACCAAGAATAGAAGAGCATCTTGTGATAGATGTCTGAAAAGTGAATGTCTTGTGTAGTCACCATCAACCAGTACTTAGGTCAACCTCGTATCACTATAAATAGGATGTGTAGCCCAGCATTAATGTTCAACACTTTGAGAATATTCACACATTAATGCTTAGAACTTATTGAATCAAACAGATGTGACTGTATTCATAAGTTAGATTATTTAGTTGTTCAAAGTATGCACAACACATTGTCATCAAACGGTGTTATCCATAACACTTGTAATTCTTTATTATATAATAATAAGTATTACGTTTGAAAAGTATTTACTTGTGTTGATTAGTTAAGTTTAGTGTTTCTAGCATTGATTATGGACTTTCAATTGGTATCAGAGCGGTGTTTGATATTAGAACCTTCAAGAAACATCGTTCTAAGTTTTATAATCAAGATCCACCATGCCAGAAACAACCAACCCACCACCATCTTCTTCTGGGAACAACAACAATACACCACCAACTTCACCAAGACTCACTCCTCCACCTCCTAATGAAGATGACCTACCTCAACTTCTTAACTCAAGAGGCGGATCACATGTCACCAGCGTACCAGTCTTTGATGAAGAAGATTTTGCTAGTTGGAAGAGTCAATTCCTCGTGTATCTCGATGGACTTGAACCATTTCTTCTAGAAATTCTAGAAAATGGTTCGTATGTTTCCATGGCGCTTACCTCTACTGATGATAACCCTCTTCCCAAACCTCTCAAACAATGGACTCCAGCTGATAGGAAGTTGGCAAACCAAGATAAACGTCTCAAAAGCATCATCATATCCTGTCTTCCCAAACACATCATGAAGTCTGTCATTCAGTGTCCCACAGCCAAACAAATGTGGACAGACCTTATCCTTGGTCATGAAGGACCCTATGAAACCAAAGAAACCAAGATTCAGGCACTCAAACTTCAGTTCAATGCTTTCAAGGCACTTGAAGGTGAAAAGGTTCAACAAATATATACAAGGCTGAAGATTCTTCTCAATGACCTCGCTATGAATGATGTCACCATTGGTCAAGCTGAGATTAATGCCACATTTGTCAACAGCCTTCCAAGAAAATGGTTGAGTATGAATCAGACTCAGAGAGCAAATAACTCAATCAAGAATGACACCCTAGCTCAGCTTTATGGAAAATACAATTATGAAGAAGGGTTGATTGATACTATATAAAAATCAGAGACAGAAAGATTTGTAGTTCAAGGAGTAACTTCCAAAGCCTTGATCTCTACCCCACACCCTCATGACAGCGACTCTGATGTTGAAGAAGACACACGCAGCAGCCAAGAGTTCTTGACAGACCTTAATGCTGAATTTCATGAAAGAGCCTTGCTAGCCAATCAAAGAAGATTCTACAAAAATGATCAGGGAGAATAGGATCAGCTAGCAAACAAACTGACAAATCAAAAGAAACTTGCTTTGCCTGTGGAAAACTTGGTCACTTCCAAAAAGACTGTCCTTCCACAAAGACATCCTCACCTTCTTATCCATCATCTTCCACCAAACCTTACAAGTTCAAATCACAACACAACAACTCATCTCACCAATTCAACTCCTCAGACAATGAGAAGAAGGATTACAAGAACAAGTACAAGGCACTTTTTGCTGAGTTAGAACAGATGAATTTGAAGCTTGAAGCTCTGTCTAAGAAGAAAGGGGGTGATAAAAAGACAGAGAAAGGGTTGGTAGCTGAAGCATATGATTGGAATGATGAGCCGCTGACTTCAGATGAGGAAGATACTACTAGAGTCAGGGCTTTCATGGCTATATCTGAGGATGAACAAGCTGTTGGGAAAGGTGATGCAAGATCAGGACAATGGGTCGACATCACGATGAAAAAGGTACACAAGCTTTTATCTATGTCTGATAGTGATGAACGCAATCATGTCCTTGATTACACCATTGTTGATTTGCACTTTGTTGAGGAACAAAGAAAGAACTTGCTTGATAAGTTTCACTCTGTTAAAAATGATCTGCTAATGTCTAAGTCTGAATGTGAAACTCTCAAACGGGTTAATCTAGAAAAAATATCCCTTCAAAACGAAGTCAATAGGTTAACCTTGAAGAATAGTGCCTTAAATGATCAAGTATCTGAATTAAACAAGGTTATTGAAAAATGGTTGTGCAGTAGGTTCACTATAGATCAATTGCTTAATGATGAACTACCTGCTGATATTAAAAGGGAGGTCTCTGCTAAGAAAAATAAGCTGAAAATTATCACCAAACCCAAAGAGATTGTTTTTAAATCTACAGAGACAATTCATATGCCAGATCCCATCTTGGCTGATGACCTTGTCTCTAAAGATATGGCTGAATTACCACCCTTACCCAAACTCTCAGGAGTTGAACCCAGCAGTTCCTCTAGAGGAGCTAAGGGTGAACCTAAAACAGATGTTGAGAAACCACCAGCTAAAATTTTTGCAGTACCTGCAAAACAATCTGTTAAGCAAGTTGCCTTTAAGCCTGTCTTAACAAAATCTGTGAACAAAGTTGATTCCTCAACTGAAGAACGCCTGTTGTCTTTAATGAAAGAAGTAGAACTCTTAAAACAACACATTAAGCCTTCCGCTGAATGCTCTACTTCTCGTGAACCTAAGTCTGTTCTAGGTGAACCCAAGGGTGAAAGGTTAGTCAAACCTTATTGCAATATCTGTAAAAACTCTCATCACATGACCATAGACCATGATAGACAAATGGTTGTTAAGAGAGCTCAGACACCTTCTAGGGAAAGACAACAGGGTTCTAAGAGACAATTAGGAAACTACAGACCTTATCCTCCCTGTAAATTCTGTGGATTCACAGACCATCACTCAGATGAGTGTGGTGACTTCCCAGGTTGTGATATATGTGGAAGTTTCACCCATGAGACAGCTAATTGTCCTTCCCATAACCAAAAGTTCTATAGGAACTCAAGAGTTGCTAATCAGCAATTCAGGGAACCCACTGGAAAGTGGGTTCACCATAGGAACTAACTTGTTTCTATGTATCTGTGCAGAAACATCTTAAGGAATCGGTATGGTATCTAGACAGCGGCTGTTCTAGACACATGACAGGGATTCAACAATACCTGCATAGATACTCTAAACAGCCAGGTCTTAAAGTGGTGTTTGGGGATAATTCTTCAGGCGACACATAGGGATACGGCTCAGTGAACTGCAATGGGATAACTTTTACAAGGGTTGCATATGTGAATGGTCTTAAACACAATCTCATTAGCATCAGCCAATTGTGTGATGCTGACTACAAGGTTTTGTTTACTAAGACTTAGGGAACCATATTCAACAAGAACAATGATGTAGTGCTTATTGCACCAAGAAGGAGAGATGTTTATGTCATCAACATGGTTGTTTGCTCTGAAGACAGCTCCAATTATTTTCTAGCTAAAGCCTCTGAAAGTGTCAATTGGTTGTGGCACAAAAGACTGTCTCATCTCAACTTCAAGAACATCAACAAGATAGCCACACAAAACCTGGTTGCTGGTCTACCTTCAATAATGTTTTCTAAAGACAAGACTTGTTCAGCTTGTGTCAAGGGAAAGCATCACAGATCTTCTTTCAAAACCAGGCAATCATTTTCTATTGACAAGTGCTTACATCTCCTTCACATGGATTTGTTTGGGTCTGTCAAACCTCAGACCATTAATCACAACAAATACACCTTGGTCATAGTTGATGAGTTTTCAAGGTATACATGGGTTTTCTTCCTTAGAAGGAAAAGTGATGCATCTGATACCATCATGTCCTTCATCAGAAAGGTTGAAAATATGAATGATGTTAGATTCAAAGCTCTAAGAAGTGATAATGGTACTGAATTCAAGAATCATTAACTTGAATCTTTTTGTGATGAAAAAGGAATATCACAAAACTTCTCTTCAGTTGGCACCCCTGAACAAAATGGTGTGGCTGAAAGAAGAAACAGGACTTTGATTGAAGCAGCCAGAACTGTGTTAAATGGTGCAGCTTTACCAAAGCAATTTTGGGGAGAAGCTGTTCACACTGCCTGCTATACCCAAAATAGATCAATCATTGTCAAAAGACATGGTAAAACTTCCTATGAAGTTTTCAGAAACAGAGCTCCAGATGTCAGCTATTTTTATGTTTTTGGATGTCCTGTGTTCATTTATAACTACAGGGATAAACTTGGAAAATTTGATGAAAAAACTGATGATAGTTTCTTCTTGGGATACTCTCCAACAGCCAAAGCCTTCGGAGTATTCAACACCAGAAGACAAGAAGTAGAAGAAACCTTTCATGTCAGATTCAATGAAGATGATGATGTCATACAGAGAACTGGAACAGAGGGTGATGAAATTGATTTTAATGAAAATGTGTCATTCCCAAGTGATGAATTCTCAGAACCAAGACCTGCTTGTCATCACCATCATCACTCCAACACTCTCACTCCTTATGTTCCTGCTTTTGACCCTCTGTCTGCACACAACATTGAAGTTCCTACCTCTCAGGAACTTGATGAAGAAGAACCACAGCCTTCTTGTAGTCCTTCTTCCTCAACTGCTATTGATGACTCGCCAATTCTTCAAACCCTTGAAGAATCTCATGCTGATAATGAACTTGTACCCCTTGATATGGCTGAAGTAGACTTAGACACTGAAGTCATCTTTGAAGAAAGCCCTCCTAGTCAGCAGGATGAAACTAAAATAGTACCAGCTATATCCACAATTGTCCCTGTCCATGATTCCCCAACTCCTCAAACCAAGTGGTCAAGAGATCAACACATTCTTCTTGTCAACATCATTGGGGAACCTAATGCAGGGGTTAATACTAGAAAACGAATTCATGACTCAGAGTCTGCCTCAGCCAACGAATGTCTCTTTGCTGAATTTCTCTCTCAAATTGAACCTAAGATAGTAGCTGAGGCTCTTGTAGAACATGGGTGGGTAGCTACTATGCAGGAAGAAATCAATCAGTTCAAAAGGAACAAGGTATGGACACTAGTGCCAGCTCCACCTGGTAAGAACATCAAAGGCACTAGATGGGTCTATAGAAATACGATGGATGAAATTGGAAACATCATCAGAAACAAGGCTAGGCTGGTGGCACAGGGGTATACACAGACTGAAGGAATCGATTATGATGAAACATTTGCTCCTGTGGCAAGAGTTGAAGCCATCAGAATCTTCCTTGCTTATGCTGCTTATATGAACTTCATTGTGTATCAAATGGATGTTAAGAGTGCCTTCCTCAATGGAGATTTGGCTGAGGAAGTATATGTTGAACAACTTGAAGGATTCGAGAACAACGAGTTTCCCAATCATGTGTACAGATTACACAAAGCCATGTATGGACTGAAACAAGCTCCAAGAGCATGGTATGAAACTCTTTCTAATTTCTTAACTGAAAACAAATTTGTCAGGGGTTCTATTGATAAAACACTCTTTACCTTCAAGGATAAGAGTGATTTCATCATTGTGCAGATTTATGTGGATGATATCATCTTTGGGTCAACTAATGTTAATCTTAGTAAACGTTTTGCTAAACTAATGACCAAGAAATATGAGATGAGTATGATGGGTGAATTAACTTACTTTTTGGGTTTTCAAATTAAACAATGTCCTAAGGGAATTTCAATTTGTCAAGAAAAGTATGTTAAAGATTTACTTAAAAAATATGACTTAGCTGATTGTGCATCAGTGAACTGCTCCATGCTTCCACCCAACAACTTGGGTCCTGATGAGTCAGGGGTCTCTGTTAATGAGACTTTATACAGAGGCATGATTGGGTCACTCATGTATTTAACAGCTAGTCGTCCTGATATCCAATTCTCCACATGTCTCTGTGCAAGGTACCAAGCTAACCCAAAAGAATCCCATCTAGAGGTTGTTAAGAAAATTTTCATGTATCTCAAAGGAACACACTCCCTAGGTCTATGGTATCCCAATGAATCAGGCTTTGATCTCAAGGCCTATTCAGATTCAGACTATGCTAGATGTTGTATTGACAGGAAAAGCACCTCTGGTAGCTGTCAAATCCTAGGAGGAAAAGTGGTTGGATGGAGTGCTAAGAAGCAAAACTCTGTGGCCATGTCATCAGCTGAAGCTGAATATGTCGCTGCTGCCAGCTGTTGTGCTCAGGTGCTCTGGATGAAAAGTCAATTGGCTGACTATGAGATCTTATATGACAAAGTGTCAATCTTCTGTGACAACACCATCGCCATTTCCATCTCCAACAACCCTGTTCTTCACTCACGTACCAAACACATTGATATCAGGTATCATTTTATCAGGGATCACATAATGAAAGGAGATATTGAGCTGCACTTTGTTCCCACAGAGCTGCAACTAGCTGATATTTTCACAAAGCCTTTGGCTGAACCTTCGTTCAACAGGCCAGTTGTTGAGCTAGGGATGCTCAATATCTCAAAGCCTGTGGCTTGATAATAAATGTGTTCATTAAATGTCTGATTCAATATTAAATGTTTTCACATGAAACTAGGTAGTTACTTTTCTAGTAAATGCTAAAAAACATTCTCAATATTAAATCATTTATTTTCCGAATAACGAGAAGACAAATAGTTTTTTAAAGGTCAAGGGACCCACATATGCAGTCATTTTCCCACTATGCATTAAATGCGGTTGAATAACTGTTTTCATATTTGAATATATATATTGTCTCACGTCTCTCCTTACCTACCACTATTCTCATTTCACAATCTCATCTCTCTCTAAGCTTTCTCTCTCTAAACCCATCCTCTATTTTTGTTTCTCTTCAACCTTGAATCCATGGCATTCCGAGTTCCCAAGGCAGCAAACGTCAACTTTGAACTTAACGAAAGCATTCTTGCATCGAACAACTCCATTGGATGGCTCAAGGCTCCCAACGAATCCTACTCAAATCTGGTAAACTTCATGAAAAATTGTGATGCAAGTGAAGCACTCACAAAATCCCCAACCACCTTCTACCAAGAATACCTTAGGGAATTCTGGTACTCTGCTGAAGTCGTTGATGACACCATTACCTTTAGCCTCTCATGCAACGAACACCCATTTGCCTTCTCTCTAAAAGACTTTGCAAGTGTGGCTGGGTTAAGACATGGCGATGAATGCCTGAAAGTGGTTGACAAAAAGGCTGTTAAGGACACCCTTGCCACACTTAAACCCTCTCATGATGTAAACCCTGCTCTTACACCCGTTGAGGTTCTCTCCAAGTCTCCTTTGAAGATCAAGTATTTTTCTCCTATGTGGCGTGTCCTCTTCACTCACATAGTCAAATCCCTAGGAGGAATGCAGGGATCCCAAGATCAGATGTCCTTCAACCACCAGTCTATTGCATATGGGCTGATCTGGGGCACAGATGTTGATGTAGGAAGTATTCTTTTCTCCAACCTGGTAGAACAGCTGAAGGGACGAAACCAGGTCAGGGAGAAGAACATATGCTATGTTCGCTTTCTATCTCTGATCTTCGAAAGCCTGTTGGGTGACAGCTATCACAACTCTACACTCACTTCTCTGAAGCCCTATCGCATCACTGGTGCCATTTACAAGAAAATTGGAGCTGAAGATGTCCCTATCACCTCTCACATGATGAACATAGAAAACAAACAACCCTCTGCTGAGAAGTCCTTGCTCCCTTCATCTGAGAAGGTGAATACCTCTGGTGTGTCTGGCAAGTCTACGTCTTTGACCTTTGGGCAGCACACCACGACGTACAAGGCAACAACTGGCCAACAGCCAAAGAAGAATAAAATCCCATCTTCTTCCCTCACCAAAACTGTTGCAAAGGCTAGGGGAAAGAAGAATGTGAACCTCACAACCTCCTCTGTTCCAGAGACTCCTGTGGAATCAGAGACTTCAGCTGACCAACAACAAGGGTCTAGTGTCTTGATGTCAGCGGAGACAACAGTGAACCAGCCGAATTCTGCTGATATCGCACAGGTAATCAGTGTAAATTTTTAGAGGTCCACAATCAGCCACTATCAAATGTCTGTAGGTGAGAGTGGTGAAGTTAGGGTAATCCTCGACCCATAGAAGTCATTGTATGCACTTAGAACTCTTTAAGACTTCTGTACACCCTGTCTATGCACCAGGGAATGATTCATTTGTGTTTATAAAGCACCCCGATGACCATGCACCCTCTAGACAGTATTCAGGCAAACAACAACCTAAATACATATATGTCTCGACCTTGACCAGTTGTACCTCACACAGCCTCTTGGTTTCCTCAGAAAAAGAATCCCAAAAGTTTTACTTGTAGGGGAGCTGAATAATCATCACAGCTCTTCTAGGGACATCGTAATAAGACGATCTTCACCTATATCTTTTTCACACTTAAAAGAATCCCAAAGGATTTATCCTTTCAGGGGGAGCTGAATCATCACCCTCGGCTTTCCTAGGGGCAGCGTAACAGGCGATCTTTACCCACATATGTTTCAACCTTAAAAGAGTCCCAAAGGTTTCTTAATCTTTTGGGGGGCTGAATAATCACCCTCAACCTTCCTAGGGGCAGCGAATGGCGATCCTTAACAACATATGTTTCACAATCAAAAGAGTCTCAAAGGTTTTAACCTTTTGGGGGGGGCTGAATAATCACACTCAGCTTTCCTAGGGGCAGCGAATGGAGATCATTAACCTTATACTTTTCACCCTTAAAAGAATCCCAAGAATTTATCCTTTAGAGTGGCTGAGTAATCACCCTTAGCCTCTCTGGAACAGCGACATGGCGACCATTCCCCTTCCTTATTTCCCTGTTACTAATCTGAAACAATTTGCAGGCTGATATTGTACAGCCAAACACAGAATCCCTGGAGCAACCAGACAAAGAAGCTGATACAATCATCTAGGATCAACCAAATGAAGAAGAGCCCCTGCTTGATATTGAAGAAGAAGTGCTCTCATTAGTTGATGATTTTTCTGAACCTGAATCGATGCCTGAGGACGAGATACTCCCTGAGGGGATGTTTGAGGAGGAGGAAGATGAATAAGAAGACCAACAATCTATGTCTCCTCCGAAGGAAATAGTTGTGTCTCAACCAGCTGTTGATACCACTCCTCCTCCCAAAGAAGCTGTAGCAACTCCCACTTCTGCTACCTCAGCCACTACAGTCTTCCAAAGACCTGCTTATGATCAGACAGCTGAGTTCCTTATGTTTGATCATCCTGCCCAAACCAACTTTGATATTTTGCCAAGGGAGGATGATTATGCAAAACAAATCCTGAACATCCACAATATTCAACCTGTACATCATCAATCCGATATGGAGCGCCTGTCAAGAAAGCTGGTGTTATCAAATCTGAGATGCATAATTTCACTGTCACCTTTCCAGGGATCATCAATCAGGCGGTTAGGGATGCAGTCACTGAACCCATCAAGGATGGTGCAAGAAAATGAGTGTCCCAAGGACTTAGTCATTTGTCCACAAGAATCAAGGATGCCATTGTCACAGAGGTCCCTGCTCTTTTTAATGCTCATGAGTTAACAATGCATAGAGAGTTTGAAGCTGTTCGTAGCAGGCAATATCGTCACACAAACTTTATCATTGATCGTGTTCATCGCAACACAAATGGAAATTACAACCTCCTGTTGAAGATTGCTAGAGCTTCAAGGACCAGGCAACGTGATATGGATGCCTCTGTTGAACAGATTGCAAGGCACTTTCAGGCACGTTCATCCAAACGTCTGAAGAGACAGGCTGAACGTGAGGGGGAGACGGAAAAGGTACTTAACCTTGAATCTGCCAAACAGGGCTCAACCTCTGCTAATAACACTAGTTCTTCACCTGTCCCCCTCCAAGTCATCACACCAGTGATCATACCCGATGATGAGGATGAAAGTAAGGGGGAGCAACAGAATAATGATGGAGTTGATTCATCAAAGTCCCTGAACACCAGCGAGTCAGTGGATGATGGTGAACCAGCTGCCAAGAAGCTTAAGTTCACTGTTAGCTCCCTACCCAAGGCAATACAAACCCAAGCTCAGTCAGCGTTCATCAAAAGAGCTGAAGAGCTGAAAAACATGAGTGTTGAATCCTCTGTCTCGAAGAAAGGAAAGGAAATAGTTTTGGTTGACATAGACACCAAACTAAAGAAAATAGCTGCGATGCTAGAGACAGGAGGATCAACCACAGACCTTTCCCAATTTTCAACATTCACACCTGCTAATGAGAATCCTCTAACACCTGATGAGATTGAGAAACAGGATGTTGAATTCAAGAGGCTAAATGAAATCAAGAAAGCCAAGGAGCTTAATGAGAAAACTATGAGGAAGATGACTCCTCCTGAAAGGGAGAAACAACGACAAAGGTTGAGGGAAATGGAAGCTAAACACGCAGAGACACTAAGAAAGGTAAAAGCTGATTATGATGCCTGTGTCAACAACAGGTATGCACCTGGAAAGATAACCAAGTTCAAATACATAATTCACAAGTCCACCAACACACCACAAATGATTTTGTGGAGAGATAACCAACAGGGTAATATGGATGTCTTTGAGGACTTCAGGTTAAAGAAACTTGGGTTATCTGAATGGTTTGAACTTGAAGTCTTGGTTGCTAAAAGAACTGGTCAGACTAACTTCATTCTTCTTAAGACCCTTAAAGCTAAGTTCACCTGGATTAAAGAAACAGCAGCCAAGCTCAAAATAGATCCCCCGCCACAGCTGTTTGAACAAGAACCCCAAAAGTCTGGCAAGAAAAGAAGAAGGATGACTCAACTTGTTAAGGAAACCTTCATCACAAATGATGTTCAAGTGGATGGAATGCAAAGGGATTTGATACTACCAAATGGAATCGTTGGTCCTGTTGATGGTCAGACCTACACAGAGCCTGAAAGAGGCATGGCCTTTATGAACAGAGCTTGCCAGTATGCATTCCAAAGAGAAGATGAGCTTGGCTTAGCATCAACAATTCAGCTGATTTGTCTCAAAAAGGGGCTCAAGATTAACTCAGAGTATTCTAAGGTTTTTGCACAAGCTTTGCAGGCAGAATTGGATACTAGAACAGACATAGCTGAAGCTGAAGAAAAGATCAAAAATGATGACTATTGAAGAATTTCACAGCTAAATTTTACCTTCGCTTTTGTATTGTACTTATAATTTTCTTTAAGTATGAATAAAATCATGAGGTATGTTTGTTTAGATCTGTTATGAGTAAGAAGAAGCTGTTATCTCACTTACCTTAACTTAGATAGATCTAGCTATATTTATGTTTAAATAGGGGGAGATTGTTGGGAATCTAAGTTTGTTAGATTCCCTATATCATAGATTTAAACACAAATTAAGTTGTTAGATAGTCACTTGCCTGTGCGTAGGAGGCAGGCAAGTATCGCAAGACTGACAGAGATCCAAGTCTCTGTGAGCAACCTCAGAGGAGTCCATGTCAGAGACATTGTCAAGGAAGTCAAAGATTACTTGAAGACATACTCATTGGCTGTGATGGATAACAGCCAAGATGTATCAGGGACTCTGAGGGGTTGAGGGTTAACATGGGTGACAATACCCTGTTAACACTCAGCACACTTTGGACATGCCATTTGTGTGTACGAGACTATGAAGAAAAGGGAAAATGTTTCAAGATCTGTTTCCCTAAAGCATTATGGCAGACTACCAAGAATAGAAGAGCATCTTGTGACAGATGTCTGAAAAGTGAATGTCTTGTGTAGTCACCATCAACCAGTACTTAGGTCAACCTCGTATCACTATAAATAGGATGTGTAGCCCAGCATTAATGTTCAACACTTTGAGAATATTTACACATTAATGCTTAGAACTTATTGAATCAAACAGCTGTGACTGTATTCATAAGTTAGGTTATTTAGTTGTTCAAAGTGTGCACAACACATTGTCATCAAACGGTGTTATCCATAACACTTGTAATTCTTTATTATACAATAATAAGTATTACGTTTGAAGTATTTACTTGTGTTGATTAGTTAAGTTTAGTGTTTCTATCATTGATTAGGGACTTTTATTTTCTTTGTGTTTCGAAAGCTCAGTTTCAAGACGTTCACACTCTTTGATCTTATCAAGATATTTGCATGCAACATCAGAATATTCATCTATAGCAGCACAAGATTTAACAGCAACACACAAAATATCTTTGGAGAGACATTCTTGTAAAAGTATATTATATTTGTTTGAAAATTCTGTTTTTTTCAGTTTGAAGTTCATCAATTTCTTTTTCAAGAGACTAAACATATTTTAAATCATTAAACATTTCTAACCGAATTAATCTTTCTCCTCATTCTTGTTCTTCGAGACAAACACACACACACAACTTACGAAGCCTAGAAGAAAAAAAAAGAAAAAGAAAAAGAAAGGAAAAAAAAAAGACTCTCTCTCTCTCTCCTCTCAGTTCGTTCGCCGTCTGGGCGACGAAGGCTCAGCAAAACAGGGGGCGGCGTGGCGTCGAGCCTCGGCGAGGCTGCCACTGTAGCATATTAACATCTAGTGCAACGGAACAAAGTCATTACGATTACCACTGTAGCTAGCTATATGAGTCGTGTGTTTAGACACCCGCTTAGGCTGGGCGCAACGCATAGAGGTCGCGACCTCGTTTTTTCGGCCCGCGACCTAGTGCGACCTATTTGCCACAACCCGGCGACCTAGTGCGACCTAGTAAAAAAAAAATAAAAAAAAATTTTAAAATCAATATTTTTTCTTTATAAATACCATATTTTCACACACAGTTTTTTCACACACAACTCTGTTTTTTCACACACACATTCAGAAATCAAAAATGGCATGCTCATTCCCACATACCGAAGCCGAGATTAAGGCTATAGTTAACAGACAAATACTTCAACAACAACGCCGTTACGAGCAGCTTACGAAGTTAGGTGATGATTTCGATGTTGCGTCCGAAGAGAATAGGGAATTGAGCTCGGCATGTAAGAAATGCCGTGATCTCTCCCCACAGGAGCGTCAGTTTATCGACACATATCTTAGTAAGCAAGCTGAATTGGATTTCAGCCTCCGGAGATCTTGCGCAAGAAAGGCGACAAAATTTGAAGCCAGAATTGAAGAAAATACTAAATGGTTGAATAACTTTGGTTCTTCGTCCCGATATCAAACAACACATATCGGTCCTTCGTCGCAACAACACCGAATAAGAAATGAGTCGCCCGATCTACCCTTTCCAATTCCAAACCTCACAGATGGCAGAATGACTGACATTGAGGTGTATCAAGAATACCTGGATCAAAAAGTGTTGAGACAAACTCAGGAAGAAGAAGAAAGGGAAAGAAGGGAGCTGGAGGCGCAAATTATGGCCGAAGAAGATGAAGAAGAAACATTGCGTTGGGAGTTTCCTTGTGGTCTGTTATCGGATTCGGATCCGGGAACTGACTAATCGTATTATGTAATTTTATTTTTAATATCGTATTATGTAATTTTATTTTTAGTATCGTATTTGTATTTCAGTATTTTCAAGTTTTATTATTATTAAATAAATTTTTAACTTTCGAATACAAGATTTTTACAATTTCTTACAGTATACAGTATAAATTATATAGTAAATTTTTTTTTTTTTTTAAAATACAAACAAACCATTTATTTTTTTTTCAAACAAACACAAAGCCAAATATGATTAGACCGTGACCAAGGTCGGGTTGGGAGAGATTTTAACCGGCGACCGAATCGCCGCAACGCGACGATTCGGTCGCGACCGAGTCCCCGACCGAAAAGTTCAGGTGCGTTGCGCCTAGCCTTATATACCATCCAGTTCCAACTTCCAAAGTTGTTTGTCAATCTGTGAGTCTGTCACATACACAAATAGCAATCAGTTTTTAATTCAAAAAAAACTATTTTCTCTTTTGTGTTTCTTTTTCTTCTCTGAACATATTATTTGAATAATCATACAAACAAAATCTGAAACACAAACATCTTGACCATAAGCATAAGACATGCATCGAGCGTTTATTGTCGGAATCCAAAACTCCCGAGCTGTTGAAAACGTCAAACGACCGATCTTTTTCCTCACAATTTAACTAACCTTTATTTTATTATCTAATTATCAGTCATCATCACCACTACTTCTGGCTAAACCACCACAACCACTGCAACTTTCGGCCAAACCACCGCTAACTTTCGCTTGCTTTTGGTCTAGATCTTGTTCGAGTTTTCATATATTATTAAGTTTAATCTCAGCCTCCTCTACTTTCGCTTTAAAAGTAGACTTGAATCGTGTTTATGATTTGTCTTGTAATATTTTTTGATGATTTGAAGAAATAAAAGAAGAAAACCAAGGTTGATTTGATTATTACTCTAATTGTGTGTGCGTTTTGGTAAAGTGAAATTAGTGTGTGTAAGCGTGTTGGTTTTGATGTAGAAAAAAGAGAATGATAGAAAGATGAAATAAATTAGTAAGTCGTGATAATGAAGTTGCTAAAGTTTATTGTTTTTAATATGTTTTGAGATTAGAACAGAAAAACACGCAGTTAAATGTGAATGGTCAAAATCACAGTGTTGAGATCCTAACATGAGGGTGTTTTAACCTAACAAACCTATAGTATTATTTTTTAAACGGCGAGTTAGTAATTAGTGATTCGAACTTATAATGACATCCAATTGGGCAATATGTAAGTCTCGAACCTTCTCCTTAGAGAAAGACCTTTGCTTCTTAATTCGGGCTCCTGAAGTTTTAAGGATACCGTTGGTGGCCAACTGAGCTAGCTCAGCTGGTTCAACAAACCTATAGCTCAGTTGGTTCAACAAACCTATTATTTAAAGGGGTGTCAAAAAAGATAAACCGACCGAACCTAATTACGCATTACATGGATCAATGATCCTTATTCTTGTTATTCGAGTCGACCGGAATTACGCATTACATGGATCAATGATCCTTATTCTTGTTATTCGAGTCGACCAGAATAACTCGGAATTCAAAATAGGGTCAAGTAGCAAGTTAAATATGTTTGGCTAACTCGTTTTCAGGTTGCCCAGGTTTCTTATATTATGTTTTTGTAAATTATCTATGTTACAGTTGTAGAAATCGCCAAAAAAAACTTTACCATTCTACTCGCATTCAGGGTGAACCGACCCACTTGTACCCAAGCCCGACAAACTCGAAATCTAATTAGTTCGGGTTTAGGTAAACGTTAATTTTAGCCTCGACTTGACTCGGCCTGAATTAACATGAACCCGACAAACCCAGATCAACTAACACCCTTATATACTATATAGGAGTATGAATTTGTATCAAACAAATGATCACAACAATTTAGACTCATCCAAAAATAAGAATAAGGGTCAATGTTGCATGGAAAAATACATTGCCTTGGACTTAAACACAAGCAACCATTATTTCATGTCTCATCAGTCTTGCGACTATACGAGACATAGTGTAAAAAATAGGCTTAGAATACGAGAGGTATTATAATCCTGGTTTGTTGTTTCCTTTGTCAAAAAAGACATAGATAAACAAGTTTTAATAGCAACTGAGGACTAGAAAAAGTATAAACCGAAATCTAACTTTTTCAAAATGTGTGGTGCCCCTGTGCTTTAATGCCACGTAAAACATACCAAAATGTAAAGAGAGGTTAGAAACCATCCATTACCCCCAATATATAACACCCATATGCAACAGTTACCAAAATTTGGCAGAACCTACCACAGTAATAAACAGTTTTTGAACAACCTGAACTAGTTTTAAAAGGATGCGTCAAACGTTTAGTTTCCATTAGGGTTTCTGTCTTGTGGTCCATCACGTTCACCACCATACATCTGAAATGCAGATCTTAGAGCCCCAAGAAGCTCCCCTGGCGTAGGAGGATCTTCAGGATTCACTTCTACTCCTATTTCTGGCTCGCCGTTAGGGTTGTTACCTGACCTTCCAGAATTCATCTCCGGCATCATGCCCCCAAAATCAAAAGATTCAGGGAGATAGGTCGTGAAAGATGGACTTACGCCATTTATGTAGCCATGTCTATCAGCTGGACCAAAGAAAGGTGGTCCTGAGAAGGGCGGAACTCGGCCAGTGCTCCTCAAAGGCGCATTTGGAAACCCCCAACTTGAACTCTGCTACCAAATTAGTAATCACCAACCAGAGAAAAGAAATCAGCTAGATATATGAAATGTCGGCTTGCTAAACTTGCGTTAATAGACTAAACATGTCACTTTAGTGACTGATAGCTTGTGTCACTAAACATGCATGCATGACATGACCTAAACATTGCATGTGGTAGAATAACAACAATTATAACTATAATAATGGCATACGCATAAACATGAAGAGAAGTGATTTATAAGGGACTAGATTTCGATTTGTTAATTTCCTAATTAATCGCTTCAGAAACCAAGCTGAAACATATGGTGCATGAGAACACTACCCAAAATAGCAAGTACATTAGTTGCTATCTTTTAATGAGCAATGACGACAACTTTGTTACATGTAAGGCATAATCAAACAGGAGAGAAATATGGTGATCTCATTAACATTTAATTTGTATGGTTTCATTACCTGGCCACGTTCATTTCTTTGTTGCCGTAGTTTCTGCTCAGCTGCCTGCACACATTCACAAGGAAATAAAGCTCAATGAGAACCGTCTAGTGTATAGCATACAAGAAGATAACATAAACCGCAAAAACATTAGTATAGAATGAAAATGAGAATGCCAACACAAAGATGAACTGACCCGAATATTTTCTCTCACAGATTCATTATTTGGGTCCAATTGCAAGGCTGCAGGAAACCCAAATTAAATTAGATATTTCAGCAGAAACAAACAAATAGTAATAAATAGATCTTAGCAAGCTCATACATATGTTGATCACATATTAAAAACCTTATTGAGGTTTATTTTTAACTAGTAAAGGAGTGACACAAATCAATCGGTTTTTAATGTTTTAATGTATGAAACATGTACAGACCTCTTGCAAATCCTCTACCAATAGCATCCACGTAATTCCCTTGAGCAAAATAAGCATATCCTAGACGACTATAGGCTTTGCTGTAATTTGGGTCGATTGAAATTGATTTCTGGCAGTCAATGATTGCTTCTGCATGCTGGCTGGTCTGGGTAAAAGCAGCTGCCCTGGAAAAGTACCCATTCACCATATTGTAACAAATATAATATAAATAAACGTAATCCCAATTATTTGAGTAGATAAGTCACCTGTTGCAGTAATAAACAGCATTATCACCACGAAGTGCTATGGCAACAGTGTAAAGCTCAATAGCATCAGGATACAACTTTGACTGCATAGCCTTGTTACCTGCATGGAAACAATGTACATGAATGAATGCAGTTATACTCTAAACTTTCCAAATTTTACTTTGTTCTAAATGATGTTAACTGAATGTCTTGAGGGTTATAAAATTTATATTGTCCGGTAACTTTATCAATGGAATACAAAAAAGTTGAGACATGGATGGTATGATATACGAAGATGCAAATGTAAGAGTATTAATCTTAACTTTATAAGGTCTGACAAAAAATTACCTTGTAGCTTGAAGGTATCAGCCAAACTTTTAAGATCGAGTTCCTTGCAGCCGGATTGTTTCATATCCTTCAATGATAGTATGCCGAATGTTAGAAGCATATTGTGGAAGAAAAATGGTAGCAAAATATATGGAAACAATTGTAAATTTCAGTGAGAAGTTTCATCAATATATAGGAATAACAGATATGTTCAATCTTTTAATAGCATGTTCATGATATCTAAGCATGTTTAATATCAAATGCAATTCTGAACAATTGTGAGAAAAAAATTCACAATGAACAATGGATTTTCAGGATTCGGTATAACTAGACAGATCATCTTGAAATGATGTCCTTTTCTTTTCTTCAACAAAAGACCTTTTTGGAGAAAGTCTTTACACTACCACATTATTAGTAGTAATCGAGTAAGACTATCTTTTACTTCAAACGTAATAAGACACCTTCCAACTTCAAGATTAGTATGATTTTCTTTTCCAATTGTTAAGACCCATTCCATATGTGCATTTAACCGTCACAGATAAAGACAAGATTGCAATTCTCAAGAGGGCCATGATGCCTGGCATCTTTTCTGCTGTTGTCAAATGCAATTCACAATTTTAACTAATTTATTGACTTTTGGAGAGATTCTGAAAACCTTTTTGCTAAATAACATGGGTTGGGTAGTCTTTTAAGCTTAAAATGCTACATAATGCTTACAATTTAGTTGTCATAAAAAAAACATATAGAGCTGATGTAATGCAAGATGCTATATAGAGTGTGGTGTGTGGCATATATAAACACTCCTCATTCATATAAGCCACACTTCGTTTGTGGGAACCACAAAAATCTCTGTGTTGTAACCATTTTAAAAAGAAAAAAAAAGGCAACACTTAAAACACGATGCAAGGGATACAGAATGTCAATACGGTACTAACATGACAAAAGAGCAAAAGTTGATGCCATACCGTCAAAGCACTGTGAAACATATTTGTAGCTCTCTCAAGTGCCTGTTCCTCATCTCCATTGGCCGTAGTCCTAAAGTAATGAACCTTTTCAAGGGCACCGAAAAACTGACCAAAAAGTTCATCCTCGCTTAACACTGTCAAAAACGCAAGATGCTTTACATCAGCCATACTTGGAATCAAAGAATTTATAATAAGTGACTAAATTTTTCTTTACATTCAGAGAGAAGAGCTGTATAGTGGTTTCGTTTTTAATTATATTAGGAAAACCTTCGCTTTAGTTTAGTTATCCTGGCCAAGCAGCTAGTCTCGGACCAAAGTAAACACATTCATGTAAGATCATAAAATAAAATATCATTCATTGCTTTGCTTCAGTTTGACTATAGGTTCACTATTTACTTGTGAAAACTACATCAAACCATGCACACAGATGTATAAAGATATACAATTTACTAAAACAGATATTTGTTATATATTTCATTTACAATTCTGGCGTTTCAACTCTATAAAGATGGTAGAGCAATAAGTTCCAGGTGACTTTTTGGTTTAATTTTGGTGTACCAGGCGAGGTAGCAGGAGGAGGATGAAAGCTGGAATTAAAGGGCAGGGGGGTGAAGTGGTCGTGTTGGCGGCGGTACTGATGGTGGAGATGGTAAGTAATAGTGAAGAATGAATATGACGGTGTACTTCATAAAATGATAATAACAACACAAAATAGAAACATCCAATCTAAGTATTCAGATTACGTACTTGCCCTTTATTTAAACACAGATTGTGCGCACCTTATTACTTTATAGGGATGGATCTTGTAATATAGTAATACTAGATCCATCCACACATTTTACGATAGTTCAGGGGAAAATATTGCAAGTATCTCTAGCAAGTATTATAGAGCTGCAAACTAGATATTATTACAGAGATAGTTCGGGGACAAACTTGAAAACCAAATGAAGCCTTTTAATTAGAACTTCACTGATTTTATATATATGAACTTAGTGTATAACTAATAGTTAGCTTAAGGTAATATATAATTGGATTCGTCCGGGAAAAAAACCTCCACCATTTATGCCTAAAAGTAAAGAGTGTTATAGTGGGTTCATTTTTTATTTCATTCGTGAATGTCTCGACCAAAATCCATCTATTTAACCACATAGATATCAGGCCCTTATTCCTTAATATCATTTAATTTTACCATTTATTCTTATCTCGAAGGACATCTTCAAAAGAAAGATCTCGAGATTTATGCAACATAGTGAATGAGTATAAGGAAACAAAATGCATTTGTCATCTCAAAGATATGTATTTGAAATAAACAAGATTTACCTATGGTAGGTGTATCTTGTTTGTTAATGTCACCCTGCATAAGAAGTATATCATCATTAAGGGAAAACTGAATATCAATCATTTGATAATATAAATAGAAAACCGAATATCCACAATCACTACCTGATACCGTGATGGCTCAGGTGTTTTAGTGTCAGCAGGAGCAGTATTTGGGCCTGATGCAAAAGACGTATCTGCACTAGATGCCTGATCTAACTTAATCTCGTTATTCTGTCCTGTTATTGAACTGAAAATCTGGACCAGAGAATCAGAATTTGCCACACCAGAAGAAGACGATGAATCAACCTTGAAAACCTCTGATAAGCAGTCTTTTGCTACCTCAAGACTTTCAGCATCACTGCCGGAAGTAGGTTCAACTGTAAACAAGTTTTAATGAAACAGTCAATAACAGCAAGCAGCCATACATACAGATTTTTAAGCATCAAATCCAGGTTTGTCGTCTTAGACAAGGCCTGGTTTAACCATTTATCTATAATATATTAGCATTCAGCCTTATCTAGAACCGAGACTGATTGGTTTTAAGTGATAAATAAAAGTTAAACTTTCACCAAAAAAAGACTGACAATGACCACTTCATGTCAACTATACCTAGACGCACGTATACAATTTTGGTGGTTCACGCAGATAAGTATTGTACAACTATGCAAGAAACACTCTTGGAGTGCGAAAGAGTTCATCACATAGTAAAATTAAAAGACGTCAAGCTAGAGGTTTCACACACCGAAAAAGGGAAAAACTTTATTCACTATAGAATGTTGAGAATCACCTTCCTAAATGTGGTCTACTAGGGGGACCACAGATGTTTTAGAGTTCGTAACATAGGGTTTATTTGCTTATGTAAATTGATTGCACATCACGAACTACAAATGTGGTCTCATTATGTAAACTTTTTGACCGTTGACACTCTGAATTGGGAAAAGAGGTGTCTCAGAAAAACCTATCACATTTTCAATGACAAAGGGTTTTACTCTTTGGAACGTTAGGATCGTAACGTCCTTTAAAAACATAATAATTAATAACGAGTTGTACTTGGCATCTAGTAAGCTTAACATCCCCGCGACTTTATAACTTCCCAATCATAACTTGATTCAGAAAATGAACTGATTTACACAAAATTAATCAATCAATACTTGACCCAATCAAAACCAAGAAAATAAATGATGGTACCACCTGCATTTCCACTTTTCGCAAAAAAGCCCTAAATTTTATATAAAAAAAATCTATTAAAACTGATTTTTTTTATTTATAAAAAAAGATCAGTAATTTAGGTTATGTAGCACTCATTGATAGTCAAATTAAACACACACAGTAAAAAAAATCAGTAATTTTATACTTTTAATCCTTAAAAGTAAAAAAAAAAGCCTTTAATTGATTTGGAACAGATACGAAAAAACGATCAGAAACCTAGGATTTGGAACACACACATTGACGGTGAAAATTCACACACACACCACACAGAGTAAATATAGATAGAAAAAGGGGGGTAAGATTGATTATACCAGAGTTGAGAAAATCGAAAAAAGAATGAACGATGCGACGACAAACAGGGGAATCAGCCTTCATCTTCGCCATCAGAGTCTTGTCTGTCACTGTAACTAATGTTATGTTGTCCTTGGCTCTTTTCTTTTCTAGACTTTACTTTATGGGGGTGTTTATTTATTGGCAATTCGGGTCGGTTCAGGTTCGGGTTGTTAGTTTGACGGGTCAGAAAATTTCAAACTTGATCTATTTAAATAATTGGGTCAGTTAATTCAATGCTAACATGTTTACATATAACTCGAACCTAACTCATTTAGCCCATATATATTTGGGTTGGCGTTAAATATACTACATAGGTTGAATAGGTTAAACGGCTTTTGGGTTGACCCACTTAACAAGTTTTATACACAAAAGTAGGCACGTTACACGTGTTAACATGTTAAGTGGGTTTTGGTTCGACCCGTTTAACCTAGTTAACACTTATAATAAAATATTAATCATTTTTAGTATAAGGAAAAAAAATCTTAAACAGGTTTTCGGGTCAACCCGCTTAATTTATTTCCAACCCAAACCTAACCTGTTTAATAAACAGCTTAGAAAGGTCGACCCAAACCTAACCCAAGATTTAGTATACTCAAATCGAACCTGTTAATTTTCGTGTCAGTTTAAGGTCGGGTTTCGTGTCGGATCAGAAATTGTCACCCCTAGTTTATATTAGTGTAAACCAGCCGAGTCGAGTCGAGTATTGCTAAGCTCGAACTTGATTTGGATGCTCGAAACTCTGTTTGAGTTTGAACAAGCTTTATATATTAAGTTTGAACTTTACTCGTCATATAAACTCGAGCACGAAGCTCAACTCGAGCTTGATTATTACATTTAAGGCTTGAAACTCGATGGTATACACGGTATACAAAGCTCGCTTTGACTCAAATTGCATGAAATAAAAAAGTTATATGTGTATAAAATGGTAAAGGTGTAAGTTAGCTGAAGCTCGATAAGGCTCGCGAGCTACTCGAGCCGAGTATTTTGGAGCTCGACCTTGACTCGAAAACATACTCGAATAGTTCGAGCTCGACTCGTTTAAATCGAGTCGGTTTCGAGTAGCTTACGAGTCAATCTCGAATACCTCACGAGTCGTCTCATCTCGTTTACACCCTTAGTTTACACTGTGTTCTCGAGATCATTGGTTAAAGAAAATGAGAGTAAGTGTAACATTTTACTTCCATTTTCTTTTTAAATTCAATTAAACTAGCAGGGTACCCGCGTGTTACGGCTGCAGGTGCTCTAAAACTAAAATTCTGCAAGTGCAATGTTTTATAGTCATATTTATAGATAATGGCGATAACTTTAAGTTAAAATAACATCGTAATATTATATAACTCTAGTTTACATGGACCTAATAAGAAGGCCTAAAAACAGACCTAATGCCACGTGGCGTGTTGTGATTGGTGAAATACAGGGGCCCACTATTTTATAAATTCTCTTTTTTCACCTCAGCCTTTAATTGTGCCACGTGTTTTAATCTTGTGATTAGGCCTCTTTTTAGGCATACGAATTAGGTCTCTCTATCATTTTTCTTACACGTTTTCATACATTATAATGATCTTAAAATTTTCTACTTTGATATGTACAATTTAATCGATTTAATTGGCAAAATGATAAGTATTTCACTAAATTTGTACTAAATACATACATAGACGATATATGTTTTAAAAATGCAAATTTATAAAATGGTTCAAAATCAAAAACACAAAAAGTTAATATTAAACTTACATTAGCAAACAAGTTAAATAATTGTATCTAAAAAATTAGAATTTATAACAATAATAATTTATAGATGTTGCATATTAATTTGTATTAATTTTATCTTAAATATGTATTGCTCATCAATTAATATAGAAATAAATTTATAAAATTGTTGTGTTGTAAAGGTTTGTACCAATACCTTGTAACGTTGTACTACTTAAAATTTTGGAGAGAGGGGTGCAATCACTTATATAATTTTGGAAAGATGGGGTGCAATCACTTATATAAGTAGTACAAATTTGTGTGTTGTTCAAAAAAGTAGTACAATATAATTTAACGGTTCCGTTTTTATCAATTTTGATGGGTCCTTTATGGTTCGTCTTCTTTTGACGGTTTTTATTGGCTAGTTGAACCGACTGTGACTCCGGTTTCCAGTTAAACCTCATCATTTTAGGTAGATAATATGTACGAGTAGATATAAATTAATTAAATTATTGTACAATGTGATTATATAATAGTATTTCTAAGTAATGTGATGTATTAATAATTTTTTAATTGTGTATTAATTATTATGCATTAAATAGTTTTAATATGAGTATCAAATATATATTAATTAGTTTTAATATTATATATTAAATAGTTTTAATAATGAGTATTAAATTATGTATTAATTAGTTTTAATAATGAGTATTAAATTATGTATGAATTAGTTTATCATTATGTTTATATCTTTGTACATTATGCATATAATGTTGTAAGTTGATTTTGTAACATTTCTAAAAATAAAAAGTGTTTTTTTTAATATATATAATATAGATAATACCTCACTCTAGTTTTTTTTACTTTTTTTCTTTAATGAAAAACTTAAAAACACCAACGTTTTTTTCTCTACTTTCATTTCAAGTCTTTTTCTTTCGAGAATATAATCTTAAGCTTATATCTCAGTCGCTCGTGAAAAGTTTAAAATAAACGATAAAAAGCTTGAGTCCAATTCAAACGAGCTTAAGCTAATATATGCAGATTAATTTTATTCAGTTTATTCGATTTTATATAAATAAACTTTGGTATTATCACATAAAAAAATTTAGTATTATCACATAAAAATTGTTAATATATGCATATTAATTTTATTCAGTTTATTCGATTTTATATAAATAAACTTTATTTTCAAGTGATTTATGAAACAACTACATAAAAATATAAGATTCAACGAACGAAGTATAAGCTATAGCCCGAGCCTCACCACCACGCCAACCCATTAACACAAACATATCCTATGATCTATGTTTATGAAACTTTCTTAAGTCTTCATAAGCTCAAACTCGAAAGAGCTTTAGAGAAAGCTTATGATTTGTCAAATTACTTAACTAACATTGAGAATATAATAGATTATCATGCAAAAATTAAAAAATATATCCGAATATCAGTTAATTATTTTTATATGATTTTACAAAAGTTTCAACTCTAAATAATTCGCCAAACAATTTTATCTCAAACTTTTGAAATATAATATAAAGTCCACCCTGACTCAGCTCCAACTTCATCTCTAATTTATTTCTCCAAACATACATTTAAGCTCGTGGTTACGTGATTTCTGCTTATGCTTAATAATCTTATTTATATGGCTTATTTCAAAACTTTAATTTACACATTATCTCCGTCCCAAAACAAATGTATATTTTTTACTTTTCAGATTAAAAGTGGTTCAACTTTAACCTTAGTTATTTATGTATGTGTTATATAATACTTGATGTAACATGAGTAGATTTTAAGTGTATTATCTGTTGGTATAATTTTCTTGAAGTAATATATAACACAAATAAATATATTTAAGATCAAAATAAACTATTTTAACTTTAAAAAGTCAAGAAGGAAATTTTGTAAACCTCATACATCAATAGTCCACTTTATGAGCTTAAATAAACACCATTTGTGGCTTGTTCGATGCGTTGTGATCTTATTTATTTCTAATGTTAACTTTGATTTCATGATGTAGATTGATTTTCTTGACATATGTAAGTCTATTAGTTCATAATAAACTTATAAAGCTTACACTTATCAATATAAACCATAAGATTTAAGCTCATGGTTCATAACTTGAAGTATGAATCTTAAGAACATACAAATAAGTTTGGACAAACATCCCTTGCACTCTTATATATTAAAAACTTACTTCATCTTTTTTATGAGTTTATGAAGTTTAGTATGACAGAATAAGAAATAGAAGCTTAAACTCTTCAATGGAAGCTACTCATAGAATTTTAGAAAATTGACGTGTTTCCTGCTATTCAAAGAGTCACAAAATTATGGATCTCAGCTCATTTTAAGTTGAACTAGTGGACAGTGATTTAAACTATAAGGTTCTTTTCATAAATCTAATAGTTTGTTTCACTTGTCTTATAAGTTTTATTATTTGGGTACGTTTAGAATTTGATAAGTTTAAGTTATTTGTACCTTTTGAATTAGAACTAGGGTTTGGTACCTTTGAATTTGTCTTTATAAATTGGTTTGATACTTAAATAAAGCTTTGGTTTCATTTGTTTGAATTATTCTTTATTTCGTTTGTTTGAATTATCAACAAGTGATATCAGAAGTAGGTTGAAGATGAAGAATAGAAAGAAAAGGAAGGTTCATATTGATCGTTTGTTTTTGGATTGAATATTATTTGTTGGGATTTGGTTTGCTTTCTTGGATTTGATTTGGAATCTCGAAATTGATATTGGGTTTGTTGACGTAATTTGCTCTTTGGTATTGGTATTTCAAACTTGTTAATCTTTAACAAAATTGGGGTTTGTGTAAAAACTTATGGATCGATACTAAAAACAATAAGAACACAGTATTAACAGTGAACCCAACCAACCTCCCCTTGGCTCACTTTATCAATGAAAATATAACAATATCTGGTTACAAGAACAAATCAAAGAACACACTCAAACTCACAATGATCAAACGGATGATCAAGTATTCACACACACGATTACACACAGTATTTTGATAACAAAATGAAAATATGATAACAAGTTAGGTGGGTGAGGAGTATATATACTCCTAATCTTCATAGCAGTCCCTCACTTTTCCAATGTGGCAGCTTTAGTCCCTCTAGTAACAAACTTAACTCTTTAGTATAAAATCTCCCCTTCCATCTTTATCCACTTGTCTATTTAATTCCTCCAGGTTTGGACTTATATCACTTAACACTCCCCTTTAAGTCCTTAACCTGCAAATCCATTAAACAAACCAAACATACTACAAAACTTTTTATGATCATAAATTAACAATCCTTTTGTAAATCTATTTGTAGTGTTGTTCTCAGATTTTACTTTCAAAAGTTTAATAAAACCTACATATATTTTTTCTCTCAAAAAATATAGATCAATTTCAAAATGTTTACTTCTTTCATGAAGTACATGATTCAATGAAATTTGGATGGCAGAGTTGTTATCACAATTTATTTCCACAGGCAACATCACATCCACTTTAAAATCACAAAGAATTTTATGAATCCACATAACTTCACAACAAACATTACACATAGCCATGTATTCAGCTTCAGTGGAATACCTAGAAACCACACTTTGTTTCTTACTCTTCCATGAAACTAAATTGTCACCAAGATAAACACGATAACAAGTCAAAGACCTTCTTTTAATCTTACATTTAGCCCAATCAGAATCTAAAAATACTTTTATTGTATTGCAGATACCTTTCTTAAAAGTTATACCAAGACCAGGTTCATTTTCCAAATATCTCAATATTCTAAAAGCAAGTCTCAAATGAGACTTCATATGACTATGCATAACTTGACTAAGATAATGCACAGCATAAGCAATGTCAGGTCTAGTCATGGTAAGATATATCAACTTTCTAACAAGTTTTTGATATTGTGTAATATTACTAAGTTTTTCATCATCTTCAAACTTGTCTTTAAGTTTCTTACTATCAGGATTCACCTCAATAGGTGCACCACAAGCTTTACAACCTAACATCCCAAATTTAGATAGTAACTCAATACAATACTTTCTCTGAGTTAAACAAATACCATTATCAATGTCAATAATCTCAATGCCAAGAAAGTATTTAAGTTTACCAAGATCTTTGATAAGAAACTTAGAACTTAAAAATTGTTTAAACTTATTCACTTCATCAAGATTATTACCAGTGACAAAAATATCATCAACATAAACAAGTAAAACCAAGAAAATGTCATTTTTGTTTTTGATAAACAATGAAAAATCATTAGGACTTTGAACAAACTCATTTTCAAGAAACACAGAAACAAGTTTTTCATTCCATTTTCTGGGTGCGTGTTTTAACCCATACAAAGATTTAACCAGTTTGCACACCTTATTATCATTGTTATCACCATATCCCTCATAAAGTTTCATGTAAACTTCCTCATCAAGTTCACCATACAAGAAAACATTATTCACATCCAACTTATACAAAGGCTAATTATTACTAACATCAAGACTAAGCACACATCTAACTGTAACAATTTTAACCACATGAGAAAAAGTCTTCTCATAATATATTCCTTCCCTTTGATTAAACCCTTTAACAACCAATCTAGCTTTAAATCTTTCCACATCACCACTAGACTTGTAACACCCCATTTAATAGGATAAAATGCTACAGTAAATTATGGCGTGTCATCAAAGCATGCAAGGTAAATGTCTAAACATTCATGACCATAAATAGAAATATCGCAATCAAACATCGGTAGTCTAGTAACTCACACACAAGCAATATAAGTACTGTAAATAGAAAGGACTAAACAATGTCCAAAAGAAGTAAAGTATGATAAAGTAGGAATAAATGCATAAGGTAAAAGAGGTCGGATAGCTTCCAAATCCGAATGCACATACTCTGGAGTTCCTACTTGCGTCCTTGGGTACCTGCCGTTTGGGAACATGGAAAATTAGACGGCTGAGCATAACGCTCAGTGCACGGATATACAATAAAGCATGGAAAACATAGAATATGAAAGCATATAAAGAGTATAAATCTTGAATGGCAGCAGAAATGAATAAGTCCTGGAAAACCTAGTTGTCTGTCATGTAAACTGGTTTTAGTTCTAAAAACATAGCTTATGTTACTTATGAAAATCTGTATTAGTTAATGTACCATAATAGCCAATATAGGTCATGAGGTCAACAACGTGCATGAATACTTGGAGGGGTGACCTCGTCATGCAAATTAGAGGGGATGCCTCTAATTAATTGGTAAGTGGGTAGGAGGGATCAACTCCTTGTGAAGGATGCAAGGCACACACCACATTCACCATGAAATCCTGACTGAAACATGTAACTAGAATGCACCCATACGTCCAACATGATAATATAACAATATAATGGCCAAATAACTGAAAAGGGACGCCACGAGCTATCACCCCGCCATGGTGAAGTCATAACACTAGTGCCTCTAGTGTTATGGTTATGGTACCTTCATAAATAGGTGAACTGGTCATGCATGTATATGGCTAAGGTAACTAATAAAACATAAGCATTTAATATGTAACTACTGGGAAAAACAGTTGGCTGCATACGGGAAATCCTAATGAAGGAAGAGATTGTCCTTACTGAAGGACGGGAAATCCGTACCTTATGTGTAGTAGAAGCTAAGGAAAACGATGAAGACTAATCCGCCTCGACGGATAACACTACAGAAGAAATATGGACGTGTATGAGTTGTCTGAATTACATGTGTTTTACTGGTTCCGTGTATTATTAGCTTGGTATAGGTATTCTGTCATGTTTTACTGTTTACTGTGTTAAATGTAGTTATTATAATGTTCTGTTGCGTATTATTCATGTATTAGTGTATTATAATACTTGTATTGCAATACTAAGTAACTTTCTAAAAATAACAGGTTTTCATAAATAGTAAGTTTCTAAAAATAGAAAGTTTCCAAAAATAGTAAGTTTACATAATTAGAAATAAGTTGGATTATAAATAATAATTAAAGTTTAGTTAGCACAATACAAGTCTTGGTTATAGCTTATTAATTAAATAACTTGTTAATTAATTAAACTATACGTTATATGATTTTAATTAAAATACATGTTTTAATTAAATGACTAAGTAAAATACCTTAGGTTATACATGGATTAATTTAATAAATTAATTAACCTAAAGTTTAATATAACATGACTTATAAAAATAGTTTTCATGAAAAACCCGAATCTTGAGCCCGTGTTTCATATAAGCCGAATCAAATGAGTCACAAACAAAGTCCCACCGAGACCTTGGAGGGGTCTCGGTTGACACTAAATAAATCAACCAAACATGTAAGCATACCCCGACCTAATGTCGGGGTCCTTTGGTCTCGGGTCCGAACAACAAAAACCAACCGAGCCCCCTAATGGGTCTCGGTGGTGCCTCGGTGCACACAAACCGAAACAACAAACACACCCCAACCCTTGGTCGGGGGTTCCTTGCTGCGTCCAAGCAAAACCACACCAAGCCGAGCCCCTTGGGGGTCTCGGTGGTGGTGAAGAAAAACAAATCGAGCCCCTTTGGGGTCTCGGGTGTCTCGGCCGAACCAAAAACCACACAAACCAAACCCGAACCATGATTTAATTAATCTAATACATGTTTTATCCTTGTTCTTGATGATTAATTAAATAAACATGAAATTAATTAAGAATTAAATGAAAAAGAAAAGGGTTTTATTATACCAACGTACGTCGAATGAAAAGATGATCACGAACAATTAAACAAGTAACCAAAAATGTCCGGTTTTCCCCTTCTTGTTGATGTAGGCCGGCGGCAAGAACAAAGGAGGCAAGAGGAGTGTTTTTTTCTTGAAACCTAAATTATGAGAAAAAAATTTCCCTGTGTTTTGTTTACTAAGTGTAATGGGCCAAAAGCCCATCTTTCTTCCTTTCTCTTGCCTTGGCCGCGGCATGTGGGGCCCACCAAGGGTAACCCGAAGTTTTTCGTGTCTAAATAATTAGTCGTGTATTTTCATGTTTTAGTATTCGTGAATTTGGTATTCGTGATCGAGTCACATTTATAATATTCCTGATTGTTCGTTATTTATTGTCGTGACACGTGTATTAATATTATAAGTGGAAAGTTTAAATTTTATCGTGTTTTCATAAGTTACTGTTCACGTGTACTGCTCATAGGTTTTTAACGCGGGTTTTACAACTCTTCCTCTCTAAAAGAACAATTCGTCCTCGAATTGGAGAAACGTAAACTAAAAGAAAACATACCCGAATTTGAACTGGAAATGAGGGTAAGAAGTCCGTATAGACTTCTCCGTCTCCCAAGTGGCTTCCCGCTCAAGATGATCCCTCCAGAGGATTTTAACGAAAGGGATCGTCTTCCTCCGCATGACACGATCTTGTCGCTCAAGAACTCTCTCGGGTTCTTCAACATATGAAAGATCCTCTCGAATCTGATCAAGTGGATACTGGACAATATGAACTGGATGATAGTTGTATCCTCTGAGTAAGGACACATGGAACACGTTGTGAACGTGTGATAGCTGAGACGGTAACGCTAAACGGTATGACACTTTACCAACGCGTTCTATGATGTCGGACGGTCCGATGGAGCGAGGACTGAGCTTTCCTTTGATTCCAAAACGTCTAACTCCTCGTGCAGGCGATACCTTGAGGAAAACGTGATCACCTACGTTGAAAGACAAATCTCTACGGCGTTTATCAACATAGCTCTTCTGACGAGCACGAGCTTCCTGAAGCTTTGCCTTGGCGACAGGGACCTTCTCATTGGTCACCTCAATCATCATTGGACCCCCAAGCAGTCGTTCGCCCACCTGATCCCAGCAGATTGGGGCGCGACACTTTCTACCATACAACATCTCGAAGAGAGCACACTTGATGCTAGCGTGCTAGCTGTTGTTGTACACGATATCTACTAGGAATATATAATCATCCCATCTTCCTAACCACTCTAGAGCACACGATCACAGCATGTCCTCCAATGTCTGAATGGTAAGTTCCGACTGTCCGTCGGTCAGAGGATGAAAGGCAGTGCTGAGCTTAAGTCTGGCGCCCCAAGCTTTCTGCAGACTTTGCCAGAAACGTGATGTAAAACGGGGATCTCTGTCAGAGATGATTTCTGATGGAGTACCATGTAGTCTCATGATCTCCCTCTGGAATGTGTCTGCTAATTTGCTGACCGGATGCTCCTTGCGAATCGGAAGAAAATGAGCAGATTTAGTCAACCTATCCACAATAACCCAGATAGTGTCGTTCTTCTTCTGAGTAACCGGAAGACCAGTAACAAAATCCATGGAGATTTTGTCCCACTTCCATGCTGGAATATTTAATGGTTGTAGTAAACCACTAGCTCGCTGGTGTTCGATCTTCACCTGTTGGCAGATCATACACTTAGAAACGAAGGTGGCAACATCCTGCTTCATACCACTCCACCAAAAGTGTTGCTTGATGTCGTGGTACATATTGGTAGAACCAATATGTATGGTAAATAGAGAACTATGAGCCTCAGTCAGCATAGCTTCCCTGAGTGTAGAGTCATCAGGAACCACTAGTCTAGTGCCCTGCCATAAGATGTCGTCGTCGTCAACACGAAACTCCGTCTGCTGATCAAGGTTCTGAATGATAGCCCAAATCTCACCATCTTCCTTTTGAGCTTCCTTGATCCTAGAATGTAAGTCTGGTTCCACTCTAAGATTAGCCCAGTAACCGTGTTGTCCTCGTACACAAAACTCAATATCAGTCATCTCCAGGTCACGAATGATCTCCTTTGCAATCCAGATGCCAACAATCATACCCGACCTTCTGCTTAGAGCATCTGCCACCACATTCGCCTTACCAGGATGGTACTGAATGTTGGTGTCGTGGTCTTTCAATAGCTCTAACCATCTCCTCTGTCTCATGTTCAGTTCCTTCTGGGTGAAGATGTACTTGAGACTCTTGTGGTCGGTGAATATGTCACATGATTCACCATACAAATAATGTCTCCAGATCTTCAACGCGAAAACAACTGCTGCAAACTCTAAATCGTGAGTAGGATAGTTTTCTTCATAAGGTTTCATCTGTAGTGATGCGTATGCGATAACCTTCCCATGTTGCATGAGAACGCAACCTAAACCTTTTCCTGAAGCGTCACTATATATCTGAAATCCACCTGACCCATATGGGAGAGTAAGAATAGGTGCAGTCACTAACTTCTACTTCAGATCTTCAAAGCTCTTCTCTCGCTCTTCCGTCTAAACGAATTTCTCTCCTTTCCTCATCAGCTTAGTCCAAGGTAAGGCTAACCGTGAAAAGTTCTCTACAAACCTACGGTAGTAGCCAGCTGAACCCAGAAAACTTTTAACTTCTGTTGTAGATGTAGGTCTTGGCCATTTAGTGATAGCTTAAACCTTAGTAGGATCCATGGTGATCCCCTCTGTAGATACAATATGGCCCAGAAATGCCACTTTGGTTAACCAGAACTCACACTTAGAGAACTTTCCGTACAGCTGCTTCAGACGAAGAATCTGTAAGACTGTACGAAGGTGTTCCTCATGTTCCTCCTTGAATTTGGAGAATATCAGGATGTCATCTATGAACACGATAACGAACTTGTCTAGAAAATCATGGAAGACACGGTTCATCAGATCCATGAAGACAGCTGGAGCATTAGTGAGTCCGAATGACATGAGTACAAACTCGTAGTGCCCATAACGTGTACGAAAAGCAGTCTTAGAAATATCATGTTCTTTAACCCGTAACTGATGGTAGCCGGACCTCAGATCGATCTTCGAGAAATGCTTGGCACCCTGTAGTTGATCGAACAGGTCATCAATTCGCGGCAAAGGATAACGATTCCTGATCGTGATCTTGTTCAGCTCACGATAGTCTATACATAACCGCATGCTGCCATCACGAACAGTACCGGTGCACCCCATGGCGATGCACTGGGACGGATGAAACCTCATTCCAGAAGTTCCTGCAACTGATCTTTTAGTTCCTTAAGCTCTATAGGAGCCATACGATAAGGAGCTTTAGAAATCGGCTCTGCACCTGGTATGAGCTCGATTCCAAACTCGACTTCACGAACAGGTGGTATGCCCGGAAGATCATCTGGAAATACGTCAGGAAACTCTGACACAATAGGCTGATCTTGGATTGATGGAGACTCGGCAGTAATGTCATGAATATTGGCTATGAAGCCCTGACAGCCGTGTGATAGCAATGCACGCGCCTCCATGGATGAAATTATCTGTACTGACCTCCCTGGCAGAAAACCATGGTGTATGTACTCCGGAGATTTAACATCACCGAAGATAACCCTATAAGTGTGGCAGTCAATCGTGGCCTGGTGTTTGGATAACCAGTCCATACACAAAATCAAGTCAAAATCGCACATGTCCAAAGGAAGTGCGTCAACTCTACGGATCTTATCATCAAATTCTAGGAGAAGATCTCTGTACACCTAAGTGATTCGTACAGAGTCCTTAAGTGGCGTGGAAATGCATAAGGCATTATCTAATGGCATTGGGGAAATCCTAACACGTACAACAAAAGTAGTGCACACGACTGAATGCGTCGCTCCAGTATCAAACAAAACACATGCTGCCGAACCATTCATAAAGAGATTTCCGGTGATGGTACCTGAAGTATTATTTACCTGATCTCTAGTAGTAGTGAACACGCGACCAGAAGTAGGAGGTGGCTTGGTGTCGGCGTGTCCAGAGGTGCCTTCTATCTCACCCTGGTGATAGTCCTTCTACTGATGGTCTTGTTGGCCACACTTGAAACAACCACCAGTACCTCGGGGACAAATACCAGAGTGTCTGCGCGAACAAGTAGGATAGACAGGATGCGTGAATCCTCCAGCAGGCGTCCTAGTTAGCTAAGAGTCTGTTTAAGGATTACATGCATGAGACATGAGCGTGGAACATAAACATGATTACATAGAAGATGTTAAAATTTACCATATGAGGTAGAATGGTTAGGCTGTGAACCCCTAAGGTCCTGATCCTTGCCGTTACCATTGTTCCTGAATTAACAATTGTTGGAGTGTCAGAATACCATAACATAAAATAGTTGAACATGAAAGAAGGTTAATGTATGGACCTGCGGTTGTTAGCGTTGTTACGGTAACCATCGTTACTGCCACGCCTCTCAGAACCAGAACGGTCGTTAGTCTGACCGTTTCCCTTGGATGCTTGCTGCTGAGCGGCCGCAGGCTTACGGTCGTCAGTCTTCTGCCTGGAATATAACGTTGAACAGAGGATTATATGAAATGAATAATACTGATGGAAATGAATTGTTTATAATTGGTGATTGAAGATACCTCTTCACTGCTCTGTCATCACCAAACTCCTCTCGCTCCTGAAGCATCTCGAGCTACGGGCTACATCGGCCACATGTGCCACTGTAGTGAAAGTAGCGCATACCAAGTTGTTGGCAACCAAAGTGCGAAGTGCCCAACAAAAATTCTCAGCCTGCTCAGAAGCAGTTCCTGCGGCTGGACCCAGAAATCCTGCCAAACGGAGAAACCTTTGCATGAATTTGTTGCTGTTTTCACCAGCAATCTGCCGAATGTTGTGGTAGTCCCTCTTGAGCTTCTCTTGCTCAGCATGTGGAAAGTACTGATTAAGGAAGAACTCCTTAAACCGGTCTCATGTCAGCTGTGCAACCCAATTGTCAACATCGTTGGACAGCTTGACCGATTTCCACCACTGCAACACATCACCTTCAAACTTATAACAAGTCAGTCTTGCCTTGAAAACACCATCACAACCCATTGCATCGAAAATCTTCTCGATGTGAGAAATCCAAGCTTCAGCCTTGTTAGGGCTGTCAGTCTGCTCAAACGAACGGGGTCGCTGTTTGTTAAATCTCTCCAACCAAGTCATAAGAGTAACCGATGGAGGAGGAGGAGGATTGTTGTGATTGCCATGAGCCTAGAATTCCGCCTGAACTTTATCTCTGATTTCATTGCGAAGTTGGGGAAGGAGGGCTTGCAGAGCTGCATTGACAGCTGCTGTCAAATCTAGAATATTGCGATTGTTCACCATCTGACAGTTTAAAACAACAAAATGCAACATAAATCATAAATCTGAAATGAGATAACATAAGAATGCATGAACAATGTATAAATCAAAGAAGCAGATTATAATGCATGAGACAATGTAAAAATGCATGATGCAGTTTATAAAACTTTTATATGAACGGGAGTGAAAATTTAACACCCCCAAATTTACACGCAGCGGAATACATCTTTGGGTGCTAAACAATGATACAACAACACATAATTTATTAAGAACGACTCGAAAAGAGACGTTTTAGATTTATCGTTCCTAAAACATTTGTCAGAGTAGCGTAGTCCCAAGTAATCGTTACCAAAAGATAAGTTAAAACAACATATTGGTTTGTTTTAAAAATGGAACGATAAATAAATCAAAGAGTTTGAACAACAAAAGCAGTGCACAACTTCATTCCCCGTGACCTCCAAGCTTCCACTTCTTGATTACATGAAATACATGTGAGTAAAACAATCAGCAAAAATGCCGAGTGAATCTATAGGTTTATGAAATCAATTTGAACACAAGCAAAGATTATAAGTTTGTGGCATGCTTATAAGCATCAAATAATAATTCGCATCAACAATAATAATTGTATATAGCATAAATTGCAATAAGCTCATGGAACCGAGCCCTTAGACACTCCCATATCAGTCTAATAAGACGAGAGATTTATTAATTGTCGGTTACCTCCAGATTATTGGTACATTGCCGTATACCTGACTTCTCAATACAATATGTTCAAACAGTGTGGAGGTCGGGCCTAAGCTTCTATGACAAGTCCACAAAAACTGAACCGGGGCGGCTTCCCCCATAGATCTATTAATTGTACTAGCGGTTAACCCATCATAAGTTAATTAACGGTCCATAATTGAGGCTTTAACTAAGGCAATCACTTAATGCAATTTAAAGGCAACCACGGGTCCATTCATAGAGGGACAAAGCATACCATAGAAATCTTGTGTTTTAAGTTTATAAAACATGTATTCCCCCTCGCGGGTTTAAAATCATTTAATAACTAGTATAAAGCAAGGCTATAGACTCACGTTGATAATGAAAGGCGGATTATCGGCTACGGGCGTGCTTCGGTCACGGAAACCTATATAAATAATAATCGGTCTTAGACTCTTGTCCAATGAATTTTATCAAAATAACAATATACATATGATGATTTTGTACATATGATGATGATCAAGTGGGTTTATATATCCTTGTTTACTCATTTTAGTGTTTACGTTTTGGTAACTTTTTACTAGTTTACTAGTTTTACCTACTTACCTATTTTAAGTCCAATAAGCTTAGTATAAGTTCTTTAACTTGTTTTAATCCATTTTATACCTATATTATCAGTATCTATACTTTCCATGTTGGGCCCAAATGGGTTAAGCCCAATAAGTCCTTTTTATAAGTGTTTAACTTATTTAGTCCAATTATTAGTCCAATATGCTTAGTTAGCTCGTTAATATCCGTATGTCCTATAGTTGGGGTTTTATCGGTTTTTACTTGTATTAGTTACTTATATATCAGTATATGACTTTTAAAAACTTTACATTAGACGGGTTTGATCGTCTAAGTTTTAATTGGCGAAAAACGTTAATTTTACGGTAATAGCCGAAAAAGTCGTAAAAATCAAGTTTATAGTTTTTATTACTTATAAGTATTATTCCACTACCATTTATATAATTTATCCATTTAATTAACCTTTTACATATTTATATAAATAAGTTTCATAAGTTAGTGAGTTTTTATTTTACATTTTATACAATAAAATTTGAGTGCTTATATAATAATAATAAACATTAATTCTCAAAATCTGATTTTTATCTTCATGTTCACCATTTTTATCATATCTAGAGTTCTATAATGAAGTAGAAGCTCATTTTTGGGTGGCATGATCTTCATATTATGTGCTACATTTAACTTAGTTATAGCTACTGCTCATTTTAAGTTTATCTTGCCTTAACAGTCCCTACAAAACTGCTTATTCAGATTAGAACACCCAACTTGTTTTGATCATATCTCACTCATTATATTGATTCCATTGCATGGCCAACTCTCACATGTGTATAACATCTTGTACTTACTGTAAATGAATTATACCATGCAAGTTTATCAGTTCAAGTTTTAGTTATATACTGTTTTTATACAGCCAACTAAATAATCATGATTTTAGCCTTATTTCTCATGGTTATTAATATTTTTAAGCATATTTATCAACACTTGATCCCCACACAACATTTTTATCATCATATATACATCATATACATATATAAAATAAAGAAAATACATTTGTTCTTTACAAAAATAACAAGAGAAAATGGAGAGGATGATCTTCTTTACCAACCAAGTGTATTTCTTGTTTTTGGAAGACAAGAACTTGATGAACACCACAAGTAACTCCAAGATCATCAAACACCAAGAACAATAGTTGAGAAATCAGCCCTAGGACACAATCAAATCACCTCCAATGTTGTTAATATAGCCACCAAATGATCAAGGCTTCAAGATAACTCCATGATAGAGCTAGATAACATGTATTTCATGGCTAGAAAAGATCAAAAGGGGTGTTTTGTGCTTCAAAGTGGATGGCAAGGTGGTGATGGTTGAGAGAGTTTGAGGTTGTTTTGCATGTATGGAAAGATGGTATGTGTGAAGTGGTGGAATGGTTTGATGGTTTTAGCTAGGAATGGCTTAAAGTGTAAGCTCAGTCTTACACTTGTAAGTACTTAGCTAACATGATGCCACATCCTTAGATGTGGTGTCATGTGCCATCCCATGTTAGCTAGTGGGGTGGGATAATGTATTTTGTCCCACCTCACTAATTTACGGGTATTCCTCGATTCTATTTTTCTCGATTTGCGTGCCCTCGGGTCGTTTTACGAAAAACATTTTTATAAATTATGAATCAACGACACAAAACGAATCCAATAAAAATTGTCTCATCAAAAACGGAGTTCAAAAACGTAAATACGTAATCCTAAGGTTTCCGGTTTAGTCGTAAGGGACGCTAAATTATGCACGTAAGCCCAAATTTAAATCCGTAAATTGTGAGTTCGTCAACCAACACAAAAATAAGTTTCAAAATATTATACGAGAAAATATTTCACTACCTGAAAATGTTAGATTGTACTTTTTAAAAGTTTAAACGCACACGAAAAATAATAATATAACGACTCGATACGTAATTGAAACGATATCGTCGAAAGTATTAAATATCGAAACTATCGATAATAAAATATAAAATTTTTGGCATCCGCCGGTATCGCGATAACTAGTAGTCCTCGTTGCTCGTCAAAATATTACAATATAATATTTAATATCGGTTTCAACTTAAACCGTTAAACATAATAATATTTAACGTTATAAAATACTTCAAAATAATTGAAAATAGAATTAAATTATGACCTTATTCTTACGGGTTTTACAGAAAACCTATGGTCAGTTCACTCAAAACAAAAGACATGGCGCGGGGACGCCAATGGGTCGGTCCCAAAGTTAAAAGTTTCGATAAAAACACATGCGACTAAATAGGACCAGTCCTGTACCAACCATTACTTAGTCATAGACCTGCTACAATGATATGAATGCATGAAACAAAAATAAAATGAATGAATGCATGAAAACCAACTGTCAGTTCTAGGAAGACACTGGTGACTACCCGTAAGTCACATGTCATGTTTTACAGAGCTATAGGTCGAAACCTTGGGCTCTGATACCATAATTGTAACACCCCATTTAATAGAATAGAATGCTATAGTAAATTATGGCGTGTCATCAAAGCATGCAAGGTAAATGTCTAAACATTCATGACCATAAATAGAAATACCGGAATCAAACATCGGTAGTCTAGTAACTCACACACAAGCAATATAAGTAATGTAAATGGAAAGGACTAAACAATGTCCAAAAGAAGTAAAGTATGATAAAGTAGGAATAAATGCATAAGGTAAAAGAGGTCGGATAACTTCCAAATCCGAATGCACATACTCTGGAGTTCCTACTTGCGTCCTTGGGTACCTGCCGTTTGGGAACATTGAAAAGTAGACGGCTGAGCATAACACTCAGTACACGAATATACAATAAAGCATGTAAAACATCGAATATGAAAGCATATAAAGAGTATAAAGCATGAATGGCAGCGGAAATAAATAAGTCCTGGAAAACCTAGTTGTCTGTCATGTAAACTGGTTTTAGCTTTGAAAACATAGCCTATGTTACTTATGAAAATCTGTATTAGTTAATGTACCATAATAGCCAATATAGGTCATGAGGTCAACAACGTACATGAATACTTGGAGGGGTGACCTCGTCATGTAAATTAGAGGAGATGCCTCTAATTAATTGGTAAGTGGGTAGGAGGGATCAGCTCCTTGTGAAGGATGCAAGGCACACACCACATTCACCATGAAATCCTGACTGAAACATGTAACTAGGAGCACCCATATGCCCCGCATGATAATATAATAATATAATGGCCAAATAACTGAAAAAGGATGCCACGAGCTATCACTCCGCCGTGGTGAAGTCATAACACTAGTTCCTCTAGTGTTATGGTTATTGTACCTCCATAACTAGGTGAAACTGGTCATGCATGTATATGGCTAAGGTAACTAATAAAACATAAGCATTTAATCTGTAACTACTGGGGAAAACAGTTGGCTGCATACGGGAAATCCTAATGAAGGAAGAGATTGTCCTTACTGAAGGACGGGAAATCTGTACCTTATGTCCAGTAGAAGCTAATAAGTGTGAAAAAACTTATCCTTTTACCACTTAATTATAATAAAAACAAGACCAAAACGTGTACTTGATGTTGTAAAAGTCGGATTTATGCGTGGTTTGTGTTTTTATTGTGTTTTAGGACAAAAATATGAAAAAGGAAGAAAACACGGGCTTTCACGGGCTTTTATCGAAGAAAAAGACAAAAGATAAAGTCAAAAGATCAAAAGTGCAAGAAGAACAGAAGTCAAAGGCCTATTCTGAATATTTATCGAAGAAAAAGTCTAAAGACGGAAGTTTAACGAAGTCGAAGAACCAAGTCTACTAAAATAAGAAAATTAGAAGACGAGTTCATGTTATCATTCGACTAATCCCGATACAAAGTCGAGAAAGACGAGTTATTTAAAAGACAAGAAGAAAGAAGGAAGCAACAACACCCTCACCTTATCCTATATATAGTTTCCTAATAGTTCATTAGGAGGAGTTAGTTCATTTTTTAGTTTTTAAGTAAGGTAATTAGGAGTAGGTGTTACTTTCTCTCTCTAGAATTTCCTCTCATGTTTGTTTAATCTTTCATCTTTTAATCTTGTAATTTGAATCTTAATCTTCAATTTAATCAAGCTTTTTATTTAATTCTCATTCTTCCTTTCTTAATCATAATCTATTGTTTTGTTTCATTAATCATGTAGTTTGCTTAATCTTGTTGATTGTGTGATTGATTTGCTTATATGATTGTTCTTATTGATTTGGTAAGTTTGATGTTTTAGCTTATTGTGCTTTTTGGTTAATTAGTGTTTAGCTTATTTTTAATTAAGTGGTTCTTATAGTTTAAATCTTTTAAAATTTGATTTTTAATATTTAGCTTATTTGGTGTTTTCATAGTTTTTAAATTGTGGCTTATTTGTTTTTTCTAAAAATCAATTTGGTTAAGTTTTGGTAAGTGCTTATTTAGAATTTAGCTTATTTTATATAATCCGGGTTTTTAAAACCCTAGCATTCCGAATTAAATCTTTGTACCAGTTTATTACGACTTATGTTTGAAAACATCTTTTCCCGAATTATATGAAACTAAATATCCCGACTTAGGTGTTTAATTGTTTATTCAGGATTACATAGTGTATCATTTATTCTGGATAATACTTGTCATCAGCATATTCCGAATTAGACCAGAAATATCACATTTCGGATTGCTTCATTTGATATTCCGGATTAAGGGAAGACAATATTCTGAATTAGAGTAAACAGAATGATTCCAGATTAGATGCGAACAGGGCTTATTCCGACTTGTGTGAGAACACAAGATTCCGGATAAGGTCTAGCTTAAGATTCGGGATAAGGTCTAGCTATGGATTCTGGATTATCAAGGAAAGCCAGCATTCCAAATTGAGTTTAAGTCTCGCATTCCGGATTGTTATCAGCACCACATTCCGAATAAGATCAAGAAGCTGCATTCCGAATTGCATGAAGGAGGTGTATTCCGGATTGAGTTGGAAAGCTTGATTCCGGATTATATTTTGTTTTAGAATTCCGAATTATGTGTGGGAATGGTATTCCGGATTAGATGAGGATTTTGGTATCCCGACTTTTTGGTAGTTTTATTTTCCCGCATTACTTTCAAACTTTATTTTTCCCGCCATTTTCTTAAGGTCAATTTTAAAGTGTTTATCTTAGTTTAATTTCAATTTTAATTTTTATAAAGTTTTAATTTTCAACATTTACTTTTTATAAAGTTTTAATCTTTTGTCATTTTATTTTCAAAGTTTTTATTTTTAGTTTATAACTTTAAAGTTTTCAACTTTATTTTAAAATAGACAATCACCCTTTCTTTAATTTTACCAAGAACAATTGTGCACCGTTCATTCTGGATAAGCTATCAAGGTTAGACATCCTTCTTTTATTATGTTTAATAACTTTAACGTTTATATTATGAGTAGAAATAGCTAATCAAAAGCTCCCCCTTTTAGTTACCAAAAACGACAATTCCACCCTAAACCGTGATAAATTCGAATTGAATCGAGTACGAACAACACATTCAACATCAACAATTTGTCATATTAAAATGGCGCCGCTGCCGGCTCTTTTCGTAAAGATTAACGGTTTTTTGTGAGAAAAAATGGATTTTGGGATCCGTTCTCTTAGGAATGTTATTTTCATAGCATAAAAAAATTTCAAAAAATCCTAAAAAATATAAAATTTTCAATAAATCCAAAAAATAAAAAAAGATAAAAAATCAAAAATATTGTATTGCATTTTTAGTGTATGCGTACTCGATCTTCATCTAATCTTGAGCCCGAGACTCGTAAAGACCTAGATATGGCCGGTGTGCATAATAATAATAATCCACCTCACCCCGTTGTGAATAATAATAACCATCACCCTCAACCCGACCTTCGTACGATGGAGGAGTTATGCCAACCGACAATGAATGGACGTGGAGGACCGATTGCGCCGATGCAAATCACGGCTCCCGAATTTTCGTTGAAGCATCACATGATCCAACAAGTTCAAAATGCTTGCCCATTTCGCGGATTACCGGATGATGATGCCAACAAACACCTCGATAAATTCTTAACCGTCACTCAAAGCATGAGATTGCCCGGTGTTACCATGGATTTTCTCCGTCTTCATCTTTTTCCACACACTTTATCCCACCATGCCGAAAAATGGTTTGATCGTCTTCCTAAAAACTCAATTCATACATGGGACGAGATGACTCAACGATTTTTGTCGCGCTTCTTTCCACCATCTATGGTAACTAGTCTTAGGAATCAAATCTGTGGTTTCACTCAAGAACCCGATGAGTCTCTTTTCGATGCTTGGGAACGTTATAATGTCTTGATCGATCGTTGTCCTAACCATAATATGCTCCCCGTCACTCTAATTTATACTTTCTACAACGGTTTAACTTTTCATGATCGTGATACGATTAATGCCGCCTCCGGTGGTACATTTACGAAAAGAAGACCCGAGGAGTGTAGAGAGCTAATCGAGAACATGACCACTCATCACAAAAATTGGGATTCATCCGCATCCTTAAGAAATAATCCGAGGGTCAATGTTTCTTCTACTTCATCAAACCCCGAGTTAACCGAACTCATCCGCCAAATAGCCGAGATGAACAAAAATTTCTTAACCATGGCTACGAAGCAATATAAACAAGTTAAAGTTGTATCACTTTCTTGTAAGACTTGCGGTGGTCCTCACTCATACACCGGTTGTCCTTCTACTCAAGACAATCCTTGTGAAAACGTGTATGCGGCTAATGGTAACTTTTCCACGGGAGGCTATCAAGCACGTCCTCAAGGTGACCGTAATTTGCTAAGTTATCGTTCAAACAATTTTCTTTCACCACCCGGTTTTCCTCCTCAAAACCAAAACAACCTCAATCATAACAATCAAATCCAACCTCGAGCTCCCAATCAATATCAAACCCAAAGAAATCCATATACACCTCAAGGAAATAATCAAGTTTACCAACCACCCACCTATCAACCACCTGCTTACCAAGCTCCACCTTTTAACCAACCCCCGGAATTTATTCAAGAGATCGAAACCTACATGAGGACTAATGACGTGTTGGTGAAAAATCTTCAAAGCCAAATTATTAACTTGAAAGGTAACATGGCTAAATAAGGGAATGATCTTCGAGTCGAGCTTAGGAATGACATGCGAAACTCTTTAAGCAATCAAACAAATGACTTAAGGGATATGATGGCTAGTTTCTTTCAAAGTAATCAACCCTCTGCTTTGGGTTCTCTTCCGAGTAACACCATTACAAATCCAAGAGGGGAGATGAAAGCAATCACCACACGAAGTGGAAAAGGCTATAAGGAACCCGAGATTCCTAAACCTACTCCGGTGATCACGACAAAAGATAACGAGCAACCTTCACCAATTCCTTCACCTTCCAACCCCACCCCTCCACCACCAAAGGATGTGAGTGACCAATCTATTATAAAGCCTTCCTCTCAACCCGACATACCTTATCCTTCAAGGTTGAGGAAAGAGAAGTTGAAAAACAAGGATGATATTCAAGTTTTAAACTTTCTTAAAATGTTTAAACAATTGAATTTCAACATCTCCTTTGCCGAGGCGCTTGATCACATGCCTAAATATGCTAAAATGTTCAAAGATTAATAACATAATTTTTGTATCAATTAAAGTTCGTTTTCTCGGTGTCTCTTCGAATTGATCTCTTGGTAAATTGTGCGACCCAGTTGTTCTTGGTGAATCAAATAAAAGAGGTGTCGTTATCTAAAACTAATTAAAAATAAAGACTTGAAACAATTAAAGATAAAGTAACGCCGGTAAAAAGAAACGACAATGAAAGATTAAAGATCAAAACTTGACGGGAAATAAATGACGAGAAATTAAAGGCAATAAAAATAAATGACGCAAATTAAAACTTCAAATAAAAGGAAAGCAAGTAAAAGTGCAAATAAAGAAAAAGGCGGGAAAAATAAAATAAAGTTGAAAACCAAAAACTGAAAAACCTATTCGGAATAATCAGATATTCCGAATAGAGAGTCCTATTCGGAATAATCAGATATTCCGAATAGAGAGTCCTATTCGGAATAATCAGATATTCCGAATAGAGAGTCCTATTCGGAATAATCAGATATTCCGAATAGAGAGTCCTATTCGGAATAATCAGATATTCCGAATAAGGACTTCTTATGCGGAATAATAAAACTTTCCGAATAGGTAATCCTACTCGGAATAATCAACTTTCCGAATAGGGACATACTCAAATATTCCGAATAGAAGATCAAGGAAACAGCTCATACGGAAATTTTGGCAAGATACAGTAACTTGAAGATGAAGAACAGGGGAAAACGAAAGGAGAACGAGTTTGATCAATTTTAACCAAAACAAACCGAAAGTTTAAATCTAAACAACCAATAAACATCAACTAACAATAATCAATCAAAACAAATCATTAAAACTAACAAACAAAGCCAAATCAATCAAAACCCACTTGATTAAAATCATAAAAACTCAAGAACATGAACTCAAAGATCTAGAACAAATCAACAAGAAAGGATGAAGATGATGAATTAAAAGCTTAATTAAAAAGTAAAGATTCAATAACAAAAGCTTAAACACAAATCAATCTAGAGAGAGAAAGCATAAGTTTAGAGAGAGAAACTACCTACTCCTAATCTAATCCTAAAACTAAACTAAGACTAACCAACCCTCTCACATGTTGTGAGGGTGGTATTTATAGGAGAGGGGAGTGGTTGGTGGCTTCCTCTTTCTTTCTATCTTGGTCCTCAGTCTTTCAGTCTTCTCAAATTCTTCGACTTCTAAGACTTCGTCTCGGGATTTCTTTGAACTCGTCTTGTAATTTCTTCATAATTTAAACCTGAGTTCTTCGGCTTTTTATTAAACTTTCGTCTTTTGACTTTTTCTTCGATAAATCTTCAGAATTGGTCTTGGACTTCCGTTCTTTTTCCACTCCTGATCTTTCAACTTCGTCTTTTGTCTTTTTCTTCAATAAAAGCCCGTGAAAGCCGTGTTTTCTCCACTTTTCACCTTCTCGACCCTGAAACACAATAAAAACACAAACCACGCATAATTCCGCCATTTACGACATAAAATATACGTTTAGGTCCTGTTTTAATGTAATTAAGTGGTAGAAAAGATGGGTGTTTTCACACCTATCAAAGATCTTTTAAGTGATAAGGAAAAACTTCTTGATATTTCTCAAACCCAACTTAATGAGAATTGCTCTACGGTTCTTTTAAGGAAATTACCAACCAAACTTGGTGATCCGGGTCGCTTTCTCATTCCTTGCAACTTTCCAAGGGTAGAGAATTGTATGACCCTAGCCGATCTAGGTGCTAGTATCAACTGAATTCCTTTAAGCGTTTGGAAACAATTATCTCTACCCGAGCTAGTCCACACACAAATTACATTGGAGTTAGCTAACCGTAGGGTTGCTTATCCGGTGGGGATATCAGAAGATGTCTTCCTCGGTGTCGACAAATTCACCTTTCTGGCGGATTTTGTTGTCGTTGACTACGAGATGGACCCCCGTGTTCCGTTAATCGTTGGACGTCCATTCTTGAGGACCGGTCGCACTCTTATTGATGTAGCCGCGGGCGAATTAATCATGAGAGTTGGTGACGACAAAATCGTCTTCAACATGGGTAAACTTTCCAAGCAACCTTATGAACACGAGAACGTTAATTTCATTGACGTACTTGATGAGGCTTGTGAAGAACATTTCAAAGACCCTTGTAAAAGTGGTCTTTCTCCTTTACCACATGTTGAGAACGTAGCTTCTATTGCTCCATCATTGATTCCATTAGGAGAAAGTGACTTTCTTTTGAAAGAATTTGAAGCAAGTTTAGGGGATGTGGACTTAAAATATGACGATTCTCCCATCGATTGGGAAGAAGACATTTGTACCATTGAGAAACTTCTCAATGAGGACCATATTTCTCCACCTACTCCTAAGGAAGTTACAAACGATGATCCGAATTTGACTAAGCCTTCCATCGACAATCCTCCGGATTTAGAGCTTAAGAATTTGTCGTCTCATCTTAAATACGTTTTCCTAGAAGACAATAAGAAGTTACCCGTCATCATTTCAAAGGACTTAAAAGAGGATGAAAAATCTCGACTTATCGATGTGCTAAAAAATCATAAGAAAGCAATTGCTTGGAAAATTTCCGACATCCGCGGAATTGATCCTAACTTTTGCACTCATAAAATTCTCATGGAAGATGACTTTAAACCCGCAATCTAAAACCGAAGAAGGGTTAATCCAAAATTTCATGACGTCATCAAGAAAGAAGTTATCAAACTTCTAGATGCCGGAATGATTTACCCTATCTTGGATTCGCCATGGGTTAGTCCCGTCCATTGTGTGCCTAAGAAAGGCGGAATAACCGTTGTTCCCAATGAAAACAACGAGTTGATTCCCACTCTACTTGTCATGGGTTGGCGAGTTTTCATAGACTGTCGCAAGCTCAATGATGCCACTCGTAAGGATCATTTTACTCTTCCTTTCATGGATCAAATGCTCGAGCGTTTAGCGGGTAATGACTACTATTGCTTCTTAGACGGTTTCTCCGGATATTTTCAAATTCCTATCGATCCAAAAGACCAAGAGAAAACCACATTCACTTGTCCTTATGGAACATTTGCTTACAAAAGAATGCCTTTCGGCTTATGCAATGCTCTCAGGACTTTCCAAAGGTGTATGATGGCTATATTCCATGACATGGTTGAAGAAATTATGGAAGTCTTTATGGACGATTTCTCAGTCTATGGTGATTTTTTCTCATCTTGCCTTGACAATTTAGAACGTATGCTTAAACGGTGTGAAGACACTCGTCTCGTTCTTAATTGGGAAAAATGCCATTTCATGGTAAAAGAAGGCATTGTTCTTGGTCACAAAATTTCCAAAGCCAGTATCAAAGTCGACCGTTCTAAAGTTGACCTCATTGCTAAGTTGCCTCCACCTACCACCGTCAATGGAGTTAGAAGTTTTTTAGGACATGCGGGATTTTATCGTCGTTTCATCTTGATAACGCTCTAATTATACATGTTTGCGTGTGCGTTATCCGTATATATTTAGGTTAATTATGTGAACTATCGATACTTAATAGACTATATTTGATGTATAGGTTCCAAGGACGTGTCGTGGAAGGAAATGGAAGAAAACACGAAGATGTGAAGCTTAAATGAAGAAATAAAGTCAAGCTTCTGATCTCCCGACATGTGTCACTGTTTTGGTCATATCTTGAGAATACGAACTTCGTTTTAGTTGATTCAAGCAGCCACAGAAAGAGGAAAGAAAGATCTACAACTTTGTCATTTGGTCCAAAGCTGGAATGACCAAATGTGCGGCGCACTTTTCTGCAGGCAAATGTGCGGTGCACAAATGAAAATGTGCTGCGCACTTTCCTTCTGCACAGCTCAAAAGTCATATTTATGACTCCCATTCATTACAAGTCCGATCAATTGACTTCACCTTGGTCCCCAAGTGTTAGAAACACTATATAAACACCCCAAAAACATAGAGAAATATCCCATCTCATATACTATCAATCTATCCTATACCTCCATTGAAGAAGAGAGAACTAGGTGAGGATCTTTGAATCCAATGATCCAAACACTCCTCTAATCCATGGTGTATCACCATATCACCACCACCACGAATTTACCATCTTCCAACACCATTCCTTTGGGCATATTCAGTAGCATTTGGTTGTTGCTTAATCATGGAATTATTGGTTGATTTATGATTGTTATAATCATAATATTGGATTTGGTACTTTGTAATCAAACCACTCGCATAAATGGATTGGGTACATTTCTTTGCTGATCATATTGATATGTTTCTTAGTTTATTGATGCTTGTGATATTGATTATTGGATTGATTATTAGCTTCGCAGGGGCGAAGTGCGGCGCACAATTAGGTTTGTGCGGCGCACTTTTTCCCTGGTTCGTGTTTATAAGTATGATCTAAATGCTTTTGTATTAGATGTTATTGTGTAAGACCATTGTTGTGTGTTGGGTTTATTCATGATCATGACTAGTACTCATGTGAGTGGATAGATTTCTTGTCATCTAGTAAATGAATCTTGTTATTCGCTTTTGTCGCGATTAGTGGAATAAAACACATAACAAATCTTACATAATCAAATCTATTGCTTTAGTCATTGAAATCAAGCATAAACCATTCTTAATGCTTTTGATATGAGATGATCTTTACTCGGATTTTTGTTATATTAATTAGATGTTGCATGTGCGACTAGTAATCCACATATTGTCTTACCTTGTTTATGTGCTTGTAATTCATCTTAGCTATATATCATTTATATGTTCTTAGCGTTAACCAAACGCACCTTGATATCATCATTTGGAAAAGTATGTCTTTAGAACTTGTGACACTCTAAAGATAATTGTTTTAACTTGTTAACACCAATCCCGTGGAACGACCTGGACTTTACCTTAAGACTATGCTATACATGAAAGGGTATACTTGCCCGTGTTGTGTTTTTAGTCCCTTGTTTGGTAATCATCTAGTAATATAAATTTAAAACTCGCTTTTGCAACATCAAGTTTTTGGCCCTTTGTTTAGGACTTGCGAACACACATCAAGTTTTTGGCGCCGCTGCCGGCGATTGTTTTCGTTAATTGTTAAAACTTTCTGAGATTCTTGTTAAAAAATAAAACCATTGCTGTAGAGATTTCTGGCAATCTCAAACCTTTCTATTCTAAAAATTGAAGAAAGTACGCCGCAAAATTAGTTTTGTGCGCCGCACTTTCTGGAGAACTTTGAAGTACGCTGCACATGTAGCAATGTGCGTCGCACTTTCTGAAAAAAAAATTCAAAATGTTTACTGAGTCGATTTCAAAAACCCACCCAACCTTTCTAATGCTTAAGTTAAACTTTTGAGAACATATGGATTAGTTTCTTTGTGCCTTTATTTGTTGAAATTTTGCAATTGTATATAATGTACATTAAAATGAAAAGAAAAAAAAACTTAAAAAATAAAAAAACCAAAAAAAAAAATTTCTTTTAATTTTTTCTCTTGTTGATTTTGCTGTTTAAAAACTTTTGTAGTTTTGTTTATTTGCTTTTTATTGCTAACTGAATCATTTGAGTTTATTGGTAATTATTATAACGAAACTTAAAATATTTATTAAAAAAAAGGTTAATTTTATATATAAATAAAAACATGATTCATTTAGTTATGTTTCGTGAAGACTTGTAATTTGTTTCTTGCATCTTAGTTCGCATGTGTGCTTGTTTGTATTTCATCAATTGTATGCATTTTTGTTCTTTTCCCTAGATTAAGGGGGTGTTTGGATTAGTCATTTTCTAACGATTTTGATCATAAAAAAAATCTCCTTTCATCAAAATAAGTGGTATTTGATACCTTAAGTCATATTTGTAAAAATTTAAAATTAAAAAAATTGTTTTAAAAATAAATGGAAAATACATGAAAAAAAAGAGTTAGGAATCTAGTTTTTTTCATTTGTTTCATGTTATGTGTTAGATGTGCATTATGTTATGTCTTATTTTGTTATTAGAATGTTGTGTGATAAGTGGTTTTACTTGTCCTTCTAGCTTATTAGTCTTTCCTTTTACTTTTGTGCTCATTTTCCTTTTTCATGCATTATGTGTTTTCATGTCTCTTAAGGGTGTGTTTGGATTAAGATAGTTTATATATATCCAAATGATTTTGATAAAAGTGTTTTTATAAAAGTTGTTGTTTTTATGTTACAAGAAAGTTTCCAAACAAAAAAATTGTACAGAAAGTACGTCGCACTTTTCTTATTGTGCGCCACACTTCTGTGCTGAAATCAAAAAATATTTTTCTTTTTCGTATCATTATCATATAGATTATTTCATAATCATCTTAGTATACTCTTGTGTGTTTGAATGTGTGAGATAGATTGCTTGTGTTTGTTTGCATAATAATGTTAAAATCTAAAAAAAATATAAAACTATATAATCTTAAAAAGAGTTTGCTTATTTATTCCATTACTACAATTTTTTTTGTGCATGAGTGTTTGAATTTTGTTTGTGTGTGTACATTGCATATTTTGTTTTTAAATGTATAAATGCATAAAAATAAAACTAAAAAAAACTTAAAAACATCATAAAACGTATATAAAAAAATGATTTTCTTATTTCCTTTTGTAATCCATGTAATCAAAGTGTGTGCGTGTCTACTTGTTTGTTTTTATTTGTTTTATCTACTGTATGTTTATATATGTTTTCCTAATTCTTAAAGTGTGGTAAAAAACAAAAGGATGTGAAAAACTAAAATTGGTTTTCTGTCATAATAAAACCGCCGCACATTTGGTTTGTGCGGGGCACTTTAAAAAAAATAGGCTCGAAGTACGCCGCACTTTATCGAAGTGCGACGCACTTTCTGGTCTGCAAAAACATTTTCTTTTCTTTTTATGATAGTTTCTCTTTGTTAGATGTTTATTGTATTTTTGTGTTAGTTGGTTGTATCTTAGCTTTTTATCAGTTCTTTGTTACGTGCTTGAATTTGTATATATTTCCATAAAGCACGACGTACTTTCTTCATCATTCCACAAAAATATCGTTTTGTTATAACCAATTTGTTTGTTTGTTTGTTTGTTTGTTTGTTTGTCTTGTATGCTACATCTTTGTACATTAAATAATAAATATGTGTTTGATGAGTGTTTGTTTAAATAAACTAAAAAAATCCAAAAAGATTTTATATTCGCTTTTATTTTTTATTTCATAGTGTTTTGTGTGTTATTATTAGTAAAATGTAAATAAATAATTTTTTTATTACAAATATAAAAATATAAAACAAAAAACTTTGCATTTCTGAGTATGTCATGCATTTGGCCAGTGTGTTTCATACCTTGACTATTGTAACCAAAAAGAATTTCACGAACTTTGTGGGTGTGTTCCCTAGAAACCCTCACGAGACTATAACTCGTCCACTCGGTACACCGAGGGGTTTAAAGGCTTGTTGCATACGCTAAATGCAATCATGGTGCCTACGAAAGTGTGCTTTAAAATTTTACGTTTTTTTTTGTAGTTTGTCTATTTTGCAGATTTAATAAATAGGTGGAGTTTGGTGTGGCTTGGCGTTGCTAGCTTATTACTTGAGGATATCACATATATATTTGGATCGGTGTATAAATTGTTGAATTCACATGCTTGTGATGGCGTTCTTCTTTGCGCTATATTTTCTGAATTCAACCGAAAAACTCATGAGCCCCGGGAAGTCTCGTTTCTCTTAGATTTATTTTTCCCGATTATCCTACTTTTAAGTTATTTTCTAATTACGCATATTGCTAAACTTAAGTGCGGGGGAAAATGAATTGGAAAATGTGACTCGTTCTTTAATAAAAACTTTTGTTCGCCCTCGGTAATCTAAAAATCAAAATTATTTTTCTTTTTTTGCCACTTAGGTTAATATATTAGATTAAAACTTAGAAAAAAATGGTTGGTTGCTAGTTACCCGGAATGATTGGTTGATTTTTGCTAATAGTTGGTTTGTGGTTGGTTATGAGTATTGTGCCATTCCAACAAACATGAAGGTGTACAACTTCGTGTTTCGTATTTTTTGTGGTGTATGCTTATATCAAGTGTGAGAGGATTGTTAGTTGAGAAGGGCATGATGAAAAGAAAAAAAAAAGAGACGAAAAAAGTGACAAAAGTCGAAAAAAAGAGAAAAAGACGAAAAATGGAAAAAGTCAAAAAGAAAAAAGACGAGAAAAATAAATGAAAAAAGTGAATAAAAAAAAGCCAATGAGCTATGTATATTTATGAAGGTGAAGGAAGACGAAGTTTTTTGAGATATCGATTAGCCAATGTGCTAAGACGTGATATATGTATGTTGTTCAAATTGTGATTGAATAAAGTTGTATTATTTCATGGTTTGTGGTACATTGGTGACTAGCAACATGGGTAATATTAAACATGTAAATTATTATTTTTTCCTTTTATTGCTTGAGGACAAGTAAACCCTTAAGTGTGGGGGAGTGTTTGCTCTTTGAGCCAAAACTTCATACAAAGACCAAAAAATATTTGCGATTTCAAAAATTTTAAAAACTTTCCTTTCTTTTGGCACTTAGGTAAATTTGATTTTAACTTTCTTTTTCTTAGTATTGCTTGAGGGCAAGCAATAGTTTAAGTGTGGGGGAATTTGATAACGCTCTAATTATACATGTTTGCGTGTGCGTTATCTGTATATATTTAGGTTAATTATGTGAACTATCGATACTTAATAGACTATATTTGATGTATAGGTTCCAAGGACGTGTCGTGGAAGGAAATGGAAGAAAACACGAAGATGTGAAGCTTAAATGAAGAAATAAAGTCAAGCTTCTGATCTCCCGACATGTGTCACTGTTTTGGCCATATCTTGAGCATACGAACTCCGTTTTAGTTGATTCAAGCGGCCGCGGAAAGAGGAAAGAAAGATCTAAAAAGTTTGCCATTTGGTCCAAAGATAGAATGACCAAATGTGCGGCGCACAATCCAAAAAGTGCGGCGCACTTTTCTGCAGGCAAATATGCGGCGCACAAATGAAAATGTGCGTCGCACTTTCCTTCTGCACAGCTCAAAAGTCATATTTATGACTCCCATTCATTACAAGTCCGATCCATTGACTTCACCTTGGTCCCCAAGTGTTAGAAACACTATATAAACACCCGAAAAACACAAAGAAATATCCTATCTCATATACTATCAATCTATCTTATACCTCCATTGGAGAAGAGAGAACTAGGTGAGGATCTTTGGATCCAATGATCCAAACACTCCTCTAATCCATGGTGTATCACCATATCACCACCACCACGAATTTACCACCTTCCAACACCATTCCTTTGGGCATATTCAGGTAGCATTTGGCTGTTGCTTAATCATGGAATTATTGGTTGATTTATGATTGTTGTAATCATAAAATTGGATTTGGTACTTTGTAATCAAACCACTCGCATAAATGGATTGGTTACATTTCTTTGCTGATCATATTGATATGTTTCTTAGTTTATTGATGCTTGTGATATTGATTATTGGATTGATTATATTAGCTTCGCAGGGGCGAAGTGCGGCACACAATTAGGTTTGTGCGGCGCACTTTTTCCCTGGTTCCTGTTTATAAGTATGATCTAAATGCTTTTGTATTAGATGCTATTGTGTAAGACCATTGTTATGTATTGGGTTTATTCATGATCATGACTAGTACTCATGTGAGTGGATAGATTTCTTGTCATCTAGTAAATGAATCTTGTTATTCGCTTTTGTCGCGATTAGTGGAATAAAACACATAACAAATCTTACATAATCTTATATATTGCTTTAGTCATTGAAATCAAGCATAAACCATTCTTAATGCTTTTGATATGACATGATCTTTAGTCGGATTTTTGTTATATTAATTAGATGTTGCATGTGCGACTAGTAATCCACATGTTGTCTTACCTTGTTTATGTGCTTGTAATTCATCTTAGCTATATATCATTTCTAAGTTTTTAGCGTTAACCGAACGCACCTTGATATCATCATTTGGAAAAGTATGTCTTTAGAACTTGTGACACTCTAAAGATAATTGTTTTAACTTATTAACACCAATCTCGTGGAACGACCTGGACTTTACTTTAAGACTATGCTATACACGAAAGGGTATACTTGCCCGTGTTGTGTTTTTAGTCCCTTGTATGGTAATCATCTAGTAATATAAATTTAAAACTCGCTTTCGCAACATGAAGTTTTTGGCCCTTTGTTTAGGACTTGTGAACACACATCACATCCAAGATTTCTCTAAGATAGCTCGTCCTATGACTCACCTCTTAGAAAAGGATGATCCTTTCATCTTTTCTCAAGAATGTCTCGACTCTTTCGAACTTCTTAAAGGTAAATTAACTAAGGCACCGGTCTTAGTCTCTCCAAATTGGGAGTTACCTTTCGAGTGCGCTGCTAGTGATTTCGCGGTAGGATAGGTTTTAGGTCAACGAGTTAACAAACATTTCCAACCAATCCATTATGCTAGCAAGACAATGACGGGGGCTCAATTGCATTATATCACTACCGAAAAAGAGCTTTTAGCTGTAGTGTATGCTTTTGAGAAATTCCGCCCCTATCTTGTGCTTTCCACCACCATCATTTACACCGATCATTCCGCCTTGAAATACTTGTTGACCAAGCAAGATGCTAAACCGAGACTCCTTCGTTGGGTTTTGCTCCTCCAAGATTTTAAAATCAAAATTCGTGATAAAAAGGGAGCGGAAAACCTAGCCGCTGATCATCTTAGTAGACTCGAGGATCCTTATCAAGGGGAACTTCCTAATCAAGAGATTAATGAGTACTTTCCCCATGAGGCCTTAATGTTGATTAACTCCAATCTTGACAATACCCCATGGTTTGCGGACATTGTAAACTATTTAGCGGGTGGTGTTCTCATGGAAGGGTTAACGTCCCAACCAAAGAAAAAAAATTCTTTAAGGATATTAAACACTATTATTGGGACGACCCTTACCTTTTCAAGAAATGTGCGGATCTTGTCATTCGTAGGTGTGTTGATGGGCCAACAACTTTACTAATCCTAGAAGCTTGCCACAAAGGACCCACCGGTGGTCACTTTGGTCCTAACTATACCGCGAAGAAAGTTTTCGACTCCGGATTCTATTGTCCCTCCATTTATCATGACGCTCATGAAATGGTTAAACATTGTGATGCTTGCCAAAGACAAGGCAAGATCACACATAAAGATGAGATGCCTCAAAATTTCATCCAAGAATATGAAATCTTTGACGTATGGGCATCGACCTTATGGGGCCATTTCCATCATCTAAAGGGAACAAGTACATCCTCGTAGCTGTTGACTACGTATCCAAATGGGTTGAAGCAAAGGCTTTACCTACGAACGATGCGAGGGTGGTTGTGAACTTTTTGAAACAATTATTTGCTCGATTCGTTGTTCCTCGTGCCATCATTAGTGATCGTGGGACTCATTTTTGCAATGATCAATTTGCACGAGTCATGGCTAAGCATGGTGTCAATCACCGTCTTTCCACCGCGTATCATCCACAAACTAATGGTCAAGCCGAGATCTCTAACCGTGGACTTAAGCGAATCTTAGAGCGTACCATGGGAGAGCATCGTGCCTCATGGGCCGATAAGTTAATGATGCTTTGTGGGCTTTCCGTACCGCTTATAAGACACCTATAGATTGTACCCCTTATCGCCTTGTGTACGGAAAGACTTGCCACCTCCCCATTGAGTTGGAGCATAAGGCTTATTGGGCCTTGAAATGGGCTAATTTTGATATCAACAAAGCCGGTGATCTTAGGAAAATCCAACTCAATGAACTCAATGAATTAAGGAATGAGGCTTATGAAAACTCTTTGATCTATAAGGAAAAAACTAAGCTCACTCATGACTCCAAGAATAAGAACTAAGAGTTTCACATAGGTGATCAAGTTTTACTCTTTAACTCTCGGTTGAAAATCTTTTCGGGCAAGCTTAAATCTCGTTGGTCCGGCCCATTCACCGTTTCTAAAATTTACCCTTATGGCACCATTGAGTTATCTCAACCAAATGGGCCAAACTTTAAGGTGAATGGCCAACGTGTTAAGTTGTACTTTGGTGAGAACATCTCTCACGAGATGATTCCATCCCTCACCACGTTTCCCTTGAATTAGTTGTAAAACCCGCATGCTTTTACCATGAATAGTACCCTTACGATAGTACGTTCATGATTAGAACTTTCCTTTTATAACACGTTTACGTTTCATGAACAAGAATTACAAGTATTACGTACGTGTTATAACACGATAAGTATTTATTACGTATTAACACACGATAATTATTTCAATAATAACATACGAACATGAAATCATGAATGTAAATTAATCACGAGCTAATATTACGTATGTATGTATATTTATTACGAGCACGAATAAATATATTAAGTCACGAACGATAACGAATTAAATCACGTAAATTACGAACACGAGAACACACTTATATTTTAGACACGGAAAATGTTCGGGTTACCCCATGTGGGCCCCTTACCGCGGGCACCACAAGGAAAAGGGGCCAAGCCCATTAATTTTACTAAACAAGGAATTAAGGAAAAGTTATTTTCATAATAACACATTTATTGAAAACAAGAAAAACCCTAAAAGCTTTTCTCCTTTCTCCTTTGTCTTGGCCGCCGGGTTTACATCACCAAAGGGGTGTTTCTGTTTGATTTTGGTGTTTGATTAATTGCAAGGATCGTTAGTGTGTTCATCCTCTTGATTTCACGTGATCGGTATAAACCCTAACTTCTTTTATTTTATGTTTTGATTTATTTAATCACATAAAACCATGAATGTTTTTAATAAACTAATTAAAAAAAAGATATAAACATGTTATTAATTATGGGGTTAAAACAATTAATGGTTAAGGGGGTGTTTGTTGTGGCCGACGCCTAACCGATCCCTAAGAGGGATCTCGGCTTGGGTTTATTCGCACCACCGAGACCTTATGGTCTCGGTTTGGTGGTGGTGGTGTCACGGCAGCAACAAGGGAAAGGAAACCCCGACCTAGGTCGGGGTATGGTGGTGTTTTCGGGTCCGGTTCACGGGTTAAAACACGGGTCCGGTTCATACATGTTAGATTTAAAACACGGTTCGGTTCATGAATTATTTTATTTTACAAGGTTTAATATTTTTTTACAAGTTATATTTTTTTAAGACTTAAATTAAATTAACTAAAAGCATGAACATGATTAATTTAATTTACATGACTTAGGTTATTAATTTTATTATTAATACATGAATTTTAACCTAAATATTTATCATTTAATTAGACTATATAATTAATTAATTATTGAAACCATGACTTATAATTAATTAATTTAAATGACTTATGTTATATTATTAATAGATAATAATACATGTTTTAACTTAAGTATTTATTTTACCTTTATTTAATTAAATCATGTTATATTTAATTAAATACTTAAACTTATCGTTTATTTAATTTACATGAAATAATTAATAAACTATACTATATAATTACATGACTTAGAATATTAATCAGTAAACACTTAAGCTTATATTATTAGCTTAATTATCCAGCTTATATCTAATTATGGAAACTTTCTATTTTTAGAAACTTATTTAATTAATATAGCTAATCTATTTATTGAAACTTTCTATTTTTGGAAACTTTCTATTTTTGGTAACTTTCTATTTTTGGAAACTTTCTATTTTAGGAAACCTGCTATTTTTAGAAAGTTACTTATTATTACACAACAAGTATAATAATACATGAAATACAAGTAATACTTAATCAGAATAGACAGAATATATGATAAACACAGTATAAAGCTTAAATCAGTAAAACATGACATGAACATATAAAACAAGCTAAGACATGATATAAAACCAGTTACGTACTCAGTAATCAGATACTTATACACGTATGTATTTATGTAGCATTAGTGATACCGAAGTAGGACTCTCTTCCGTTCGTCTTCTTCGTTCACTGGACATAAGGTACGGATTCTCCGTCCTTTCAGTATGGACATTCTTTCCTTATTAGGATTTCCCGTAGGCAGCCAACTGTTTTCCCCAGTATACGTTTTATATGTTTTTTATTTGCTTATGTTTAATTAGAATACCTAAAGCCATATACATGCATGACCAGTTTCACCTAGTTATGGAGGTACCATAACCATAACACTGGAGGCACCAGTGACTTCACCACGGCGGAGTGATAGCTCGTGGCGTCCCTTTCAGCTTTTGGCCATATTATTATTATTATTATCAGGTGGGGCGTATGGGTGCATCCTAGTTTACATGTTTTCAGCAGATTACTCAGTGTGAATGTGGTGTGTGCCTTGCATCCTTCACAAGGAGCTGATCCCTCCTACCCATAACCAGTATATTAAATTAGAGGTAGTACCTCTAATTTGCATGACGAGGTCACCCCTCCAAGTATTCATGCACGTTGATATTTCATGACGTATATTGGCTAATGGTAAATATGTTAAACAGTTTTACAAGATAAACATAAGGCTTTTCAAACTATAAAACCAGTTTTACTAAGATATAACCAGGTTATCCAGGACTTAGTCTTTTCCGTTGCTTCATGTTATATGCTTATATTATTCATGCTTTACTTGTATATCCGTGCACTGAGCGTTATGCTCAGCCGTTTTCCTTTTCATGTTCCCAAAACGGCAGGTACTCAGGGACGCTCGTAGACTTTAAGTGTACGTGCATATGGATTGGAAGCTTCCTAGCCTTCTTTACTTTATGCATTTATCTATACTTTGATACTCATTTCCATGGACATTGTTTAGTCCTTTCGTTTACAGTACTTATGTTTGTGTGTGATGAGTTCTACTTTTGGGATATCGATGTTTGATTCCGGTATTTCCTTTATGGTCATGTAATGTTTAGACATTTATCCTTGTATGTTTTGATGAGACGCCATAATCATGCGTGACATTCCATTTATCAAAATGGGGTGTTACAATTATGGTATGAGAGTCGAGGCTTCGACCTATAGGCTCCCAAAACACGACCTGTGATTAGTGGGTAGTCACTATGGTCTTCCTAGAACTGACAGTCGGTTTTCATGCATTCATCATTTTCATGCATACACATATATATCATTGTCGCAGGTTTATGACTAAGTAATGGTTGGTACAATACTGACCCTATTTAGTCACATGTGTTTTATCGAAACTTTTAAATTTGGGACCGACCCATAGGCGTCCCCTCGCCATGTCTTTTGTTTTGAGTGAACTGACCATAGGCGTTCACTCTCGCGCATACAAAAGTTTTCATAAAACTGCATCATGCATTCATGTACAAATTTTCCTGCATAAAATTTTTCTCATGATTTATTGGTATAAATTTTTTTCATGTACATAGTTTATGTTTTGATCAGTTTAATCATGTATTTTATGTTATACTGTCAGATGGTTCTCACACGGGAGCAGGAACAACTCAATGCAGCAATCCAAGCTGCAATGCAGCTATGCTTCCTCAGCTGAGGAACGAAATCAGGGCTGAGGTTCAGGCTGCCAACAATCAGCAGCATCACCCAGTACCTCCTCCTCCTCCTCCAACAACATTGGCCACATGGCTGGAGAGATTCAACAAGCTCCGTCCTCGAGCTTTCTATAGAACAGATAGCCCCAGTGAAGCTGAAAGCTGGTTGGCTCACATTGAGAAGATCTTCGATGCTATGGGCTGTGACCCGTCTTCAAGTCGAGGTTGGCATGCTACCGGTTCGAAGGTGATGTGTTAGCATGGTGGATAACACTGAAGCATTCTGAGGGAGGTGATAATTGGGTGGCTGGTTTGACATGGGCTTAGTTCAGAGATAGGGTGATGGAGCAGTTCTTTCCCAAGGCTGAGCAAGACAAGCTGAAGAGAAGTACCATGGGATCCGACAGAGAGCTGGGGAGAATAGCAATGAGTTCATGCAGCGCTTTCTTCGCTTAGCTGGTTTCCTTGGTGCAACAGCAGGTACTCCTAAAGAGCAGGCACACCACTTCAGGTGGGCTCTTCGTACGTCGGTCGCAAACAACTTGGTGTGTGCTACGTTCAACACGGTAGCACAAGTGGCCGATGCAGCACGTAAGCTGGAGATGCTGAAGGAGAGAGATGAGTTCGGGGAAGCAGAGAGACCCGATAAGAGGTAAACATTCGTATTCAAGCGGTGACCAATCCGTATTCTTTCAGTATATATCAATATTTCATCTCTTTAAATTGTATCTTCCAGGCAGAAGACTGGGGACCGGTCTCAGCCGGCTACTCAGCAACAGCCTAATCAGCCCAAGGGAAACGGTCAGACTAACGACCGTTCTGCTACGGATAGGCGTGGCGGTAATGATAATTACCGTAGCAACGCTGGACACTCCAACAGCAGCAGGTCCTTATACTTACACATTTGCTTATGATTACATGTTATAATTCTTAATTCTGACACATTAGCAAATCTTCTACCATGAATCATGGTAATGGTAGGGACCAGAACCAGAGAGGTTCACAGCCTAACCGTCCAGCTGTCACTGGTATTCAATCTTATGATTATCCGCATTGTCCTTGTACCCTATTATCATGTCTCATGTATAATGTTTTTATCAGGTTCTCAGCCAGTCAGGACACCTACTGGAGGATATACTCATCCTCTTTGCTCTACTTGCCACCATAGGAACCCAGGGCCATGTCGCCGCGACAGTGACACATGCTTCAAGTGTGGTCTTCCTGGCCATTGCATGAAGGACTGCCGCAAGGGCGAGATGGAGGGCACATCGGGACATGCTGATACCAAGCCGCCTCTTACTACTAGACGCGTTTATACGACATCTCGCGATCAGGCCAACAAGTCTACAGGTACCATCAATGGAATCTTGTATATGTATGGTCAAGCTGCATGTGTTCTGTTTGATACGGGTGCTACTCACTTGATCATTTCTACTGCTTATGCCAAGAATGTTAGGATACTCTCCATGCCACTAGAGAATATACTAAGTATTTCCATGCCATTAAGAGACTCTGTACGTATAACCCATGTGTACAAGAGTCTTCCCCTAGAGTTTGACGACAAGGTTCGTCCTGTTGACGCACTTCCGCTGGACATGATTGATTTTGACATGATTTTGGACATGGATTGTCTATCCAAGCATCATGCTACCATAGACTGCTATTCATATCGAGTCATCTTCGGTGATGTTAATGCGCCAGAGTACATTCACAACGGGTTCGTACCCGGCAGGTCTGTACAAATCATATCAACCCTGCAAGCATGTGCACTACTTTCACATGGTTGCGAGGGTTATCTAGCTACTGTTCATGACATGGATGCTGAATCCCCATCAATTCAGGATCAGCCGATAGTTTCAGAATTTCTAGATGTATTTCCAGAAGAACTTCCGGGCATACCACCTGCACGTGAAGTAGAATTTAACATCGAGCTCATCCCAGGAGCTAAGCCGATTTCCAAGGCTCCTTATCGCATGGCTCTCATAGATTTGAAGGAGCTGAAGGATCAATTGCAAGAACTTCTGGAACGAGGTTTTATTCGACCGAGCGCATCTCCATGGGGCGCACCGGTCTTATTTGTTAAGAAGAAGGGCGGCAGTATGCGTCTTTGCATAGACTATCGCGAGCTCAACAAGATTACCATCAGGAATAGGTATCCACTACCACGTATAGACGATCTGTTTGACCAACTCCAAGGGGCCAAACATTTCTCCAAGATTGATCTAAGGCCAGGCTATCATCGGCTACGGGTTAAGGAGCATGACATCGCCAAGACTGCTTTCCGTACACGCTATGGCCACTACGAATTTGTAGTCATGCCATTTGGCCTTATCAATGCTCCAGCAGTGTTCATGGATTTGATGAACAGAATCTTCCATGAATTTCTGGACAAGTTCGTCATTGTCTTCATCGATGACATCCTGATTTTCTCTAAGTCCAAGGAGGAACACGAAGACCATCTTCGTATAGTACTACAGATTCTTCGCCAGAAGCAGTTGTATGCTAAATTCTCCAAGTGTGAGTTCTAGTTAAACAAGGTGGCATTCTTAGGTCACGTTGTATCAACAGAAGGAATCACGATGGATCCAGAGAAGGTTGAGGCTATTACCAAATGGCCAAGGCCGACATCAGCGATTGAAGTCTGCAGGTTCCTAGGCTTAGCTGGTTATTACCATAGGTTTGTGGAGAACTTTTCCCGCCTAGCACTACCATTGACCAAACTGATGCGGAAAGGGAAGAAATTCGTCTGGACTGAAGAACGAGAGAATAGCTTTGAAGACCTGAAGCAGAAGTTAGTATCTGCACCTATTCTTACTCTCCCATCTGGTACGAGTGGATTTCAAATCTACAGTGATGCATCGAGGAAGGGACTTGGCTGTGTGCTCATGCAACATGGGAAAGTGATCGCGTACGCTTCACGGCAGCTTAAGCCTTATGAGGAAAATTACCCTACGCATGACTTGGAACTTGCAGCAGTCGTGTTTGCATTGAAGATATGGAGGCACTACTTGTATGGAGAATCATGTGACATTTTCACGGACCACAAGAGCTTGAAGTATATCTTCACTCAACGTGAATTGAACATTAGACAGAGGAGATGGTTAGAGCTGTTGAAGGATTATGAAATTAATCTGCAGTATCATCCTGGCAAGGCGAATGTAGTGGCAGATGCACTTAGCAGAAAGTCCAGAATGATCAACGGCATTGAGATTGAGGAGGAAATCATAAGAGACTTGGAGCGACTATACATAGAGATCATGGTACGTGGACAACACGGTTACTGGGCTAATCTTAGAGTAGAACCCGAGTTACTCTCTAAGATCAAGGAAGCTCAGAAAGATGATGGAGAAATCTGGGCGATAATTCGGAATTTGGAGAAGCGGACAGAATTTCGAGTAGATGCAGATGGTATCTTATGGCAGGGCACGAGACTTTGTGTTCCTGATGATCAAGAACTCCGAGAAGCCTTGTTAGCTGAGGCTCATAGCTCCCCATTCTCTATACATCCTGGTTCGACCAAGATGTACCATGACATCAAGCAGTACTTTTGGTGGAGTGGTATGAACCAGGATGTTGCCACTTACGTCTCCAAAGGTCTTACCTGCCAGCAGGTTAAGATCGAGTATCAGGGATCTGGCGGTCTTCTTCAACCGTTAGATATTAAAGAGTGGAAGTGGGACAAAATCACCATGGATTTTGTTACTGGTCTTCCGCCAACCAAGAGGAAGCACGATTCAATTTGGGTTATTGTTGATCGACTTACCAAATCAGCTCATTTCTTACCGATCCGCAAGGAAGATTCAGTCAGTAAACTCGCCGATACCTATAGAAGGGAGATCATGAGACTTCACGGTGCTCCATCTAGCATCGTCTTAGACAGAGATCCTCGATTCACTTCGTGATTATGGAGAAGTCTACAGAAAGCTTGGGGTACACAACTTAAGCTTAGCACGACTTTTTATCCTCAAACAGACGGGCATTCAGAGCGAACGATTCAGACATTGGAAGACATGTTGAGGTCATGTGCGTTGGAATGGACGGGTGATTGGGACGATTACATCTGTTTTGTGGAGTTTGTATACAACAACAGTTGGCACGCAAGTATCAAGTGTGCTCCTTTCGAGATGTTGTATGGCAGGAAGTGTCGCGCCCCAATCTGTTGGGATCAGGTTGGTGAGCGAACACTTGAAGGACCAGAGATAATGAGCTGACTAATGAGAAGGTCGCAGTAGCTAAGCAGAAACTACAAGAAGCACGGTCATGCCAGAAGAGTTATGCAGACAAGCATCGTAAGGACTTACATTTTAGCGTAGGAGATCACGTTTTCCTTAAGGTTTTTCCGGCACGTGGTGTTAGACGTTTTGGAATTAAAGGGAAGCTCAGTCCTCGATTCATCGGACCGTTTGATATCATTGAACGAGTCGGTGAAGTATCTTACCGTTTAGCGTTACCTCCGTAGCTTTCTCATGTTCACAATGTTTTCCATGTGTCCTTACTCAGAGGGTACCAGTATCATCCCCTTCACATGGTTCAGTATCCACTGGAACAGATTCGTGAAGATCTCACATTCATAGAAGAACCCGAACGAGTTCTTGACAGACAAGAACGAATCATGAGAAGGAAGGCGATTCCATTCGTCAAAATCCTTTGGAGGGATCATACCGAGCGGGAAGCCACTTGGGAAACAGAGGAGTCTATCCGGGCTTCTTACCCTCATTTCATATTTTGAATTCGGGTATGTTCTTTTTTTCCAGTTTACTTTATCTATAATTCGGGGACGAATTATTCTTTTTAGGGGGAAGAGTTGTAAAACCCACATGCTTTTACCATGAATAGTATCCTTACGATAGTACGTACATGATTAGAACTTTCCTTTTATAGCACGTTTATGTTTCATGAACAAGAATTACAAGTATTACGTACGTGTTATAACACGATAAGTATTTATTACGTATTAACACACGATAATTATTTCAATAATAATTATAATCACGAACATGAAATCATGAACGTAAATTAATAACGAGCTAATATTACGTATGTATGTATATTTATTACGAGCACGAATAAATATATTAAGTCACGAACGATAACTAATTAAATCACGTAAATTACGAACACGAGAACACACTTATATTTTAGACACGGAAAATGTTCGGGTTACCCTATGTGGGCCCCTTACCCGCGGACACCACAAGGAAAAGGGGCCAAGCCCATTAAATTTTACTAAACAAGTAATTAAGGAAAAGTTATTTTCATAATAACACATTTATTGAAAACAAGAAGAACCCTAAAAGCTTTTCTCCTTTCTCCTTTGTCTTGGTCGCTGGGTTTACATCACCAAAGGGGTGTTTCGGTTTGATTTTGGTGTTTGATTAATTGCAAGGATCGTTAGTGTGATCATCCTCTTGATTTCACGTGATCGGTATAAACCCTGACTTCTTTTATTTTATGTTTTGATTTATTTAATCACATAAAACCATGAATGTTTTTAATAAACTAATTAAAAACAAGATATTAACATGTTATTAATCATGGGGTTAAAACAATTAATGGTTAAGGGGGTATTTGTTGTGGCCGACGCCTAACCGAGTCCCAAGAGGGGTCTCGGCTTGGGTTTATTCGCACCACCGAGACCTTATGGTCTCGGTTTGGTGGTGGTGGTGTCACGGCAGCAGCAAGGGAAAGGAAACCCCGACATAGGTCAGGGTATGGTGGTGTTTTCGGGTCCGGTTCACGGGTTAAAACACGGGTCTGGTTCACACATGTTAGATTTAAAACACGGTTCGGTTCATGAATTATTTTATTTTACAAGGTTTAATATTTTTTTACAAGTTATATTTTTTTTAAGACTTAAATTAAATTAATTAAAAGCATGAACATGATTAATTTAATTTACATGACTTAGGTTATTAATTTTATTATTAATACATGAATTTTAACCTAAGTATTTATCATTTAATTAGACTATATAATTAATTAATTATTGAAACCATGACTTATAATTAATTAATTTACATGACTTAGGTTATATTTTAATAGATAATAATACATCTTTTAACCTAAGTATTTATTTTACCTTTATTTAATTAAATCATGTTATATTTAATTAAATACTTAAACTTATAGTTTATTTAATTTACATGAAATAATTAATAAACTATACTATATAATTACATGACTTAGAATATTAATCAGTAAACACTTAAGCTTATATTATTAGCTTAATTATCCAGCTTATATCTAATTATGGAAACTTTCTATTTTTAGAAACTTATTTAACTAAGGCAGCTAATCTATTTATGGAAACTTTTTATTTTTGGAAACTTTATATTTTTGGTAACTTTCTATTTTTGAAAACTTTCTATTTTAGGAAACCTGCTATTTTTAGAAAGTTACTTATTATTACACAACAAGTATAATAATACATGAAATACAAGTAATACTTAATCAGAATAGACAGAATATATGATAAACACAGTATAAAGCTTAAATCAGTAAAACATGACTTGAACATATAAAACAAGCTAAGACATGATATAAAACCAGTTACGTACTCAGTAATCAGATACTTATAAACGTATGTATTTATGTAGCATTAGTGATACCGAAGTAGGACTCTCTTCCGTTCGTCTTCTTCGTTCACTGGACATAAGGTACGGATTCTCTGTCCTTTCAGTATGGACATTCTTTCCTTATTAGGATTTCCCGTATGCAACCAACTGTTTTCCCTAGTATATGTTTTCTATGTTTTTGAATTGCTTATGTTTAATTAGAATACCTAAATCCATATACATGCATTTCCAGTTTCACCTAGTTATGGAGGTACCATAACCATAACACTAGAGGCACCAGTGTTATGACTTCACCATGGCGGAGTGATAGCTCGTGGCGTCCCTTTCAGCTTTTGGCCATATTATTATTATTATCAGGTGGGGCGTATGGGTGCATCCTAGTTTACATGTTTTCAGCAGATTACTCAGTGTGAATGTGGTGTGTGCCTTGCATCCTTCACAAGGAGCTGATCCCTCCTACCCAAAACCAGTATATTAAATTAGAGGCAGCCCCTCTAATTTGCATGACGAGGTCACCCCTCCAAGTATTCATGCACGTTGATATTTCATGACGTATATTGGCTAATGGTAAATATGTTAAACAGTTTTTACAAGATAAACATAAGGCTTTTCAAACTATAAAACCAGTTTTACTAATATATAACCAGGTTATCCATGACTTAGTCTTTTCCGCTGCTTCATGTTATATGCTTATATTATTCATGCTTTACTTGTATATCCGTGCACTGAGTGTTATGCTCAGCCGTTTTCCTTTTCATGTTCCCAAAACGGCAGGTACTCAGGGACGCTCGTAGACTTTAAGCGTACGTGCATATGGATTGGAAGCTTCCTAGCCTTCTTTACTTTATGCATTTATCTATACTTTGATACTCATTTCCATGGACATTGTTTAGTCCTTTCATTTACAGTACTTATGTTTGTGTGTGATGAGTTCTACTTTTGGGATACCGATGTTTAATTCAGGTATTTCCTTTATGGTCATGTAATGTTTAGACATTTATCCTTGTATGCTTTGATGACACGCCATAATCACGCGTGACATTCCATTTATCAAAATGGGGTGTTACATTAGTTCTGGGTCGAGTCAGGCTCGTGACTCGGTTAACAAAAACAAGCGCTTCTCGGGAGGCAACTCGATGATCTATCCTTTTTACCCGTTTTCATAATAAGTGTAGGGGGATCCACATAGTTGTTTGTTGTTTTGTTTCTTATGATGTGCATGGATAAAAGCTTTAAAAGATCCACTTTTGATGATATTTGACGACCCGTGATCCCGTGTTTCCTTCTTCCCGGTTCTATCCTAAACTTTTGTGATTAAATATTTCATATCTTATATGTTGACATTGAAATCACTATAGTCGTCTCTTCCTTAGCAAGATTTAAACGAAGTGCAAAATGTCCCAAGTGTAGGGGAGTTTACTCCTACATGCTTAAACATTGAGGGCAATGTTTATATCAAGTGTAGGGGGACTTCTATCAAAGTTAAGTGGGCTTTTCCATTAATTTGTCCTCATTTTAACCGGAAAATTTATTTTTTCGACATTTTTTTCAAAATTTTTGATCTATTTTGGCCTAGTAGTATTTTTCATTTGTTTTCTTTCCTTTTGTCATTGCATCGTATGTATATATTTCATTTCAAGAATAAAGTCAAAAGAAAAATAAATTAATAAAATGGTTTTAATAAGTTTAGATGTCTTTGATATATTAGGCCCGTCATGAATCTTTTGACTCAACCCGAGTTTACTTATTTGTGTTTACTCTAGCTAGTATCCTTAACGTGTTTAAATCAAGTTTTGCTAGGCTTTTATATAGGGAAGTTTTAAGTCTTAACTCTCACGGGTTAAGAACAAGAACTTTTCGCAAGTTCCTAAATTGATCCTAGAAAGTCGTTTATCAAGGGAACTTTAAAATGCGAATTCTAAACTTGAAAAAGTCTAAGAAGTTGCAAGATCCTATAGATGACTTGAAAACCCAAAAATTTGATTTAATTGGCTAAGCATCCACGAGTCGCATTCCTTGAGATTTTAAATTGTGGAGAACGAGAGATGATAGAGTCTATTATAAGTTTGATATTCTTTCATGAATTTATGTGCGTTAATTATGAACTTTTTCTCCCATCGCTTGTTAATAAAATATAGTTGCAATAAATAAGGTCGTACGATTTGAAAAGTTACTTAACTTCTAGCACAAGATCGTTTAAAAGTTGCTCGGGATTAATTAGAGTTCATAGCCAAGGCATAACTTATTGAAGCGGGATGCGAAGATTGACGAGTCCGAAAAGGTCCTAACAAGACATGAGGGCTACATTTTGTTGCTAAAGATCCAAAGTGATGTGAAGAATCATTTATCAAAAATCAATATGAAGGATCGAGACACACGACGAAAAGCAAATACTCCCCTAAAGATCATGGAGAAGTCTATCCGAAAAGACCCTAGCAAGGTATGAGGATAAATAGATCCAAGTCCTAAAAGGAGGAGGATCGTTGTATATCAAAATCCCAAATAAAGATTAGAGAAAAATGAAGAAGTCGTGGTCCAAGTATAAAGAATCTCTCAAAAACTTCAAGTGAAGAAATTCCTATTATGAAGAGAAGACCATTATTTCAAGATCATCTCTCAAGATTCGAAGTATGAAGTCAATGCCAAATATCGATCCGAGAAAGGTCTCAAATCGTGAAGCGAGTTATGCCAAGATATGAACTTTATGAGGTTTCGAGAAGCAGTTTTAAAAGATTTTGTCCTTTAGCTAACTATTGATTAAAGCGTCCTACTTTAATATCAGCCTTAATAAACTATCGAAATAATTCAACAATGCATCCTCGTGATCATTCAAGAAAACAATAAAATATAAGAGATACACCTAGGGAGTCTAAGTGAATAATTGAGCCACATAAGTGAGTGTTAGCTTACTAACTTATAATAACAATGATCTCGTTTTTGAGCTTAGTATGGGAAACGTGAAACTTGAGGGTGATAAACATTCATGACAACCAAATCCCTAATGTAAGTCTTAGATTTATTTACTTGTTCTTCCTTCTAGCATTTTGTAATTTTCTATTTTTTTAGTTTCCTTAGTGTCTAATATTTAATAAAGGCCAAGGTGGGTTAATTATGATGGAATATGTTAAACTATGCTTTGAAATTATGCATTGCATGAGGGCATTGCAATGGTCAAGTGTAGGGGATTTAATAAGTGTGAAAACACTTATCCTTTTACCACTTAATTATAATAAAAACAAGACCAAAACATGTATTTGATGTTGTAAAAGTCGGAATTATGCGTGGTTTGTGTTTTTATTGTGTTTTAGGACAAAAATATTGAAAAGGAAGAAAATACGGGCTTTCACGGGCTTTTATCGAAGAAAAAGACAAAAGATAAAGTCAAAAGATCAAAAGTGCAAGAAGAACGGAAGTCAAAGGCCTATTCTGAAGATTTATCGAAGAAAAAGTCTAAAGAAGGAAGTTTAACGAAGTCGAAGAACCAAGTCTACTAAAAGAAGAAAATTAGAAGACGAGTTCATGTTATCATTCGACTAATCCCAAGACAAAGTCGAGAAAGACGAGTTATTTAATAGACAAGAAGAAAGAAGGAAGCAACAACACCCTCACCTTCTCCTATATATAGTTTCCTAATAGTTCATTAGGAGGAGTTAGTTCATTTTTTAGTTTTTAAGTAAGGTAATTAGGAGTAGGTGTTACTTTCTCTCTCTAGAATTTTCTCTCATGTTTGTTTAATCTTTCATCTTTTAATCTTGTAATTTGAATCTTAATCTTCAATTTAATCAAGCTTTTTAGTTAATTCCCATTCTTCCTTTCTTAATCATAATTGTAAAACCCGTAAAAATAAGGTCATAATTTAATTCTATTTTCAATTATTTTGAAGTATTTTATAACGTTAAATATTATTATGTTTAACGGTTTAAGTTGAAACCGATATTAAATATTATATTTTAATATTTTGACGAGCAACGAGGACTACTAGTGATCGCGATACGGACGGATGCCAAAATTTTTATATTTTATTATCGATAGTTTCGATATTTAATACTTTCGACGATATCGTTTCAATTACGTATCGAGTCGTTATATTATTATTTTTCGTGTGCGATTAAACTTTTAAAAAGTACAATCTAACATTTTCAGGTAGTGAAATATTTTCTCGTATAATATTTTGAAACTTATTTTTGTGTTGGTTGACGAACTCACAATTTACGGATTTAAATTTGGGCTTACGTGCATAATTTAGCGTCCCTTACGACTAAACCGGAAACCTTAGGATTACGTATTTACGTTTTTGAACTCCGTTTTTGATGAGACAATTTTTATTGGATTCGTTTTGTGTCGTTGATTCATAATTTATAGAAAACGTTTTTCGTAAAACGACCCGAGGGCACGCAAATCGAGAAAACTAGAATCGAGGAATACGCGTAAATTAGTGAGGTGGGACAAAATACATTATCCCACCCCACTAGCTAACATGGGATGGCACACATGACACCACATCTAAGGATGTGGCATCATGTTAACTAACTAGCTACAAGTGTAAGCAAAGCTTACACCTTAAGCTACTCTTTTCCACTATCTAACACAAAACCATCAACTAACTTCACACATTCCATTTACTTACATGCAAACCAACACAAATCCTCTCAAAAACCTTCACCATTTCCATCCATATTGAAGCTACAAACACCCCTTTTGATCTTTTCTAGCCATGAAATACATGTTAACTAGCTCTATCATGGAGTTATCTTGAAGCCTTGATCATTTGGTGGCCATATTAACAACATTGGAGGTGATTTTCTTGTGTCCTAGGGCTGATTTCTCAACTATTGTTCTTGGTGTTTGATGATCTTGGAGTTACTTGTGGTGTTCATCAAGTTCTTGTCTTCCAAAAACAAGAAATACACTTGGTTGGTAAAGAAGATCATCCTCTCTATTTTCTCTTGTTATTTTTGTAAAGAACAAATGTATTTTCTTTATTATTGTATATGTATATGATGTATATATGATGATAAAAATGTTGTGTGGGGATCAAGTGTTGATAAATATGCTTAAAAAGGTTAATAACTATAAGAAATGAGGCTAAAATCATGCTTATTTAGTTGGCTGTATAAAAACAGTATATAACTAAAACTTGAACTGATAAAATTGCATGGTATGATCCATTTACAGTAAGTACAAGATGTTATACATATGTGAGAGTTGACCATGCAATGGAATCATTATAATGAGTGAGATATGATCAAAACAAGATGAGAGTGCTAATCTGAATAAGCTGTTTTGTAGGGACTGTTAAGGCTAGGTAAACTTAAAATAAGCAGTAGCTATAACTGAGTTAAATATATCACATAATATGAAGATCATGCCACCCAAAAATGAGCTTCTAATTCATTGTATAACTCTAGATATGATAAAAATGGTGAACATGAAAATAAAAATCAGATTTTGAGAATTAATGTTTATTATTATTATATAAGCACTCAAATTTTATTTGTAACACCCCACTTGGATAAGTGGAGCGTTACGTGTATTTATGGCGTGTCATCAAAGCATAAGGTAAATGTACTAAAACATTAAATGACCATAACGGAAATACCGGAATCAAACATCGGTAATCCAACCTAAGCTCAAAACATGAAAAATAAAATACTGAAAGAAAGGACTAAACAATGTCCAAATAAGCAGAATAATGTAAGTGCATAAAATAAGAAGTCTGGATAGCTTCCATCCCAAATACACGTGCTCTTAGAATCCTAAAAGCATCCTGGTGTACCTGCCGTTAGAACATGAAAGGAACTACGGCTGAGCATAACGCTCAGTGACGGATATAAAGCATGATAGGGAATTACTAAAATGAAACAGATGATAAAATACTGGAGCTGTAAGACTGATAAGTAAAGTTGCAGCGGAAATCTGTGTATAATCTGTAAAGCCTGAATTATAATTAATAAAGCTGAACTGTTATCTGTTAAAATCTGAAAACATGTATTTACTGTAATTTAATTGCCAGAGCTTATATAGGTCATGTGTTGTAACAACGTTGCATGAATAACTGGAGGGGTGACCTCGTCATGCTATAGAGGGGTGACCTCTAAATAACTGTGTTGGGTGGAGGGATCAGCTCCAATGTGAAGGATGTAGAGCACACACCACATTCACCTGCTAAACTGTAAACTGTAGTCTAGGATGCATCCATACGCCCCACTAATAATACTGATAAAATGGCCAAGCTGAGCTGAGTGGGACGATGCAGGATATCACTCTCCTGCATGTGAGTCACGACACCGGTGCCTCTAGTGCCGTGGTTACAGTACCTCCGTAACTAGTACATAAACTAATCATGCTTGTATATAAGGCTCAGGCAATTTATTTAATTCTTAACATGATTACTGATAAGTTTAAACATATACTGGGGAAAACATTTGGCTGCAGACGGGGAATCCTAATCATGCATAGAAAGGAAGTCCTTACTGAAAGGACGGAAAATCCGTACCTCGTGTCCAGTACTGAAATAAGTATGAAAGATGACGGATCGAATATGACTTCACGGATACTACATAAATAATGGACGGAAATTAAGTTAACCAATTACTGTTTACCATTATCGATTTTCATCTACTCTTAGTTTAATTTATTTTATTCTTGTACTACTGTTTATGTATAATCTGATCAATCTGCGTATCTGGTGTATTTCTAATAACTTGACTGATCTTTAAATGTCTACTGATTAGTATATACCTATTTATGGTTACTGTGTATTATACTGTGTTCTAATAACTCTGATATTACTATAAATAGTACCTTGTTGTAAACAGAAAGTTTCCCAAAATAGAAGGATTTCCAATTTAGTTTTCTTGAAATAAATCATTACAACAAATCACATGTTTAAAGTAAATAAAAGATTAATTTTATGTTACTAATTAAGTAATAACACAAAACAATTAATTAAACTTATTTAATACAACTTATTTATAAAAAGATTTAATTAACTAAAGTAATTCCTCGTATATTAATATATTCCCACTGCTTTTTGTTATGTTCCCACTGCTTTCATTGTAAAAGTTCCCACTGCTTGGTTTATAAAAGTTCCCACTACTAGTCTTAGTTTCCCCCCGTTTGATTTACTTTTCCACTGCTTTTGTTAAAGTTTCCACTGGTCACAGTCCCAAACACCCCTGCAGGAAACTGCAGTCCCAAACGCACCCTTGCTGGAACTGCAGTCCCAAACGCACCCTTAGTCAGTTAATCCCAAACGCCACGCTGTCGCTATGTTTTCAGAAAACCACCAAACGCACCCTGTTTGTTTCTTTTTCAAACTGAACACCCCTGATGGGCTTGCGGCTCGAGTTTGGGCAACAAAAGAGACCACCGAGACCCCTGGTGGTCTCGGCTGTGAAGATCAACACCCCACCGAGAGCTATATGCTCTCGGTTTTTGTGTAAGACATCGAAACCCTCCCCACTGTTTTAATAATTACACATGATTAACCCTAATCTCTATGTGTTCTTATTTTACCTATGGAATTCACGAATTAAAAGAAAAGAAAAGGAGATGATTACCTTTGTCGTGATTAAAGCTGATGTGTAAATACACAATATAATTTAAATGACGAAAATCTTGTGTTCTGATTCTCTTGTGATGTTTCAGCCGCCGGTCACCCTACAAACAACCCTAGACCCGTTTTTCTTTTTTTTTCTTTTTTTGTTTATCTGATTGTGACAAAGGGAAAAAAAACTCCCGTATGTTTTTCTTTTCTAATCAAATGGGCTTAGCCCAAATTCTTTTTCTTTTTCTTTCTTTTACAAACCGGCCCAAAGCTTCTTTACTTTTCTTATTTATTTATTTATTTTAAAAAAAAAAAAAGAAATAAACACTTAATATGGAATAGCTAGTAAGTAATTTTTTTCACTAATAATTATTTCCTGAATAATTAAATTACGTCACGATACTTATTAAAACTGAGACTACGCGATATTTATATTTGTGGACTTTAAACATTGCGTACGTGTTCGTAAATTTATCCTCGTAAATATTATGTCGTGAATTATTTATTTCCTGAATGACTAATACTTTCGTAATACTTGAATTAACATTTTCATTTACTAACTGAATAAATAATTACGTAACGTTTAAATTAAATCTGTGCTTGTTCGTAATTAATGTTCGTGGACCTTTAAAGCGGGTTTTACAATTCTTCCCCTCTAAAAAAAAAAAATTCGTCCTCGAATTAAGGACACGGTTAAACCGGGTTTTACAATTCTTCCCCTCTAAAAGGGAGAAATTCGTCCTCGAATTAAAGGTAATAAGCTGATGAAGTTATAAGAACTGAAAGAACACGTAGACTGAAAAGACAATTAAGCTGAAGAATAAATTGTCTTCTAATTAAGACATAATGCTGCTGATAGGTATAAACCTGACATGACTGAAATGATCATGTAACGTGACATGGCTGAAGAGAACATGGAACGTGACATGACTGAAAGAACTTAACTGGATTTATTGAAAGAAAGGGGATGAGAGGTCCGGATGGACTCCTCTGTTTCGAGTGGCCTCCCGCTCGAAACGATTCCTTCAAAGGTCTAAACATAATAAAAAAATCTTGGTCCTGATGACCCTTTCCTGATGATGCTGAATACTTTCAGGTTCCATACTTAAGATGGATTTTCTGAATCTGAGTGAATAAGCTATAGCATGTAGGATACATGAGGTGGTACGTATAATTATCCTAAAAGATAACATTTATATCTCTGAGCAAGCTGCTGAAAATATATATAGGGACGAACTACGTGAACAATTATGAACATGCTAAGTGAGCAATTGTGAACGTGATTCGCGATTATAAAAGCAACGTTGTGCATGAAGTATATCGTGAATAGGATACGTGAACATACTGTGAACGTGATACTAGAACACATCATGAACGTATGCTAACTGAGGAAAGAATGCCAAACGACAAGGTCTGAAATGTGAAATGTCTGCCTGGTGATGGAATAGTTGTGCTAACTTGAGTCTGGTCTCTCCAGCTTTCTGTAGCCGTATTCGGTAATAAACTGAGAAACGTGTATCGTGAAATGGCACACGTACTTGAACGTGACCAATGTTATGAACACCATCGTGAGCTTAAATTATGAGATAGCATAAAAGATGAACTGCAACAGCATCATACTGCGAATGAGACGTAATCGTAAAAGTGAAAATAAACATAAACTTAAAGTGGTGTAAACATACACTTGATCGTGAACATGATTTCTGTCTGATATGATGGTCAATGGAATACCTTGAGTTCGTACGATTTACTGTTAAATTTCAACATTTTCTGCAGATCTGCTACTGCGTGATCCTTTCGGATGAAAGAAACGCGCAGGCTGATTACATGGTTGATGATAACTTAGATAGTATTATACTTTTTCTGAGTGTGTAGTAACTGATAAAATTTTCGTGGAATTTCGTCTCATTTCTGCTCAGAAATTTCTAAGGATTATAGTAACTCACTGCCATGACGGCGTTTTATCTTGAACCTGCGCTATGTCAGGCATCTAGGTATGAACATATCTGCATCAATGTGTGATACTGATTCTATCAAAGTTTTGTCTGGGGTTATGGAACATTCTGGTGGAAATCTGGTTGAATAGTCTTAAAACATTTTTAGTGAGAACTGTCGGCAATTTCTACGGTAGTAGTCAATTGAGTTCTAGAAAATTTTGTACTTCGTTCATAGTCGTTTGTCGGGACCATCAGGTGATGGCCTTCACCTGCGCAGGATTGTCTGAAATTTCTTTCTGCTAAAGTAGAATGGTTCAGAAATGCCACTTGGTTCAATTGGAGTTCATATCTGGAAAGCTGTGTATAAAATAACTCCTATCGAAGATTCTATACAACTGTGAGAAGATGACTCTCGTATTCTTCTCTAGAATTTAGCAGACCAAGATGTGATCAATGAATACGCTGACGATTTTGTCTGAGAATCATAGAAAAAAAATTTAGTCATAACTTCCATAATATAGCTGGAGCATTAGGGAGTTCAGAAGTATAAAATTCAAAATCTTTAGAGAGACTATAATATGTGTAACAGCAGTCTGGAAAACATCATGTTCTTTTCTCTCACCATTGATGGTAGTATGATCGGAAATTGTTCTGGAAAATATTTAAGATGTCGTAGCAGGTCAGATAAACCTTCTATACGTGAGATGACATTGATTTCGAATGGTGATCTTGTAATGATTTTCAGTGGTCGCTACATGATCCCATGATAGCGGCCTTCTTTCTGATGGACAGAAACGATACACCTCCTGGTGGTGCGTTAGGGCGAATAAAGCCCTGTTCCGGTAATTCTTGCAGCAATTGCTGCAACTCTTTTAACTTAGCTGAAGCCCTGTGATCAAGAATTCTGAAAACAGGTTCTGTTCTTGAGACTAGCTCGATGTCTAAATTTCTGTCTCGTGGTTAGGAAGGAATTTCTTGGAAACCTTCTGAAATAATATCCGGAGCTCTGGAATAATCTGCTAATCATGAATTTAAAGAATTTCAGAAGTGAATTATAACTGGTGGCTAGAAAATCTTCGTAGCTATGGACTGATAAGTCACGCGCATGTAAGGAAGAAACAACTTGTACTGATTTTTCTGGCAGAAATATATAATGAATATATTTGTGGATTTAGTAAGACGGATCTCGTCGTTAACACCAAATAAGACTTTAATAAATATGGTGACACTGTTGAGTCCTTATGGCTGAGAGGCAGGTAACTACCTGATTTGAGATAAAGCTGACATGGGAACACATGAAGTAAACATGGTGACTTTTTACTGAATGTGTTTGTCTGTAAGCTCACAGAGTGAATACTGTTTGTTTAATCTGATAAATTTTCTAGTGGTGGTGGCTGAATTTTTAAAAGATTTGATTCATGTGTGGCATAATAGAACGGGTATACCCCTTTCTGAAGGGTACCCTGAATTATTGTGGGTCTCGCTTGGAAACATACTAGAGTTAGGAGTTCTGACTCGTACTCTGAGAAGATATCCGTATGACGTGTATAATGACTGGTGTTCTAGTGTCTTCTGAAACGATACTTGAGAACTGTGTCTTGACTGTTGTCTGGACATGTATTTTAATGGATGAACCTGGACAAGGCGGAAAATATTTGGTAACTGCTAGGATTGGCGGACCGGTTAGACTACTGACCTCTTGTATTCCTGGTCATGTTCGTGCCGGAGTTCCGATGGTTACTGACTGATTTAATTATAAATATGATGGTTGTCACTACTACTTTGTCTGTCAGTTTCCTGACGATCGTTATCATGACCGTGATTCATCTAACTATTCTGCTGAGTGGCCGGCTGGGTTCCGGTTCGCACTCTTCTGAATTAACGGTTAGCTGAGTGAAGTGTGACATCTAGCTGAGAAAGTAAAAGTATAAAATAGAATGGTAGTGTCTGATGGTTGAATATATTCTTGTCAGAAATTTCAAATTTATAGTTTTCGTCCTCGTTCCGCAGTCTTCATAGTATAAACGGCATCAGCATCTTGAGAATCTCCAAAGTTCAGCAGCATCCGCATTTGTGAGGTCTTCAAAGTGTTTGCGGCATCAGTACCTAGCAAAATCTTCAACTCAAGAACAGCATCAGCAACTGGTAAAATATCGACAAGAGGAAACGCCTGAGATGATTGAGGATCTGTTAGCAATATCCATGGAGTAGGGTACCTGGAGTACACCTGGCTATTGTACATGAAGTGCAAAATGAATACTGCACATGGAGCAAATCTGAGACACTGTACGTGGAGTACACGTGAACTACTGTACATGGAGCTGGTGGAAATTTATGGGATGATCGATATTGGTGTCGCTTGCCTGACATAATCAAGGAAATAAATTGATTTAAACGGTAGTAAACTGATCTGAAATAAATAACATGATAGGCTGACCATTCCTGCGTCGACTTACTGCTGGTTGTTTCGAGGCTGAAAAGTATGACATAATCGAAGTCCCAACAGTGGTCAGCATGAAGCATGATTAATGAAGGTCAGTCATGATTTATCATGAAAACGGGTTTTACTGAAGTTCTTGCGTATCTTAACATGAAAACATCATTACTTTGCTGAAAGCATAATCCTCGTAATGAGACATGAAACTGAATCATCATGTAGATGACATCAACGTGAGGGTATGAAAATTTGACTGTTACAGAGAACATAAAAAAATTAAATCAATTGAGGTGTAATATTAACTGATGTGGACGGCTATGGTTCAATCCACTGAATTCAAGAAGAAGACATGAGACTAAGTATGGGCTATTCTGGTTCGATCCATACTGGTCAAAATTTTCTGAGAACTGTCATGTATAGAAATTTATAATCTGATATTAAATATGGATGGCTGTAGTCTAATCCATACTTGTCAAAATTTATAGAATGTCATGATATCACAAATGTGAACAACTATGGATCGGTTCACAAAACAACATTCGACTAAAAATCATGAAATTTGATCTGAACATTGGTGAACGTATATGGGCTGGTTCACCACGTAATATTGGACTGAAAACATGAATCTGACATGAGTAAGGATAAGCGCCCATGATCAGTTCATCTATACAAAAATCCGAACGGCAAGGGTGAACGCCTATGGTCAGTTCACCAAAACGATAATTCGCTAAAAAGCACATGCGACTAAGTATGGCTAGTTATGTACCAACCTTTTGCTTAGTCAAAACTTTAAGAAAACTGACTGATAGATGAAGAAAACTGACTGAATAATCCATGAGAAACATGAAAGATAACAACGCCAAAATCTGGGAAGTTCCTGGTGACTACCCACTAGTCACAGGTCAAGTTTTAGAGCCTACAGGTCGAACCTTGCGCTCTGATACCATAATTGTAACACCCCACTTGGATAAGTGGACCGTTACGTGTATTTATGGCGTGTCATCAAAGCATAAGGTAAATGTACTAAAACATTAAATGACCATAACGGAAATACCGGAATCAAACATCGGTAATCCAACCTAAGCTCAAAACATGAAAAATAAAATACTGAAAGAAAGGACTAAACAATGTCCAAATAAGCAGAATAATGTAAGTGCATAAAATAAGAAGTCTGGATAGCTTCCATCCCAAATACACGTGCTCTTAGAATCCTAAAAGCATCCTGGTGTACCTGCCGTTAGAACATGAAAGGAACTACGGCTGAGCATAACGCTCAGTGACGGATATAAAGCATGATAGGGAATTACTAAAATGAAACAGATGATAAAATACTGGAGCTGTAAGACTGATAAGTAAAGTTGCAGCGGAAATCTGTGTATAATCTGTAAAGCCTGAATTATAATTAATAAAGCTGAACTGTTATCTATTAAAATCTGAAAACATGTATTTACTGTAATTTAATTGCCAGAGCTTATATAGGTCATGTGTTGTAACAACGTTGCATGAATAACTGGAGGGGTGACCTCGTCATGCTATAGAGGGGTGACCTCTAAATAACTGTGCTGGGTGGAGGGATCAGCTCCAATGTGAAGGATGTAGAGCACACACCACATTCACCTGCTAAACTGTAAACTGTAGCCTAGGATGCATCCATACGCCCCACTAATAATACTGATAAAATGGCCAAGCTGAGCTGAGTGGGACGATGCAGGATATCACTCTCCTGCATGTGAGTCACGACACCGGTGCCTCTAGTGTCGTGGTTACGGTACCTCCGTAACTAGTACATAAACTAATCATGCTTGTATATAAGGCTCAGGCAATTTATTTAATTCTTAACATGATTACTGATAAGTTTAAACATATACTGGGGAAAACATTTGGCTGCAGACGGGGAATCCTAATCATGCATAGAAAGGAAGTCCTTACTGAAAGGACGAAAAATCCGTACCTCGTGTCCAGTACTGAAATAAGACTGAAAGCTGACGGATCGAATATGACTTCACGGATACTACATAAATAATGGACGGAAATTAAGTTAACCGATTACTGTTTACCATTATCGATTTTCCTCTACTCTTAGTTTAATTTATTTTATTCTTGTACTACTGTTTATGTATAATCTGATCAATCTGCGTATCTGGTGTATTTCTAATAACTCGACTGATCTTTAAATGTCTACTGATTAGTATATACCTATTTATGGTTACTGTGTATTATACTGTGTTCTAATAACTCTGATATTACTATAAATAGTACCTTGTTGTAAACAGAAAGTTTCCCAAAATAGAAGGATTTCCAATTTAGTTTTCTTGAAATAAATCATTACAACAAATCACATGTTTAAAGTAAATAAAAGAATTAATTTTATGTTACTAATTAAGTAATAACACAAAACAATTAATTAAACTTATTTAATACAACTTATTTATAAAAAGATTTAATTAACTAAAGTAATTCCTCGTATATTAATATATTCCCACTGCTTTTTGTTATGTTCCCACTGCTTTCATTGTAAAAGTTCCCACTGCTTGGTTTATAAAAGTTCCCACTACTAGTCTTAGTTTCCCCCCGTTTGATTTACTTTTCCACTGCTTTTGTTAAACTTTCCACTGGTCACAGTCCCAAACACCCCTGCAGGAAACTGCAGTCCCAAACGCACCCTTGCTGGAACTGCAGTCCCAAACGCACCCTTAGTCAGTTAATCCCAAACGCCCCGCTGTCGCTATGTTTTCAGAAAACCACCAAACTCACCCTGTTTGTTTCTTTTTCAAACTGAACACCCCTGATGGGCTTGCGGCTCGAGTTTGGGCAACAAAAGAGACCACTGAGACCCCTGGTGGTCTCGGCTGTGAAGATCAACACCCCACCGAGAGCTCTATGCTCTCGGTTTTTGTGTAAGACATCGAAACCCTCCCCACTGTTTTAATAATTACACATGATTAACCCTAATCTCTATGTGTTCTTATTTTACCCATGGAATTCAAGAATTAAAAGAAAAGAAAAGGAGATGATTACCTTTGTCGTGATTAAAGCTGATGTGTAAATACACAATATAATTTAAATGACGAAAATCTTGTGTTCTGATTCTCTTGTGATGTTTCAGCCGCCGGTCACCCTACAAACAACCCTAGACCCGTTTTTCTTTTTTTTCTTTTTTTTGTTTATCTGATTGTGACAAAGGGAAAAAAAACTCCCGTATGTTTTTCTTTTCTAATCAAATGGGCTTAGCCCAAATTCTTTTTCTTTTTCTTTCTTTTACAAACCGGCCCAAAGCTTCTTTACTTTTCTTATTTATTTATTTATTTATTTTTAAAAAAAAAAAGAAATAAACACTTAATATGGAATAGCTAGTAAGTAATTTTTTTCACTAATAATTATTTCCTGAATAATTAAATTACGTCACGATACTTATTAAAACTGAGACTACGCGATATTTATATTTGTGGACTTTAAACATTGCGTACGTGTTCGTAAATTTATCCTCGTAAATATTATGTCGTGAATTATTTATTTCCTGAATGACTAATACTTTCGTAATACTTGAATTAACATTTTCATTTACTAACTGAATAAATAATTACGTAACGTTTAAATTAAATCTGTGCTTGTTCGTAATTAATGTTCGTGGACCTTTAAAGCGGGTTTTACATTATTGTATAAAATGTAAAATAAAAACCCACTAACTTATGAAACTTATTTATATAAATATGTAAAAGGTTAATTAAATGGATAAATTATATAAATGGTAGTGGAATAATACTTATAAATAATAAAAACTATAAACTTGATTTTTACGACTTTTTCGGCTATTACCGTAAAATTAACATTTTTCGCCAATTAAAACTTAGATGATCAAACCCGTCTAATGTAAAGTTTTTAAAAGTCATATACTGATATATAAGTAACTAATACAAGTAAAAACCGATAAAACCCGAATTATAGGACATACGGACATTAACGAGCTAACTAAGCATATTGGACTAATAATTGGACTAAATAAGTTAAACACTTATAAAAAGGACTTATTGGGCTTAATCCATTTGGGCCCAACATGGAAAGTATAGATACTGATAATATAGGTATAAAATGGATTAAAACAAGTTAAAGAACTTATACTAAGCTTATTGGACTTAAAATAGGTAAGTAGGTAAAACTGGTAAACTAGTAAAAAGTTACCAAAACGTAAACACTAAAATGAGTAAACAAGGATATATAAACCCACTTGATCATCATCATATGTACAAAATCATCATATGTATATTGTTATTTTGATAAAAGTCATTAGACAAGAGTCTAAGACCGATTATTATTTATATAGGTTTCCGTGACCGAAGCACGCCCGTAGCCGATAATCCGCCTTTCATTATCAACGTGAGTCTATAGCCTCGCTTTATACTAGTTATTAAATGATTTTAAACCTGCGAGGGGGAATACATGTTTTTATAAACTTAGAACACAAGATTTCTATGGTATGCTTTGTCCCTCTATGAATGGACCCGTGGTTGCCTTTAAATTGCATTAAGTGATTGCCTTTGTTAAAACCTCAATTATGGACCGTTAATTAACCTATGATGGGTTAACCGCTAGTACAATTAATAGATCTATGGGGGAAGCCGCCCCGGTTCAGTTTTTGTGGACTTGTCATAGAAGCTTAGGCCCGACCTCCACACTGTTTGAACATATTGTATTGAGAAGTCAGGTATACGGCAATGTACCAATAATCTGGAGGTAACCGAAAATTAATAAATCTCTCGTCTTATTAGACTGATATGGGAGTGTCTAAGGGCTCGGTTCCATGAGCTTATTGCAATTTATGCTATATACAATTATCATTGTTGTTGCAAATTATTATTTGATGCTTATAAGCATGCCACAAACTTATAATCTTTGCTTGTGTTCAAATTGATTTCATAAACCTATAGATTCACTTGGCATTTTTGCTGATTGTTTTACTCACATGTATTTCAGGTAATCAAGAAGTGGAAGCTTGGATGTCACGGAGAATGAAGTTGTGCACTACTTTTGTTGTTCAAACTCTTTGATTTATTTATCGTTCCATTTTTAAAACAAACCAATATGTTGTTTTAACTTACTTTTGGTAACGATTACTTGGGACTACGCTACTCTGACAAATGTTTTAGGAACGATAAATCTAAAACGTCTCTTTTCGAGTCGTTCTTTATAAATTATGTGTTGTTGTATCATTGTTTAGCACCCAAAGATGGATTCCGCTGCGTGTAAATTTGGGGGTGTTAAAATAATCTATTGTTTTGTTTCATTAATCATGTAGTTTGCTTAATCTTGTTGATTGTGTGATTGATTTTCTTATTTGATTGTTCTTATTGATTTTATAAGTTTGATGTTTTATCTTATTGTGCTTTTTGGTTAATTAGTGTTTAGCTTATTTTTAATTAAGTGGTTTTTATAGTTTAAATCTTTTAAAAGTTGATTTTTAATATTTAGCTTATTTGGTGTTTTCATAGTTTTTAAATTGTGGCTCATTTGCTTTTTCTAAAAATTAATTTGGTTAAGTTTTGGTAAGTGCTTATTTAGATTTTAGCTTATTTTATGTAATCCGGGTTTTTAAAACCCTAGCATTCCGAATTAAATCTTTGTGCCAGTTTATTCCGACTTATGTTTGAAAACATCTTTTCCCGAATTATATGAAACTAAATATCCCGACTTAGGTGTTTAATTGTTTATTCAGGATTACATAGTGTATCTTCCGGATAATACTTGTCATCAGCATATTCCGAATTAGACCAGAAATATCACATTCCGGATTGCTTCCTTTGATATTCCGGACTAAGGGTAAGACAATATTCCGAAGTAGAGTAAACAGACTGATTCTGGATTAGATGTGAACAGGGATTATTCCGACTTGTGTGAGAACACAAGATTCCGGATAAGGTCTAGCTTAAGATTCCGGATAAGGTCTAGCTATGGATTCCAAATTATCAAGGAAAGCCACCTTCCGATTTGAGTATAAGTCTCGCATTCCGGATTGTTATCAGCACCACATTCCGGATAAGATCAAGAAGCTGCATTCCGAACTGCATGAAGGAGGCGTATTCCGGACTGAGTTGGAAAGCTTGATTCCGGATTATATTTTGTTTTAGCATTCCGAATTATGTGTGGGAGTGGTATTCCGGATTAGATGAGGATTTTGGAATCCCGACTTTTTGGTAGTTTTATTTTCCCGCATTACTTTCAAACTTTATTTTTCCCGCCATTTTCTTAAGTTCAATTTTAAAGTGTTTATCGTAGTTTAATTTCAAGTTTAATTTTTATAAAGTTTTAATTTTCAACATTTACTTTTTATAAAGTTTTAATCTTTTGTCATTTTATTTTCAAAGTTTTTATTTTTAGTTTATAACTTTAAAGTTTTCAACTTTATTTTAAAATAGATAATCACCCTTTTTTAATTTTACCAAGAATAGTTGTGCAGCGTTCATTCCGGATAATCTATCAAGGTTAGACATCCTAATTTTATTTTATGTTTAATAACTTTAACATTTATATTACGAGTAGAAATAGCTAATCAAAAGCTCCCCCTTTTAGTTACCAAAAATGACAATTCCACCCTAAATCGTGATCAATTCGAATTGAATCGAGTACGAACAACACATTCAACATCAACAATTTGTCATATTAGAAGCTAAGGAAAACGATGAAGACTAATCCGCCTCGATGGATAACACTACAGAAGAAATAGGGACGTGTATGAGTTGTCTGAATTACATGTATTTTACTGGTTCCGTGTATTATTAGCTTGTTATACGTATTCTGTCATGTTTTACTGTTTACTGTGTTAACTGTAGTTATTATGATGTTCTGTTGTGTATTATTCATGTATTAGTGTATTATAATACTTGTATTGCAATACTAAGTAACTTTCAAAAAATAGCAGGTTTCCATAAATAGTAAGTTTCTAAAAATAGAAAGTTTCCAAAAATAGAAAGTTTCCAAAAATAGTAAGTTTCTATAATTAGAAATAAGTTGGATTATAAATAATAATTAAAGTTTAATTAGCACAATACAAGTCTTGGTTATAGCTTATTAATTAAATAACTTGTTAATTAGTTAAACTATACGTTATATGATTTTAATTAAAATACATGTTTTAATTAAATGACTAAGTAAAATACCTTAGGTTATACATGAATTAATTTAATAAATTAATTAACCTAAAGTTTAATATAACATGACTTATAAAAATAGTTTTCATGAAAAACCCGAATCCCGAGCCCGTGTTTCATATAAGCCGAATCAAATGAGTCACAAACAAAGTCCCACCGAGACCTTGGAAGGGTCTCGGTTGACACTAAATAAATCAACCAAACATGTAAACATACCCTGACCTAATGTCGGGGGTCCTTTGGTCTCGGGTCCGAACAACAAAAACTAACCGAGCCCCCTAATGGGTCTCGGTGGTGCCTCGATGCACACAAACCGAAACAACAAACACACCCCGACCCTTGGTCGGGGGTTCCTTGCTGCGTCCGAGCCAAACCACACCAAGCCGAGCCCCTTAGGGGTCTCGATGGTGGTGAAGAAAAACAAACCGAGCCCCTTTGGGGTCTCAGGTGTCTCGGCCGAACCAAATACCACACAAACCAAACCCGAACCATGATTTAATTAATCTAATACATGTTTTATTCTTGTTCTTGATGATTAATTAAATAAACATGAAATTAATTAAGAATTAAATGAAAAATAAAAGGGTTTGATTATACCAACGTGCGTAGAATGAAAAGATGATTACGAACAATTAAACAAGTAACCAAATATCCTCCGGTTTTCCCCTTCTTGTTGATGTAGGATGGCGGCAAGAACAAAGGAGGCAAGAGGAGTGTTTTTTTCTTGAAACCTAAATTATGAGAAAAACAATTCCGTGTGTTTTATTTATTAAGTTTAATGGGCCAAAAGCCCATCTTTCTTCCTTTCTCTTGCCTTGGCCGCGGCATGTGGGGCCCACCAAGGGTAACCCGAAGTTTTTCGTGTCTAAATAATTAGTCGTGTATGTTCGTGTTTTAGTATTCGTGAATTTGGTATTCGTGATCGAGTCACATTTATAATATTCCTGATTGTTCGTTATTTATTATCGTGACACGTGTATTAATATTATAATAGAAAGTTTAAATTTTATTGTGTTTTCGTAAGTTACTGTTCACGTTTACTGTTCATAGGTTTTTAATGCGGGTTTTACAAGACTTATACTTGACTTTCCATATCCACTTACATGGAATGGCTTTTCTTCCAACAGGAAGATCAATAATAACCCAAGTTTTGTTTCTATGTAATGCTTCCATTTCTTGATTCATAGCTTCTATCCATCTGCTATCTTTGATAGCTTTAGAATATGTAGAAGGCACATGAATTTTATTAAGATTGGTAGAAAAAACAAAGTTGTCAATACTAAGATTAGCATAATTCACAACTTTATTAATGCTATATTTAACATCTTTGTTAAGTACAAAATCTTTATACTTAGAAGGAAAATTAACCTTTCTACTTGTTCTCCTAAATTATCTGCTTCAGCAACTGGTGACCAATTAAACACATTACCAAATGACCCTATACCTTCATCCTTAGAGGAACTATCATCATCATTAACAATGTCTAGTATACCCTGAGAAACAAGTTTTTCTGTTGCATACTCACTACTAGTGTCCCTCCTACTCTACTCAGTTTCAGTATTAAGTGATCTATCTACCTCAGAATAACATTTGTATCAGCAGTATGAACACCTTTTTTACTTCCACTAGAATCTACAACGCTGTCACTAGTTATAACACTATCATTAGGTACAAGCCTATACTTACTACTTGTACTATCTCCATTCTCATCATAGGATTCACTAGGTTTCTGACTGTTTATGTTAAAAAAAATCATTAACATCATTTTCACAAAAATAAAATCTTTACCAATCACATCATTTTTAAATGGATAAATAGTTTCATAAAACTTGACATCCCTTGAAAACAAAAACCTTTTTATTTTTCAAACTAAACAGTTTATATCCCTTCTTATCAAAAGCATATCCAACAAAGACACACTTTTCAGACCTAGACTCAAACATATCAGAAACATTTAACACATTAAAAAACACAAACAGCCAAACACTTTTAAATGGAGAATACTAGGTTTAGACTTATAAACAATTTCATAAGTACTTTTACCAGATAACAAAACAATAGGTAACCTTTTAATAAAATAAGTAGCAGTTAGCACATATTCAGGCCACATGTTTAATGGCATGCCCCCTGAAACATGAGGGCTCTTGAAGTATTAAGTAAATGCATGTGTTTTATTTTAGTAATACCATTCTATTGAGGTGTATAAGCACATGTAGTTTGATGAATAATACCATGACTTTTAACAAATTCAACAAACTTATGATTAACAAATTCTGTTCCATTATCACTTCTGTAAATTTTAACTTTTTTATTAAGCTGATTATCAAGAAGTTCAAAAAAAAATTCAATACATTCAAAAAATTCACTTTTATTTTTTAATAAGAACACCCAAACAAATGTGGTATAATCATCAACCACAGTAAGAAAAAACCTAAATCCATCCCTACTAGTAACCTTATAGGGTCCCCAAACATCAAGATGAATAATGCCACCAAGTTGTTTAGTCCTATGATCACTCAAAGAAAAAGACTCCCTAGTCTATTTAGCTTTGTGACACACATCACAAGGTTCTAATCCTTTTAGTTTTATATCAAAATTATATTTTCTAAGAACATCCAAAACTTGATCAGCAGGATGTCCCAGCCTATTATGCCAAATAGAACTAATATTTGACAACATCTAACATTTTTATTTAAGATAGGCCTACCTTCATCAAGAAAGTATAACCCATCCTTTTCACTACCAGTCCACATCGAGACCTTTTGAGTTAAATCCTGAATAAGACAATTAGATTCATCAAAACTCACATCAACCTTATTATCTCTAGATAGTTTTTGAACAGATAACAAACTGACTTTGCACCCAGGAACAACAAGCACATCTTTGATAACCAAATTATTAATTTTAAAACATCCAATCTTTTTCACATATTCCAAAGTCCCATTAGGATGAGAAACACTTATATTTAATATGACACATGCATAACATTAAATAAAAGTTTTTCAAAATAGGTGATGTGCTGACTAGCCCCTGAATCTATAATCCATCCAACATAAGTACTATAAGTACTTATGTTTATAGTTAAAAAATCTACAAGCCAAAAAACTAACAACATAATTATTAACTTTGAAGGTACCTGCAACATTTGCAGAACCCATAATATTATCTCCTGAAACACTCAGTAACCTCATAAGCCTTTGATACTGATCAGAAGTAAGATTATGAGAAGTACCTTACTTTGATCACATTTACTGTCATTAACACTCACATTATGAACATTATTTTGAGTGGAATTATTATTATTCCTTTTGAAATTAGGTGGATAACCTATTAACTCAAAACATCTGTCTATAGTATGACCATTCATGTTACAATGTTTACAAACAAGATTACCATTCTTATATCCACTAGACTCAGTCTTATCAGTGTTCCAGTTATTATTACTATTTTTGTTAACCCCTTTGTTCCAATTATTAGAATTCCCGCCAGACTTAACAACAAAAGCAGATGGCCCAGATTTAGAATTTTTAGAACCAACACCATTTCTATGTGACTCATCCCTAGAAAGAGTTGCAAAAGCAGTTCTCACATCTGGTATGGGATCAGATGTGAGAATCTGACTTCTCACAACACTATAGAAATCATCAAGACCCATAAGAAACTGCATCAGCCTAAGAAGCTGATCATGTTCCTTAAGAGCCTCAGAACCAACACAAGTACAATCAGGTAAATCAACAAGAGCATCAAATTGTCTCCATAAAGAATTACACTCATGATAATATTCAGATAATGACATACCAGATTGAGTTAATGTGTAAATCTTATGATGTAGATTATATATCACAGAACCATCTTGTTTATTATAAGTTTCTTCTAATTCATCCCAAACATCTTGGGCATAATTAGAAAAAATATGACCCTTATACAAATCTAGTGAAACACAACCAAGTAACCAAGAAAGAACAACAACATTACATATATCCCATTGATCTCTAGCGGGACCATCATTAGTGTTTTGAACACATTTACTAGTTATAAAACCAAGTTTATTTCTAGTTTGTAAAGCCAGTTTAACAGCAGCAGACCAAACCTTATAGTTCTCAGTCCCTTCAAGTTTGAAGGAAATTAACTGAGAAAAATGTCTTGAGGGTGAAGATAAAGTGGATCATAGACATCAAACTTAACAACCTCAGTTTCATTTTTAGCCCCATCACCCTTAGGTGGAGCATCACCCTTAGGTGAACTAGGACCAGCCATACTAACAACAATCTAAAACCACACAAATAAAACGAGGAACACAAAATCAAGCAAAAAAGATAGTTCTCAGGCTTCCAAAAACCACTCACAGGGTGGCAGGTCAAGAGCTGAGACTTGAGATTGGTCAAAAACAACAGCAACAAACAAGAACCAGAATAATAAAAAACAAACCCCCTTTTATCTCCTCTACAATTAACAAGTAACTACCACAAACCTCGAATCAATCAACTCCACAAAACTATCTAATCCCTTCGACTTCCTAAACCCACTAACCTACCAAATCAAAACCTAAAGAAAAAGAGCGTGTGAAACGTGTTACGTAGCACGCGCAACAAACCAAGCAAGAACTCGTGGATCAAGACAATCCAGAGAACCCCCAAACTAGATCAAGATGTGTTAGAAATATGTTTTTACGTATATTAGAAGTATCGGTCACTCCACAATATTATTTATGTTGTAATAGCTCGTAGTTAACAAATAGTTATTAGTTACTTATTTAGTTAAGTAAGAACCGGTCCATGGGCTTGTCATGGACCGGCCCAAGCCCAATGTAGCTTGGAAGTATAAATACCCCTTTCCACCATGGAAAGGGGTTGGTTGTTGTCATTTTTCTAGTTCCACTTAATAAAATACACATAGTTTTTCTCTCACTTTCTCTCTCTAAGTTTCTCTCTCTAGAAATCATCAACCCCTTCATAGATTCATAGGTTATCAAGATTCTACATTTGGTATCAAGAGCTATGGGGTGATTTAAGGTAGTGATTTGTGTGGTTTTTTAGTTTTTGATTGTATTAGTGTTCTTTAAGAAAATCCATCTTGATTCTTGGTGTTTTTGGCGTTTTTGTGATTGGGATTAGTGGATAAGTATTAGTTTTTACTTATTATTGTTGAAATCACAAAACTTTTTGGGTCATTTGGTCAAAATCTGGGTTTAATCTCTCTTTTTGTGGTCGACTGTTCATCGTAACAAACTTCTGATTACCCAGCAAAAGTTCCGAACCAACAAGTTCCGGATCACCAAAAAGTTCCGAACCAAGAAGTTCCGAACGAAAAAGTTCCGGATCAAGAAAGTTCCGGATCAAGAAAGTTCCGGATCAAGAAAGTTCCGAACCAAGGAAAGTTCCGAACCAAGGAAAGTTCCGAACCAAGGAAAGTTCCGAACCAAGGAAAGTTCCGAACCAAGGAAAGTTCCGAACCAAGGAAAGTTCCGAACCAAGGAAAGTTCCGAACCAAGAAGTTCCGAACCAAGAAGTCCGGATCAAGCCAAAAGTTCCGAATCAAGGTAATTCCAAGCCAAATCTTCCGAATCAAACTTCTGAATCAACAAAAAGTTCCGAATCAAGGGTTATTTTGCTTGTTTTTTCGACGATTTTTTAGAGGATTTAATCTTGGTTTCTTACAACAAAAACTCAACACAATTCACAAGCTTTACTTCACTGCTCGATCAACCGATAATCTTTGTCTCTTTGAAGTTAACAAAATGAATCCGAATTCAGTAATGCCTCAGATGACATCACTTACGGATATTTCCGTCATTACGGGAACGGATAATCGCCCGCCAATGCTCATCAAAGAAGTTTTTGAAGCATGGCAAGGCCGGATGATGTCTTACCTTAAGGGAAAACCAGTTTATGGGAGGCTTATGGTTAAGTCAATTTTAAATGGTCCACTTGACTATGGTACCATCGTGGCTAACAATGTGACTCGACCAAGAGAATTTGAAGAACTTACACCAGCTCAACAACTTGTTGCCGATGCAGACGAAAAAGCTCTTCAAACAATTCTCCATTCTCTTCCCCATGACATCTATAGGATGGTAAGTCAGTATACGGTGGCAAAGGATTTATGGGAACGTTTAAAGGTGTTGCTACAAGGTACGTCTCTCACCAAACAGGAAAGGGAATGTCAGTTGTATGACCTGTTTGATAGATTCACGTACAACCCAGGGGAAACGCTTCACGATTATTACTTCAGATTCACCACACTCATGAATGATCTGAATGTATACAATCTTGTGATTGCTCCATTCCAGGTTAACACCAAATTTTTGAATACTTTACCTCAAGCTGAATGGGGTGAGTATATTACCGATGTTAAGTTAACCAGGGATCTACATAAGTGCAATTTGGATCAACTATATGCTTTTCTTCAGCAGCATGAGAAACATGTGATCATGCACCGTTCTCCACGAGGTATGTACCTTGATTCATTAGCTTTGATGGCGAATCAACCAAGCTTGTCTCACAACAACACTCCTTATATTTTGGGACATCAAGCCTATCATCCATCCCCTTACATGACACCAACCTTTCCCCAATACTCGATTCTACCGCAACCACCCACCTCACATCAGCAACAATATCGGTTTAGTGCACCTTCATCACAATATGCTACACAACCTCACCCAGCAAGTATTGCACCTTATGCTCAATCTTCATATTCTTCTTATCAAGAGAATGCAGCATATCCAACAAGCTACCCTGATCAAATGAGTATTCCTTCTAGTGATTATGCAGCTCATCAAGACCAAGCAATGTACTGTGATGATGAGGAAGTCCCCGTTCCTGTATTCAAACAAGGTGCTGACCCAGTTGAAGTGTTAACCACTATGTCTGCTTATCTCACAAGGACTTTAAGCAAACGAGGATTTAGGGGATCAGCTCCTACCAACAATCAGTTGAGGAATTCATCTAATTCTCGCCAACAAGCTACTATTGAGAATGGCAGGGTAATGGTTCAGCCTATTCAACCATATCAGGGGAGACCTACCACATCAACTACCAATGCTCGCACGGTCAATCAGGCTCCAATGGTCAATCCTGCTCCACGGGCTAATTCCACAGGCAAGTTGAGAATGATTACATGCTACAACTGCAAGGAAGAGGGTCACATGTCCAGGGATTGTAAGAAACCTAAGAGGAGAAGGGATGGACAATGGTTTGCAGAGAAGATCTATCTGGTGAATGCTCAGGCACAAGGAAGGGAACTTGATGAAGAGGAGCTTGCATTTCTTGCTGATCCAGGGATTGCTGAACAAGACACTGTCACCACACAGAATGCAGCATACCAAGCAGATGATCTCGATGCGTATGACTCAGAATGTGATGACTTTCAATCTGCAAAGGCTGCTCTCATGGCAACTATCTCCAGCTTAGGGCCAGAAAAGAGATCTGAGGTACTTATTAATACCACTGATGCTAGTATTCAACCACATCAAGTTGTGCAAGAGAGTGCTGATTCGAACGATTCTTCGGTGGTGAGTCTTTCAAATGAGGAGACAATCAATGATAGCAATATCAATGTGAGTCTCCAGACTTTGAGTGAATCACAACCGGGAGCCATTTCGCATACGCCTACTCCTGCTCAACAAGATTTGGTCATGGCACCTGCTACATTACTTAGCCAAATGAATGCTGCACTCTTAGAAACCCTAGCTAAGAATAAGAATTTGTCTGATGAGCTTGCCTTAAGCAATGAGAAAGTTCAAACTTTGGAATTAGTGCCTTCGTCTAGTGTTCTAACTAATCCCGAATATGATCACTTTCGAAACAAACAAATGGGTCACTTGCAAGAAATTGAAAACTTAAGAGCAAATCTTTCTAATGAACTTAAAGAAAAGGAGTTAGTGGTCACTAATTTTCAAAAACTTCAAACGGATTTTGAATCACTCGAGTCTAAGAAGAATGAAATGGAGATTAATGCTACTAATAAGATTAGAAGTCTAGATTACTTGCTGTTAAGACAATACGCTGCTTCTCAACTAGTACACTTATTTGATGCTTCGTTTAGAGAATTTAACTTATCACGTCAAAAAGGCCTTCCCCCTAATCCACGGTATGCAAAACAAGCTTTAAGACATAGTCCTAGACTTTATAATGCAACTCAGTTAGGATTGGCCTTAGACCCGATTGTTTTTCCCGATGATCGAACAAGTAAGGATCTAGTTGATGAGGATCGGTCATACAATTCTGCAAAATATCCCGAGTGTGATTATTTTAAATTGAATAAGGAGCTTGCAAAAACGGATTTTAGAATTCGCTTCCATATGGACAAAGATCTCATAACAGCACCGACCTACATATTAGATGAAGAAAACCCTAGTACATTTCCTACACTTGTCAATATGGAAGGTCCTAAGGAAATTCCAAAGGATCTTCCACCTGTTAGCACTGTATGGTTAAACTTGTAAGAGATTAATCAATACTTTACTAATTTTGACAAGGTCATTTTGGAATGTACGACTTCAAATGGCTTAAATGCCGGAGAATGGGCTTTCGAACATATGAACGAGGTGTTTAAAAATGAGATCAATCCGTTTGTCGAAAGTCTAAAAGGAAGTTTTGCATCTCTTAAGGAAAATCTTGTGTTTGAAATTGGTGAAGTTCAAAAAGTGTTTTATGAAATGGACACCGCTTACGAACTACAACTAATTGAAAAAGAAAAGATTTTAACCGAATATGACCGATTCTTGTCTGCAGTAATCTCGTGTGATGTGCTTACAACTGTAAATGTTAATTATTCGAATGAGCTTACATCCGCTATGATTAATTGTGATGTTGTGCATATATGTGATGATGTTTGTGATCTCTCTGTAAATGTTGTTGATACTGTAAATGAGGTAGATAATCATTCTTGTCACGAATCTAACGCTGAGTTTTTAAAGCTACAAGATTCTTACACTTTACTTTCAAAACACTTTAATCAACTAGAACAACATTGTATATCTTTAGAATTAAAACAACAAACTCAAAATGAGAATCTTTTGATATCAAATGGTTGTGAAAACGGTGTTGAGACGAGTGACAAGATGATTGCAATTGTTAAGGCATTAGAGGAAGAGATTATGAGATTGAAGAGAGATGTGTCATCAAATGAAACGCTCAAATTGGAACTAGAGGCTGCAGAGTCTAAAAACCAGGTCTTAGAAATTAGACTTTCGTCTGTTCTAGGGGAGATGGATCGGACAAGACAGGGACTATCCGCTCTTTATGGTTCACTAGAAGAACGCTTCGCTTTTAATGCGGCACAGCAACAATCTTATGTTGAACAACTGAACCAAAAGTGCGAGGAAATCTCTGACTTGAACATCCTGCTCATTGACAAAAATATGGTTTTGGCCGAGTTAAAGGAGACACTTCTTTTCACCCGACAAGAAGTTGTTGATAACTTCGCTACCGACTCTGCACCATCCACTAGTGCTCCAACAACCAAGTCAGTAGTGCTTTATAAGAATCCGCTTCATAAGAGAAACCCGGTTACCTACGATGATTATATGAGGAATGCCATTAAGCATGTAGATCTTGTTAGGGATATTTTAGACGATCTTTATGCCTTAGATCCCTCAAGTAGCTACTATTATTCGGCTCATGAATATATTAAGCGAGTTCAATATTGCTTAGCATATTTGCAATACATAGGTACACCAGGCTCTGCACTACTTACTAATAGGCCCATTGCTGTAACTCCATTTAATAAGACTCCAGGAGCGAAACCGTCATTGGCACAATCAAGTAAGGCACCTTTAAAATCTGTTGCTAATTTTCCCACTTTGCCTTCTATAGGATTAAAAGAGACTACTAAGGCTAAAGGATCGCCACTCAAGAAAGATAAGATCAAGCCCTCCACTAGTAGTGCCAAAAAGAAGGAAGTAGAAGCTCACCATAGGAATGTTAGTTCAGTTTTAAATAAAAAGAATCATGTTAAGACTAAAAGCTCTGCGCCTGTGCAGAAGCCAAAACCATTCGTGAATTCTGATTTGAATTGTTGGAATTGTAATGAATGTATGTTTTCCCAACGTCATGATTTGTGTCTGATTGATCATGTGAATGAAATGAATGCCATTAAGAATGGTCTTGAATGGAAGCCAACGGGTAGAACTCGTGCCCAGGTTGGCTGGCAATGGCGTCCCACTGGTAGGACCTTTACATTAGATGGAAAAATGTGCCCTTTAACTAGGAATGCATCCATTGAGGTTAGGTCTGAGCGTCCTTTAGTTAGGAACACTCGCACTCAAGTATGGAAACACGCACTTTAATTAGGTCAGCCCCCACTATAGTGCCTATCAGTGAAGAAATACCTCAAGACTTAAGCCAACTAGAATCTACACCACCAATTAGAAAGAAAAAGGCTAGGAAATCTAAGAAACCTAGAGTTAGCAAATCTAAGATTATTAAATCTGTACCTGCTAATAACAAGGAACACTCAGATTCCGATACCTCTACATTGTCTTCGTGTGGTGATATTTTCAGGTGGTCCAAATCACCCTGTGGTATTTGGACTCTGGTTGTTCAAAACATATGACCGGAGATCGCTCGATGCTCCGAAATTTCGTCAGCAAGTTTCTTGGTACGGTTAAATTCGGGAATGATCATATAGCAAAGATAATGGGGTATGGTGAATATCAGATTGGAAACGTGACGATTTCAAGGGTATACTATGTAGAAGGTCTTGGTCATAATTTATTCTCAGTAGGACAGTTTTGTGATTCCAACCTTGAGGTTGCTTTTCGACAACACACTTGTTTCATCCGCAACTTGGAAGGAAAAGATTTGTTGAAGGGATCTCGTGGTGCAAATCTTTATACCTTGTCCTTACAAGACATGATGGACGCCTCTCCAGTATGTCTTCTCTCTAAAGCATCTAAGACCAAGTCATGGTTATGGCATCGCAGATTATCTCATCTTAACTTTGATGCTATTAATCATCTGGCTAAAAACGAATTAGTTCGTGGTCTTCCAAAGCTTAAATTTCACAAGGACCATTTATGTTCCGCGTGTTCAAGGGGGAAAAGTACCAAGAAATCTTACAAGCCCAAAGCTGAAGACACCAATCAAGAAAAACTTCATCTTTTGCATATGGATCTTTGTGGGCCAATGAGAACTGAAAGTGTGAGCGGTAAGAAATTCATTCTAGTGATTATGGATGATTTCTCCAGGTTTACATGGGTTAGATTTCTACGTACAAAGGATGAAGCACCTAAGGCTATCATCACTTTTCTGAAATTCATTCAGGTACGTTTGAATACTACTGTCCGCCGTATTCGTACAGACAATGGAACAGAGTTCGTCAACCAGACTCTTCGTGATTACTATGAAGGAGTTGGTATCTCACATGAAACATCCGCTGCACGCACTCCACAACAAAACGGTGTCGTTGAAAGACGGAATCGTACACTTATGGAAGCTGCTAGGACTATGCTTATTTATGCGAACGCTCCATTGTTCTTGTGGGCAGAGGCTATATCTACTGCATGTTTCACCCAAAACCGTTCTATCATTCGGAAACGCCATGGAAAAACACCTTATGAGCTTCTACATGACCGTAAACCCGATGTTTCATTTTTTCATGTGTTTGGTGCTCTTTGTTATCCAAACATTAATAGTGAGAACTTGGGTAAGCTTCAACCGAAAGCCGATATAGGGATTTTCATTGGTTACTCACCGTCCAAGAAAGCATACCGAATTTACAACCGTCGTCTTGGCAAGATTGTAGAAACTATGGACGCAGATTTCGATGAGCTGACAGCGATGGCTTCTGAGCAACACAGCTCTGAACCCGCGCTTCATGAGATGGGAACCGGTGCTATTAGTTCCGGATTAGTTCCCAATAATCCTACTTCTACATCATTTTTACCACCATCAAGGCCCGAGTGGGATAAACTGTTTCAACCGTTGTTTGAGGAATTCTTTGATCCCCCAAATGATGAAGTTCCAGCACCTGTAGTGATAGCTCCAATCCCTGAAGTTATTGCTCCTGCAAATGAAGCTTTATCTAATGCATCTTCAATTCACATTGAACCGGATGCACCTTCACCAAGTGATTCTCAAACTACACCTGAATCATCACCCCTACTTGTGCCTAATGATGTGGAAGAGGATTCTATTGATCACGACTTGGAATATGCTCACCTGCAAGAGCTTCCTTTCTTTGGTGTAGCGATACCTGAAAATCCTTCAGCCGCGTCTACCTCAGAAGAAGCTCCTTCTATTGTTCACTCCAGACCACCTAGGATTGAAAACCATAGCACTAAATGGACAAAAGATCACCCAATTAGGAATGTTATTGGAGATCTAGATCGACCAGTCTCTACACGCCATCAATTACAAGAGAGTGCACTCTATTGCTACTTTGATGCATTTCTCTCCGAAGTTGAACCTAAAAATTGGCAGCAAGCTATGACTCAATCATCTTGGATTGAAGCTATGCAGGAGGAACTAAATGAATTCCAACGACTTGAAGTATGGGAATTGGTTCCTCTCCCTGACAAGGTCAACATCCTTACTTTGTTGTGGGTTTATAAGGTTAAACTTGATGAGATGGGTGCGGTATTAAAGAATAAGGCTAGATTGGTTGCTAGAGGATATAAACAAGCCTTGGGTATAGACTTTGAAGAATCTTTTTCTCCTGTGGCAAGATTGGAGGCGATTAGACTATTCCTTGCGTATGCTGCTCATATGAACATGATCGTCTATCAAATGGATGTGAAGACGGCATTTTTGAATGGTGAAATAAGGGAAGAAGTCTATGTTAGTCAGCCGGATGGGTTCGTTAGCACGGAGTTTCCTAATCATGTGTACAAGCTTAAGAAGGCTCTCTATGGGTTGAAACAAGCTCCACGCGCGTGGTATGATCTCCTGTCCACATATCTCATTTCGAAAGGCTTCTCCAAAGGCAAGGTGGACCCCACTCTATTCACTCTCAAGGAAGGCAACGACATGATTCTGGTACAAATTTATGTTGATGATATAATATTTGCTGCCACTAACATAGAATTCTCAAATCGATTTGAGAAGATAATGTCCACACGCTTTCAGATGTCAATGATGGGAAAAATCTCATTTTTCTTAGGATTACAGATTTCTCAAAATCCCAGAGGCATCTTTATTAATCAATCCAAATATGCTCTAGAATCTCTTAAGAAATATAACTTTGCAAATTGTGACCCCGTGGACACTCCAATGGTGGAGAAATCCAAGTTAGATGAAGATAGGAATGGGACTATTGTCGATCCAAAACTTTACCGTGGGATGATCGGCACCCTTCTGTATCTGACTGCTAGCAGGCCTGATTTGCAATTTGCTGTATGCATGTGTGCCCGGTATCAGGCTCGGCCTACCGAAAAGCACCTACATGTTGTGAAAAGGATCTTTCGGTATCTAAAAGGAACACTTCATCGTGGTCTATGGTATCCGAAAGATTCCTCTATTGCTTTAATATCATACGCAGATGCCGATCATGCTGGATGTCAAGACACGAGGCGTAGCACTTCTGGATCTGTGCAACTCCTTGGAGATAGATTGATCAGTTGGTATTCAAAAAGGCAGAAAAGCGCTGCAATATCAAGCACGGAGGCTGAATACATCGCCATGTCCGGTTGTTGTGCTCAAGTCCTTTGGATGAGATCACAATTAACTGACTACGGTTTGGGATTCAACAAAATCCCGATGTATTGTGACAACAAGAGCGCCATTGCCCTTTGCTGCAACTATGTTCAACACTCCCGGGCCAAGCACATAGACATTCGCTACCATTTCATTAAAGAGCAGGTGGAGAACGGAGTGATCGAGCTGTATTTTGTCACTACTGAGTATCAGCTGGCGGATATGTTCACCAAAGCCTTAGATCGAGGACGAATCGAGTTTTTGATCGACAAGCTTGGTATGAAATCATTCACTCCAGCGACTCTCAAAGAGTTGGCAGAAGAATCAGCTGAATAGTCGTGGTAAACTATTCAGAGTATCCTTTGTTCGTGATCATGTATATTATCGTAAATATATAAACCACAAAAGAAAAATACAAAAATATAAAACCAACAAAAACCATAAAAAATATAAAACCTAAAAAAACCATAAAAATTATAAAATCAAGAAAAACCAAAAATATTTTTCGTTTTTAAAACGGGCATGTCTTTTAGTACGGTAATATTTACGGCCTTAGAAATGTCGATTAATATTGACACGGTGCTATAAATAGAGTCCGTATAAAAGTTGTACATTTTTAAAACATGCCCATTATGGCTTGTAGTTATTTCTGACTGCAACCCGGTTTTCATATTAAAGTCACGTATTTCCTTGGAAAACGTTGGCTCAGAACGGGAATTAATTTTCTCGGGCATGATTTACAAGCCAAATCATGCAAAGGGATCAAGTTTACTTTATAACTTGGTCTAACACGAATTTATGTACGTCTCAGTGCATTAATTTGTTAAAATAAGAGAAATCTTATTGACACCACGAATCAAACTTTTTCAAGATACAAATTGGAAATGCTTTCATCAATATTTGACTCTTTAAACAATGACTACAGCTCTTTAAATAGAAAACGGGTCATCGTTTAAGGGGGAGAAAATATTAAATCATCTTCGTCATTAAATCGATCTTTTCAAAAGTGATTGTGGAAAATTAATGGCTAAATGGTAAATGAGTGGTATTGCTTTAGAAAACGACTTGGGCTCGTTCATTGTGATAGGAATTGCTTTAGATCTTGGAGATTTGATTATTGGATGCGATACTTAAGTTGTGAGAGATTGTCGAGTTTAGTTTAACTAAGCAAAATTAAGTTGAGTAAGCTTAACAATGGAAAGGAAAAATGAGAAGATAAGGTATAAACAAAAAGGAAAAATAGAGAAAAGTAGAGGGACTTAAGGTGACATTGTGTGTAAGTTGTAAAAAACTTGACCTAAGTCAAATGCAAACCCCGCCCCCTTTTTTCTTTTTCATTCACTGTTTATTTTTCTCTCACTTGCCGCCATTGATAACACACACACAAGCTTTTCTCAAACCGCATTCTCATCAATTCCATCAGTGTTCATTCGATTTATAAGGTAATAAACATCTATATTTAACTTATAAATTCGTCCAATTCATCATCTATATCCCTTTAATTGTTTCGGATAATAAACATTATCAGATTTAGGGTTTATTCCTTAAATTAAGAAGCAATTGATTAGGATTTGTGGTGGGTTTTGCTCGGAATAGCTTTAGATGATGAGGTATTGCCTTAGACTACCTTAGAACTCACAAACGCGCTTAGAATTAACCTCATAGGCTGTGTTTTGATGTTCCGGATGAACATGGATAATAACTTCCGAATGAAGGACATTTTGAACAAAACTTCCGAATGAAGGAATTTTCTGAAAAAATTCCGAATGAGGAAGTTCCGAATGAAGGACTTCCGAATGAAGGAAGTTCCGAATGAAGGAAGTTCCGAATGAAGGACTTCCGAATGAAGGAAGTTCCGAATGAAGAACTTCCGAATGAAGAAGTTCCGAATGAAGGACTTCCGAATGAAGGAAGTTCCGAATGAAGAACTTCCGAATGAAGAAGTTCCGAATGAAGGACTTCCGAATGAAGGAGTTCCGAATGAAAGACTTCCGAATGAAGAAGTTCCGAATGAAGAACTTCCGAATGAAGGAAGTTCCGAATGAAGAACTTCCGAATGAAGAAGTTCCGAATGAAGAACTTCCGAATGAAGGAAGTTCCGAATGAAGAACTTCCGAATGAAAGAAGTTCCGAATGAAGAACTTCCGAATGAAGAAGTTCCGAATGAAGAACTTCCGAATGAAGGAAGTTCCGAATGAAGAACTTCCGAATGAAGAAGTTCCGAATGAAGTACTTCCGGATGAAGGAAGTTCCGAATGAAGGAATGTTCCGAATGAAGAAGTTCCGAATGAAGGAATGTTCCGGATGAAGAGTTGTTTGATTATTATTGTTTGCATGTTATATGTACTTGTTGTATTATGTTATGAAATGTGTTATGCTTAGAAGTAAGAATGATATATATCTATATGTTTTTGTGCATCAACCTTTCATGTCTTATCTTAAGCAGATACAATGACTAATCCAACAGTACAAGCAATCCAAGACTCTAGAGAAGCCGCTATTGCTAAAGCACGAACCCTCAAGTTCATACCCAACAATTACCGGCTGAAGCAAGTCTCAAAATCCACTCACCATGGATTTAAAGTAGCCATAGCAATCCTTGATCAATCCCATTTTAAGAATGCTTTAAGAAGTAGTGCCTCGGTGCCTTATGATTATATGTATGAATTTTGGGCTACCAAGGAAATCACTTCAAACAAGATCACCTTCACCATCGACAACAAGCAGCAGACGCTCACAGTTTCAGACTTCCGTAAGATTTTTGGTATACGGGATACACCTAAAGGCATGTCATTTTCGAGGGATCCTACTAAAGATGAACTCATGGAGTTATTTGACGCTCTTGGATGTCCTGACATACGAGTTGCGTCAGAGTTTACCACTGCTAAAGTAGGACAACCTTGGAGAGCATTGTTGGGTATTCTCAGTAGATGTCTTACACCAAAAACAAGTGGCCATGATGCTTTGCGCAGTCCTATTATAAACCTCTTCTATGGCATGTACAAAGCTGCAAATGCAGATTATGCATTGTTGATATGGGAAATATTCACCTTTCAACTCTTCCATAACAAGAAGCTGAAGACAAATTTCTTTCCTTATCCTCGGTTTATCAAGCTTATCATTAATTATTTTATGAAAAATGATGCTACTATTGATAGGCGTGCAGCAAGTCGTTATCACACTGAAGAAGCTGATGATACTGTGGATCTAAGGCATGAAGGACCGTCTGGTGGTGTCATTCCTGGTCCTATTCCCGATTACCTTCTGACGGAGAAAATCAAAGGTTCTGCTGATTACAAGCTACTGCAGCTAGAAATCAAGAAGCTGAAAGCAAACCTTCAGACTAGAGAAGACTCGTCTACTACGGTCAAGAGTAAAGGTTAACGCAAGCAAACAGCTGCGTTACCTGAACCCGAAACCAAGAAGAAGAAGACTGAGGTTAAGAAGGGAAAGGGTAAGGCTGATGAGATGGTTTTACGTGACGAAGAAGATGTTGTTGATCCTGCTCTTGACAAGACAGAGAGAAAAATGATGAAGATAGCAATTCAAATGAGTAGGAAAGATATTGGCGGTAGTGGTTCAGGTGCAAGGGTAAATGTTAAAGAAGAGTACCAGGAACCAGATGATATTGATGAGTTTGGGTCACCTGAACGGTATTCAACTTCGAAGGAGCCATCAATCCCTGTTTCAGCAAGTGTTGAAAAGGAGTCCGGTGCTCCTACAATCATGGTGTCAACTCAACCGTTAGTAACTCAACCTATAGCAACTCAACCTCCAACAATACAACCCTTACCAACCAGACCGGCTTCAACACCATTTCTTCCACCACCTATAACTCCCATCCTTAGTACCGTAGTAACAACCGAGCCTCTTCAATCAACCCAGAGCAGCTCTGCAACATCTACAATGGCTGCATTGGTGATGGCCGAAATGTTGGATAAACATGTGGATAATCACAAGAGAGAAATGGATGAACTTCGCCAAGAGCTACATAGACGAGTTCAAAGTGAAGAAGCATCTAGGAAAGCCCAGGAAGAGATGCTTGCTAAGTTCACTGCAGATATGGAATTGACGCGAAAAGCTCATGCAGAAGAACTAGCTCGGGTTAAGCAGGCTGAGGCTGATAAGCATGCTGCACGTATCACCAGACTTCAAGCGATGAGGGATAAATATAAGGAGCAGAAAGAAGCACTTGAAGCTTCTGTTGAAGAGAGAGTGCAGGAATCTGTTGAATCCATTATGCCTAAACTGCGTGATGAGTTGAAGACACTAGCAGCTGATAACTTGATGATCAAGTCATCCAATCCTTCAGAATCCGCCTACAAAATTGCTTATGAGTTAACGGATTTTGAATTAAAGAAGATCCTCAAAGCTCGTATGGTGGAACTTGGATCGTTTGATAAGTCTAGGATTCAATGGGCTCTTTACAAATCCCTGAATGACGCTATCATGGAGGATGATAGGTTATTCAAAACGTTTGGAAGTGTGGTACCTTATCACATTCTACCTGAGGAGGATAAAGATGATAGTGAACAGGAAGAGGGTACTGGTGAAGAGGAAGAGGAAGAAGAAGGAGAAGAAGAGGAAAAGGATGACGATAATGGTGATGATGATGATGATGAGGATGAGGATGATGATGATGATGATGATGATGGCGATGATGGTGGTGATGGTAATGAGGAGAGTGCTAGGGGGAGCAACGGGGATAACAATGAGGATGATGATGGGGGTGAACAGCCTAAAGAGGGAGATAAGGTTACCAGTTCCAAGAAACCTGTTAAGTCTGGAACCAAGTCCAAGAAAGATGCAGCACAGAAGGACAAATCAACATCATCGGAATCAAGACGATCTAAGTGTCGCCACGATGTGAATGCTACTACAGCGTCGTCGATTCCCGGTACCTCTATTGCTGTATCTTTACCTATTACCACTAACCCCATTAGTTCTGTTGTTGTTGCTCCTGTGATTGCAGAATCGGTAACTGAACCTGAAGCTGCACAACACTCACCCGTTTACGACACTGCCGAAATGCCTGAATCAGAACCAGCAGATGTTCGCATTTCTACTCCTCTACAACAAGCACAACAATCTACGGTTCCTGAACCAAGCACACGAGACTGGGCAGACACGTTGGAAATTGACGAGACTGCACCGCCACAGGCTTGGATCACAGCAGCGGCGCAATATGATCCGATCACAGACGCAGACAAAGATGTGTTGTATCTTCGTATCCGCAGTCCTATTGACTTATGTGCATTTCTTGCTCATGAGTATAAGACTTCGGTTACTCCATCTTTGGTGAAGAAAGTGCTGAAGGATAAGAGACTTCGCGCCAAAACCCGGTTACCCGAATGGAGTTCGAGTATTATGCCGATGAGATCCTGAAAGCTCTGAATACCGTTCAACGGCCAGGTCTTCATGAATCAGAAAGAGCTCCACCTCCACTTGATCCCTCTCAAGATAATCAGATTGCTCTTGACTTCTTCGTCACCAATGATCTGGTTTATCTTCTCAAAGGGTCATCAAAGTACGCAACATCCCTTACCTTGCTGAAAGCTGCCAACTGGGGGACAATACCCTTTATCGAGGAAAAGGTAAACCGACTCTGGGTCCCAAAGGTAAATCGTAATTATGATATGTATGCTGTCATAGGTGCATCTCATTGGGACGAACGAGTCCGAAGGGCGTACAGGGGTTGCTGCCTAGTCAATTCTGGAAGCAACGTTAGATCCGATATCCGCATCTCCAGCATTTTAGGGTTGAAAACTGAAGCCAAGAATGGCTATTATCATGTGACGGAGATTCGTTTGAAAAGGGAGGATGACAGGGAATACAAAATCCAGCAGGGAGATTTTTCTATCATTCGCCTTGAGGATATCGAAGATATGCTGCTTCTGATGACCCGAGATCAACTCACACATATTCCTCGTGAAGACCTCATTGCCTTGAGTACAGCACTTCGTATGTTCACACGAAGCGTTGTTATCAAGAAAAGAGTTGAAGATCTTCAGTTGGGAGTCGAAAGCTACCAAAGGAAGCTCAACTTAACCCGTCCAGTGAATCAAGTTCTACCTCAACATGTAGATAGATGTCCATATACCGGCATTTCTGTTCCGAATTGCGGCATTCTCTACTTGAACAGTCGAGGTTTAATGAAGTTTATGAGGGTGGGTGAGCTTTATAAGTACAGTGATGGGACTCTTCTACAAGTCAAAGGAAAGTTGGAGCATCTGAACTCGGGTGGGACTTTGCCAGAGATGACGGAGGATTGGCATCCGGGTTACCGGCAGATGGCGAAGTACGTGATCAAGAAGATTGATCAAAAGCTCCGTGAACGTAGATTGATGAGGAGCTTGGAAAGATTCGTTGGTGGAAGACCATATTTAGTGCACCACAAGCTACTGCAACGATCCATCTAATGGGTCGTACATTTCAGGTCCACTTTATATTGGTTTTCAATTGTGAATATGTATATTTGTGAATATTGTGCTTTAATGGCTTGATGTAGTGTTAAGGTATGATAATTTTTCAAGAATTTCTCACGAGATTCTAAATCTTTCAAAATATATCATACTAAAGCACTACAAATATCCCTTATTAACTTAAGGGGGAGCATGAACATGTTCTATTGCCAAACATCGATTTCATTTTTACCCAAAGACCGGTTAATCCATTCAATATCCCAAATATTAATGGTTAACATTTTGGATAAGGGGAGAAAATGGGATTAAGGAGACTTAAGTGATACTTGGCTAAAAGATGAATAAGACTTAACGATAATCCAACTTAATATGTGTAAAGCACGTGTTAAGGGGGAGCGTTTTTGATGATCAAAAACACCTAAGGTACGAAACTTTTGATTTCAATATCACAAGTACTTTAGGTGATTTTCAATGATTTTTCATGGTGGCAATTCCTTCCCAAAACACGCTTAAATTCACGACGAATGTGGTGACAAAAGGGTGGTAGGAATAGGTTTAGTCCAATGATTCATCAGAGCCGATGGAATCTTCCCAAGGACAATTCCCTAGATAGAATTAGAAGTCCTAGGAAAGATGGAGAAAGAATGTGAACGTAGCTGAATGCCGACCAAGTACTTAAGCTAGCACTGGAACAATCACAACAAGGTGCTAGTGATGACGTATTGGTAAGCATTGAAGGGGTTGAAGAATGAAAAAGAATTGTAAAGATAAAGGGTGTAAAGAAAGAAGCCCTCCTTACAACTTTAGGCAGAAACCGGGTCAATACATATGCTATTGAGGTCATTTTTGCTAATGATTCTCGGTATTGAAGAAAGACATCATGGACCCAGTGATGCAATGCACAACCCTTCCCAGCTAACTCAAATATCTCTCAAAAGGTATTTGTTTTAATCACACGGAGATCAACACGTTATCTATTGGTTTATTCACTCCGAATAGACTGGTATTGAAAAGGTGGCACTCCTCTCCAGCCATCGCTCACTAAATCAAAACGCACAATCGAGTCTAGAGCCAAGAGATCATCAAAAGTCTCATTAGGACACTTTCCATTTATTCCTTGCTTTCTCACACACTGTGAAAAGTAAGAGATTTTCATGAGTCCTACACAATATTCCCGTAATATTGCCAGAACATCCGAGTAATATGTAAGTATTACAATGAAGATGGAAATCCTGCTTGAGCCAACATCAAACAAGCTCATGGTAGGTTACACGTGCGGTTCTTTTAGAACCAATCTTGTGAAAAACTGGAAGGAAACAGTGGTTTAATTCTTAATTGAACTTAAACTCGTTCCAGGCCTCTTCGCATTATCATATGATCTTGCCAGAACACTCAGGGTGACTCTTTATTGATCACAGTGACGAGTGGAAATCCTTCTAGTGTTAACATCAAACAGCACTTGGTAGGTGACGTGCAAGATTCTTTATGAATTGAGCTCGTGACAACTGGAAAGCAACGATGGTGAAAATCTTAATTGAAATTCACTTGTTCCAGGTTCCATGAATTGACGGCTTTAAATCACAAGGATAATTTATCCAAGTGATTCACTCTTTATGTTCGCAGTCAGCTTTGGACGGTCGAATAAAGAGAACGGGTTTACCCGCGAAATCCTGTCAGGAAGTTACTTAATTGAAACTATCCGTCACGGGTACGATATCTAATATCGTCCAACGGTCTTCACCGACCGGAGGTAAAATGCTACCGAATTAGAATAAAATGTTCAAAGCCATTTTATTCGTGTCGTTGCTGTGTACATGTTAAAGACGGTGGCGTTGCTGTGTACCTGTTGAAGACGATGGCGTTGTTGTGTACCAGTGAAGACGGTGGTGTTGCGGTGTACCTGTAGAAGTCGTTCCCACATGCTTATGTTTTTCTGCATCAAAGTTTAGCAAAAAATCAAGAAAGTACAAGATAAAGTCTTCCGCTGTACCAAACTCAGAAACTTTCGAGAATTCAACAAAAAGACATAAGTGTGTGGAACATGGAGTCACGAGGAGGCAAGTTTCACAAGAAGGCAAAGATCGCACGTGAAAGGCCAAAAGAACAATGCTCTCAAGCCAAATCCAAAAAGATCAAACCAATATATTCACAATAAAAGAAAGAAAAGAAGAAAAGACTACGAGCTAAAGAACGAAGACTTAGTATAGTATGCTAGGTTTAGAACTTTGTAACGTGGAGTGACCTCCCTTAGGGGGAGATTGTTAGAAATACGTTTTTACGTATATTAGAAGTATCGGTCACTCCACAATATTATTTATGTTGTAATAGCTCGTAGTTAACAAATAGTTATTAGTTACTTATTTAGTTAAGTAAGAACCGGTCCATGGGCTTGTCATGGACCGGCCCAAGCCCAATGTAGCTTGGAAGTATAAATACCCCTTTCCACCATGGAAAGGGGTTGGTTGTTGTCATTTTTCTAGTTCCACTTAATAAAATACACATAGTTTTTCTCTCACTTTCTCTCTCTAAGTTTCTCTCTCTAGAAATCATCAACCCCTTCATAGATTCATAGGTTATCAAGATTCTACAAGATGATCTATAACAATCAATAGCAGCGGAAACCAAACACCAACCAGACAAACAATAACAATATATACACCTTACCCATCAAGAAGAAACCCTAATTTCTGATTTTAGGGTTTCTTCAAGAAATATTATGATTAATAACAAATTAATCACAAGAATACAAGAAAAAAGATCAAGAAGTACCCAAGATTAAAAAAACCCCAAAAACAGTTGAAATCCTAATTATTTAAAAACCTAATTAAACCTTTAATAGATCGATTCAGAACAATTAACCACCAGATTAATGTAAAGAAACAACACAAGAACACGATCTATGATTATAGATCAAAACCCCCAATTGTTAACAAAACCCTAATTTAAAAAACTGATTAAAAAACGTTTTAATACATGATATAGAGCAACCATGCTATGATACCATGTAAAAACTTATGGATCGATACTAAAAACAACAACAACACAATATTAACAGTGAACCTGGCCTACCTCCCTTTGGCTCACTTTATCAATGAAAAGATTACAATATTTGGTTACAAGAACAAATCAAAGAACACACTCAAACTCACAATGACCAAACAATTGATCAAGTATTCACACACACGATTACACACAGTATTTTGATAACAGAATGAAAAGATGATAACAAGTTAGGTGGGTGAGGAGTATATATACTCCTAATCTTCATAGCAGTCCCTCACTTTTCCAATGTGGCAGCTTTAGTCCCTCTAGTAACAAACTTGACTCTTTAGTAGAAAAGCTCCCTCTCCATATTTATCCACTTGTCTATTTAAGTCCTCTAGGTTTGGACTTATATCACTTAACAATTTGTTTAGGAATTTGAATTTGGAAATTGGAGCGTAGCTTTATCGAGTAAGTTAATTGAAATTTGAACTTTATATTTGAGTCGCAATTCTTATTATATAAGTGAATTGTTGAAATTTGATATTTTATATTTGAAATTTGAAGATCGATTTGGTGTTTGAAGACTTGGTAATGATCAGGTCGTTTGGATTTTTTTGGATAATTTTGAAGTTTGTCTTTGACTCGAAGATTTCGTGATTTTTGATCTGGAGTTGTCGGTTACGGTAGAGTAACTATTTGGAATTAATATTGGAATGATTTATTTTGGATCATTTTCAGATTCGATAGTTTGTTTGAATTAGCTAGTATATCTAGCATTTGAAAATTGGAATTTGGCTTGGAACATATGAAGAGCTTAACTCACAGTGGATATTGTGCTTAGAATTTTGTAAGTTTAGGTCATTTGTTTCCTACAAATAAATGTCAATGACATTAGTTTTTTGTACCTTTTGAATTGTAATAAGCGTTTGATACCTTTGAATTTGTCCTTTTAATTTGGTTTGGTATCTAAATAAAGCTTCCGTTCCGTTTGTTTGAATTTGTTATGTATTTCGTTCGTTTGAATTACCAACACGAACGATGTTAATTGGAACTTTTGACTTCAGCGGCCATTCAACATCCATTTTTGTGATTAGCTGATTTTTTGTTTCGTTGTTGCTTGGGTGCCTTATGTGCGTGAATAATAAAAAAAATGTGTTCCAATATAAACATAGGGGATAAAGAAAACTTTTTTGTATTTTCTTATATGAAAAAAGTTTTAATGATAATACCCATACAGCCATACTCGAGTAGTTAAAAAAACCTAAAGTTGATTCAAGTATTTATCCTCAATGGGGCCCACAAATTTAAAACAAAAACATATTTGGGTTCAATCCCAAATCCAAAGCCAAAAGCACCAAACAATCGGGCCATAAATATGACGTATTCGTATTCGTCAAATCAACTACAATTAATGAGGCATAAAACTTAGGGCAATTTTGATAACCGTTTTTTGGTGGATATATGTTAAAGATTGTTTGAATCTGACATTTAGTGCATTTATGGTTTATTGACAAGGGGTATTGAATCAAAGATTTAAATCTGACCCATGTAGGTTGGTGGATTTTTAAAAGCCTTGCTAATAAAAAATTATTTTCCATTTTAAGATTATTCTCAGCCACTTATTATTAAATTCTTTTTTCCATATCTAATTTTTTATCTTAAACATGTATATAAAAGTTAATGAATAAATATATAATTTAAATAACATTTAATATTCTCTATCATTCATTTCTATCAACCCTATATAAACCCACGTCTAAATCCAGTCTCACTTACAAACCAAATGAACTTTTAGATCGAGAAGTTATAAACTCGTAAAATCAAATTGGTGTATTATTACACACTTTTTCCGTCTTAGTTTATTTATTCATTCTCATATTACATGTAGTTTAAAAAATTTTAACTGATTTTTACCGATCATATATTATTCTTACTTACTAAAATCACATTTGATTAACTAAAATATCAAAGTGAACAAGTATTTTGAAACAACCCAAAAATAGTAACATCGAAAAAAATGGGATGACAGTTTCTCATTTAAAATCTAAATTACGACGGATGAAGTAACTATTATCAGTACGGCTAAAAATAGATTTCGTAAAGATGATTATGTATGAGAAATTTGTGAAGTGTTTATATCGAGTAACTAGATATCAATTTGAATCGTGTAATCACTTTCAGATTAAAGTATTCCACCATGTATGTCTCAGGTTAACGAACTTCTTAATCGGATAAGACAGATTGACAATCGAATTCTAGGGCACAAGAAATCGATTAGAAAACCTTAGAGTATTTGTTGTTGTTTTGTTTTGCAAATGAAACCAAACAGTGGTTATAACACCAACCGAAAAGCACTTAATTTCGTTTATCTTCTAATCATTACATTGGTTGGGAAAAGATACGACTTTTGGGTTTTAGACAAGGAAACTGATAATACCATTTGGTAAAAATCGTTTAGGTTTTGGGACGTTGCCCCAAACTCCGTGAGGGACGCCCCCCTCGACCCCCGCCCGCTGACCCAGCAAGGGGCTCTTCCTTTTGACCCCGCAAGAGGACGCACCCTCTTGACCCTCACATTTTCGTCGTGGCGGTATCAAGTGTTGTGACAAGCGTGCACTCCGCACCTTCTAACTCGTCTTAAGCTAAACTTGTATAAGACTCTTGGTTTCAAAGTAAAACATAATTACATAAAATAAATTGATAACAATACTATTACTAACAAAATTTAATTCACAAGGTAGCTAACTTGACATATATGTGGGAAGTGGGATGATATATGGTTGAACTTTATGTTATTTATAATATAGCTACAAAATGACAACAACGAAATATCACACTTTGTAAGAAAATTGACACAGATGTGTTATTTTTTAAATCTTTAGGTATGGTGGCATACGGGTACGCGAAAATAACATATCACAATGTGGCATGTCAAAATGCATGTTACCATACCGCGCAAGCCAAATGTCAAATTCTAAATCCCAAACCAACGTATTGGTGTACTTTCTTTTTTATCTCTTTTTATTTTCTTTTGTTATTTGTTTTGTGTATGAATGTTATGTTTTGATTGGGTATGAATGTATGACCATGGTGGATCCAAAAGAGGAATTTGTTATGCAAAATAGTATGATATAAGTGAATCTTGAGAACGCAAACAGGTTTTGCTTTTCTTTTATTCCCTTTATCTTTTTTTCATAACTTGAAGTAAGAATGTTGATATGTAAATCTCAAACCCCATACCGCTAATAATGATAGAGTAAAGGGTGGCCTCGGGATCCCGTCAACCCTCGCTAAAGCACAAGTTATAGCAGTATGAAAGTACCTAAGGCTAGGCACACTGGTAGTCAAACTTTTATTTTTTTTTAATCATTTTACTTTTTTTTCTTCGACGACTTACATAGGTTTTGTTCCTACATCAAGATGACCTAATTCAATTGTTTTTTAAACTGAAAATCATTAAAAAAAAGCATTACATAAATTGTTAAAAAAAGTTATTACACAATTATTCGAATAAAATAAAAATATCACAATAATAATAATAATAAAACTTAAAATTTAACTTCGCGATTAAGAAACTGTGACATTTTAACACTGCTTTATTTGGGATGTTTCAAAACCTTTCAACATCCATAGAATGCATTCGAATGTTAAAAAGTGTGATATTCGATTGTGGCTTCTTGATAGACAATATCTTCACAAGCCCCATTGACACTATTATAAATCGAAAGAATTGACCAACTTTAAGATGAATTGTCTTTTTTTCATTTGTCTTTAACGTATTTATAGCTTCTTTTTTATAACTCATTTCATTATGAAAGTACTCAGTTAAGTTCGACAAAAACTCTGCCATCTTCTTACCATTTTTTGGTATGTACGTTTTCGAAACGTGTAAACTTTATACAAAGCTACCTCCTCATCAGGCTCATTGTTCGTCCAACCATATTTTTTGAGATGGTATATCGAAAAAGTTAAACATAAACCCTTAATATAATATATACTCAATCAAGCAATCACAACTACTCATTTTTATCATATCATGTAACAAACAAACTTATTTTTTAAAAATTAAATATCCCACAAACCGCTCATCGTTACGTAAAACAAAACATATCATCGCGACAAAAATTAAACCATCTATCTATCGAGGGGCACATGTATATACTTTCGACGAACTATTTTTCGACTTTTTTTCTTAAATCACATTTGAGAGAATCATATATGATTCTCTCATACGTGACTTAAGAAAAAAGGTCGAAAAAAAAGTTCGGCGAAAGTATATACATGTGCCCCTGAATAGAAAAATGATTTAATTTTCGTTCTAATGATGTATTTTTTTTTTTTTGACGATTTACCGTTTGTGAGATATTTAATTTTTAAAAAAGTAGTGAGAAGTGGATTTTTTAAAAAATAGATAATTATAATTAGTTGAATAAATTTATGTTAATTTAAGGGTGTACATAATGTTAACTTTATAAATAGATTGATAGTAAAATAAAGTGGGGGAAAAAATGTGAAAACAATGACGGTTTTTACTTTTTTAGAGATAAAGTATTAAATATCTAAAATTAAAAAGTTTTTTTTTTCATTTAATCAAAAAGTATATAAAACATTGCGCACAACTCAATCAGGCCTGCGAACGAATTCGGCTCGCCGACCGATTCGACTCAATCACCGCATCGCGGTCGACCGATAAAAAAGTCGCCGATGCGTTCAACTAATGGAAGAGGTGCTCTAAGCGATCACGAGTGAAGACACGTCGAAGTGAAAGCCCCTTGGGATTATTGAACGAAGCAGGGCCGCTAACAGCTTACTAGACATAATTTTGTACATCATAATATAGATAAACAAACCACATCATGTTTCAATCAAATATGCTGCTAACATAAGCAAATCTAATTAATTATCAGTATAACAAATTAACTGGAACTCAAAATCAACCATCGCTTCCATAAAAATATGCAAGTTCACAAGTTGTAACCATTGTCTTAAGAGTCAGAATATCATTCAACATACAAACTATTCAAAATTGTCTTCACGTCTTTCCAACAGGCTTTTGTCTTCTGAATTTTGGCCTTCTTCACAATTTTCTGCTCCTCAGCTAAAAAATTAAGAACAGTGATCAGTTAACAAGTGACCAAACAATTTGGAAAAAAGAAGAATATAACGTTCTTTACAATTTGGTGACTATAATCATATTATATACATCATTTAAATTTATAATATCCAACGCTATAAACCTGCACAGCTATAATACGTGTGGTCGGTGAAACTGGTGCACAATAACCCATTCTGAAGTGCGTGAAACCAAGAATAGGTATGTGTATGTACCAGGATAGTAGGCCAAAACGTCAGAAATCATGGAACCCAAAAAAAAAGTACTAGGATAGTCAATCAAATTTGAGTTAGACAAATAAACCGAGTATATAGCTTGTCAAGATTAAAGTTGATATAGAATCAACGATGAGCCATTTTTTCTTGAATCAGAATAAATTCATTCGGGTTGATCTACATTTTACATTCTATTCAGTTAACCTATAATCTGTGAAAGAATACGACCAAGAATTATCAGATGTACTGCAGTCTATAAACAACATAGACAGAAAATCAGATTAATGTTTACAAAACTCAACAAAAGACCACTTCCAGAAGGTGGGCTTATTTCTGCCCACGCAGGTGAGAGTACTCATAATGTTCAGTCCTCAATAGATACCCCATCTGTCCATCCTATGAGTCATAACAAAGTACTTCTGGTACAGATAAAGCTGAGGGAAAAGTTACTTCAGAGGAGGGAGCTCAAAAGGAACCTGAGGTTGTTACTATTAAAGATTTTACTCTTGATAAAGACAAGACGATTGCAGATGAGATAAAGATGGAACAAAGTTTTCAAGAAGATCAGGCTTTTAATGATAAGATAAGCAATAATAAGTCATCTCCCGGTACTTCTGGTGTAAAGAAGAACGAGGCACACCATAGTTTGAGAAAGGACAGTCCGGTCGGTCAAGCAGGACCCAATTCTGAGAATGAGAAAGAGGACGCGACAAACGAAGAGACACAGCTAATAGTCAAGCACAATAATACCCGTGAGTTGCAGCTATCAGTATTAGAACGGTTGAGAGCTCTTACTGAAAATTTTATCACCAGCATGGTTGAGAGCAGAGCACAGTTAAAGCAGCTCTTCTCACCAGCATGGTGGAGAACAACAGCTCTCCTATTGATCTTGTTCTTTGCAAACACATATTCATACTACGGGATTATCCACTTGACTTCACAGTTGAAATTAGGAAATATCACTCATGCTAAATTCTATAAAGATGTATTCTTCATAAGCTTGGCAGGTACCCATGATTTAAGTATTCTTGCATTTGAATTTTTTTTGTTTGTAATTTTTTTTACACGCCAAGCTCATCATATTTGGTCGGTTTCAACCCATTTGCTTTTGAATGGGTTGATTTTGGTTATGCTATAACTTTAACTAGTCTTATAAAATATAGTTAATGGCGTAAGCGATATAAAAGCTTAGGAAATAGTATATTTAGCTAATCGGACCCTGACGAAAAACTAGGGAGTTTTTTATATGTGACCCAGGTCACCCAACCAACATCACCTGCACATTTACCACGTCTAGTTCTAACCCAGTCCTCATAGAAAAGTGAATGTTTTTTACCTGCTATAAGGTTACTGAAGTCTGATTACATATTTTCACAGAACTTCCAGGGCTAGGCTTGGCATTTGTGACAATGGAGTACTTAGGACGAAAAGTGTCCATGGCAATGATGCTCAGTTTGGGATTCATTGTGTTTAATATTCAAGCGATGGATCAACAGACAATTACCATGACTACTGTATTTGTAACACGTATGCTCATGCCAGGATCCTTTGTTGTCATCCAAGTCTATTCAGAAGAGGTATATCTTTAATATATTCTCTTCATCTCATGACTGAAATTATCTAACAAATTACCCTTGAAGCTTGAAAAATCTCCATTTTATTTGATATTTTCATGCTATATGTTATGATCCCACATCGGCCATGTATGGGAATGGTTGATGGTTTATAATGTCTACGTGTCCCCTCCTCAAACAAGCTAGCTTTTTGAGTGAGTTCTACACTTGGAACTTATGAACCGATTACGAGCCTAGTATGGGATAGGTTCGTATCAATTGGTATCAGAGCTAGCCCTACCTTACGAGGTTCCAACACTCGGAGTGGTGGCCTATGGAGTGGTGGCTTGGACCCAAAGGGGGTGCCAACCGTGACCAACATAGCCGTGACCAACGAGCTCGGAGTGGTGGCCTATGGAGTGGTGGCTTGGACCCAAAGGGGTGCCAACCGTGACCAACATAGCCGTGACCAACGAGGACGTTGGTTCTTCAAAGGGTGGGGTAATGTTAAGATCCCACATCGGCCATGTATGGGAATGGCTGATGGTTTATAATGTCTACGTGTCCCCTCCTCAAACAAGCTAGCTTTTTGAGTGAGTTCTACACTTGGAACTTATGAACCGATTACGAGCCTAGTATGGGATAGGTTCGTATCACTATACTTGACAGGTTTATCCTACACAATTAAGGACACTAGGAGTTGGTATAGCAATTCTCTCCTTCCGATTGAGACTAGAGGAAGAGTATTGGAAGATGATGATGATAATTAGCGGCTTCAAGTTTCATTTACATTTCTGGTAATTCTGTTCAGTGAACGTTATGTTGGATCAACCGTATGATTTTAATCTGTCATTGAACCTTGATACCCATTGGTCTGATTTTATATCACAAAAACTATTGTTGTTTTGGATGAAAACTTATGGATGAAACTAATTGGATATGCTTTACTTGCATCAGTTAAGTTTAAATTATGCATTTGTATGTGTTAATCCGAGAAAACGTTGATGGGATGTAACCCCAAAGCACTTTTTTGGGTGTTTAGTCGGGTAATTAGGGTTCGAGGATAGGGGTCTGATTAGGATAGCAGTTCACAACACTATACACACCTCACACGAAAATATACAGGTCACTGTTACGTTTAGATGGGTACGTACAAGTCATAAGTGGGTTGACCCATCTATTCAGACTAATAAACAGGTCGTGTTGAGCTGGATGACCCACACACCCGTTCGATGTAGCCCCGTAATTCAATTTTGCAACTCACTTGACACACCCAACAGCCAACCCATTTAGATAAACATGTTACAAGGTCGTAACGGTTTCCTAAGTTAAAAAGTTTCAGAGTTACATTTGATTTCTTGACGCAATTAGTAAAAACTGGGTCACGGCGGGTTGGTTGATAAATACTACCTGTACTATTAAAGTTCATATGCAAACAAACCTGAACAACTGGGTCGCGGCGGGTTTGTTGACACAATTAGGAGAGAGAGATACAGTCTGGTATTTATATTGTTACAGTTATCATATTGAATGTGGTTGTGACAGAATACCAAGGGAACTAGTTTAGGATGTAAACGACAGCATAATTGGTGTTTTATCGCTCACGTTGGCTTTTTGATATAACTAAGTTGGCTACACCTTGGTGTATCTAAGATATCCCCCTTTGCAATAATCATATATTATATCCCATATCGCGGTGTAAGCATGTAACAGAACAATGTAAAGTTTGTATCTTTGTGCGTATGATAGTTATCTCATATAATGTCATAAAAAGTAACCAAACATTAATGTTCCACCTAAGAGATTTAACCACTAAATATCAAACACTAGAACCAAACCAAAACATCCTGGTGGTCAAACCAATCTAACTAAAACACTGCGGAGTAATAGACATTTGGAATCTTTCAAGCAACATTTACCACTAACATTTTACTATCATACAAGCTAGTACAAAACAGTTAAAAAAACAAGTAAGAGAAAAACATACCACTCACATATCGTCCTGACTCCTCAAATACTCCCCAGCATCCGCCTGCCTAATAACCACAATCCCATTCGGGTCCATCTTCCTACAATCCGCCGTCCCTTTCGCCGCAATCCCAAACCCAAGCGGCACATCCGCCATGGAAAAAACAACAACCCCATCATACGCCTGAATATTATCAGTAATCCTTCCTAACCCGCCTTTAATGACATCATTCCCATACAAAAAACTCATCTCACAAGTAGGCTTCAACCACACCTTATGTTTGGCGTTATTCGCTAAAAGGTTCAAAGCCTGTATAGTCAAATGAAACTTTCCACTTTTGGTAAACTTTCCTATGTTGGTACCGAATGCAACGAGGTTCTCACGTTTAATGTTGGTGGCTCGTTTGACTAGGGACTCTGAAACGTAGTAGACGCGGTTTTTGTGGAGACGGAAACAGTAGCGACCTGGGTTTGTGTCGGGGCCTTCATGGGATGGGGATTCGACTATGTTTTTGAGGTTGTTGCCTGTGAATTTGAAGAGCTTTTCGAACACTTGGGTTGTTTCTGATTCGTCTAGTGGTCTCATTTTTTTGAGGTTTTTGGTTATGGTGGCTGGCTGCTTAAACCCTAGAAGAAAGAAAAAAAAAAGGGGGGAAGATGAAAGTGTGGGATTAGGGTTTATGGGGGTAGGTGTGTGGCTGATATGTTTGGATAGTTATATGGGTTGACCCGGCGGAAAATGAACTAGAGTCGGGTTTAATTGTTGCAATTTGCAAATGCAAAATACTTTTTTAAACTCGTTTGCAAAATGTAATATGGTTTGTTGCCATCAAGATCGAGATCTTACTTTGGATCGTTTTCGTCTTTACAAGATCAAGATCGTAAAATAGGATCGTGATTGTAAGATTCTATTATAATGTAATTTTCTTAGTAGTTTTTGCAATATTTTACAAATTTACAAATTAATATACATTGTAAACACAAAATTATACGAATATTTCATAAAAATGTGGTCTTAAATTATGATTATGAAATGTATAAGAAGATTTACGTATTGTTTTTTAGATTATACAAAATAGAACCTATAAATTTGTAATTTTTTAGTTTGTCGTTTGAGAAAAAGTAAGAGCGGATCGTAGTAGATCCTAAGATCTTATGATCAAGATCGGGATCCTATAAGATCTTAAACATGCAAAGATCCCACCTAAGATTCGGATCGTTTTTCCTTTGCAGTATCGTAAAATTGTAAGATCCTAAGATCAATATCGGGATCTTGACAACCTTGGTTTGTTGCATCTTGGATTAGATTTAGGCTTTGTTTGATGATAAGCGGTGGTAGAATATTTTGGAGCAATAAGCGACGAGAGAGTATTTTAAAATTTAGTACTTGTTTGGGAAAAGAAGCGGTGAGTTTTTTTTATTTTTAGTGGTTGTTTGGCAACAGGAGCGATAAGCATTTTAGGGCGGTGCTATTTTTTAGGAAGGCTATTTTTTCTATGCTTGTTTTAAGAAGCGGTGGCAAATGAGCGGTGAGCTGTCACAGCTACCGCCCAGTGCTACCGCTCACAGCTACTTGCTCGTGTTGACAAACACAGCCTTAGCACTCCCAACTTTTTTAGAGAGCTGAGATCAGTTGGCATCAAAAAGTTGTGTCAAAATTGTCACGTAAGATTTTGAGGTTTTAGCACCAGAAACCCTTTACCACCACATTTATGAGGTAACTGTTGGCACGAGAAAAAGTGATGCCAAAAATGTATAATGAACATACATATACCCACTTTTATTACTAAAAAATACCACCCACTTTCTAACTTCCGTTCCCCCACTCTAGAGTTTTTTTTACAGACTCTAGAGTTGTTTATCCGTTGATGTTTTAAACTTTTGGTATACCCATATAAGTAGTTTATATTGTTGCCTCAAGTATGTTTACATTTACCACTCCTAACACTTCAGCCACATTTAACCAATTCTCTTGTTATTTTACAGTCGTGACAGGTGACAGTTTTTCACCAAAATATATTGACAGTAAGAGGATTCTTGATAGGTGTGTAAACACCCATCCTTTTACCACTTAATTCTGGCTAAAACAAGACCAAAACACGTATTTAACATCATTTGTTTGGAATTATGCGTGGTTTTTGTGTTTATTGTGTTTTCAGAGCTAACCTGATGAATATTAAAGAAAACATGGGATTGCAATGGGTTTTATCAAGGAAAAAGACTAAAGACGAAGTCTATTGTCCAAGAGATGCAAAAGATTTGAAGTCAATGGGCCTATTTGAAGATTTATCGAAGAAAAGGACCAAAGATGGAAGATTTACATATGTCGAAGAAACTCAAGTCTGTTTAACGAAGAAATTAAAAGACGAGTTGAATTTTATCGACGACAAATCCCGAATCAGAATCGAAAACGTCAATTTTTCTGAAAAGACGAGAAGACAAGAAGAAAGGGAGAAAGCCCACTCACCAACCAACCACTAGGACTATATATAGGGTTTTCCTTCACATTTGAGGAGGCTAGCTTTTCATTTTTCTTTTTCCCAGTCTCTTTGGTTCGTAGCATCACCATCACCACTAGGGTGATTGGTGATTTTGATCTTTGTTCTTCCAATCTTGTTCTTTTAATCCTTGTTTCATCTGGTTAAAACATTAATCTTTTAATACAAAGTCTTGTTTAATCTTTCCATTTCATCTTGTTCATCATCATATTTATCCTCAAGTTCTTAAGTTTTTATTTTCTTGATTTGATCTTAAAAAGTTGTTGATTTAGTGTTTTTAATGTTGGGATTTGTTACTTATGATATTTAAATGATTTGTGGTTAATGTGGTAAAACCTTTTTGCTTAATGAGTTTGATTTTGGATTAAAACCGAGTCCCCTGTTCTTCGCTTTCTACAGTACTGAGTTTCCCAGATTCCGAACAGGGATTCTGGGGTTGTGTCTATTCGGAATATTTCAATTATTCCGAGTAGAGGTTATTTTTCTTCCTTATTCGGAATATCCCAGATATTCCGAATAGAACATCTTTTCCGCATAAGCCATCTTTTCCGCATAAGCCATTTTTTCCGAATTGACCCTTTTATTCCGCATAGGATTGTTTTCCGTATAGAGATCTGTTTTTCCGCATAGGGACCTTTTTCCGAATAGGGCCAATTTTCCGAATAGACTAAATTTTCCGAATAGCCTTAACTTTCCGAATAAGACATTTTTCCGCATAGGGTTATTTTCCGTTTAAGAGCACGTTATTCTGAATAGAGAACATTCCGCATAGGTTGGTGTCTTTCCGAATAGGATTTATTCCGAGTAGGATATCTTTTCAGTAAGGGTATTTTCCTGAATTAATTCAAGTAATACTTTTTAATTGTTGATTGTTTTAAGATTATTTCATTATCATTTTAGTCATTTCTCTGTTTAGTAGATTAGAAAACTAAACCCATTTTTTTGTCACCAAGAACAAATTATTCCACTTTAAACTGAGATCAATTCGAGAGGATTCCGAGATTTAATTAGAACCCATACAAAACCCGTGTATCAAATGGCGCCGCTGCCGGCTTTTCTCGTTAAGATCAAAAGTTTTTTGTGAGAACTTGGATTTTGGGATCCGTTCCCCGTGAACGTTACTTTTTCATAAAAAATTTCAAAAAAAAAATCCTAAAAAATATATAATTTTCAAAAATACAAAAAAATTAAAAAACATAAAAACCAAAAATATTTTTGCTTTGCTTTTCTTTGTTCGTTCTTTTGCAGGTGTATGCGCACTCGATCCACGTCATATCAAGAGCCCGAGCCTCTCGATCACTTAGACATGGCCGGTGTACCACCTCCAAACAACAATAATAACAACAACAACCCGCCTTTCAACAACATGAACAATAACAACAACAATGAGCCCCTTCCGGATAATCGCCCGATGATTGAACTGCTGCAAGCTCATGTAGATGGCAACACTGACCCAATTGTTATACCACCAATTGCCGCCAACAACTTTGAGCTAAAATCAGGCTTTATCCAGATGGTCTCCGCTCAACCATTCTTGGGACGTACCATTGATGATCCACACGACCATATCAAGAGATTCTTGCAACTCACCAACACGGTCAAATTCAATGGTGTTCCACAAGAGGTTATAAGGTTACAACTTTTTCCCTTTTCTTTAGAGGGACAAGCCCGGCATTGGCTTGCTAAGGAACCGCCACAGAGTATTCTCTCATGGACGGATTTGGAAACAAAGTTTATCAATTACTTTTTTCCACCCTCTCGTACTACCGCTTTGCGGAATGAGATCATAAATTTTGAACAAAAGTACGATGAGTCGTTCAGTGTTGGGATCGTTTTAAAGATCTTTTAAGAAAATTCCCACAACATGGTTTTACCAAAGTACATCAAATCAATACTTTTTACAATGGTTTAAGCATGAGTGACCAAGATTCATTGAACAGTGCCTCGGGGGGTAATCTATTGGCTAAGACTTCCAATGCTGCTTGGGACATCATTGAGAATAAATCTCGTGTGCAAACCAAGAGTGTTCGGACCAATGTCGCTAGTGCTAGCACAAGTGACAGCGACAAGCGATTGGACAAAATCACTACGCTTCTTGAATCGCTTGTCACCCACACCGTCAGCAACAACACAGCAACAACGCCAAAAACGCTCAAGTGAACGCTGTCAGCCAACCTTGTGAGATATGCGGTGGTCCTCACTCTTACACAACTTGTACCGCCACCCAAGATTACCCTGCTGAGAATGTGAATGCGGCATATGGCACCTATCCTCAACCTGCTTATCAAGCTAGACCTCAAGGTGACCGTAACTTGCTTAGCTATCGATCCAACAACTATCTTTCACCACCTGGTTTCCCTCCTACCAACCCAAACCAACAACAAAACCTTAATCGCCCTCCTCAACAACAACAACAATCTCGACAACCATACATCCCTCCTCACAAGCAGCAACAACCGCCTCAACGTAACAATCAAGTCTACCAACAACTTGCTTACCAACCACCTGCATACAATGCTCCTCCCAACCAAACCACCACTGCATTACACCAAGAGGTTGCAACCTACATGAGGACCAATGATGTGATTGTGGAAAATCTCCAACAGGAAGTGCGAAACTTGAAGGCAGACTTGGTCAAGCAAGGAAATGATTTGAGAGCCGACATGAGAAACACGTTGGATAGCCAAACTAATGATCTGAGGAACATGATGGCTGGTTTCTTCCAAAGTAATCAACCCTCTTCTTCGGGTACTCTTCCGAGTAACACCGTTGCGAACCCAAGAGGAGAGATGAAAGCAATCACTACTCGAAGTGGTAAAGGTACCAAGGAACCCGAGCTTCCTATACCTCCACCGGTGGTTGTGACTAAGGAGAACGAGTCACCCTGCTCCTATTCCTCATCCTTCTCGTTCCCCAGTTTCTCCACCTCTTCCTTCTACCCCTCCTCCACCCAAGGATGTGAGTGATCCTATTCTTCCAAAGCCTTCCTCTTCTTCCAATATACCTTATCCATCAAGGTTGAGGAAAGAGAAGCTCAAAAGCAAGGACGATATTCAGGTTTCGAACTTTCTTAAGATGTTCAAACAATTGAATTTTAACATCTCCTTCGCTGAGGCTCTCGCTCACATGCCTAAGTATGCGAAAATGTTTAAAGATCTTCTGAGCGACAAGGAAAAGCTCCTCGATATTGCCAACACCCAACTTAATGAGAATTGCTCTGCAGTGCTCTTAAGGAAATTGCCAATCAAGCTTGGTGATCCGGGTCGTTTTCTTATCCCTTGCAATTTCCCGGGAGTAGAGAATTGCATGGCCCTAGCCGATCTAGGTGCCAGTATTAATCTCATGCCTCTCAGTGTTTGGAAGCAATTATCTCTCCCAGAGCTAGTCCCCACCAAAATGACTTTGGAATTAGCTAACCGTACGGTTGCTTATCCAGTGGGGATAGTCGAAGACGTCATTGTAGGAGTCGACAAGTTCACCTTTCCTGCTGATTTTGTTGTCGTCGACTACGAGATGGACCCCCGTGTACCACTGATTGTTGGTCGTCCATTCTTGAGGACCGGTCGCACTCTCATTGATGTTGAAGCCGGTGAGCTTATCATGAGAGTGGGTGACGATAAAGTAGTCTTCAACATGGGAAAGTTGTCTAAACAACCTTATTCATATGAGAGTGTTAATTGTATTGACGTTCTTGATGAGGCTTGTGAAGAACACTTTAATGATGCTTGCAAAAGTATTCCTACCTCTCCTCCCAATGTTGAGACCGTGTCCTCCATTGATTCATCATTGTCTCTATTTGGAGATAGTGATTTATTTTGGAACAATCTTGAAGATACCATGGGAGATGTGAATTTAGCTACTAATGATTCTCCCACCGATGGGGATGAAGACATGAATTTCTTTGACAATCTTCTCAACGAAGACAATCCTTCGCCTCCATCTCCCACGGTCATTGCTATCGATACTCCGACTTCGAATACGCCTCCCGTCGAAAATCCTCCGGATTTAGAACTTAAGGAGTTGCCGCCCCATCTCGAGTATGTATTCCTTGAAGAAGAGAAGAAGTCGCCAGTCATCATTGCTAAGGACCTAAAGGAAGAAGAAAAAGCCCGACTTATCAACGTTTTGAAAGATCATAAGAAGGCTATTGCTTGGAAGATTTCTGATATTCGTGGAATTGATCCTCACTTCTGCACACACAAAATTCTCATGGAGGACGACTTTAAGCCCACAATTCAAAGCCAAAGAAGGGTGAATCCAAAAATCCATGAAGTCATCAAAACAGAGGTTATCAAACTTCTTGATGCAGGTATGATTTACCCTATTTCGGATTTACCATGGGTTAGTCCTGTCCATTGTGTGCCAAAGAAGGGCGGAATAACCGTTGTTCCCAATGAACACAACGAGTTGATTTCCACTCGTCTCGTTACTGGGTGGAGAGTTTGTATAGACTACCGCAAACTCAATGATGCCACGAGAAAGGATCATTTCCCTCTACCTTTTATGGACCAAATGCTTGAACGTTTAGCGGGTAATGAATACTACTGCTTTCTTGATGGTTTCTCGGGTTATTTCCAAATACCCATCGATCCTCAAGATCAAGAGAAGACAACATTCACTTGTCCCTATGGCACATTCGCTTACAAAAGAATGCCTTTTGGCTTATGTAATGCGCCAGGGACTTTCCAAAGGTGCATGTTAGCTATCTTCCATGACATGGTCGAACAAACCATGGAAGTCTTCATGGATGATTTCTCGGTCTTCGGGGATTCCTTCTCTTCTTGCCTTGCCAATTTGGAACGTATGCTTAAGCGGTGCGAAGACACTCGCCTTGTTCTGAATTGGGAAAAATGCCATTTTATGGTAAAAGAAGGCATCGTGCTGGGACATAAAATTTCCAAAGCCGGTCTTGGAGTAGACCGTGCTAAAGTCGATGTTATCGCCAAGTTGCCTCCACCTTCAACCGTGAAGGGTGTGAGAAGTTTTCTGGGTCATGCGGGCTTCTACCGTCGATTCATCAAAGATTTTTCTCAAATCGCTCGCCCGATGACCCACCTCTTGGAAAAAGATACTCCTTTTATCTTTTCCAAAGAGTGTCTTGAAGCCTTCAACTTGCTTAAGGATAAGCTAACTAAGGCACCCGTCTTAGTTACCCCTAATTGGGAGCTTCCCTTTGAGTTGATGTGCGATGCTAGTGACTATGCTATTGGAGCGGTTCTGGGACAAAGAGTGAACAAACACTTCCAACCAATCCATTACGCCAGCAAGACAATGACGGGGGCACAATTGCATTATACGACAACCGAAAAAGAGCTTTTAGCTGTTGTCTATGCCTTTGAAAAATTCCGCCCCTATCTTGTCCTTTCTACAACAATCGTGTATACCAATCATTCCGCGTTGAAGTACTTGTTGACAAAGCAAGATTCCAAACCAAGACTTCTTCGCTGGGTTTTGCTGCTCCAGGAATTTAAAATCGAAATTCGCGATAAGAAAGGAGCTGAAAACCTAGCCGCGGATCATCTCAGCAGACTTGAGGATCCTTACCAGGGGAATCATCCGAACAAAGAAATCAATGATTCTTTTCCCTTGGAGACCTTAATGTCTATCAACTCGACTGCTGACGAAACCCCGTGGTTTGCAGACATTACAAACTACTTAGCGGGTGGAATCCTCGTTGACGGGTTAACATCCCAGCAAAAGAAAAAGTTTTTCAAAGAAATCAAGACTTACTTTTGCGATGACCCGTATCTCTTCAAACAATGTGCCGACTTGATTATTCGCCGATGTGTTGATGGACCGGCAGCTTTCGAAATCCTTGATGCTTGCCACAAAGGACCCACTAGTGGTCACTTTGGTCCCAACTACACCGCCAAAAAAGTGTTTGATTCGGGATTTTATTGGCCCACCATCTACCGTGATGCTCACGAGATGGTTAAACGATGTGATGCTTGCCAAAAACAAGGCACGATCACACATAAAGACGAGATGCCTCAGCATTTCATTCAAGAGTGTGAAATCTTTGATGTTTGGGGTATCGACTTTATGGGGCCATTCCCTTCTTCTAAAGGAAACAAATACATCCTTGTTGCCGTTGACTACATCTCCAAGTGGGTTGAAGCCAAAGCTTTACCTACTAATGATGCAAAGGTGGTTTGTAACTTTTTGAAATCGCTGTTCGCTCGATTCGGCGTTCCTCGTGCTATTATCAGTGACCGCGGGACTCATTTTTGCAACGATCAATTTGCAAGAGTCATGGCAAAGTATGGTGTCAATCACCGTCTTTCCACCGCCTATCATCCCCAAACCAATGGGCAAGCCGAGATATCCAATCGTGGATTGAAGCGAATTTTGGAGCGTACTGTGGGAGAGCATCGTGCCGCGTGGGCCGATAAGTTAGATGATGCTCTGTGGGCTTTCCGTACTGCTTACAAGACCCCTATCGGTTGTACACCTTAGCGTCTTGTGTACGGGAAAGCATGCCACCTTCCCATCGAGCTGGAGCATAAGGCGCACTGGGCCTTAAAGTGGGCTAACTTCGACATCAACAAAGCCGGTGATCATCGTAAGATTCAACTCAACGAGCTCAATGAACTGAGGAATGAAGCTTATGAGAACTCGCTGATCTACAAAGAGAAGACGAAGATCCTTCATGACGCAAAAATCAAGAACCAAGAGTTCCACGTTGGTGATCAAGTCTTACTTTTCAACTCTCGGTTGAAGATCTTCTCTGGCAAGTTGAAGAGCCGCTGGTCTGGTCCATTCACCGTCGCAAACGTCTTTCCGTATGGGACCATTGAGCTTTCTCAGCCAAATGGGCCCAATTTCAAGGTGAATGGCCAGCGTCTAAAGCTATACTTTGGTGAGGACATCTCTCAGGAGATGATTCCATCCCTCACCACGTTCCCCATGAACTAATTTTGGGTCGAGTCAGGCTCGTGACTCGGTTATCAAAAACAAGCGCTCCTCGGGAGGCAACCCGTGTATCTATCCTTTTATGTTTTAACCTCCTAAGTGTAGGGGGACCTCTATAGGGTGTTTGTTTTTGTGTGGTGATGTGATTATAGGGATGAATACACTCTTGGAAACTTTGAAGAACCGTGCTCCCGTGTTATCTGAAATCCGGTTCTATCTCTCAACTATCGTGATTTAATTTTCTTCATACTCACATTTGAAATTGATCACTTTAGTCGTCTCTTCCTTAACTTGAGAACCAACGTGCACAATGTCATAAGTGTAGGGGAGACTTTTCCCACATGCTTAAACATTGAGGACAATGTTTATCTTAAGTGTAGGGGGGACTTCTATCGAAGTTTTAAGTGGACTTTTCCATGAAAATGCCTTCATTTAACCGGAAAATCATCTTTTTCAACATTTTTCAAATTTTTTATTAACTTTGGCCATTTAGTCGTAATTTTTAAATTTTTATCGTTGCTTTCATATGTATATATTCCGCAATAAAGTCAAAATTTTTAATAAAGTGGTGTAGCTAGTTTAGAAGTCTTTGACATATTAGGCCCGTTGCGTTTATTTTGACTCAACCCGAATAGACTTATCCAAGTTTATTCTAGCTAGTATCCTTAACCATGCAGACCTTAATTGGTTTATTAGGCTAAGTGTCCACGAGTCTCATTACTTGAGATTTTAAATTGTGGAGGACGAGAAATGATAGAGTCAATTATAAGTCGGTATTCTTGCGCAACCTCACTTGGTGTAATTATTTGCCTATTCTCCCATCACTTGCTAATAATTTATCTGCAATAAGTAAGGTCGTACGATTTGAAAGGTTACTTAGCTTCTAGCCCAAAATCGTTTAAAAGTTGCTCGGTAATGATAAGAGTTCATAGCCAAGGCATAACTTATGAAGCGGAGCGCGAAGATTGGCGAGTCCGAAAAGGCCCTAACAAGGCATGAGGATTCAATTTTATTGCTGAAGATCCAAAGTGATGTGAAAAGCATTATTCCCAAAATCAATATGAAGGATCAAGACTCACGACGAAAAGCAATCAACTCCCATAAAGATCATGGAGAAGTCTATCCGAAAAGACCCTAACAAGGTATGAGGATAAATAGATCCAAGTCCGAAAAGGAGGCGGATCGTTGTATCTCAAAATCCCAATTAGAGATTGAAGAAATAATCATGAAGTCGTGGTCAACAAAGTTGGAGTACCCCTCAAAAGTCTCCAAGTGAAGAAACTCTATTACGATGAGAAGACCATTATCTCAAGAACGTCTCTCAAGATGTGAAGTATGAAGTACATGCCAAATATCGGCCCGAGAAAGGTCTCAAATCGCGAACCAAGTTATGCCAAGATATGAACTTTTTGATATCCCGAGAAGCAGTTTTAAAAGATTTTGTCCTTTAGCTAACTATTGATCAAATCGTCCTACTTTGCTTTCAGCCTAAATAAACTATCGAAATAAGTCCAAAAATGCATCTTCATGATCATTCTAAGACAAAAATAAAATATAAGAGATACACCTAGGAATAAGGGAGTTTAAGCATTTAATTAAGCCATGTGTGTAAGTGTTTGAATTGCTAACTTATAATAACAATGATCTCGTTTTTAAGCTTAGTTTGGGGAACGTGAAACTTGAGGGTGATAAATCTTCGCAGCACCAAAGCCCTAATGTAAGTCCTTGATTTCTTCGCAAGTTATTTCCATCCTTTTGTTTATTTTAAAGTTTTAATTTCTCTTAGTACTTTAAAATTTTTGTTTAAGTAGTATTTTAATAAGGCCAAGGTTGATTGATTATGAGAAAAGTGTAAATTTACTTTATCACTAAGCATTGCATGAGGGCATGGCAATGGTTAAGTGTAGGGGATTTGATAGGTGTGTAAACACCCATCCTTTTACCACTTAATTCTGGCTAAAACAAGACCAAAACACGTATTTAACATCATTTGTTTGGAATTATGCGTGGTTTTTGTGTTTATTGTGTTTTCAGAGCTAACCGGATGAATATTAAAGAAAACATGGGATTGCAATGGGTTTTATCAAGGAAAAAGACTAAAGACGAAGTCTATTGTCCAAAAGATGCAAAAGATTTGAAGTCAATGGGCCTATTTGAAGATTTATCGAAGAAAAGGACCAAAGATGGAAGATTTACATATGTCGAAGAAACTCAAGTCTGTTTAACGAAGAAATTAAAAGACGAGTTGAATTTTATCGACGACAAATCCCGAATTAGAATCGAAAACGTCAACTTTTCTGAAAAGACGAGAAGACAAGAAGAAAGGGAGAAAGCCCACTCACCAACCAACCACTAGGACTATATATAGGGTTTTCCTTCACATTTGAGGAGGCTAGCTTTTCATTTTTCTTTTTCCCAATCTCTTTGGTTCGTAGCATCACCATCACCACTAGGGTGATTGGTGATTTTGATCTTTGTTCTTCCAATCTTGTTCTTTTAATCCTTGTTTCATCTGGTTAAAACATTAATCTTTTAATACAAAGTCTTGTTTAATCTTTCCATTTCATCTTGTTCATCATCATATTTATCCTCAAGTTCTTAAGTTTTTATTTTCTTGATTTGATCTTAAAAAGTTGTTGATTTAGTGTTTTTAATGTTGGGATTTGTTACTTATGATATTTAAATGATTTGTGGTTAATGTGGTAAAACCTTTTTGCTTATTGAGTTTGATTTTGGATTAAAACTGAGTCCCCTGTTCTTCGCTTTCTATAGTACTGAGTTTCCCAGATTCCGAACAGGGATTCTGGGGTTGTGTCTATTCGGAATATTTCAATTATTCCGAGTAGAGGTTATTTTTCTTCCTTATTCGGAATATCCCAGATATTCCGAATAGAACATCTTTTCCGCATAAGCCATCTTTTCCGCATAAGCCATTTTTTCCGAATTGACCCTTTTATTCCGCATAGGATTGTTTTCCGTATAGAGATCTGTTTTTCCGCATAGGGACCTTTTTCCGAATAGGGCCAATTTTCCGAATAGACTAAATTTTCCGAATAGCCTTAACTTTCCGAATAAGACATTTTTCCGCATAGGGTTATTTTCCGTTTAAGAGCACGTTATTCCGAATAGAGAACATTCCGCATAGGTTGGTGTCTTTCCGAATACGATTTATTCCGAGTAGGATATCTTTTCAGTAAGGGTATTTTCCTGAATTAATTCAAGTAATACTTTTTAATTGTTGATTGTTTTAAGATTATTTCATTATCATTTTAGTCATTTCTCTGTTTAGTAGATTAGAAAAATAAACCCATTTTTTTGTCACCAAGAACAAATTATTCCACTTTAAACTGAGATCAATTCGAGAGGATTCCGAGATTTAATTAGAACCCATACAAAACCCGTGTATCAATTCTCTATTGAAGAAACCTCTTATATAAAAGAAGCCCATCGAGCACCAAATAGTATGAACTTAACGGAATCAAACATGTCTTGTATATTTGTTTCAAGATTTTTAGCTCAGGTTGTGCTCCCAGTATAGGGTGGGTCAAAAGTTCATTCCTAATGGAATTATTGCAAACTAAGGCTTAAAGTTATGTATGGCTAAGATATCAGAGAAAGTTTCTGAAAAAACGAGTGGATATATTTTCATGCTAATACATTTGATAATTTACCATCACACCAATTCTACTAAGGAATGTCGCCAAAGGAACCATTGTTTTAGTATTTATTACTGTACTTAATAGTATTGAGAACTGTCCGTTTAGTGTATATTTGTTTACGCATATATACCTGACGACAAGGGTGTAAACGAGTCGAGCTTTTATCAAGCTATTCGAGCTTAAGTTCAGGCTCGACTTGATTGAACTGAGCTTTTATCTAGCTCAAGCCCAATAATATGGTTCGAAACATATAATGAGCCGAGCTCGAGCTTTTGATAGCTCGCCTCGAGCTCGTATCAAGCCTTAATAAAAAAATTTTTTACATAAATAAATCAACGTTGAATTGAATATTAACCTTGTTATAAAGGATAACTTTATAAAATATTGAATAATTTATTAATAGACGTTATCATATTTTATTAAAAATATAGAATTTATGGTGTGTAAATCTTAGTGATGTATTTGTTTCATATATAAAATCTTGAGCTTTTCAGTCTAAGCTTGAGCTTTGCTCGAGTCCTTATCGAGCCGAGCTCAAGCATTAACGGTTAAAGCTCGACGAGCTCGATCTTACCTTTTATGTTTTGAGCCGAGCTCAGGCCTTGTTGAGCTCGAACTCAGCTCGGCTCGATTACACCCCTACCTGAGGAGAAAGAAATGGATATATAGTGAAATGGGTTGGTTTATTGTTGCAACTTTATAGGTGGATATAATTAAATATGGTATATGTTAAATATATTTTTATTGGTAAATTAGTAATTTACGGTTTATGGTTTATAAGCTTAGGGTTAAATTTTTTAGTTTTTTTATGAAGTTAAGTATTACATAGGCTTATGACTTTATATCATTTCATAAGCCTACGTGAAATACGAGACTTATTTTATAAGTAAACTTATTTTAAAAATCAAACCTTTGTATAAGCACCAACAAGCCATTCCAAAAATACCCTATGGTAATGTTTGACAATGGGATTATAACTCATTATAAATGTTTGAGCTTTTAAAATAAGCTATTACTTTGTTTCAAAATTATTGTTCATGTTTTCCTTTCAAATTATCTCAAATTAATTGTTTATTTTGAAAAATAAAAGTTTATATCAAGTTCAGCTTATTATTCCAGTTTTTGTTATTTTTCAAAGTCTTCAAATCATGTGTTTTTTTGTCGTTTGACAATTATTTTAGAATGAAGAGAGTAATTTATAAAAAAAACTCTTTTGTTTGTTACAAAGGCTTATGGAAGCTTTATAAAGGCTTAAAAATAGTCGAATTACATGAATACCATTCAAAATATAATAGATTATCACGTAAAAGCTGATAACATATATGAATTAATTTGATATATATTTATTGCGATTTTACTTTGATAATGTTTAGCTCGAACAAATTCGTGATACATATTTACGGAAATATAAGCTTTCGTTTTCAGCTTATAATACAAATTCTAGCCGCATCCCCAACCTCTGCCAAACATACCTTGTACCATGAGTAAATTTCATTTTTCCTCCTTATGGTTTACACATATCTGCACCTCCATTCGTCCTTAATTCAAAATAAGTACATGAACCATCATGTTGTTGACAAATCTTGCAACATTTGTCATGTCGTCATCCTTATGTTAGTTAACTCAACCATATATAAAGCATGTGATGGGACTTTAGTCATTTTACACGTCTTCATCTTCAACCTCATTTTTTTAGGCCAAATGATTTACAAAGGTATTTAAATTGTCATAATTTTTATGGGTATCGACCATATTTTTCAAATGTGGGTAAGTATCTTTCAAACTGATTCATGTAGTTTTTTTACCTCCCTAACCGGAATCGCCTACATGTACAAGTCAAACGCCACTTCTTGATATTTTGTCCACGTCACATCTTTTCAATTTTTCATTTATGCCATTTTCCCCTCATACATACACACATACCATACACTTTTTCTCGTCACATTCACCATCACACACCAATTTTAAACCCACAATCATCATGAGATCGTATGGTACAATAATAATGTTATTATGATACAATAGTGATGTAAAACTTCATTAAAAGTGTGATATCAAGTGGAAGGTAATGGTTTTGGTATGTTACAAACAACGTAAATTTCAACCGCAACAATTTAATACACAACAAATGATTAGAACGTGTGCTTTCATAGCAACCAACATAAGTGCGGGATTACTTAGTTTGTTACACCAAGAACACATCACTAGTGACTACCCTAGCCCATTAATACACAAAACGTAGCTTCATAGTGGCAACTAGTTCAACACTAGAATAACTTGTATCAACCAATATAAAACACGAGTACTACCTAATTAAAGCAACCCTTATATGCACAAACATGACAATGACATGAAAGTTACAACAAATGCATAGCTTTTAAAATGTTAATCATTAAAGACATAATATTATTAATTAATGTTTTACACAAAATATAGTTATCCCAAAGTATGTGCATATGAAGCTAAAAGTTGTAGGTTACTCCATGATTGTTTCATTGTCCTTTGATGATTAGTTTGTAATTAATGCATTTTTTGTCAAGGATTCTTTTGCTATTTATCTTGTTGGAACAATTGGTGCTTGTACTCTTCTTATTTGTGGACCATCTCTTGTCTCATCAATTAATGGTGCATCATTCATCTTTGTCTTGTAGCTCTTTGTGCTACAGTTGGTTGTTGTCTTGTTCTGGAAAGTATAACACTTTTAGTCCGCTAACCTTTGGTCCTTGCTTCGTTGTTGCTCCATTTGATGTCCCTTGTACATATACTCTAACCACTTGAGATTGTCGAGTACATGATATATTCACGACATCAATTCTGTTATTGTTTCTGCCTGAAATCGAACCATGTAATGGTTATGATTTATGTAATTCATAGACATTAGTTGGATTTTTTTCTTAGACTTTTCCCCTTTTTGGCACTTTGGGTAGTTTTGTTATTGAATCTTTTTCACACCATGCCTTTTTATGTCCATTCTCACCATAGTTTTGGCAAGTCACATGTAGAAATTAGAGGGGGGGTGAATAGTTTCTTAAAATTTACTTGTTAAAAGAGGGTTTTCAAAAATCCTTTTCAAAAACTTAGGCTTGAGTAATTATGTGAAATCTTCTTATACACAATATGAACAAGGGATAGTGCAACTAAACTAATAATCACAAGTATATGATAATAAAGAATGATGAATGTAAAGAGATAAGGAAAAGAAAGATCAAACCAAACACCAAGGATTTATAGTGGTTCGGCAACAAAGCTCACTCCTCGTCCCTACTCCACTCGCTGAGTACTCCTTACTCGAGAGTTCACTAATCAACAAGCTCCGTAAGGTGGAGAAACTATAAACAACGTCGCTTATCCAAATTCTGACTCTAAGCTAAAAGTTGAGCCCTAATCTTAGCTAGGACCAATCCACACCAATATACTTTGAGGACTAAGTATTAACCCTACTACATACAGAACTTCCAAATAGACAAACCTATTTGGATCTTCACAACACAACTACCAAATAGCACAACTACTTGGATCTTCACAACACAACTCCAAATAACAAAACTACTTGGATCTACACTACACAACTATAATGAATGAATAAAACTTGATCTTCAATAGATCTTGAGGTAGACTCAACACTTTAAGGATAAAAGTGTTCTCCTCTTTGCACTTGAAGAGGATGAGATGGGAGGAGAAAGATTCACTTCTAAACAAGTAGTAATCAACCAAATAATCAAGGATTTGAATGATTTAAGAAGTATGTTTGAATCTGGAAATTTGTGTGCAAAAGAGGTGAAGAGAAAATATGAGAATGATCCACTATTTATAGGACAAAGGTCCAACAGTCATATCTGAGCGCGGTGCCTTAATTGTGCCTGCGGTTCCTTATTTATAAGGAACCATATAGACCTTTAAGGGACCGCAGTCGTAGACTCTGCTCCCTTTTGTCTTTTAGTGGGGTAGTCGCATCTGGTGGCATAGTTATCCTCAAAGGATATTCTAAACCCATATAGAATATGCATTTTCAAAATTTCAAATATTTAATTTAATAAAACATTTCTTAAAAAAAAGTTTATTAAAAAACTTTGTCACATTTAATAAAAGGTGAGTTTTAAGAAAACTTAAATGCTTGATCACTTAATTAAGATGAAAACTTGTTTGTTCATACCTTAAGTGATAATGGTTGAAATAAAAAATACTTGAACTCAAGAATTCGTTTTTCTTTGTTTTCGTAAATGCTTGTTTTTATATTTTGTCGTAACCAAAACAAAACGAGGCCAAAAAATGCAAGTAACGTTTTTAGGCATCATTGTATTAACTCCCCCTTTTTGATTTTGACAACACATAAACTTAATCATATAAAAAACAAGATTTTCAAAGACGAGTTTATTTCATTTCTCCCCCTTGTCGAAGCAAAAAGGATGCAAAAGTCTTTGAGGAAGAAAAGAGCCGGACTTTGCAAAAGCTCCCCCTTGTCGAAGTAAAATGATGAAAAAGTCTTTGAGGAAGAAAAGAATCGGACTTTGCAATTGCTCCCTCTTGGTGCTTACTCCCCCTTGCTTGGGGCACCAAGGAATCGAGCTATGGTGACAAGCTACATGGAAGGGTTAGTAGAAGAAAAGAAACACCTAACAAGATATAGCAAAGGTCACATAAAAAGAAAAATAATATAAGAAAAGAGAAGACAACTATGATCCAAGATAAGTCATGTTAAAAGGAAACATGAAATCAAGATACAAGGAGAAAAATCATACAAAGTAGTATGAAAAAGAGAACAAGCCAAAAGAAAAGCATAAATCTAATCCTAGTTAAGCTAGAACTTAAAGATTTGCTTGAAATAGATGTCTTGGAGATAAGCAATCCATATGCTTACATGAAAGACAAAGTGGTGGCGGGAAGTAGGTGGTGGTGGCTTGGTAGTGATCTCATAGTCATAGTGAAGAGGATGTCTGACTATGAGACTCTTGATGTAGATCAACTCCTCATAGATATGAGCCATATCAAGATGTTGATATTGACAACATTGACAATATGCTTCATGATGCATGACATTATCATGTGAAGGAGGAAGAACACAAAAAGGATGTGGTGGACAAGTAGAGGTTCCAAAATCAATATTCTTAGAAGGAGAAGAAGTTTGATTTTGAGTGTTCTTGGGTAAATTTGGATTCAAAGAGATTGGGGAAAATGGAGGAGAATCAAGGCTTTCATTTGGTGAATAAGACATTTTGATATGAGAAAGGATGCAAAATGCTTAGGGTTAAATAGAGAAAGCCTAAGACACTTTTGGGATGGTAAAAGGTTTGAACCAAAGATTCCAAAAAGTGTTATAGTAAATTTGGAGTTACAGAAAACTCAAAACTTGAGGGTTTTGGCCGCGGTACCTTATCTCCACCTGCGGTGCCATATATATATATATATGGAACTGCGGGTTATTTGGAGAACCGTGTACAAAAGGTGTGTTTTAGGGGATAATGAGAATTTTCTAATTCAACAAATCCTAATTTTCTAGTCCAACTAATCATAGAGACATGCTAAAAAGCAACAAAAGACATAGAAAACACATAAGAACGCACTAAATAATATTTTTACCAAAAACCATGGATTTGAAATAAGATCGATGTTGGAGGTGTGTTAATCTAGACACATGGTCATGACACAATGATCCTTCATATTTCATTATCGTTCTTGCTATGTTTGAGAGACCCATACATATGAATTATGTATGCTCGATGTCAATAGCAAGAAGCTATGAAAACGTTTTTAGATTGAATTAACAATGCAAAAACATTTCTCGGCCATTTTCAAAAGAACTTTGAGAGATTTGAAAAAGAGAAGAGGAATTTTTCAAAAAGGGTTTAAGAGACTCAAAGACTCAAAGAAAATGAAAAGATTAAAAGAAGAGAAATACTCGATTAATGTAAAGCGCAATTAAGGAATATGTTCCATTAAACCTAGACCTAGACGCAAGTAATTAAAAGGTTCCCTTTTAAGTGGCTTAGTGAAGATGTCGGCTAAATTTTCTACCGAGGGCACATTCTCAATCGAAATGTTCCCCTTTGAACATTATCCCTAACGAAATGGTGACGAATCTCTATGTGCTTGGTTCATGAATGTTGCACGGGATACTTGCTAAGGTCTATTGCACCCTTATTATCACACATGATGGGAACATCATTAAGTGAAATCCCGTAATCAACAAGCGCTTGCTTCATCCATAAAGCTTGTTGACAAGCTTTACCGACACTCACATACTCGGCTTCCGTGGTGGATATAGCAAGAGCGGTTTGTTTCTTGGAGAACCAAGAACACAACAACCCATGAAGGTACAAACTCCACTAATGCTTTTCCGGTCCACATAGTCACCCGCATGATTCGTGTCCGCTAAACTATAGTTTCTACGCCGTTCCCTTTAGGATACCATAATCCTGAATGTATAGTGCCTTTAATGTATCGAAAGATACGCTTAATGTTGTCCCTTATATTTAGATGATACAACACGAATTTAAGAAAGAAAATAGATGAAGAAGATGAATTCTAGAGAGAGAAAGTAGTGAGAAAAAGTAGAAAGAATGGTTGGAGAAACTAGGTGTTGTCCCATAAATTTGTGATGATTAATCAATGAAGAAAGAAAGAAAATAGATGAAGAAGAGATGAATTCCTAGAGAGAGAAAGTAGTGAGAGAAAGTAGAGAGGAGAAGAGGATTAACTTTTGGAATATTAGATTAGAAGTGAGAAAAAATGAACAACCAACCCTCCTAACATGCTAGGAGGGTAGTATATATAGTCCACCCACATGCGGGCTTTAATGGGCTATATATTGGGTCGGGCTTGTCTTTTGGACTTTAATTAGTTTGAATCCAAGCCCGTAAACCACGACTAATTAACTACCTATTACAACGTTCTAACTAATGTTACAATAATAACCTATGACCGAGCATTCTTGTTTGACTCAATATTTTGAGGCTAACAATATCCCCCAATGTGAGGTCATACCCTTTTGATGTTTGGAGATCAATGGAGATTACGAATCTCGTCATAAATGAGTCTTGAACGTGTAACCGTAGTTTTGTTCCTTCATGCTGTGATCTTTGAGCCTTTGTCATTGTCTTTCGACTTAGTCTTTTATCTTGAGATCTTCAAATCATTCTTGACTTGTCTTTGCCATCTTGTGATCTTGTGCCTTTATCCACATGCTCATACTATTATTTGTTGAATAAGTCTTTGGGCATGAACATGTGGTTTTGAATCTTTGACTATGCTAAGTACACTGTGACGCCACCTTCTCGAGACAAATCATGGACACGGACTGAATGGCTTTGACATTCGCCCTAAATCGGTAGCGTTTTACCTCCGGTCGGTGAAGACCGTTATACGATATTAAATACCGTACCTGTGATTAGGTAGATTCAATTAAGAATCTCCTTGACAGGGTTTCGCGGCTGTACTAGCCGTTATCTTTACTCGACCGTCTCAAAGCAAGACTGCGAACATAAAGAGTGAATCAATTGGATGAATATCCGCTTGATTAAAGTCGTCAATTCAAATTCCTGGAACAAGTTTGATTCATTAAGAATCTTACCATTGTTGCTTTCCAGTTGACACAAGTTTGATTCATAAGAATCTCACAAGTCACCTACCGTAGCGCTGCTTGATGTTGACGCTAGAAGGATTTTCATTCGTCATTGTGAATATTAATGAATATCACTCTGAATGTTCTGGCAAGACCATAAAGATATTGCGTAGAAACCTGAAACGAGTTTGAATCAATTCGGAAACAAACCACTGTTGCTTTTCAGTTTTACATATGTTCAATTCATAAAGAATCTTACACATGACCTACCGCAGTGCTGTTTGATGTTAACACTGGAAGGATTTCCACTCATCATTGTGAATACTAAGTAGTATTACTCTGAGTGTTCTAGCAATATCACAAGGATATAGCGTAGGACTCTCTTGATCTTCATCCGTGTGTCCTAACGAGATTTGATTGATCTCTTGGCTCTAGACTTGATTTGTGCACTTTTAGTGATCGGAGGCTGGAGCAAATGCCACCTATTCAATATCAACTATCTCGGAGTGAGAAAGTCAATAGAAGCCGTGTTGATCTCCGTGACAATAAAACAAACTTCTTTTGAGAGAAGCCTGAGTAGCTAGGAAAGGGTTGTGCTTCACATCACTGGGTCCATGATGAGTTGTCTTCATGATGTGTTGACCCGGTTTCTGCCTAAGTTGTATGGAGGGCTTCTTTCTTTAGACCCTTTATCCTTACATTTCTTTTTCATTCTTCAACCCCTTCAATGCTTACCAAGACATCATTAATAACACCTTGTTGTGATTGTTCCAGTGCTATCATCAGTACTTAGTCGGCATTCAGCTACGTTCACATTCTACTCCATCTTTCCTAAGGACTTCTAATAATCTATTGGATTGTCCCTAGGAAGATCCCTCCAGTTCTGGTTGGATCATAGGACTTAAACCTAACCACCCTTTTGACACCAATAACGTCGTGAATTAAAGATGTTGTGGGTATTTGATCGTAACCATGAAAACCACTTTAAATTCTAACAAAGTGTTTGAAAAACATTTAACACCTTGCTAGTTTTGTCGTTTCAGAAATGCTCCCCCTTCACATGTGCATCGATAATCGAAAGTGTTTCGCACATGTAGGTAAGAGTTAAAGTGCTTGAGTCTTATATAAGATCACATTTTAATCACATTTTCTCCCCTATCTCTAATATATAAAATCTTTTGATATTAGAGATACCAAATTTGATTAAAATATATTTTCAAAAATATCTTGAAAATCTTCGGGAGACAGATGTGTTAATATTTTGCATGAAGTTGAATTGCTCCCCCTCAAAAATTGATCCAATGGAATTGTCATTACGAGGATTTGATCCACATTAAACTTTTGAGGATAGGAGTTGTTGAACACACAATTTTTGAAAGATTTTGAATATCATTGAGAAATTCTTGAAAAAATTATGTTCAACGCTTTTTGAAAAATCAATTCTTTTTGACGAAAAGGTTTTTCTAAAGCATAAACTTGAGTTCATAGACTTTGAATGTCTTGACGAATCCACTCAAGTGTAAGAAGATTTAACTTCTTTTGCTAAGGGTAAGAGTACAAAAGCGTACACTCCCCCGTAGGTTTAGATCCCGGTTGCAATCTGAAAGTGATTACAAGCCATTGTGTTGAGCTTAAAACGTGGAATGTTTTGTGACAAGCTCAACCCAAGATAGATTGCTCTACCCGTTTTTGGAAATATTGTCCAAAATAGACAATTTCCTTTAAAAAAGATAGAAATGACATGTTTTGAAAAATATTTACAACTTTCATTCGAGCTTTATGTACACACCCGTGTCGTTATTGAGCGACATTTCTAGGTACGTCCATATTATCGATACTGAAAGACATGTCGAGAAGAATATTTTTGGATTATCAAAGATTTTTTAATTTTGTATTTTGCTTTTTGATTAATATTTACAGGTAGATGATTGATAGATGAATCAAGCAGGCTTCTTTGCCAGAACCTCCAGTTCTGCTGGAGTCAAACATCTCATACCAATTTGCCTAACTAGATACGTAAACCTCTCTTTCGAAAGAGCTTTTGTAAACAAGTCAGCTAATTGGTAATCAGTTCCAACAAAGTATAATTCAACAATACCCTCTTCAACTTGTTCCTTAATGAAGTGATATCTGACATCGATGTGCTTCGTGCGGGAATGCTGTACCGGGTTGCAAGAGATGGCTATGGCAGACTTTGAGTCACAGTACATAGGTACTTTATCAAAATGGAAGCCATAATCCGTGAGTTGTGTTCTCATCCAAAGAACTTGAGCACAACACGCAGATAGAGACACATACTCCGCTTCGGCTGATGAAAGTGACGTGCAATCCTGCTTCTTGGAAGACCATCCCACAAGCTTATCTTGTCCTAGAAATTGTGCACCACCAGAAGTACTTTTACGTGTATCAAGACACCCTGCATGATCAGAATCTGAATAGGCCGTTAGAAAGAAACCGGTTTCCCTCGGATACCAGAGTCCCATGTGAATGGTATTCTTAAGGTACCGAAAGATCCGTTTAACCTCCTTGAGGTGCTTTTCAGTGGGTCGTGCTTGATATCGTGCACAATAACACGTAGCATGATGAATATCAGGTCTGCTTGTTGTCAAGTACATGAGGGACCCGATCATGGAACGATATCTCGTTTGATCTATGGGTAATCCCTCCAAATCAGCATCTAGGGATGTGGTTGATAATGGTGTCCCAACGGGGTCACATGATGTCATACCATGCTTTGTGATTATCTCTTGACAATACTTAGCTTGGTTAATAAAGATACCACTTGGGGATTGGTGAACTTGAATTCCTAGAAAGAATTTTAGTTCGCCCATCAAAGACATTTCAAATCTGATGTGCATTACTTTTTCAAACCATTTTGAAAGTTTTGGGTTTGTAGACCTAAAAATAATGTCATCAACATAAATTTGCACAAGCAAAATGTCATCCCCATATTTATAAGTGAACAAAGTTAAATCAATGGAACCTTTTGAGAAACCTTTGGAGACCAGAAATTTCGAGAGCTCGTCGTACCACGCCCTTGGAGCTTGCTTGAGTCCATATAGTGCTTTGTGGAGACGATACACCTTGTCAGGATAATGAGGATTGACGAATCCTTCCGGCTGCGTGACATAAACTTCTTCCTTCAAAGGACCGTTAAGAAACACCGTATTTACGTCCATTTGATAAACGATGAATCCCTTATGTGCAGCATAAGCAAGGAAAATCCTGACCGCTTCCATTCGAGCTACTGGTGCAAATGATTCTTCAAAATCAATACCCTATTTCTATCCATACCCTTTAGCCACTAGTCTAGATTTATTCTTGATGATCGTGTTCTCTTCATCCATCTTTTTTTTCTAGATCCATCGAAGATTTAATGGTGTTACATCGTATGGTCTGTCAACAAGTTTCCAGACTTTAAGTCTTTCAAATTGTTGAAGTTCATCCGTCATCGATTCAATCCAAGCATGATCAACTAATGCTTCTTTGATGTTTTTCGGTTCAGCTGAACTCACGGCGAGTGCGAACATACAAACATCGGCATCGGTGTTAAGCTGTCGTCTTGCGCGAACGGGCTGTGAAGGGTTTCCAATGACATGAACCAAAGGATGATCTCGGGTCCAATGATGTGTTGAAGGATTTCGTTGATAGAAAGTATGCGTATTTGACGGATCAACATGGCGAGTAGAAGACTCTCCAGTTTCGTGTACCTGTGTACCGAATGGGTTGATGAATTCGTCTTCGTCAGATAATGCATTGTCTGCTTGATTTGTGTTCTCTGGAGCAATGACAGTAGTTGTGGATGTTGTAGGATCGATTGTTGAAGTGATATTCTGAGGAGGTAAATCTGCAACAACCCGTGTTGAAGTAGATGAAGTTGTATCTGGTTGTTGACGATGATCGGTATCATCATTCTTATCATGAGTGACAGCGGAAGACTTCGATACAACTTGTTTCTCCCCCATGAAATATTCATCATACATTGGTCCATATAACATTTCCAACTCTTCAATGGTCGTGTCGACTGTCATATCAGCTCTAGGAACATTTTCTGGAACCAGCGTTGAACTTGACGGTTCATTGCTGTGGTCTTGAGTTCCGAGTTTCGTGCGGTTCTGAACGGAAGTCATTCGTCGTTGTGGGTCGGGACTTAAACTGTTTTGTTCAAGTGCCATTTCTTGTAATTCATCAAATCGGATGTGAATAGTCTCGACTATCAATTTTGTTCTCTTGTTGTACACTCTATATCCCTTAGACTGAGTTGCATATCCCACAAGAATACATGCATCACCTTTTTCTTTCATCTTATCCAAATTTTCACCATCTCGAATGATGTAACAAGTACATCCAAGAACATGAAGGTGTTTGAGTGAAGGTTTTCGATCATGAATTATGTGATATGGTGTCTTTTCGTGTCTTGGGATAATTAAGGATCGGTTTTGTGTGTAGCATGCGGTTGACACGGCTTCGGCCCAAAAATATAGTGGAAGTTTTGAAGCGGATAATAATGTTCGAGCAGCTTCAACCAAAGTGCGGTTTCGTCTTTCAACAACGCCGTTTTGTTCGGTTGTTCGAGCAATAGATGTTTCATGTTCAATCCCTTCCGCTTCAAAATACTTTCTCAGATTTGAATTTAAAAATTTTGTACCTCTATCAGTACGAACCACTTTAACTTGAGCTTGAAGACCACGTTGTATCAGTTTAAGAAAGCTGATGAGAACTTCGGGTGTTTCATCCTTGGACCTCAAGAAGTGAGTCCATGTGTACCTTGAGTAATCATCGACAATTACCAAAATATATTTCTTTCCATTGATACTCTGAACACGCATGGGACCATACAGATCCATGTGAAGAAGATCTAACCGTCCTTTAGAGCTTGGTGTGGTTTTTGTTTTGAAGCTACTGCGTTTAGCTTTACAAAGTTCACAAGAAGAACAAAGATGATCTTTGATGAATTTCAAGCTTGGAAGGCCTCTCACAATATCTTTCTTGGAAAGCAAGTTAATGGTATCAAAGTTGAGATGAGAAAGACGTTGATGCCATAACCATGCCTGAGTCGTTGAAGCTTTAGCCATGAAGCAAATTAGAGTTGATGAAGTTGTGTCTTGAAGTGAGATTGTGTAAAGATCAGTACCCCGTGTACCGGTAAGTAAGTCATTCCCATCATAATCACGAACAAAATATGTCTTCTTTTTGAAAGCAACTTCCAAATCCGCATCACAGAATTGACCAACCGAGAAAAGATTGTGATTGAGCCCTTCGACGTAGTATACCCTTTTAATCGTGATATTCCCCTGAACCGAATCTCCATATCCAAGGATCGGTGCAAATTGATCATTTCCGAATTGGACCGTACCCAGGAACTTCTCCACGAAGCTAATTAGAAGCTTGAGATTCCCCGTCATGTGCTTCGTGCATCCGGAGTCCAGTATGAAGAGAATTATTTGTATCACCTGCAGAAGAGTTAAAACACGATGGAGCATTTGCTAAATTGGATACCACAGTAGTTGTGATAGTAGAATCATTAGTGTCCTTATCAACATTTAAAGGCAAACTAACACTCGTTTTCACATTTTCTGTCCTAACTTTAGGCATCCATTATATCCGGGAGGACATTGATTAGCAAACCACCATTTCCAAGACTTACTGGCAGACTCATATAATTCTTTAATTTTGCTTCTAGGATTCTTAGTGGTGGAGTCAGATGCATTACTTTTCTCAGTGGGGGTTGCACCAGAATGGTTCACTTTGCGTTTGGGTTTACTAGCTCTAATAGGCATTACAACTTGCTTCTTAGTTCTAGTATCTACGCCTTTGACTTTATTTATAGCACACATAGAATGATTAGCATTAACACACTTTCCACATTTGACACAAACAAATTTCACATTCATAGCATTCAAATCATTCACAGCATTCAAATCGTCATTACATGCGATTACAAACTTTTTATTCTTAAAAACGTTCAAATTCCTAGGGTGTTCTTCTACTTCCTGCATCTCCTCTTGATTCTTGTGTTTCCAGACCTTATCATTCACTTGAGCGCACTTAAGCTGAGGCCGGCTAACACTAGTAGTGGAAACTATTCCTGTAGTAGAAGACACACGAATATTAGTGTTTCTAGAAGTCTGAGGCGATTGAGTAACTTTGTTTGTGGGCTTAGTGGGCATTCTATACATCTCTGGTTTAATCACATTATTATGCTTAACGCTTGGTGCTATAGGATTCATTATGGGTTGATTCTGTGGTAACCTTTCCTTTCCATCCATCTTGGGGGCAAACACAGGTTTTGTAAACGAGGAATTTGATAAAGCAGATGGTTTTCCCAAGATAGAGGATCTATTTACTTTAGAGGCATTGGGTTGTCTAACAACAGGTTTCTTAATGCTAGGTTCCACGATTTTCCCACCCAATTTAGCAACGAGTTTCTGCAACTCGGCTATCGCTCTGTCCCTGTCTTGTAACTGAGCTTTCAACCCTTTAATTTCCAAATTTTGTTCATTCATTTCTCGAAATGTTTGGGAAAGTTTTTCTTGCAATTTATTATCGTGTGGAAAACTACCAACGTCTTTTTGCAAAGCAAGTTCAAGTGAATGACAATGTTTTTGAAGGAAATTATTTTTGTGTTGAAGTAACTCAAAAGCCTTTTTGTCAACATTTTCTTTACGTTTCGAAAGCTCAATTTAAAGACGTTCACATTCTTTGCTTTTATCAAGATATTGGCATGCCACTTCAGAATATTCATCAATATCAGCACAAGATGTAAAATAAGCACACATAATATCGTTAGAAACACATTCTTGCAATAGTAAATCATATTCATCTGAAAAATCAGTCTTCTCCATTTGAAGATCTTCAATGTGTTTCTCAAGAGATTCAACATATTTTAAATCATCATACATTTCAGTCCGAATGAACTCCTCAAGTTGAAGAACAGTTTCTTTAATCAACGCCGTGTTAGGAATTAAGAGTTCTTTCACAAGCAAGGTAATATCTTGAGGAATCGGACGTGTCCACTCAGCATTTTCACGTTTTGCCCAGTCTCTTTCAACAATAGATTTAACATTATCTATGTGGTGTTTAAGAATACCTAATGTTTTCCTACTCTTGCTTTTAGATTCATCTAGAGGGAGGTAGTTTATGTATTTGTAAACATTAGATTTCTTAGGGGCAAATGCTTTCTTCCATTGAATTCTCTTTTGTTTGCATTCTAGGAACACTTCCTCACGAGTTTTCTGAGTTTGTTTGTTGAACAGGCCTTAAAGACTATTCTCATAAGCATAATTATATGGTTTCACGAACTCCTTATTAACAAGTGGTTGACTATCAGCATCCCAAAGGGTAGTCTCTTCACTATTGGCACTAACATGCATGCAATCAAGATCTGTCCTTTCAGTGTCATCAAGATAAAGATGCGGGTTCGCAGCTTGAGCTTTGGCAAGGTAATCAGGACTTGCAAAGCTAGCTTGACCCTTAAACATCAAAGGAGGTGCCAGCATTCTCATAGATTGAACAGAATCATGCGTTTTATAAACAACGTTCTTCAAAAATTCGACTTGTGCTTCTAATTTCGTTACCTTTTCAGTTTCTTTATCATATCTACTTTTGAAGTCTTGTTTTAACGCATCTACCTCTTGTTTCTTATCCTCAAGAATTTTAGCAGAATCTGTAGTGGTCATAGAGAGCTTTTGTTCAAGTTCATGAACTTTGGTGTTGGCAAGGTACGTTTTTTGGCGTTCATCCATTAAGAAAACATTATATTGACGCTTCTCTTTTGCTAATAACTCAAGAGTTGTATTATATTTGTTTTCAAAATCGTCCTTTTGACTTTTTAACGCACTTCCCTTGTACCCCTCAAGCTCTTTGGTTTTCTGAAGGAGCTCATCTCTATAGGTTTCAGTCATCTCAGTAGATTTGATAAGAGCAGCTTTGCATTCTTCAAAGCTTTGAGTGAGCGTAGCATTTGCCTTCTTTAATTGCTTTTGACTCTTTTTATTTTCAGTGACATCTTTTTGTAAAGTAGCAATTAAATTAGCAAGCGCAATACGTTCCTCTTCATCATATTCATTTGCATGTTGATCATCCTCAGACTCATTATTGCACATGTCTGATGAATCGGGTGTGGTATTGCTATCAACCGTTTCCATTATACATGTGTCATTAATGGCATTGGGTAGATCACTATGCTCAGGAATATCACCAAACACATTATATTCATCAGTAGTGTGTACCTTATCGAGTGGCCCAGTGTCAAAGATAGGGCCATTGTCAATCTTCAGTGACTTTGAGAACTTCTTCAACCTTTGCCATGTATGAGTAATGTGCATCGAGCTCTTGATCAGAATCTTCATCATCAGTATCATCAAGCATTGCTCCTTCCTCAGCTGATAATTTAACCCCTACTTCCATTTTCTTGCATAACAACATCTTTTCCTTGTGATAGCTGGAGTCTCTAACCCTTTTCGACTTCCTGCATTCCTTTGCCATATGCCCATAACCTTGGCAATTAAAACATTGAATCCCACTCTGCTGAACCACTTGACTTCCAACCGTTTCCCTATTCCCAGTAGCAGCAACAATCCTCTGAGTATCATACTTGGCAGTTTGACGATCATACCTTGCAGAACCCTCAACATGCGTTGGATTATGTCGATCATACGTAGAAGGACTTTCACCACGTCGACGTGTGTCATACCTTGGAGGACTCTCAACATATCGGTTCTTGGTGTTAGATGATGTGCGAAGATTGTTGTTTGTGGGTTTGTAGATTTTCTTGTAAGTCTTCATTATGAAAGCAATTTGTTGTTTCATCTCTTGATTCTTTTGAGCTTGGTCTTCATCACTATCTTCTTCAGATGATGACTCAGATGGTGGTGATGGTGCTCTTGGCACTTTACCTCGAGATCTTGTGGATGATGAAGACTTAGATGATGTGGAAGATCGTGGTGAAGATGTATATGACTTAGGAGCACGAGAGTTATGACCTTGAACGTGTTGAGTTGTAGTCACTAAAGCAAGTGGATTAGCCGTCTTGGCAATACGTTCAGCTCGAATCTCATTTGCTTCATTCTGAAATTGCTTCAAGATATCAAAGAGTCGATGATATGAGACCTCGTCTAGCTTTTCTTGTTGTTTCACCAAAGTGACGAACCGTGTCCACTCGGGTTGAAGTTGTTGAAGAAATTGAACATTGACTTGCATGGTGGAGACTTGCAGATTATTTCTTGTCATGTCATTCATCATCTTATAAAACCTGGAGTAGTAAGAGTCAGTTGATTCTCCATCCCTTGAAGTAAACTTGCCAAAATTCCAAAACAAGTTTGTTTTGACATCTTGTTTGTTGAGTGATTCTCCTTGTTGCAAGCGTTCAATAGCAGTCCACATTTCATGTGCTGTAGGGCATGCATCAACCGTGGAATAAATGTCATCTCCAATCCCACTTAGAACCATATAGATGGCTTCCTTCTCCGCATCATGCCAAGCATAATTTTCAGGTGTGAGATCAGCTCTTGTTTCATCACGTTCACTTGCAGGTATTGGATCAGTAGTATCTGTGGCTGCTCTTGGAGGTATTGAGAACTTCTTAAATATATATGGTCCATGAGTAATACATTTCCTCAAGGCATCACCATTAGGTCTTGTATCAAGATATCGTATGAAACGTGATTGCCATTGAGCATACCGACCAGACACAAGCATTGGTGGTCTCTCTTTGTTACCCGCCACCATTATGTTGTTGTTCGTCACACGATATTCGGCAGTAGAATCCATCTCAATATTCTCTGAAATGATGAAGTGAATATGGATCTTAAGTAGATTTGTTGTGATTGTTGTTGTGGTTTAAATTCCGAAAATTGCAATTTTTCTCCAGTCCGACAATAAATTCTCCAGTCCGACAAAAACGGTAGACCAAAAAATTTTGTGTCGCCAAATTTTGAAATTGAGCAAGAAATGTCCTAAAACTAGTATGGAAAAAATTTGAATTAACTTGACGGAAAAATTGTAACTTTTTTTTTTTGATCTTCGTGTAAACGATATTCCGAAACTAGTCTAGATGGTGGCTAAGTCTAAAAAATACTCAAACAAAATTTAGCAAAACACATCATCGGAATGTCGTCGGAATCACTTATCGGAATGTCCCCTAATCGGAATACAATCGGAATGATGTCGGAATGTCCTAATCGGAATAACCAAATCGGAATGTTGTCGGAATGTCCTAATCGGAATGTTGTCGGAATGTCCTAATCGGAATGCAATCGGAATCCTTGTCGGAATGATATCGAAAAGACCTTGTCGGAATACCAAATCGGAATGCAATCGGAATATTGTTAGTCCAGTCGGAATGATGATCGGAAAAGCTGGTCGGAATGTTTAAACCCTTTTCCGATGCGACTGATTGGAATCTCTAATCCCTTTTCCGATTGCACTGATCGGAATAATAGCACTGTTACGAGATTTTGAGGTAAAAAAATGATATTTTCGACAAGAAATCCGTGATTTGAACCAACCAAATGCGACCAAATCCCTACCATAGCTATGTAGAAGATTTAGAGCATAGAAAACAGAAAAAAAAATCTTGAATTCGAGATGATTATAAGAGAAAATCACATGAACCAAGTAAAATGAACAACGAATCACAAAACTACCCCATGGCGATTGATACCAATTGTTGTCCCATAAATTTGTGATGATTAATCAATGAAGAAAGAAAGAAAATAGATGAAGAAGAGATGAATTCCTAGAGAGAGAAAGTAGTGAGAGAAAGTAGAGAGGAGGAGAGGATTAACTTTTGGAATATTAGATTAGAAGTGAGAAAAAATGAACAACCAACCCTCCTAACATGCTAGGAGGGTAGTATATATAGTCCACCCACATGCGGGCTTTAATGGGCTATATATTGGGCCGGGCTTGTCTTTTGGACTTTAATTAGTTTAAATCCAAGCCCGTAAACCACGACAACTACCTATTACAACGTTCTAACTAATGTTACAATAATAACCTATGACCGAGCATTCTTGTTTGACTCAATATTTTGAGGCTAACACTAGGTGATATTAGATTAAGAGAAAATGAAATGAACCAACACCCTTCCTAACATGCTAAGAAGGGTATTTATAGTCCCCTACATGTGGGCTTGTATGGACTATACTACATGGGTCGGGCTTTCCTTTTGGGCTTTGGTTACTTATGAATGAACATTAGCTTAAAGTTAAGCCCGTTATACACGACTAATCTACTACCTATTACAACGTTCTAATTTACGATACATAATAAACATATGACCGAGTATTCTTGTTTGACTCAATATTTTGAGGCTAACAATCTCCCCCAATGAGAGGTCATAAACCTTGGTCATTTAGGAAATTTGTAGAGATTACTAATCTCGCCATAAATGAGTCTTGAACATGTAATCGTAGTCTTGTTCCTTCATGCTGTGATCTTTGAGCCTTTGTTGTTGTCTTTCGACTTTGTCTTTAATCTTGAGATCTTAAAATCATCCTTGACTTGTCTTTGCCATCTTGTGATCTTGTGTCTTCATCCACATGCTCACACTATTAATTGCCGAATATGTCTTTAGGCATGAGTATGTGGTTTTGAATCTTTGACTTTGCTGAGTACACCGTGACGCCACCTTCTTGAGATAAAACATAGACGCGGACATAATGGCTTTGACATTCGTCCTAAATCGGTAGTGTTTTACCTACGGTCGGTGAAGACCGTTATACGATATTAAATATCATACATGTGATAGGTAGATTCAGTTAAGAATCTCCTTGTCAGGGAGCCTCTTAGAAGCGAGCACAAAGGCAAACACTAAATATGATATCCGGTCGACTTGCTGTTAGGTACAACAAACTACCAATCATACCTCTATATTTGGTGTTGTCTACCGACTCACTATCATCATCTACGGTGAGTTTAGTATCCGAGGCCATAGGGGTCTTCATTGGTCTAGAGTCCTCTAATCCAAATTTCTTTAGCATTTCTTTAACGTGCTTTGATTGATTAAATAAAATACCATCGTCCATTTGTTTAATTTGGAGTCCTAAAAAGAAGTTAAGTTCTCCCATCATGCTCATTTCAAACTCGTCGTGCATGATTTTGGCAAAGTCATCACACAAACTTTGACAAGTTGAACCAAATATAATGTCATCAACATATATTTGTACGATTATGAGGTGAGAAACTTTCTTCCTTGTAAAGAGTGTATTGTCTACCATCCCCATGGTATACTCATGTTTTACAAGAAACGCTTTAAGTCTATCATACCAAGCTTTGAGTGCTTGTTTAAGACCATAAAGAGCTTTCTTATGCTTGTAAACATGATCCGATTTCTTAAAATCAATGAAGCCGAGAGGTTGAGCCACATATACCTCCTCATTGATCAAACCGTTAAGAAACGCACTCTTTACACCCATTTGTTGAAGCTTAAAATCTAATGCATAAGCGTAAGCTAAAAGGATCCTAATGGGCTCTAACCTTGCTACCGGTGCATATGTCTCATCATAATCAATCCCTTCTTGTTGATTATAGCCTTGAGCTACAAGTCTGGCCTTGTTACGAGACACAACACCATTCTCATCTAACTTATTCCTATATACCCATTTGGTTCCTATAATGGTAGTACTTCTAGGTGAAGGGACAAGTTCCCAAACGTCATTAGCAATGAATTGATTTAATTCTTCTTGCATGGCGATGACCCAACTCTCATCTGTCAAAGATTCTTTAACATTCTTTGGTTCGATCATTGAGACAAAACAAAAGAAGTTACTTTGATCTTGGACTTGAGATCTTAGGGTCCTTTGATTTAAGTCACCTATGACGTTATCGAGAGCATGATCCTTGGACTCCCTAACGTTTACTCCATTTTCAACATTAAGGTCGTCAACACTTAATTTTCTAACCTCTTTGGCTTTAACTATGCCTAATTCATCTAAGTCATCATCTACCAAAGGTGGTGTCTTAGATGAAGGAGGGGTTTCATCAAAAGTCACGTTGAGTGATTCTTCGATTACACCCGATGTTCTATTGAGGACTATGTAGGCTTTACTAGTTTGAGAATAACCTAGAAAGATACCCTCGTACGACTTTGGATCGAACTTAGTAAGGTAATCTTTGGTGTTAAGAATGAAGCACTTTCTTCCAAACACCTTAAAGTATTCTAATGAGGGCTTCTTACCTTTAAGAATCTCATAAGGGGTCATTCCTAGAAAAGGTCGAATAAGAATTCGGTTGAGAATATAGGTTGATGTGTCCACGACATTGCACCAAAATTTTTGAGGCAAAGATTGTTCGTTTAACATTTTCCTACTCATCTCTTGGATAGTCCTGTTCTTCCTTTCAACTACCCCATTTGATTGTGGAGTGCGAGGAGCCGAGAAGTTATGAGTAATACCATGAGCTTCACAAAAGGCACCAAATTGCACTTTGTTATCAAATTCCCTACCATGATCCATCCTAATAGAGACAATTGAACATCCTAGTTGATTTTGGATCCTTCGACTAAAGGTTTCGAAATGATCGAAAGCTTCATTCTTAGAAGCCAAAAATCTTGTACAAGTGAATCCAGAATAGTCATCAACTATAACTAGGGTATAAAGGTTACCTCCATAACTCCGTATGGCGGAAGGTCCAAATAGATCCATATGTAGGAGCTCTAAGCACCGAGAGGTCGATACCAAAATCTTGGCCTTGTGACTTGAGTGAACTTGCTTCCCAACTTTTCAAGCATCACAAAAGTGACTATCAAACTTAATCTTGGGGAGATGTCTTACCAACTCCTTAGAGACTAAAGATTGAATTAAACACATATTAGCGTGACCTAATCTCCTATGCCAAAGAGTAGAACTATCATCTAAAGTCGCTATACATAAGTTGTCTTTTGACTTCCTATTGACCTTCATGACGTAAAGCCCATGCTTTCTAAAGCCTTTTCCAACGATCTTTCCATCTTTTATGATTTCACTATCATTTTCCGAAAAGATGACCTTACACTTATTGTCACAAATTTTACCTATACTTAGAAGATTAAACCCTAGATTATCTACATGTTCCACATTTTCGATGGTCATGGAGTCAAGAGAAACCGTACATTTGCCAATGATGTTACCACGTAGCTTACTAGCGAAAGTGACGTTACCTCCATTATATGCTTTGTAGGTAGAGAACAAACTTCGATTACCCGTCATGTGTTTAGAACAACCATTATTATTAATCCATTCGTCGGGCTCCAAATCTATTCCCAAGCATATCTCTTTAGAAGTATGAGCCATGAGACATTTCTCGTCTTTAGCATTATCGTCACATTCTTCGCCGCTATCGCTCCATGAACCACCAACAAAGGCCGTGTGATTCTTGTCGCGAGATGGCTTGGGAAAATCACCGATAAAGTGGTTTGGGTCACTACATCTAAAACATTTCCTATCACCATTGTCATTCTTGACAAATCGGTTTTTGGAAATTGCCTTCTTGTCGTTGTTAGGTTGTCTAACATGTTGTTCTCGCCTTTTGCAGAACTTCTTGAAGTCTCTAACCGCCATAACATATTCCTCATCATCACTTTCCGAGGAAGAACTATCATGGTCACTTTGCACCTTCTTGGCTTTAAGTGTTATAGACTTTCTTTCACTCTTGCTTTTCACCATTTTCGTGTCCTTGAAAATTATCATTTCATGAACTTTTTAGTTGCCAATAAGTTCATCAAGTGATAACGTAGTGAGATCCTTTGATTCTTCAATTGCCGTGACTTTAGCTCTACACTTTGGATGTAATGCCCTAAGAAACTTCCTAACATTATTCTTGCTAGAAAAACCTTCATCAAGAGATCTTAGACTAGTAATAATGGTATCAAAACTAGCAAAAGCAATATCAATAGTTTCATCTTCTAAGATGACAAATTGTTCATATTGTTGAACAAGAAGATCGATTTTACTTTCTTTGACTTAGCTATTACCTTGGTGGGTTACTAAAAGAGTATTCCAAATATCTTTAGCGGTTTTACACATGAAAATCCTTTCATACTCTTTCTTAGGTAAAGCATTATAAATCACCATTTTACCCTCATTATATTTGGCAAGTTTCTTTTTAGTGTCATCGTTAGAATTTTCAAAAGTTAATAACTATTTCTTTTTGTAAACTTCATTATATTGATAAGGCAAAAAATCACCATTGGTAGTAACATGCCAAAGATCTAAATCTTTTGATTTCACATAAGTCTCAAATCTATTTTTCCAATAAATAAAACTATCGGTTTCAAAAAGAGGCGGTCTTTGCAAAGATTGCCCTTCTAGGCACTTGTTGGAATCCATAGATCGATTCAAGTTTTAAAATACAATATATTTTAAAAAATCTTAAGCAACCATGCTCTGATACCAATTGTAGAAACTAGAAGGGGGGGGGGGGGGGTTGAATAGTTTCTTAAAATTTACTTGTTAAAAGAGGGTTTTCAAAAATCCTTTTCAAAAACTTAGGCTTGAGTAATTATGTGAAATCTTCTTATACACAATATGAACAAGGGATAGTGCAACTAAACTAATAATCACAAGTATATGCTAATAAAGAATTATAAATGTAAAGAGATAAGGAAAAGAAAGATCAAACCAAACACCAAGGATTTATAGTGGTTCGGCAACGAAGCTCACTCCTCGTCCCTACTCCACTCCTCGAGTACTCCTTACTCGAGAGTTCACTAATCAACAAGCTCCTTAAGGTGGAGAAACCATACACAACGTCGCTTATCAAATTTAGGACTCTAAGCTAAAAGTCGAGCCCTAATCTTAGTTAGGACCAATCTACACCAATATACTTTGAGGACTAAGTATTAACCCTACTACATACATAATTTCCAAATAGACAAACCTATTTGGATCTTCACAACACAACTACCAAATAGCACAACTACTTTAATCTTCACAATACAACTTCAAATAACACAACTACTTGGATCGACACTAGTACACAACTATAATGAATGAATAAAACTTGATCTTCAATAGATCTTGAGGTAGACTCAACACTTCAAGGATGAAAGTGTTCTTCTCTTTGCACTTGAAGAGGATGAGATGGGAGGAGAAAGATTCTTTTCTAAACAAGTAGTAATCAACCAAATAATCAAGGATTTGAATGATTTAAGAAGTATGTTTGAATTTGGAAATTTGTGTACAAAAGAGGTGAAGAGAAAATCTAAGAATGGTCCACTATTTATAGGACAAAGGTCCAACGGTCATATCTGAGCGCGGTGCCTTAATTGTGCATGATGTTCCTTATCGATAAGGAACCGCATAGACCTTTAAGGGACCGCGGTCGTAGACTCCGCTCCCTTTTGTCTTTTAGTGGGGTAGTTACCTCTGGTGGCATAGTTATCCTCAAATGATATTCTAAACCCAAATGGAATATGCCATTTTCAAATTTTCAAATATTTAATTTAATAAAACATTTTCTTAAAAATAAAGTTTATTAAAAAACTTTGTCACATTAAATAAAAAGTGAATTTTAAGAAAACTTAAATCCTTGATCACTTAATTAAGATGAAAACTTGTTTGTTCATACCTTAAGTGATAATGGTTGAAATGAAAAAATACTTGAACTCAGGAATTCGTTTTTCGTTATTTTCGTAAATGCTTGTTTTTATATTTTGTCGTAATCAAAATAAAGCGAGACCAAAAAATACAAGTAACATTTTTAGGCATCATTGCATTAACATCATAGTTACTCTAACCTTAGATATTCTAGTAGTGGATCTACTTTAATGTGATGCCCTAATTCTTTTCTTCCTAGGTCTCTATGGAAATTTCTTTGGCTTAGTTCCCAATATAGTTGATAAATCACTACATTCGACCAAAAGTTATTCCTTCAACAGGTTTGATGTAATGACTACAAGATCGAGTTTACAACTCTTTTCTAAAACATGCTGACACATACTCCTCTACCATTGTATTCGTATTAAAAATACAATTTATAACATCTGTGCAAGGCAAAACTAAAATTTTCCACATCCTACATGAACAATTCATTGTTGGTTCATCAAATTTAAAAGCATCGTAACCCCTAATTACTTCAAACTTATTTTCACTACAAGGTATAACATGCTAAAACATGAAGAAAAAAAACAGTGAGTACATAATGTTAATGAACATGACGTAAATCTGAAAAGAAAATCTTATGTTAAAATCTCAACTGTATGGAACATAAAAAATCAAATAAGATAGCTTATGCACTAGTGTTATTCTAAAATGCTAATAAAGGAGCATAATATATTTAGTAGTTTGACTTGTAGCCACGACAACAACATATGAAAGGAACTACGTTTACCTTTATTGATCTTTTCAAAGTCTAATATGTCTTGAATTTTGGGACATATGTCACTATTCCATTTCTCCATTATAAACCTCGTTTTATTCATTCTTGTCGTACCAATAAATCTTATAGACTTTAACACAGTTATTATTGGTTTATGTCGAACTCATTAATACAGAACTAAAGCACTTGCTAAAACTATTCTCGACCGCTTCATAATTTATCCCTTCTTGAAAAAATGCTCTTGACTAAGACTTGTCCTTTTTTACCAAGTGCTCATGTGCTTTTAAAATAGCTATTTTGATTTTTTCCATTATGTTCATAAATCGTTGTGGGTAGGATGTGACAACCATGGTTTTAGCATGTTAGTCAGCTTGATTTGAATTAATTTAAACTGTCATTTTTGTTAGTCGATATTATTTATTATGTTCATGGGCTTTATTTATCTTGTATAGGCCTAGCCCACCTTTATAACTTATATATTACAATGAAAAGGTAAGTAAATTACAAAACCAATATGGTAATCAGAGCCATCTAATTTTTCTCCTATTATTTCTTTAATACTCGTCCCCGAACCTTCTTTTTCTCTTCATCAATTAAATAATTCTTCAGATCTCCGGTGAGTTATTTTTTTTTTGCTTGTTATATCAATCGTCTTATTGATTGGTTAAAGAAAAAAAAAGGGACGCATTCTATTACTTTTGTATCAAATTCAATTGATTGGAAAAGGAATAAAAGGGCCTTTATTGGTTTGAGTTTATATACGGAGTAAATGCTTTCATAATTCATTGATTGGAAAAGGAATAAAAGGGCCTTTATTGTTTTAATTCTTTCAAAGTGCAATACACCTTGATAGTTGTTGATACGATGGTTACTTCGAGTATTATCAAGTACAGTGGTGTGACTGATATATCACGATTGATAGCAAAGGGCAACATGAAAACACAACAAAGACATCAGACTTTGCCTAGTGCTTTCTCTACAATGACAAAAGATTCATTATGAAACATGGATACGGGTGCGTCTTCTCATCTAAATTCTCAACCAAGTAATTTAAGTACTGTTTATAACAATTGTTTATATCCATCTGTTCGTGTGGGTGACGGAAAAACTATTCCTGTCACCAACACTGGCCATAGCATTCTACCCACCCTTAGTCGTCCCTTGTACCTTCATAATGTACTTGTCACTCCAAACATAATTAAAAATCTTATTTCTGTGCGTCAATTTACTAGGGATAATAAATGTACTGTTGAGTTTGATGAATTTGGTTTCTCTGTAAAGGATTTCTTAACTCGTCATATCCTCCTTAGATGTGACAGTTTAGGAGACCTATACCCGGTTACCAAACCATCTTCTATACCCAGTGCTTTGATTTCTGTCAGTCATGCTACGTGGCACCAACGTCTCGGTCACCCCGGTGCGGAGGTGCTACGATCTCTTATTACTCGTAATTCCATTTCATGTAATAAAGAGAAATCTTCACATATTTGTCATGCTTGCCAACTTGGAAAACATGTGAAGCTTCCGTTTGTTAGTTCAAATACCAGTGTTTCTTCTTGTTTTGATATTATTCATTCTGATATCTGGACATCTCCTGTTGTCAGTGTTGGTGGTTTTAAATATTATGTGTTGTTTCTAGATCACTTTTCTCATTACTTGTGGATCTACGCATTACGTCATAAATCTGATGTGTTTGAAAAGTTTATGCATTTTCGGTCTTATGTCAAAAACCAATTTATGTGTGAAATTAAAGCTTTCCAATGTGACCATGGTGGTGAGTTCGATAACACCAACCTTCTTCACCTCTTTGAGAAAAATGGAATTCAATTTCGTTTTTCTTGTCCCCGAACCTCTCAACAAAACGGGAAATCAGAGCGTATGATTAGAACTATTAACAATGTCATACGTACACTGCTTTTTCAAGCCCACCTTCCACCTACATTTTGGGTTGAGGCTCTTCATATGGCCGTCTACCTTATCAACCTACTTCCATCAACCGCAATTAACAATGACATACCATGCACAAAATTATTTCATAAGGAACCTGATTATTCTCGTCTTCGCATTTTTGGTTGTTTATGTTACCCAAACCTTGATTCACCTCATAAATTAGCCCCTCGAGCCACACCATGCATTTTTTTGGGCTATCCCGCCTACCATCGCGGATACCGCTGCCTTGACCTTTCCACAAATAAAATCATACTTTCTCGACACGTCACATTCGACGAAACTCAATTCCCTTATGGCTCTATTTCTGATGTCACCTCCTCTCCCTCTTATGATTTTCTTAACCCGTCTCCTCTTACACACACTTTAATTCATACCACATATTCTCCCACAAATACATCACAACATACTCCACCATCACCTATAGCCCAAGCAAATCTACCCTACCAAGAACCGATTCCCACCACACACGCACCAACACCTACTAGCACGTCTTCTCACCAACCACAACCTAACACTCACAACCTAACTCGAACACCTACGACGCAACAGAAAGAACCGGTTACAATAGCCCATTCTCCTACACCTACCAACCCATCTACATCGGCCCAACACCCTCCCACTCGAACTCACCCGATGGTCACACGTGCTCAAGTTGGTATCGTTAAGCCTAATCCTCGTTTTAGTTTCCATACATCTTATATATCTCCTCTTCCTAAGTCTCCTTTTATTGCTTTGTCTGATCCTAATTGGCGTGCTGCTATGTATGATGAATATAATGCTTTAGTTAAAAACAGTACTTGGATGTTGGTTCCGAAACCACCTAATGCTAATGTGGTTCGGTCTATGTGGTTATTTGACATAAGTATCATGCAGATAGGTCTTTGAGTAGGTACAAGGCCCGACTTGTTGCCAATGGGCGCACTCAACAGGTTGGTATTTATTGTGATGACACATTTAGTCCAGTTGTTAAACCAGCTACCATTCGGACTGTTCTTAGCCTTGCTTTGTCTCGTGGATGGCCTGTTCATCAGCTTGATGTTAAGAACACATTTCTTAATGGTGATATTTCGGAGACAGTCTATATGTATCAGCCCCCAGGGTTTGTGGATTCTCGTTTTCCGCATCATGTTTGTCAGTTACAGCGTTCATTATATGGTTTGAAGCAGGCACCTCGTGCTTGGTTTCAACGGTTTGCTAGTTACGCTTTACGAGTTGGCTTCTCTTCTAGTAGATGTGATTCATCTCTGTTTATTTATAGTCAGGGTGCCGAGGTTGCATACTTATTGATATATGTTGATGATATAGTACTGACCGCATCTTCTACAGCTTTACTTCAGCGTATTATTTCATTTTTGCATCAGGAGTTTGAGATGACAGATTTGGGAGCTCTTAATTATTTTTTGGGGATTTCGGTTACACGTGATTCTAGGGGTATGTTCCTATCACAGAGGAAATATGCAACGGAGCTTTTGGAGCGAGCACACATGGTCTCTTGTAATCCTTCTCGAACCCCCGTTGATACGGAATCTAAGCTTGGTCCTGACGGGGATCCTGTTTTAGATCCTACTTTATATCGGAGCTTGGCAGGTGGTTTGCAGTATCTTACATTTACTCGTCCTGATATCTCATATGCAGTTCAACAGATTTGTCTTTATATGCATGACCCTCGAGAGCCTCACTTAGCAGCTCTCAAGCGCATTCTTCGGTATGTTCGTGGTACTTTACACTTTGGCCTACAACTGTTTGCTTCTTCTAGTGGTTCACTTGTTGCATATTCTGATGCTGATTGGGCGGGTTGCCCTTCTACTCGACGATCCACTTCTGGTTATTGTGTATTTTTGGGCGATAATCTTCTTTCTTGGTCATCTAAGCGTCAACATACGATATCTAGGTCGAGTGCAGAGGCTGAATACCGAGGTGTTGCCAATGCTGTAGCTGAGACTGCTTGGATTCGTAATCTACTTCGGGAACTACATTTCCCTTTATTATATGCCACTCTAGTATATTGTGATAATGTTAGTGCCATATATATGTCAGCTAACCCTGTGCAACATCAAAGGACGAAGCATATAGAGATTGATATTCATTTTGTTCGTGACATGGTTGCTAAAGGTTAGGTCCGTGTTCTTCATGTGCCATCGCGCTATCAGTATGCTGATATCTTCACTAAGGGATTGCCTTCTGCTTTGTTTGAGGAATTTCGTACCAGTTTGAGTGTTCGTTCCTCTCCCGCTCCAACTGCAGGGGAGTGTTAGTCGATATTATTTATTATGTTCATGGGCTTTATTTATCTTGTATAGGCCTAGCCCATCTTTATAACTTATATATTGAACATATGAGTTTAATGAAAAGGTAAGCAAATTACAAAACCAATAATTTTGTGTTTCATTTGTGTGCTTATGTGACTTTATGTGCTTAATTGGTTATAATCTGAGTTACATGATTGATATCATGGTAATTTAGTATTGATTTAGTGGTCATTTCACTTGTTCACATTTGGTGACAGTGAAAATGAAATTATGAAGATGTGCGTAGTCACATTATTTGTTGTACGTATTATTTTATGTAATCCATTTAGATATAGTATTTATAATGAGTAATTTAATTAGTATTTAAGATAGTTAGTTATTATATTTCTAAATTAGGAAAAAAATATGGGAAATGAAATTTATCATTTTTTGTTAATGCAATAATGCCTAAAAACGTTACTTGCATTTTTCGGTCTCGCTTAGTTTTGATTACGACAATATGTAAAAACAAGCATTTATGAAAACAATGAAAAACGAATTCTTTAGTTCAAGTATTTTTCATTTTACCCATTTTCACTTAAGGTATGAATAAACAAGTACTAACCTTAATCAAGTGATCAAGTGATTTAATCTTTTCTTAAAACTCACTTTTTATTAAGTGTGACAAGTTTTTTTATTAAACCTTCTTTTTAAGAAAATGTTTTATTAAATTAAATATTTGAAAATTTGAAAATGGCATATTCTCTTTTGATCTGGAATATTCTTTCAGGATATTTTATAATCAGATAAGACCTCCACCACTAAAGGACAAAAAGGGAGCGGAGTCTACTCTGGCGGTTCCCTAGTGCCTATGCGGTTCCTTATCGATAAGGAACCGCCGACTGAGATAAGGAACCGCGGGCAGAAATAGCCGTTGGCCCTTTGTCCTATAAATAGTGGACCATTCTCAGATTTTCTCTTCACCTCTTTTGCACATATATTTCTAGATTCAAACATACTTCTTAAATCACTCAAATCCTTGATCATTTGATTGATTACTACTTGTTTAGAAGTGAATCTATCCCATCCATCCCTTCCTCTCCAAGTGCAAAGAGAAGAACACTATCCTTGTGAAGTGTTGAGTCCACCACCAAAGATCCTTTGAAGATCAAATCTTATACATTTGTTGTTGTGTCATATTTGTGAAGATCCAAGTAGTTGTGTCTATTTGGAAGTTGTGTATGTACTAAGTATAGTTGTGTAGATTGGTCCTAGCTACGATTAGGGCTCGACTTTTAGCTTAGAGTCGGAAATTGGTTAAGCAACGTGTACGGTTTTCTCCACCATAAGGAGCTTGTTGTGTAGTGAACTCTCGAGTAAGGAGTACTCGAGGAGTGGAGTAGGAACGAGGAGTGAGCTTCGTTGGCGAACCACTATAAATCCTTGGTGTTTGGTTTGATCTTTCTTTACCCTTAACTCTTTATATTCTTTATTTTTTGTGCATATACATTAGTTAGTATTAGTTTAGTTACACTATCATGTTCATATTGTGCATAAGAAGATTTCACATATTTCCTCAAGCCTAAGTTTTTGAAAATGGATTTTTTGAAAACCATCTTTTAACAAGTAAATATAAGAAACTATTCAACCCCCCCCTTCTAGTTTCTACATTTTTAGTTTTGAAATTACGCCCATCCGTCTCATTATTATTGTCTATATTTCATTTTAGAGACGTCCCAATTTAATTGTCACTACTAAAAATAGATAGGAAATTTTGATTAAGTTTACTATGTTACCTTTGTCTGTCATTATTATTACAAGATTTAAAGAAGAGTTTAAATAATTAGCTAAGTGTAAAACTGTTATTCTATCAAAAATAAGAAAGATAAAGCTTTAATAAATGCACTTTTTTAAAATGTGTGTTTTTTGTCGAGAAACAATAATTTTGGGACGAAGGGAGTAATTAGAGCACATTAAGCTCAAAGGTTTCATTAATTAGTTAAAGATTTTAATATAAAATGAAAATAAAGTATATAACTAAATAATAAATAAAATAAATTAAAACAATATAGCTAAAGTTGTTTTTGTTATCAGGTCGGTTGGGATAAAAAAAGAAAAATAAGAGAATTTGTGTTATATTAGAAAACCTTTTTAAATAATTAAAAATCTTAATAAATAAAAATCATTTTTTTCTCTTCATAGGGTTTTTTTCGCCGATCAGCACACATACCAAATTAGGGTTCATCAAAATTTTCAAGAAAATTAAGTGTAAGTTTTAAGTGTGACGATTTTGTTGGAAGGTAAAACCCCCATAAGATATCATGTTTATTCATCAGGCATTTATAGAGTATTAATCCTGGAAAACCTAATGGATCCTAAACCCACAAACTGGGCCGGGCCATATTTATCTGCTAATACTTTCCCGCAGTTCGAGCGGCGAAATCGCGAAAGCTCGGACTGAAGGAAAAACTAAAAAACAAAAAAAACAATAAACGAAAATAACACGGGATAACCTAAAGTATCCCCTATTGCTACTTGTTTACGGATAACCAATGTATCCGAAGGATAACCAAAGTATCCCAACTTTTTACGGATAACCAAAGTATCCGAAGGATAACCAATGTACCCCGACTTTTTACGAATAACCAAAGTATCCGAAGGATAACCAAAGTACCCCGACTTTTTACTGATAACCAAAGTATCCGAAGGATAACCAATATATCCCGACTTTTTACAAATAACCAAAGTATCCGAAGGATAACCAATGTACCCCGATTTTTTTTAAATATCCCAAATAATACCAAAAACCAAACAAAACAAAACAAAAACAAAAAGGAATAAGGATAGTTCTGACGACAATAGTAATCAACATTATGACATCTTCATCTTGTGCCTCTTTTTTTCATTAGATCTTCACGTCTCATGGCTTTAGCCATCAAAAACAACAGTGACAAAAAAACCCATAACTGAACCAACATCAGATCTTGAGACAAACATCGCCATAAGAGAGTATACATCATATCACTTTCAAAGCCTTGTTGAAAACAAAACAACCCACAACTAGTAGACCAATCATAATGTAGCACCAAATAATATGTTCACACGTTCACACATAGGATCAGTAAATTCAAAAGTGGTCAACCACTATTAAAATAGTGATTTTATTGTGCTTTTAAAGAGCGAATTGTGATAGATGTTTTGAAGGGGAATGAGAGAGGCGGCCCAAGATAGGTCTGAGGATCAGATCAAAGACATGTTGGTTTGGATCGAGGATAGTTTTTTTTTTTTTTTTTTTTTTTTTTTTTTTTTTTTTTTTTAAAGATGACAACGGAAGTTTTTGTGGATCTATACCATGGCTGATACCATGTTGGAAGGTAAAACCCCCATAAGATATCATGTTTATTCATCAGGCATTTATAGAGTATAAATCCTGAAAACACTAATGGATCCTAAACCTACAAACCAGGCCGGGCCATATTTATCTGCTAATAGATTTAAGGTATGTGAACTATTCCTTTTTGTTTTAATTCTTAATCAAGTAACAGTTAAATTGATGAATAAATTCGAGTTTGTAATTTTTAAAAAAATTAAAGTAATTAAACTATATGGATAAGTTGGGAAATTAATTACAAGAGTTTTGATGTAACTAGTTAGGGTTCAGATGTCCTAAAACATGAATTAGAGTTTGGGAGATTTTTGGGTCATATTGTTTAGATGATATTCCAAAGATGGTAACAAGTTATTTTTTAAATCTTATGTCTAAATAGTAGTTAAGAGATTTTACTTTCCGATGAGACAACCATGAATGATTTTAAGGTAGGGAATCCAGTCAAATAGTTTTTACAAGATTCATTGTCGAAAGTAAGTTTTGACAGCTGGATTTGTGTTGTGTTTCTGAAAAACAACTTTTTAACTAGTGAGATTTCTACTGTAGTTTGTTCATGATGTCTATGATTTACTGAGTTTTTTTGTAGATTTTTCCGACATGTTTACAAGGGTATGATCATCTCAAACTTTTGTATGTCAAATCTAGATAGTTTTTGTGCACTTTGTGATGATGAATTTTTATAAAATAGTTACACTTAACATCTTTTTTAAATTACAGTCGCTCACAACTCATTGGGGAGCTTGGGTATGTAAGTATAATAGTCACATTGGTTGTTTTAGTATTTTATTTATGAGCATAAAGTGACTACAAAATTTGGTCAGAATATGAGAAATTAAAAGTAAGTAATTTGAAATGTTTTGAGTATAAGTAAGGCATGAGAAGTATGATACAAAGGTTATGTACATAGTTAGGTATTAGTAATCCATCATTACATCATTTTGGACATTTAGCCCAATTGAATGTAACATGCATTTGATTTGTTTTTAGTTAATTGCAAGGATTTTTGATGTGGTTGAGCATCAAGTGAGTTTCATAGTCCTATCTTCTTTATGTTTTTATTGGGATGGAAATTATGCAAATGTTTTGAAATGCTTATAGTGTGATTATGTATTTTAAATGGTGTTGGATATTTTTGCATGGCTATATATGATTATGTGGTTTTCTTTGTGGTTATGGCCTAAGTATAGTTCCAACTGGTAGACTTTTAGGTACGTAAGTTATTTAGGGACCAGATAGGTATGTTCCACCTCATATGTTCATATGTTCATGTGTATATGTTGTATTCGATATGAAAGTCACTTGCATAAGTGCATAATAGTTCATGTTGTCCAGTTTGTATGATAATCACAGTGGCACTTGGCTTTTATTTCGTGTCTCAAACCTACGACTCTCACCAACTTTATGTTAATGTTTTAAGCATTATTTTCAGGTGACCAACTTGATGAAAGTGAATTTAGAAATAGTTGCTAGAGAGACCTTAGGCTTGTATGCGGAGTCTCTGTTTCATAGTTATGCATTTGGAACTTGTCTTATTTTTATACGTTGCACTACTCGCTAAATGATTAGGTATGGTCATGACACTTTGTGCCCTTTTATGACATGGTTTTAATGCATTTTTATATTTGTTACACCATTGTGTTGTGATTATACCCACAAAGTTACAGCTCGTATATCCACCGAGGCGAGGAGAGACATTTTGATATCACAACCTTTAGTTATAGAGGATTAGGTGGTTGAGCTTAACCTAGGAGTCCTTCATATAGATGCATTATAGGGTTTAAGTGTGTATGTACATAACTATTATATTTTCTTAATATTCTAAAGTTTTTGTTTTCATTTTTTATCTATGACGATCTAATAGTATGTATATATATTAATGATGGACGCATGGTAGGGTTTGTTGACCAGCACTGCTCCACCAGCTTCCTCCATTGGGTTTACAATGTTCGGGTATAATAGGCCTGAGAGTATTTAGCACAATCCCTTTAATGATTGACCACAATGCATATTTGCATACGGTTCTTTCAAGTTAGGACCACCCACATAGTAATGCAAAAGGAGAAGACATCAACATGTGAATATTAAATATTTCAGTGGTTTATAAGATGTATAAATGATTCAGTAGTATGACGTATGTTGTAGGAGGTATTATAACCTTTCCAGATACTCGAGTGGTTTTGTCCATCAATAATTATGGTGACATCTATAACAAAATCCATTTGACACCACCTATAACTAGGGGCGTAGCTGTATGGGGTAAAGGTGGGCCATGGCCCACTTACAAAGCCATGATCATCATGCATATGTAGTGTAGTCTAAAGCCCAATTTCCTATTTTGTATTAGCATTTGGCTCACTTAAAACGCTAAATAGACAAATTTGTTGCACCATTTTTACATATTTATATATCATGATTTTTAGCACTTGCTAACGTTCTATACTATAAAACTTTTGGCCCATACGAAAACAAATTCCTGGCTATGCCCAGTAACTAAGGTATTTCATTTGATTCTTGATTGTGCAAAGTCTACAACCTGCAAAACCATTAATTAATCATTAGGTTGGGTGCAAAAGGAAAGGGATTCACATCTCAGTTGTAACTGCTAGAGGTGACAACTTTAACCTATTTGAGTTTGTACATTCTAGTTTATGAGAAACAAGTCAAACGGGTAAAGTCGCCCATATCGTATTAAAAATGTATAAAACCTCATAAATCATCTTTTACTTTGACTCAAATTATTAATGTGAACTTGTAATAGTTATAGTTAACAATCTAATTTCTTTTAATTAAAATAAAAAATGACATTAATATGTTTTTGTCATTAACCTATTTCAACAAATAGGAAAATAATGTTTTTAACTATTCTAAGTTTTGATTTGTTAGTCAACCTCACAAGAGATATTACAAAATTTGACTAGATAGACAAAGATTTTGATTCACGCATGTACCAACCATGGCTATATATGCTTACCTTGCAGACAGGTCGTTGTGAATCACGCATATTAACCAACAAACTGTCACATTTTAGATCAAAGTAAACGATATTATTGGAATCCAAGTATTTCATTCCGAAAGTTGCATCCATGACCATAAGGAGATTTTTTACGACGATCAAGTAACCTCCACGTTACATCAAAGTTACATAGTCTAGATACAAAAGGGCAAAAGATATTACAAAAAAACTACAATGAATATAACACCCCCAAATTACCACGCAGCGGAATACCACTTTGGGTGTTACTTCATAGTATATCACACACAATCATAGAAAACAACCATAAAAGAGACGTTTTAAAATAAACATAAGAGAATATTTCCAACCATTGTCTAAAACATTTCCAACCCAAAATAAAGTTTTCATCAGAGTAGCGTTACTTGTCCCCAAAGATCTCAACCAAACACAACAAGTTTTCACCAAACATGACAATAAATAATTGATAAAAAGGGAAGGAAATCCAATATTTTAGACCAATAAATCACCAACTCCCATGCATGCTCCGCTGCTATCAATCTTGATTACTTGAAATACATGCTTAAAATCGTCAACACAACGGTTGAGCGAATCTATAGGTTTATCAAATCATAAGTTGAACACAAGTATTAAAAACCAATCATGATCATTCAATAGCATTGTCGTACTCACAATCTATTATTCAAGTATTTCGTATTTATAGCAAAGCTAATTGATTGTATTTAAGCTCTTGACACTGACCCGTTAACTTAATCACCCGCGCCATATTTGCCGGCGTGATAAAAAACCATTGCCCCTCTTAAGGTATTCGTTGCCAGATTTATACCTTATATCTTATCACAAGTTATCCGTCCGCAGAGGGTACTCAACGTACTAGCTCTCGTCTCGGATAGGGTCGTCAACCGTATAGTACTATCAATTGTATAAGTGGCTATTTCCAAACCACACAAGGGCAAGACAATAGTCAATGGTTCATGAAAGTAGGGTCTTTAGCAACAAGGTACTTAATCAATCCAAACAACATTCGGGTCCAAACAATCATTCTTGACTTGTGTTGCATTTATTTCAAATAGCATGTATCCCCCTTGCCGGTTAAAATCATTTAAAACAAGTATAAAGCAAGGCTATACTCTCACCTTGATGTATAAGAGTAATAGTAAATGACAATCACAGACGATAAGGATGCCCGGGAAATTCAAAAGTCGACACCTAACAAACAAGGCGCGCAAATAAATCAACATACTCAAGTACCGATATGTACTTAGTGTAAACAATTAAACACACTCAAAACCTCTTAAATATATACAATTAATCTACACAAGTGATATTTACTATACATTTTTACTTTACTATCTTATTCGAACAAATACTCCCAAAAACATTTCTGCCGGTACATACCAAATGTACGAGCTGTTTTCTCCTACTTAAACATTATGAAATTTTATGAAACCTTCCAGAAAACTCATTTATAATATGAACAACATCCTCCTAAAATTTCATCAAAAGATTTTACTTTTAAGTCCGTCTGCCCAACGCATCTCTAAACTTGAAAAACCGGACAGTTTTGTACCTTCGCGTTGTAAAACCATTTTGACCTTCTTAAGCATTTCCGTTCACAAATCCGACTCTTGATTATGAAAATAGACTCAAAATTATAAGTTTAGGGACTGAGAAAAGCCCTTGAACATCTATAGAACTCAACTTATAGTCCCCGAGATTTGACGAAATATCGACAACAATTTCGTATCGTGTCGATACTCATCTCCCGGTTCACGAAAATTCAAACTAGCGTAACTTCCTCCACGTTTTGAGTTGGAAGGCCTACCTTATATCAAATCGAAGCTTGAGAAAAGCTCTACAATAATATCCCATTATCTCAACCTTAGCTGAGACCTAAACCCACTAAAAATACTTATAAAGTTTCTGACCTAAAATGGACTTTATAAAACCATATCAAATCATCTTTTTGACCCATTTCATCAACTCCTATACTCCTAACATCACCTAATAAACATCTTAATCAAATCAAAATACCCTAAATCACTTGTATGTTCATCCTTATGCATAAACACAAACCTCAAAAATAAAAACGAACACGTTAATAATATTAACAACATAGTAGAACCTTACATTGAGTAATCAAGATCAATCAACCAAGAACACCAAAAACCCCTTTTGGCCATGAGTTTTGGGATCAAGAACACCAAAAAAATCTTTTTCAATAGCTTTAATATTCCAAATGAAGGTTCCTAAACACGATTAAACACAAACCTAATGATCGAATTAGATCAAATCATAGTATTTTTCAAAATATAAAAAAAATTAAATCTTGAAAAAATATTGTTGCATGTTGAATATTTTTGGTGGGATTTACTTATCTTGATATTACAAAGGTGAGTCTTTGATTAGATTTTCCAAAAATCAAATTTTGGTGGTGGTTCATGGTGGTGATGAAGGTGACCGTGAGGTAGAGAGGGAAAGAGGGGAGAAAGAAAAATTTTGAAGTGTGAAAATGAGTGCGTGTGTAATTTTTGAGTTTATGTATAGTGGAGGAAGGACCTTTATACAAATATGGCTTTATTTTGGCCTTATTAATAAAACTAGTTATAAATAGCGAGATTATGCTTACTAGTCGGTTTTTAAAAATTTACGAGGGTCGGGTTTTGTCCGGGAATCATAAAAATTAAAGTCTCGTTCAATAAAAATACTTTTTCAAAGATTTAAACGCACATGAAAAGCGATAGTAAGGTTCCGACTCGAGTTAATACGTAATAAAACAAAAACTTCAAAAATATCAAATTTCGATACGATCGATAATAAACGTAAATATTTGGGCATCCAACGGCATCACGATCACTTACGTTACTCTCCAATCGTCAAAATATTAAATAAAGCATCAAATCACCGTTTTCAACTTAAACCATCAAATAATATTAGTACTTAAACTTCTTAAAAATTCAAAATTGGTCGTAAAGTTAGGATTAAATAATGGAGTTAGGTGCGGGGTATCACAGTGGAGTCCAAAGTTGTAGCTAATTAGACTAGGGGGAGTGGTGTGGTAAAAGCCACCTTCCACCTCAGCACCAACTCAAATTTATCTCTCTCCTCTCACTAAGTCACCAAAAACTCACTTTCTACGTATTCTAAAGAAAAAAACTCACCTCAACTCACCTCCAATCACCTTTGCACTATCATTTTTAATATATTTAATCATACTTAAAAAACTAAAAAACAGGTAAATAAAATGTAAATATAAACGTTAAATAATAAAAACGCAAGACTTGTTAAATTTAAAACTTTTAATTAAAATTTTACATACGCGTCAAATATTAAAGGAGGAATTAAACATTATTTGACAAGTGTTGGAGCAAATCGGATCGAAGGTTTTGATGCACTTGTGTCGATCGGATGTACATAATAACTTGATGAATTTGTTTCGGGGTTCGTACGAGATCGTCTGGTTGATTTGCCTCATCCAGGTACCAACTGGGGCATATTGCATAATTCTTATGTTTTTGAATCATATTATGTAATATTATGCATGCATATATCATATTAGCAATTCTTTATGTTTTCACCACGTGCGGGGTGAACGATTATTGCCCATTTCTTTTTAAAAACCCCAAACGCGCGTTTCACATCTTTATTTCACGACTCCCGCTTTTGCTTATATAATCTTCACGGGTGGTCATTATTAGTGGGTTCGGGAATCGTCTTAGCGAGTGAAACTAATTTTGGATATACCCATTAACAATGTAGTATCCGAATGGGTAAGTAATCCCGTTAGCCACAAAAGGAACCTCAAGCGCTCGTCTCGACTTTAAATCGTTAAACAAAGGGGATCAATATAAGATCTTGATGTCATTGTTTCTGCCAGAAACACCAAAGAAAGCATGCCATATCCACAAGTCTCGGGACACCATGGCTTCTAACAAAATGAACGAATTCGATTCACACGTCTAACATATTTCCCTTTCTGGGCGTACAAATAATTAAACCACTCCCAATCCGTGTAGTCAAGACTTCCTAACATCCTCGAAAACCCGTGGTTTTCTTTGTGATGTTGGTAAAGTAAATCAGCGTCAGTCACCGTGGGGTTTCACAAAGACTCTGGCCCACAAAAGTTGATAATAGAACTACAAAAATGATCAAGAGCTTCACGTGAAGTTCTTGTACATATTTGAAGATATTAATCTAAATAACTAGGAACAACCCTGTATGCCAATTGAAGATTTGCAGAAGATCTTATCAATGGAGAAATGCCTTCCTTTTCGGTAGAGTCAATATTAGTAGTAAAGAATGGATCATGAACAGATACATCCGCAACTATCCGGTTGAAAAGTGGTGGAGCCATTGTGAATGTCTTCCAAAATTCTCGTTCGTTGTACATCGGGTTCTTAGAAAAATACGCAGAAACTAAACACTCATAGGCACATAACGATCTCGGAGTACCGGGTTTCTCGCCACGTGGTTTGCTTGAAGTCTACTACGAATAAACGGCATCGCTTTTCTCAGAATATTCATCTGCGGGCTATTGATAATAGCTTTTTCATTTTCGATCATTAAATTGGGTAGCATAAATGAATACTCATCATGGAAATTGAAAAGTTTGAAAATATGAAGAAGATGTATGTAAAAAAATATTTGTGTGTGTGTTTAAAAATAATAAAAGAGTAATTTTTATAGATAATAAAAGGTAATTGATATATGTTTTTTAATTAAAAAATGATCGAATTTAATATGGCCTATTTTTTTGTGTATTTCGAGTAGTCATTAACTCACCATTGGAGATTCAATGTTGCTAGATATTAAAACCAACGCGTGGGCTTTTAGGGTGGGATGAGAACCTACGTGTGGTTTTTTGCCACGTGAGAACTCACCCCAAACCCACCCCACTCCCCTAGCCTTAGGCTGGATAGAGTGGTAACATAAAACCCACCCTCCATCTCATCATCACCTCATATTTTTCTAACATACCAAAAACTCACCTTACACTATCATAAGGACAAAAAAACACATCCCACCTAAATTTCACTTTATATAAAATATACATCACTAAATACCCCCATACACTCACAAACTTATTAAAAATTATTAAAAGAAAAAGATAACACGTGTACCGAGTGGCCAGAAAACTTACCATTCGTTGGTTTTTATGTATAAACACGCGCGGGTTTTAAGGGTGGGTTGGTCAATCACCAATGACTTTTTGCCACACATGAACTCACCGCACATCCTACCTCTCCATCCATCTATAGGTAACATGTTTCAACAATTATGGTACTTTATCTCGAATATTAAATACGGTCATGTATCAGGTATGCAAATTTTGGCTAACTCGGGTTCTGGTTAACCCAATTGACCTAAATAATGAAATTTTAATATAAATTTATAAATTTTCTTTTCGGAAAGAGCAAAAAAGATTTTTTTTATACATTTTAGTCATATTCAGGGTTAAAAAGCCGAATTAACTCGATCTGAATTGACCCAAACTCGAGTAACCCGTGTTCAAATATGGTCGGATTCGAATATAAAATCTTTAGTTGTGACCCCAACCCCATTAAGACCCTAAGATGTGTGCAACATAAGACGTGTATGAATACGTTAATAAAAGCTGAGAGTTTGATAAAATACATCTTTTTTACCTTTGTTAGGGTGTGTTTGGTGAAATTAGTAGTAGTAGTTAGCACTTAGCAATAACAGTTAACAGTAGCAGTTAATTTATAAATATGTTTGATAGATTATCATTACCTGTAATTTAAATGTATAAAAAACATAAAAGAATATACATATAGTGAGGTATTCAAGTAATTTATTAAGTCTAGTGTTTTTCATTAATTATACTCATCTAAAAATGATATTTGAAAGAGCATATGACAAAGTAACATTTTTTTATGATAAATGCTCATTTTATTTATGTAACCAAAAAAAGCTTTTAACTAAATATGTTAAATGTTAATACTAATTTTTAAAAAAGTCTCTTAAAAAGCCGTTACCAAACACACACATTTTTGTTAGCAAAGTATAAAAATTTGATCTGTAATGATACATAATTTTAAGGCATAAAGTAGCTAAGTAATTTTTGAAATGTATTGATATGGTACGTGTACTTTTTTATTATCTATATGGTACGTCTACTTTATCAAACTGATAATATAGTACGTGTACCCATTTTTCTACCGTTTTGGCTGGCTAGTTCGCATCTTTTACCATTTTCCCCCCAAAACAAACCCTAACTTTTTCCCCAAACATAAACCCTAATTAAACATCAATTGAATCATGGCATCATCATCCATCACGTCCGATTGAATTCGACCTATTCCTACTCATTGCTTCTGTGATTTGTCCGTTGTTGAAAAAACATCACGTACTCCTGCCAACCCAGCTAGGCGATTTCTTTGTTGCCCTCAACCTAGTGAAAGTTTAAGATAGGATCTACTACTAATTCCTATTTACCTTGTAATTGTTCTAATTTTGTTTTGATTTTGTCAATTTTAGGATTCAGGACAACAATGTAGGTTCTACTACTTTCTTGATCTTGAGATTCGTTATGGGTACTATAGAACTGAGATGCATAGTCTTTATAATCAACTCCAACAAGCAAGGAGAGAGATGCAAGTGGTAGAATACAACCACAGAAATTGGGTTCGTGAGTTGGAGACGGAACTAAATGAAAGAACAACCACTTGTATTGCTACAAGAAAGCTGTTGTTGTGTTCATTTGGTGGTGTTTGTGATGTTCTTCCTAACCAATAACTAAATGAAAGAACTAAATGTTGTGGTTATTTGATGGATCTTGGGGTTTATTTTCTATGTTTAAGAATTATGTTGTTTTGTAATGTTGTTATGTAATGTTTCTACTTAATGAAAGACCCTTAGTGAAATGGTACTGTTTTTAGTCGATGGTTGTCAATAGTTAAATTAAGAAGTTAAGATAGAAGCATACATTTAAAAATGCAATGGGTTAAGACAGAAAAATACAAAATGCAATAGGATAACACATAAGCACAAGAATCCATGCATTTAAAAACATAAAAGATGTTGCATAGTTTAACACATCTTGTTTCCCAAAAGAATAAAGAAATAAGATTGTGGTCCACCCACTACATAGTGTTTTGCAAAAGCATAAAGATAATCATTAGGGTTCATTCAATATGATACATCAACTGTTTTTTCTCGATTTTTCCCAAGACCATTAGGGTCTTCTTTCCTCATCCTTGGATTTGCTATCCTCTATGATGGTCCCGTAAATCCAACAACACCTCTCTATCTATATACTCCCATCCATTTAGCCTCCCCCAAAACCCTTTCAACATCATGTTTCTTTTTTGCTTTATTTTATGCTTCAGTCATCTCATCAAGAGCCATAATCTCAGCATTGGTAATATCAACATCAGTTTCACCAGTTCCTATTCTATACAAAAATAAATAAATATAAGCAACTCTATTTTTATATGCATCTAAAAAGACATATCCATTAGAATCCACACCTGCTGCTGTTCCATGGTTTTTGGGAAGCTATCAGCAGGAGGATCTGCATCATTAGGATGTGCAAGATAATCTTGATCTGCATCATTAGGAGCTGAAGGAGTTGGATCTACAAAATCTTGATCTAGATAATAATAAACTTGCTCATCATCATAAGTAATATTTGCTAGATCTTCAACTTCTTGATCTGCTGGACTTGGATCTGAATCCTTAGGTAGGCTAAATGGCTAATTTGGTTTCTTGTTTCTTGGCCTTCCAGGTTTCCTTTTATCTACTTGTGGTTTTGGTCTAGTTTGATTGTAACATCTTAATTTGGTATGCCCCTTCTCCCAACAGTTTGAACAAGTCATGTTTCTACCAACCCTAAACACTTCACTATCATTCTCAGTTGGGTGTCTGATCCTTTTGTTCCTAAGCCTACATAGCATGGTCTTCTTCTTGAGGGGTAGTGAGGGTAGACTGGCCATCTTAGGCCACATTGAGCTACCACCAACTAGTCTAATAAAATGAGTGTATGTATCCAACCACATCTCTTTGCTAAAATAACCTGACACACCAATAGCATGATCTAAATTCATGTAACTGTACGCAACCATGGCATAAATACAAGGTATACTAGATAACTCCCACTACTTGCAAGTACATGTTCTGTTTTTCAAATTAACAGCAAACCGCTCATCTCCCTTCTTAATTTCAAATTCTTCAGGTGCACTAGCAAGAAGAGTCCAATAACTAATCTTCCCTTTTAGTTTCCCTATCTATTTTCTAATTAAAGGACAGATTGTATCAACTAACTTTTCTGATTTTTCATGCATAACAACTATTCTTTGCATAAGGTGGATCCTATTTTCTTCTAGCATGGTAATAATTGGGTTTGACCTAGCATATAATATAAAACTATAGCATGACTTGGACATACCATTTTCAAAAGTAGAACAACACCTATCCATCTGAAAAAAATACCTACACCATGTCTTAGGGTCCATTTCCATTAACTAGTCATGGGCAACTAGATCAATGTTTTTTGTTAGTTCCATTTTATGCTTAAACCTTACCTCTAATATAGATGATGCAGCACCTCAGAACAATGACTTCTAGTGGAGTCCATTCCATTTATATTGAAACTAGAAAGGGGGGGGGGGGGGGTTTAAATAGTTTCTATTTAAGTTTTCAAAACTTTTCGTATAACCCACTATCCGCGGCTCAATAAACATGGCCGCGGTTCGTTATGACTAAAGAACCGCGGGTCCTTTTAAGGACCCGCCAACAGTGGATGAAACCATTTGTTACATAATAAATTTAACAATCCTTTGTATCAAATTCCTTATCAAGCTTGACTAGATATGAGATGTGTTTGTTGAAAGATAGACTACAAGTAAGTAAACACACAAACACATCAAATCAAGAGTACATCAAGCAATAGTTAAAACAATAAGCACACGCGTACTAAGCCTTAGCTTTTCCTCAACTAAGATGTTTAGACTAAAGTCTGCACACTTGACCATAATCTAAACATGAAGCACACACGTACTAAGCCTTGATTTTTCCGCAACTTAAATGTTTAGATTATGTGATGCACACAAAGACACACAACACAAGTATGCAACTACAAATGTAAAGACATGAATGTAAAGACATAAATGTAATGACATAAATGTAAGGACGAATACCGACACGATGATTTATAGTGGTTTGGTCACGAAGCTCCTCTTCGCCGTACTCCACTCCTCGAGTACCCAACTCGAGATTTACTTCACTAGTCAACAAGCTCCTTTCAAGGCGGAGAAAACCATATACTTCGCTTACACCATTTTTGACACTAAGCTAGATGTCGAGTCCTAATCTTAGGTTGGACCAATCTACACACGTCGCCTACTTTCCATTTTCTGACACAAGGCTAGATGTCGAGTTCTAATCTTAGGTAGAACCAATCTACACCCATGACCCCGCTAGTTATGTTTTATGGCCCAACATAACAAACCTTGTGTTTTGTGTCCTAAACACATAAACCATCTAGATCTAAGTACACACCACTTAGATCTAGAACTCTAACACTATATCCAAGTATACATATAACTTGGATCTACACTCACCTAATCCAAGGATACTCATCACTTGGATCTACTACCCTTACAAACACATCCAAGTGTACCCACGACTTAGATCTGCAACATATACATCAAGTCCATTTATACACACAACTTGGATCTCATGGTTTAGATTATAGTAAAACTATAATCATGACTAGATATAGAAGGCGAGATCTTCATCATTTTATGAACCCAACACTTCATAGTGATGAAATTGTTCTTCTCTTTTCACTTGATAGGATAAGAGGATTGGAGAAGAGAATCACATCTTAATCAAGATTAATGTACCAACTAATCAAGGATTTAAGGTGTTTAAAGAAACTGAGAGAAATGTGCAAAAAAGGTTGAAAGAAAAGCTGGAAATGATCCACTTTTTATAGGCCAAGGGAGCCACAATTATATTTCCCCGTGGTTCCTTAAATGTCCCTGCAGTTCCATATATATAAGGCAACGCGAGTACCTTTAAGGAACCTCGGTCTTTGGAGTCCGTGCTCTTTTGTCTTTTAGTGGGGAAAATCCATCTGGTGAAGAAATTACCCAAAAGGAATATCCTTTATCCATTTGATATAATATAAATTCAAATTAGGGAATATTCTTTATTCATTTGGAATATTCAAAATTTAAATTTCTATTTTCTTTTTAATAAAACATTTTTTAAAAACAAAGTTATTTAAAAATTACTTTGTCACTTTAATAATAAGTGAGTTTTGAGAAAATATTAATCCTCGATCACTTAGTAAGGTTAACGACTTATTTATTCATACCTTGAGTGATTCATGACGAATGCGATCTTGGAGGTGTCGAGAGAAGTATAAAAATGTATTCTTGAGTGATTCCGGGTACCTTACACATTTTACATAATGTATTGGGAGTTATATGTTTGTCGTCACCAAAACACAACGAGATTATATCAAAGTAAACATCGTAATATTTGCACTAACAATCTCCCCCTTTTGATGATGACAAACAAGTAAACCATAATTCATAATAAAATGATTAAGTTACTCGTTTACACTTATTTCTCCCCTCTTTGTCGAATAAACAAGGTAGGCAACGTCTTTGAAGAAGAGAAGAATCAACGTCGAGAGAGCACGCATCCAAAGTGGTAGTCATCGATTGCACTTCATTTTAGGAAGAGAAGAAATGATGTCAAGAGAGCTTGCATCCGAAAGGTAGTCTTCATTTGTGGTAGAGGAGGATCGACTTCGATAGAGCTTGTATCCAAAAATCTAGTCGTCCCTTGTATTCGTCGATTGAGAGGCGAGAATCCAAGCCGTAGACCCATCATCCAAAGATATTGAGCTTGCGTCATCCTAGTTAAGTCTTCAATCACCATAGGTTAACCAACTCCATGCATAATAATATGCTTATCTTTGAGATCCCATAATTCATTATTGCAAGATGTTCGATGAATCCAATTTAAGTGAGTGAACGATCACAAATGTAATAAGTTAAACTCTTGAAAATGCTCCCCCTTGATGTGAGCTACCCCTTGATGTGAGACCCCCTTGCTTGAGACACAACAAACAAGAATAGTGACGAGTTACAAAAAAGGGTTAGAAATGTCCTACAAAACAAAGTTAGTGGACAAAAGCATATATAGTAAAATTCGCCCAAGCGGAATTAGCTTAAACAACTCGAGTACAAAGAGAGGGACTCAAGATGAAGCTAAAACAATCTTAACTTTTTAGGAGTGTAAAAGTTTGACAAGTTAAGAAAAATAAGTAGGCTATTAGATAAAAAAGAGAACCCAACTTATATTGGTGACACCAAAATATATAAAGAGGACTAAGAGAGAAAAGAGATGTCCAATTTATAAGAAAAATATTGTCGAGAGGACATACTCCACTTTAATATATTGACAAGAATACCAAACTATAGAGAGTATGAAAAGGACAATAAAACAATTCTACATAGTCGAAAACAGAGGAAGAATGACTGAAGGAAAAAGAAAACGTGGACGATAAACAAGCTATTTGAAGAAAGAAGTGTGCACGCAATGCTATCAATCCAAAGAAATGACCAATGAGAGTATTTTTACAAGATCAATTCACAATTGTTGGAATGAAGGTAGAAAAAAACATATATACCAACTGTAATATGAGGATATAATGTCAAAAGGTTAAAAACTTAGAATTATTGGAATCACCCAATCCAACTGTAAATTTTAACCGCAATCAAGTCTCAACAACAAGAAAGACGAAAAATCTCAAATAAAAGACATTATTGGCATGGATGCTTATGAATGTCGACACAAGAAGATGACTCCTTGATTTAGAGAAAGAGATCAAAGAAGCCAAAGAAAAGAAAAACCAAGATGGATGGTGTTAAGCATATGATAAACTACATGCTAAAAGTTTTGTAGCTCTTCTCAATAATTGTGAATGTTCGAAGAACAATTACATGACAAGGAAAGGGTGAGGCTCGACTCGACTTAGTATAGAAAGGATAGAAGAGAGAGACTCGACTTAGAAAGGCACGATTAAAAGAAATCGAGAGAGACTCAACAAAGAAGTTAAGGATAACTCCACAAGATAATTCAAGATTACTATACCATCATATGTGATAGTGAAATCTTGAAGGAAAACGAGAGAAGAAAGTCAAAAGAAAAGAAAAGAAGGAATCTTCAAGAAAACTCGTCAAAAAGAGAGATAGACTAAAAACGAACAAAGGGACTCAATGGCCACGATTCGTTAAATAGGGTCATGGTTCATTATCAATAATGATCTGCTGGTTCATTTGGGGAACCGCCGACAGTGGATGTCCAAATACGATTCAAGATCCAAAAGAAAATCACTTGGTCAAATAATTTAACAAAAGTTGTTAGATGGCTTGAAAGTAAAATTTTAGATATGACTTTTAACAATTGTAATTGCAAGCTAAAATTACTTGAATATTCCAAATAAAATATTTAAGTTGTCAATCTTACTTAGAGAGGAATTAGATTAATCTATCCTTTCTTGACAACCGAGTGAAAATAAAGAAGAAAATAAAGATCACAAGAACAACGAGATCCAAGACTCAAAGATAAATAATGTTGAAGAACATGAAAATAAAGATCATACAAAGATGTATGAAACACAAGACTATAACTTAAGCATAATTATAATCCTAGTTACACTAGAATTCTAAGATTTTCTTAAATTAGATGTCTTACTAATAAGCAACGCACATGCTTAATTAGAAGACAAAGTGGAAGCGGAATTTGGTGGATAAGGCTTGGTGATAATCTTGTAATTCAACTCATCATAGATATGAGACATGGCAAGATGTTGATATTGACAACAAAGACAATATGTTCCATGATGCATGACACTAATATGTGATGGAGTAAGAACACAAAAGGGAAATGGTAGAAAAGGAGACTTTCCAAAATCAATTTCCTTAGAAGGAGAAGAGATTTGATTATGTGTGTTCTTTGGTGAATTTTGGTTGAAAGATATTGGAGAAAATGATGGATAATCAAGGCTTTCATTTGAAGAATAAGACATTTTTGCTTTAAGGTGAAAGAGATGCAAAAATGCTTTGGGTTAAGTAGAGAAAGCACAAGATATTTTAGGAGTGCTCAAAGGTTTGAAACAAAGATTCTAAAAAGTGTTGGAACAATTTTGATGTTTCAGAAAATACATTTTTGACTGCTTCTGTCCGTGGCTCGTTAATTGTGCCCGTGGTTCAATAAATATATTGAGCCGCCTGACAATTAATGATCCGCCTACAGAAGGTGTGTTTGGGAGGATAAGGGGAATTTTCCAATTCAGCAAATCCTAATGTTCTAGTCTAACTTATCATAAAGTTATGCTAAAGAGCAATAAAAACTAGAACACACACAAAGGAAAAAACACAAAGGTTCAATTAGCATGTACGAAGAAAGCTAAGAAAAACCTAATGGCTACAAATTAAAAAGTCTCCTAATGACACACAAAGTTCATCGATGTAAACTATCATTAGTCATATTTAGGAAGAGCCATTTAATCAGTTTAGAGAATGAGTATGATACTATCACGAGAGGTGCTCAATTAAGGCTAAGCACGATCATTTTGACGAGTTATACACCAACTCAACTTCTCACATGGAAGTAATTCAACCGTTAGGTCAAACTGAATATCTAGTGCAATAGATTCTCTAGTAGTCATTCTCATGTTAGACAAAATGTAATTCCTACATTTGCCTAATAAAGTGTAGCAAGGATGAAATATGTATACCACACAATGCATGTCCTAATGGGGTTTAAGAATGCACCATTGCATATCTTGTCAAAAGAGTCTAGTTAAGGTTGTTTACCTTAATAGATCTTAAGGCCAATAACATTGAGTTGTATAAACAAAGTTTACACAATTTGTTAGAACACTCTTGATTGTGTTTCGAAAATAACACATTGACCAATTACAATGCAATGTAAATTACTTGAGTATTTCAGATGAAACATCCAAGTTGTCAACCCGACTCGATTGTGTATTTTAAGCAATTATTAAACAAAATTTGTCTAACAATTTTATAACAAGTAGATTCAATATACCATCATCAACACAAGTGTGAGTTATGATATGTATATTATTAAGAATCCACATTCATGTCTACACTAAAAAACATGTCAATTAGATTTGAAAATGATATCAATCATAATTTGAATAATGAATTGATATATATTCGAAATCTTTCTTGATTCTCACGAACACTCCTTTAAGAGAAAATAGCTATGATTTTTAAAGGGTGTTTCATGTTTTATAGTGAGACGTTAATCTACTTGAACTAATAACACAATGACCGAGTAAGACGATCGCCATCAATAGATATGACAAGCTCACAAAGCTTTCAAACCTAAGAGTGTTATCAAACATAACAAGGTATACAAGATGTTTATGTAACATTTGTAAACCTAGAGATGTTGATCCTATATGCAATGCACAAAGAATAGACAAATAAGTAATACTACTACCAATAGTAATGATTACTTAACGATGTCCAAAACACCTAAGAAAACACACAAAATCATATGTCTTTGTTTTGAGTGTTAGATACAACAAAGTATACATAGTTTGATATTATTTGAAAATAGTTTTTGACCTAATTTAAAATATAATTAAGTTCAAAACTTTGTAAATAAATCAGTTTTTAAAGATACACCAACAAGAGATGTCCAACTTAATAGAAAAGAGTAAAACATAAGTTTTACGACAAACCGAAACTCAGTACTTTGGACAAAGTATATAACGTAGAAAACATCCAATTTTTAAAGTTTGAATAAAGGTTTGGAAGTATTTTTAAATGAAATAAGACTCAATGACATTCAAAATACGGGTGGGACAACTTCTACGGACTTAAGGTTGATTTTATATGATTTTTCAAAGATTGCAAAAATCTGTGTCAGACTGACCGCGGTTCATTAGTGATAACGAACCTCGGGGAACAATTAAGGATCCGCGGTCATAGGACAAAAAAAGAGTTTCTGTACAAAATCATTTGGTTACTTGATAGAAGGCCGTAGGACTCTAAAAATCATTTTTGACACATAGAACTCGTATTTTATAGTTAATTATGACACAAAAGATTTTTATACTTCCAAACATGAAAAGATTTATTATCAAGCTATTATACGAAGTTTATTTAACACCAAAATCTGTACAAACGAAACAACAAAACACATTTCATATGTAATCACTTTTCATGGGAAATTTGATACAAGAGACCGTCTTTATTTTAAAAACCATTTGTTTCAAAAACGAGAGAAAAGATCGATCCAAGCATCAAAGCACAATATACTTCAAAGATCTTGAATAACCTCGCTTTGATACCAAATGTAGAAACTAGAAGGGGGGGGGGGGGGGGTTGAATAGTTTTTATCTAAGTTTTCAAAACTTTTCGTATAACCCACTGTCCGCGGATAAATAAACATGGCCGCGGTTCGTTATCACTAAAGAACCGCAGGTCCACTTAAGGAGCCGCCAGCAGTAGACGAAACCATTTGTTACATGTTAAACTTTAAAAATCATTTGTATCAAATTCCTTATCAAGCTTGACTAGATATGAGATGTGTTTGTTGAAAGATAGACTACAAGTAAGTAAACACACAAACACATCAAATCAAGAGTACATCAAACAATAGTCTAAACACTAAGCACACACGTACTAAGCCTTAGCTTTTCCGCAACTAAGATGTTTAGACTAAAGGATGTATACTTGACCATAATGTAAACATGAAGCACACACGTACTAAGCCTGGTTTCCGCAACTTAGATGTTTAGATTATGTGATGCACACAAAGACACACAATACAAGTATGCTAACATCCTGCCAAATCAGACTACAGCATTGTCTGCTTTGCCCGCAGGCTCAAGACTTTGCTTTGTGGCCCTCTTGTAAGTACTTCCTGGCTGGTCACCCAGCCTAGTACTACTCTGGCATGAGCACGTTTAACTGCCAGTTCCTAAGAACTCCACTTGCAGTAGACCACAAAATGCGCTGTGTCATGAGAAGGCGACTGTTATCTTATGAACCATGTATCTCTCCTAGACACAGCCGATGTGGGATTTTCCTAGGGTGTCACAATCACCCCCCTTTCGGGACTCATCGTCCTCGATGAGGTTTGCCCCACATGTAAAACCCGTATTTAAAATCCCCGAATATTAAATACGCGTAGTCTTAGATGTAACTTTAATTAAACGTAAACATTAAATACGCAGTCTCAGTTTTATTTAAACATTACAAAAAATAATAATTATTGTGATAACCTGAAACCGAGGTCATTGCTTAATCTTACTTTACGACTATTTTTGAAATTATTGATGAGTTTGAATGATATTTATTTTTGGAGGTTTAAGTTTAAACCGATGTTAAGAGACTTATATTTTATAATTAGTAAGTCTAAGGAGTAGTAGCAAGCGTGATGTCGATGGATGCCCAATATTTTACGTTTTATTGTCGGTTGTTCGATGTTTGTCGTTTTTGATGTTTTCTTTTTAAATGACGTGTTAAGTCGAGTCGGGAGACGATATTATTATATTTGAGGTACGTTTTAACTTTTGAAAAGCATTTTTATGAAACCCGAGCCCCGTGATTATTTTCAAAATTAACTAATAGTCATTTCCCGCTTTTTAGCTAACTATTTTCATTTTGAACCACAACTATTGTAAATTGACAAGAATGGTCCCTCCACCACCATATATAAGCCAAAACTCTCACCTAATTTCACATAGATATCACTAAACTAGCAAAATATTTTTCTTCTCTCTTTCTCTATTACATGTCGTCACCCCCTAGCCACATATAATCAATTTTCTCTCAAATTTAAGCTTGATCTAAGCTAAACTAACACAAGACCCATCCTTAGAATTATAAGGAGATTATTTTGGTACTAAATTTAGCTACATGCATGATGTTTTATTTATTTAGGCTTGGTAGGTCAAAACTATGATCATGCATGTGATTATGGTGATGATCAAAGGATTTTCATGCTAAATTTTTGTTAAAAACTTGATTTTGATTTTAGGTTTTTAATTTTGATAATGATACAAGTGTTATAGATGAGATATGTTGGTATTAGGGTTATGGGATGATCATAAAAATGGTTGTTTTAGCTAAAAACATGATTTCATGCAAGTTTTAGAAGGGTAATTTAGATCAGTAGGAAAAAGGTTATTTTTGGGTACCTTATGATTATATTAAGGCTTAAATAGTATCATAGGGTTGTATAGAATTATATTAGCTTCGATTTGATATAAAGTAGAGCTTCTAGCTCCAAACGAGCGAGAAGTTATGATGTTTTGATTATTCGTATACCGGGAGACGAGTATCGGCACGACATATAGTTGTTGTCGATATTTGGATCGAATCTCAGGGACTATAGATTGAGTTTTGATATGAGTCAAGGACTGATAAATAATTTTAAACCCTAGAGGGTGAGTCTATTTTCAAAACTAAGTGTCGGTTTTGCAAATGGAGTCGTTTATAGAAGTTAAAATGGTTGTATGAGTCTATGACGTAAAACTGTCCGTTTTTTGTAGTTCAAAGATGAGTCGGGTAAGGAACTTTAAAAGTAAAGTCATCTTATAAACTTGTTAGAGGACTTTCTATAGAGAGTAAGGTAGTTCCTCGAGTCGTTTCATAAACGTTTGACGAGTCTAAATGGGGTAAATGAGCTAGTACATATGGTATGTACCGGCGGATTTTGTCGAGAGTATAGAGTGATAAAGTAGATGTGTATAAGAGTATAATAGTGTTACTTGTATCGTTTTCTCTTGAGTTTGTTGTGATTTTATGTGTTTGAGTTGTATATTCTTATGTATGGTTTATTTCTCGAGTCATTATTAATGAACGCGCCTTATTTGATAGGTTGCGGTTCTCGTGTTTGAAAGGCATCCTCTATCATCAACGATCATATCGATAGGTCTCTTATACTAAGGTGAGTCTATAGCCTCGCTTTTCATGCTAGCTACTAAATGTTTTAATACCCGCGAGGGGGATACATGCTATTTGAAAAATAAATGAACACAAGTCATGATTAATTATTTGGACCCGAATGTTGCCTATGTTGTCTTGCATTGTATTGAGTACCTTGTTGCTAAAGATCCTAAATTCATGAACCGTTAAATATGTTCTGACTTGATGTTGTGAGTTGGGAATAACCACTTATTCAAATGATAGTACTATTGGGTTGACCACCCTATCTGAGAGCAGGGCATTACGTTGAGTAACCTCTGGGAAGGATAATTTATGAGAATGAGATTTGGGTATATATCTAGCAACTAATACCCTAGAGGGGCAATGGTTTTATCTAATCATGCTGGCATTTGGCGTGGGTGACTAATTGGTTAAGGGGTCGGTGTCATGAGCTTAAATACAATGTGTTGCCTTGAAATAGATTGTGTGCATGACAATTCTATAAATGATTATGATTGATTTTCTTCTTGTGTTCAAATGTAATTTGTTAAACCTATGGACTCGCTCAACATTATTGTTGACTCGTTTAAGCATGTGTTTCAGGTAATCGAAGGTGATTGATGGCGGAACTTTTCTGTGGATGTTGTGGGTTGGCTTTTGAAGTTTGTTGGTCTAAAACAATTTCTATCCTTTTATTGTTGAACAATTTGTTAAATGTTTATGTAATGTACTGAAACTTATTGGTTTGCTGGTCGAGATCCGTGGGGACTAAACGCTTTACTCTGACGTCGTTTTAGTACATTATGGGATGAAATTATGTTTTAGACATGTTGTAAAATCTTGTTTATATTTTATGTGTAAACGTCTCTCTTTTGAGTCGTTCAATATACCTTGTGTGATGATGCTTGTGTTTAGCACCCAATTGTGTATTTCCGTTGCACAATGTAAATTAGGGGTGTTAATGATTGGTATCAGAGCCACAAGTTATAGAGAACTAGGTCGATTTTGAAAGTTCTCCTAAACTATAACTTTGGTTTCGAAAGTATTTATTTTTCAAAAGCACACAACTTCTCTACAACGCTTCGGTAAGATCGCTTTTAGTTTTGTTTTGTATTATAGATGTATCCCTCAGAACTGAAATGATTTCCTGAGTATTTATTAAGTAAATACTATGATATTGTATCTAGGTTATTGAAAGTGTGTTGAGTGCTTGTCATTATCATATTTTATTTTTACGAGCATTGCATAAACATCATTTTCATTGCATTGCATATCATGGGTTACGTATAACATTTGTGATGCATGAGTATTGCATATTAATTTTTAACAATGACCTTAAGTACCCTTGAACCCTTATAATTGTAGAAAATGGCTGATATACCCCGGGAAGATGATTGGATTGAGATGAATGATATACTAGAAGGTGAGGAAGTAGATAACTTTGGTGCTAGTGGCGATGAGGAACCCTATGAATATCTGGATGATGGGATTGCTCCTACTGCAGTTGGACAGACTGAGCCCAAAGTGATTCAAGGTAGTTATGTTTCGAGAGCTAATGTGGCGCCACCGACTATTCAGGATTGTCAGCGACCCGTTGTACGTTCTTCTATGCCTACTTGTGATAGTTATTTAAGTGGTTTGCCTAGGGTTGCCCGTGTAGGAATGATTTCTCTGCTGAGTCCAGTAATGTTACTAGTGCCCGACCTATCCATGATGATATTGCTAAGGTGTACTGTCCAGGTCCTAGATCACATGAAGATATTTATTGGTTTCTTAAAAAGTTTGATAGGTCTTTATTTGAAAGGTACGTAGTTGAAACCCGAGTAATCAAAAGGTTTAAGCAGAATGAAAGGCAGTTTGACAGGTTTGTTACTAGTGTGAGAAGGTCAGAGTATGTGCGAGCAAGGGAAATGGATGAAGTTGCTAGTCTGCGAGCTATGGTGTTAAATTTGAGTGAGCAATTTGAAAGGTTTCGTGAGGAGAAAGAAAGGAATACAAGGTTAAATGTGTAGGACTTTCCAATGAGGTCTTTTCCTAGTCGAGGTGTGGTAATTCGTGATGTGCCAAGTCAGGTTGAAGCTCAAGTGTTGGTGAAACCATGTGAAGGAGGAAGTCGAAAAGGAAAGGAAAAAGTGGAGGAAGAATTTGAGGAGGATGATAGCAGCAGTGATGATGAACCAATGTACAAGAAGCTGCGGGGATCAAATGTTTAGTTTTCTTTATGTTGTTTTTATTAGCCTTGTTGTAATAGAACTTAAGTAGACTGGTACAGTAGTTTGTGATGAAACTTAATGACTTTTAAGTTTGCCGTGATGAAGGGTTGTAGTGACATTACTTGTCACAATTTTGTGGAAATTTTCCAAGTGCAATCCAAATTAACTTCATGATCTATGATTGTCTTTTAGTTCTTTCGTGATTTGGTTGATGATTTAGTGTGGATTGTGTTGTTTGTGCATGTAGTATCCATGACACGTCTTGATAAAGAAATCCTTCTTCTTATCTTGATATGAATACTTACTTGTTCTTTCTCTTCTGTGATGATACAAGAAGGAGTTGGGAGGCATTTTTCTGTCATTACTGAATTGTTGTTTGATTAATTCTCTAAACATGCCGCCGGAGTTGAAAACTGCTACTGTGAATACTACGATTGAGCAAGCTATTGCTAGAGCATTGGAAACCGAACGTGCTGCAAGGAACCAGGAGACTGAGAATAGGAATGTTGCTGGTCAAGTTGGAGGGAATGCTGCTAATCCAGTTGAAGGTAATACTGATGAGCCGGTTGGAGGAAATGCTGTCGGTCAAGCTGGACGTAATGTTGTTGCTCAGCAAGTTCAAAAGTAATGTTCTTATGCTAGTTTCATGAAATGTGGACCTACCCAATTTCGTGGTACTGGTGGTGCTTTGGAGCTAAGAAGGTGGATTGAGAAGGTTGAAAGTACTTTTGAAATCAGTGGATGTTCAAAAGCTAGTAAGGTGAAGTTTACTACAGCTACTTTTCAGGATGATGCATTAAGTTGGTGGAATAGTCAGGTAGCTACTATAGGTTTGGTTGAAGCTAATGCTAGAACATGGACTGTGACCAAAGGACTGTTAACTGCGAAGTTTTGTCCTAAGGAAGAGTTAGGTCAGTTGGAAGATGAGTTGAGGCATTTGGTGCTGCAGAATAATGATATTGTGGCTTATACGAAGAGGTTTTCTGATTTGTGTTTGTTGTGTCCTGATGCTTTTGCTGATGACCGTAAGAAGATGAAGCAGTATATCAGAGGTTTATCTAGTAATATCAAGGGAGAGACTACTTTGTCGAAACCCAAGACTTTTGATGAAGCTGTTCAGATGGCTCATGCTTTGAAGGACGTGAAGCTGCAGGATAAAAAGGATAGTATTGCTGAGGGGAATAAGAGAAAGTGGGAAGCTGCACATTTAAACCAAGGGCAGAATAGAGGAGGTTATCGTGACAACAATAACCAAGGACCAAATAGGAATCAACAATACAACTTTAGGAGGAATGATGGTGTCCGTGCTGCTACTAGAACCCAAGGATACATAGTGAACTTGAAGTGTGGTCAATGCAGTCTGTATCATGTTAGGAATTGTCCACCTGCTTGCAACAAGTGTGGGAAGGCTAGACATAAAATGGCAGACTGTAGGAACAAGGGTGTGGCCACTAGAGCCAATGCTGTCAAGGTGGTTAATTGTTTTGGATGTGGAGGTCGTGGACATAAGTAAGGAAACTGTCTGAAGGTTGGCGCTCGACAGGGAGGCAATGTTGCTGCTGGGACTGCTGCGCCAGCCTATGTCATGGGAGATGCCGACAAACCTCAAGGGCCGAATGTGGTGACTGTTACGTTCTTACTCGATGCTTGTTATGCTAGTGTGTTATTTGATTCTGGATCCGATAGAAGTTTCGTAGATGTTAGATTCAGTCAGCTATTGGATAAAGAACCAGTAAGATTGACCGCTAGTTATAATGTGGAGTTAGCTGATGGTAAGGTTGTTAGCACTAGTTCTATACTGAAAGGTTGGTCCTTGAAGTTAGGGATTATGTGTTTTGTATTGATTTGATGCCCATAGAATTAGGGTCTTTTGACGTGATTATCGGTATGGACTGGTTAGTTGCGAATGGTGCAGTGATTGTTTGTGGAGAGAGATTAGTTCCGATACCGCTAAGGAATAGGGTATTGACTGTGAAGGGTGATGAGTGTACTTCTCGTTTGAGAGTTGTTTCTTGTTTGAAGATGATGAGGTATATAGAAGAGGGCTGTGATGTATTTCTTTCCCAGATAAGTGATGATGGTGTGAATGAGAGGAAACTAGAGGATGTGCCTATGATTAGGGAGTATCCTGAGGTTTTTCCTGAAGATTTATCGGGATTACCGCCGCATCGTGAAGTTGAGTTCCGTATTGACTTAGTGCCAGGAGCTGCGCCTATTGCTCATGCACCATATCGTTTAGCGCCGTTTGAGATGAAGGAATTATCTGATCAATTGAAGGAATTGATGGATAAGGATTTATTAGACCGAGTTCGTCGCCGTGGGGTGCTTCTGTTTTGTTTGTTAAGAAGAAAGATGGTTCTTTTCGAATGTGTATTGATTATCGAGAGCTTAACAAATTGACTGTCAAGAATCGGTATCCATTGCTGAGGATTGATTTGTTTGATCAGTTGCAAAGGTCAAGTGTATATTCGAAGATTGATTTGAGATTTGGGTATCATCAATTGAGAGTTAGGGAAGACGATATTCCTATAACAGCTTTCCATACTCGATATGGACATTTTGAATTTCAAGTGATGCCTTTTGGATTAAAAAATGTGCCTGTCGTATTCATGGACTTGATAAATCGTGTGTGCAAGCCGTATTTGGATGAGTTTGTTATCGTATTCATTGATGATATTCTCATTTATTCCAAGAGTGAAGAAGAACATGAGAAGCATTTAAGGATAATTTTAGAATTGTTGAGGAAGAGAAGCTGCATGCGATGTTCTCTAAGTGCGAGTTTTGGTTGAAATCAGTGCAATTTCAAGGGCACGTGATTGATAGTGAAGGTGTTCGTGTGGATCATGCTAAGATTGAGGCAATCAAAGATTGGTCGGTACCAACAACACCGACTGAAGTTCGCCAATTTCTTGGTCTAGCTGGGTATTATAAGGTTTATCGAGAATTTTTCACTAATTTCTAAACCATTGACTAAGCTTACTGAAAAGAATAGAGTGTTTGAATGAGGATTAGAAGAGGAAACTACATTTAATACGCTGAAGGATAAGTTGTGTTCTGCGCCGATTTTGTCTTTGCCGGAAGGATCTGAAGATTTTGTAGTGTATTATGACGCGTCTCACAAAGGATTTGGAGCTGTGTTGATGCAAAGGGAGAAACTGATAGCTTATGCGTCGAGACAATTGAGGAAGCATGAGGAGAATTAGACTACTCATGATTTAGAACTTGGAGCTGTGATTTTTGCCTTGAAGCTGTGGAGACACTATTTGTATGGAACCAAGTGTGTGGTTTTCACTGATCATAAGAGTCTACAACATATTTTGGATCAAAAGGAATTGAATATAAGACAAAGGAGATGGGTCGAGTTGCTGACTGACTATGACTACGAGATTCGTTACCACCCTGGTAAAGCGAATGTGGTAGCTGATGCACTTAGTAGAAAGGAAAGAGATAAGTCTTTAAGAGTTAGAGCTTTGGCAATGATGGAAAGTATTGATTTGACAGAGGTGATATTGAAAGCCCAAGCTAATGGTTTGAAGAAAGAAAACATTGAGGCAGAAAATTTGGGTAGAATGTTGAAACCGTTGTTTGTAGTAAGACCGAATGAATTGAGATATTTTGAGAATAGGATTTGGTTACCATTGTGTCCGACTGAGGTAGATTCTTTAGGAGTGCGAGATTTAGTGATGAATGAATCTCATAAGTCTAAGTATTCAATACATCCTGGATCGAACAAGATGTATCAAGATCTTAAGAAAGTGTATTGGTGGCCGAATATGAAGGAAAATATAGCCTAGTATGTTAATAAGTGTTTAACTTGTGTGAAGGTGAAGGCTGAACATAATAAGCCGTCTGGATTATTAGTGCAACCTGAGATTCCTGAGTGGAAATGGGAGAAGATTACTATGGATTTTGTAACAGGTTTGCCAAGGACTTCTAGTGGTTGTGATATGATATGGGTGATTGTAGATAGATTAACAAAGTCTGCTCACTTTTTACCAATGAAGAAGACGGATAGTATGGAGAGACTGACGACAATGTATGTGAAGGAGATTGTTTGTCGACATGGTGTGCCTTTGTCGATAATTTCTGATCGTGATAGTAGATTTACTTCAGGGTTTTGGAAGTCTTTGCAGAAAGCGATGGGAACGGAGTTAAGTTTGAGTACAGCATATCATCCGGAGACTGATGGACAAAGTGAAAGGACGATTCAAACGTTAGAGGATATGCTTCGAGCGTGTGTGATTGACTTTGGAAATAGTTGGGATATACATTTGTCGTTGGTTGAATTCTCGTATAATAACAGTTATCATGCTAGTATTAAAGCCACACCATTTGAAGCTTTTTATGAACGTAAGTGTAGATCTCCAGTTTGTTGGAGTGATGTAGGAGAGAGTCAACTGACTGGACCTGAAATGATATTTGAGACGACTGAAAAGATTATGCAAATTAAGAAGCGTTTGTTATCTGCCAGAAGTAGACAAAAGAGTTATGCTGATAACAGGAGGAAACCGTTAGAATTTGAAGTAGGAGACATGGTTATGATGAAAGTATCACCATGGAAGGGAGTTATTCGTTTTGGAAAGAGAGGAAAGTTGAGCCCGAGATACATTGGACCATTTAAGATTATCCAAAGGATTGGATTGGTTGCTTATAAGTTAGAGTTACCTAATGAACTTAGGGCTATTCATAACACTTTTCATGTGTCTAATCTGAAGAAGTGTTTAGCTGAAAGGGATTTGGTAATTCCATTGGAGGAAATTCAACTTGATGATAAGTTGCATTTCATAGAGGAACCTGTAGAGATTATGGATAGGGAAGTTAAGAAGTTGAAGCATAGTAGGATTCCGATTGTGAAAGTGAGATGGAATTCTAGACGTGGACCAGAGTTTACCTGGGAACGTGAGGACTTCTTTAAGGATAAGTATCCTCATTTGTTTAGAGAGGGTTAAGCGCCGAGGACTTTGCTCTTTTTAAGAAGGAGGGGATGTGATAACCTGAAACCGAGGTCATTGCTTAATCTTACTTTACGACTATTTTTAAAATTTTTGATGAGTTTGAATGATATTTATTTTTGGAGGTTTAAGTTTAAACCGATGTTAGGAGACTTATATTTTATATTTAATAAGTATAAGAAGTATTAGTAAGCGTGATGTCGATGGATGCCCAATATTTTACGTTTTATTGTCGGTTGTTCGATGTTTTTCTTTTTTGATGTTTTCTTTTTAAATGACGTGTTAAGTCGAGTTGGGAGACGATATTATTATATTTGAGGTACTTTTTAACTTTTGAAAAGCATTTTTATGAAACCCGAGCCCCGTGAATATTTTCAAAATTGACTAATAGTCATTTCCCGCTTTTTAGCTAACTATTTTCATTTTGGACCACAACTATTGCAAATTGACAAGAATGGTCCCTCACCACCATATATAAGCCAAAACTCTCACCTAATTTCACATAGATACCACTAAACTAGCAAAATCTTTTTCTTCACTTTCTCTCTATTACATGCCGTCACCTCCTAGCCACATATAATCAATTTTCTCTCAAATTTAAGCTTGATCTAAGCTAAACTAACACAAGACCCATCCTTAGAATTACAAGGAGATCATTTTGGTACTAAATTTGGCTACATGCATGATGTTTTATTTTTTTAGGGTTGGTAGGTCAAAACTATGATCATGCATGTGATTATGGTGATGATCAAAGGATTTTCATGCTAAATTTTTGTTAAAAACTTAAATTTGATTTTGGATTTTTGATTTTGATGATGATACAAGTGTTATAGGTGAGATATGTTAGTATTAAGGTTATGGGATGATCATAAAAATGGTTGGTTTTAGCTAAAAACATGATTTCATGCAAGTTTTAGAAGGGTAATTTAGATCAGTAGGAAAAAGGTTATTTTTGGACACCTTATGATTATATTAAGGCTTAACTAATGGCATAGGGTTGTATAGAATTCGATTAGCTTCGATTTGATATAAAGTAGAGCTTTTAGCTCCAAACGAGCGAGAAGTTATGATGTTTTGACTATTCGTGTACCGGGAGACGAGTATCGGCACGACATATAGTTGTTGTCGATATTTGGATCGAATCTCGGGGACTATAGACTGAGTTTTGAAATGATTCAAGGACTGATAAAGAAGTGTAATCCCTAGTGGGTGAGTCTATTTTCAAACCTAAGTGTCAGTTTTGCAAATGGAGTCGTTTATAGAAGTTAAAATGGTTGTATGAGTCGATGACGTAAAACTGTCCGGTTTTTGTAGTTCAAAGATGAGTCGGGTAAGGAACTTTAAAAGTAAAGTCATTTGATAAACTTTTTAGAGGACTTTCTATTGATAGTAAGTTAGTTCCTCGAGTCGTTTCATAAACGTTTGACGAGTCTAAATGGGGTAAATGAGCTAGTACATATGGTATGTGCCGATGGATTTTGTCGAGAGTATAGAGTGATAAAGTAGATGTGTAGAAGAGTATAATAGTGTTACTTGTATCGTTTTTTCTCGATTTTATCGTGATTTTATGAGTTTGAGTTTGATATTCTTATGTATGGTTTATTTCTCGATTCATTATTAATGAACGCACCTTATTTGATAGGTTGCGGTTCTCGTGTTTGAAAGGCATCCTCTATCATCGACGATCATCTTGCTAGGTCTCTTATACTAAGGTGAGTCTGTAGCCTCGCTTTTCATGCTAGATACTAAATGTTTTAATACCCACGAGGGGGATACATGCTATTTGAAAAATAAATGAACACAAGTCATGATTAATTGTTTGGACCCGAATGTTGCCTATGTTGTCTTGCATTGTATTGAGTACCTTGTTGCTAAAGACCCTAAATTCATGAACCGCTAACTATGTTCTGACTTGATGTTGTGAGTTGGGAAAAACCGCTTATTCAAATGATAGCACTATTGGGTTGACCACCCTATCTGAGACCAGGGCATTACATTGAGTAACCTCTGGGAAGGATAATTTACGAGAATGAGATTTGGGTATATATATAGCAACTAATACCCTAGAGGGGCAATGGTTTTATCTAGTCATGCTGGCATTTGGCGTGGGTGACTAATTGGCTAAGGGGTCGGTGTCATGAGCTTAAATACAATGTGTTGCCTTGAAATAGATTGTGTGCATGACAATTATATAAATGATTATGATTGATTTTCTTTTTGTGTTCAAAAGTGATTTGTTAAAACTATGGACTCGCTCAACATTATTGTTGACTCGTTTAAGCATGTGTTTCAGGTAATCGAAGGAGATTGATGGCGGAGCTTTGCTGTGGATGTTGTGGGTTGGCTTTTGAAGTTTGTTGGTCTAAAATAATTTCTATCCTTTTATCGTTGAATAGTTTGTTAAATGTTTATGTACTGTAATGAAACTTGTTGGTTTGCTGGTCGAGATCCGTGGGGACTAAACGCTTTACTCTGACGTTGTTTTAGTAGGGGTTGAAATTATGTTTTTGACATGTTGTGCAAATCTTGTTTATATTTTATGTGTTAACGTCTCTCTTTTGAGTCGTTCAATATACCTTGTGTGATGATGCTTGTGTTTAACACCCAATTGTGTATTTCCGCTGCGCAATGTAAATTGGGGGTGTTAAAATTATTCAGAAAATAATTATTAAGTTTCAGAAAACATTACGTATGTTACGTATGTATTATTTATTTAAAGAAAAGAGTTTTAAATCTTCAGAAAACTAAAACACGAGAAATAAATACATTTACGTGACAAGTTACAAGGGTCGAAAATAAAACGAGAATTTACATGTAAAAGGGGTGGCGGTTTGGGATCACATACAAAGAAAAGTGGGCTTTGAGCCCGACCCATAGTAAACATAAACCTCATTGAAACAAAAGTGTACCCCCGTCATTTCATTATTACGTAACAAAAAAAGGAAAATAAAAATAGGGTTACTGTGAGTGAGTTGGCCGCCGGGTTAGGACAAAGAAAAAAGGGGGTTTCGGTTTAATTTTTTATCAGGGATTCGTATTGTTCATCTTGTCTTTACCAATCTACAACGGTAATCTTATCCCTCTTTTAATTACAGTTATGTCACGAATTAACATTTCTTAATGTCCATACAAACGAATCTTGAAGTAATATAACAGGGTTTTCGCGGTTCTGTTTGATTCACGAGAAAACCGAGACCATAAGGTCTCGGTGTGATGTTTGTGGCCAACTGTGACCCAATAAGGGGTCATGGTGTTTGGTTTTGCCAGCCGCAGCCAATAAGAACCCCAAACAGGGAGTCGCATTTTAAAAAGGGGTGTTTGGGATTACATGCAATGGGTATAATAGCTTATCAGGGCGTGTTTGTTTGAAACAGTGGCAATCGAGACATAGAATATGTCTTGGTGGGTCTTAAGCAGGGAGCAATGAGAACCACTGCATTAGTAGTGGGAACCACTACAGTAACGGTGGGAGCAGAAAGGACCAAAAATAGTAGGAACAACAGGGGGCAGTAGCTACTGTCTTAAGCCGGTGGTTACTGTGGTGGACCAGCAGCGAACGAGCCACAGCCGGGGGCTGTTGGGCTTGGTTCAGTTTTACCCGAGACATGGGTGTCTCGGGGAGAGTCTCGACTCGGGTTTTTTCGGGATCACGAGTATTATAGAATACAAGAAATTTTGTTAAAGCTTTATTAAATCATTTATAAATATGGTTAAAAATAAAGTTAATTATATTGTTTTGTTTTATTAATTTAATTAGTAAAAATTAAATTGATATTAACTTTACCTTTTAACTACTTAAAAGCATGGAGTTTTATTTATGATTTATTTTCAAAGAAATTAATTTGGGAATCTTTCTATTTAGGAAACTTTAATTTTAGTAAGCTATTATTTTTAGCAATATCGTAAATATCAGAATACGTGGTACAGTAATCAGTAAATAATTATAGACAGCCAGAATTACAATATTTCAAGAATCAGTAACAATACAAGAATATAATAAATCAGACTCTTAACAGTAAAAACCCAGTAAAGGTAAACAGCTATCAGATAACTTATTCGCGTCCTTTATTCATGTAGCTCGCGTGAAGTCAGAGTAGGAGTTCTACTTGTTTTTCCTTGTAGTCAGTTACTGGACACAAGGTATGGAATTCCCGTCCTTCAGTAAGGACTTCCTTCTAGGCATGATTAGGATTCCCATCTGCAGCCAAATATTTTCCCCAACATATGTTCTTAATTTTATCAGTAATCATTTTAATAACTAAGTAAATTGCCTGAGCTTTATATACAAGCATGACCAGTTATATACTAGTTATAGAGGTACACTAACCATGACACTTGAGGCACCGGTGTCATGACTCTTCTGCGGGGGAGTGATTTCTCGCAGGGTCTCATTTATTTCAGCTTGGCCATTTTATCAGTATTATCAGCGGGGCGTATGGGTGCATCCTAGGCTATCAGTTTACAGTTTATCAGGTAAATGTGGTGTGTGCTCTACATGCTTCACATTGGAGTTGATCCCTCCACCCAACACATTATTTAGAGGTCACCCCTCTACAGCATGACGAGGTCACACCTCCATTTATTCATGCAGTAGTTGTTACAGCACATGACCTATATAAGCTCTTGGTAATTAAAATACAGTAAATGCATGTATTTAGATTTAACAGTTAATAATTAAGCTTTATTTATTTATTTATAAATCAGACTTCTCAGGTTATACACAACTTTCCACTAGTTATAGCTTCAGTATTTGTTATCTGTTCCATTCCAGTACATTCTTATCATGCTTTATATCCGTTCACTGGACGTTATGCTCAGCCGTAGTTTTCCTTTCATGTTACAAACGGCAGGTTCACAGGAACGCTCTTAGGACTTCTGAGAGTACGTGCATTGGATGGGAACTATCCAGACTCCTTTACTTTATGCACTTATACATTACTTTGGTTGTTTGGACATTGTTTCATTCCCTTTCCTCCAGTACTTAATCTTTTATATTAGCGCTTATGTTTGGATTACTGATGTTTGATTCTCGTATTTCCGTTATGGTTAGTTAATGTTTAATACATTGCCTTGCATGCTTTGATGACATGCCATAAATACACGTAACGATCCACTTCCAAGTGGGGTGTTACAATTATGGTATCAGAGCGCAAGGTTCGACCTGTAGGCTCTAAAACTTGACCTGTGACTAGTGGGTAGTTACCAAGAACTTCATGTATTTTGGCGTTGTTATCTTTAAGATTTATCATGCATTTCATCTGTCAGTTTTCAAAATTTTGACTAAGTAAAAGGTTGGTACAGGATTGGCCATACTTAGTCGCATGTGCTTTTCAGCGAATTTTCGTTTTGGTGAACCGACCCATAGGCGTTCACCCTTGGCCGTTCAGATTTTGTATTGATGAACCGACCCATAGGCGTTTGTCCTTACTCATGTCAGCTCCATGTTTTCAGTCGAATGTCATTTTGTGAACTAACCATAGGCGTTCACCAGTATTCATGTCATATTTTGTTGGCTATGCCTTCATGAACTACCTCATGCATATTTCAGATTGTTATTCCAGGTTTCTAACAAGTTAATCAGCTTATCATCTTTAAAATTCAGATGCCACCCAGATGCAATAATGAGAATGAGGCTACAACTGCTGCTATTCAGGCGGCTGTACAAGCCATGCTACTCCAGATTCGTGATGAGATCTGAGCTGAGTACCAAAACGGACCTCATCATAATAACAACCCTCCCCCTCCACCACCTGCCACTTTAGCTATCTGGTTAGAGAGGTTTAATAAACAGGTCCCCGATCCTTTGAACAGACTATGACCCCAACGGACATAGAAAACTGGATTTATCATATAGAGAAAATCTTTGAGGCCAAGGGTTGTGAGGATGCCTTCAAGGTTAGGCTAGCTGTTTAAAAGTTGGAGGGTCACGCCCTACATTGGTGGATGGCTTATAAGTTGACGAATGGGGGAGATGAGTGGGTGCTCACATTGACTTGGACACAGTTCATGTGACAACCCTAGATTTTGGATTTGTCACTTTTGACTGTTTGACTTTGATTATGTGCTTAGTGTGCGTTTACGTGCATTCTGTTTATATTTGAGCCTTGGATTGGATGTTAGACATCGGTTATGTAGTGCGTGGTACGTTATACGATGTTACGATGGGAATAGATGGTGTTCATGAGTTCACATGGATGTGACTATGATAGGATATGGTGTTATTTTAAGATTTTATGTGTACGTATATGTATTATAGTAAATCGTAATTTTTACGATTTAGTGTTTAGCATTTTGAGGTCTCGGGTGAGGTATTTAGTCACGGGAATATATTTCGGGATGGTTTTAAGTCATTTAGGACTTAAATATAAGGTTTATTTCAAATTCCAAGAGTTTTTATAAAACTGTATATTTGTACGTCTTTTACGGTATACGCGTAAAATTTGATTAGTTAAAAGGTTTAGGTGTAAATAAATTAATTAAGGGATTAATAAAATAGATAAAAAAAATAAATATAAATAAGGAATAATATAATAAAAAACGAAATAAATAAATAAAGAAAAAAAATATTATTTTTGGTAAAAAAATTAAAAAAGGCAGTGGAAAAAGAAAAAGTAAAAAAAAGGAAACAAGGTTTTTGTATTGGGCTAGGATTGTGTAACTAAACTATATAAAGCCTTTTAGTAAAAATAAAAATTATAAAAATCTCTGGAGATTTATAATCAATCGGTTCATCAAGTTTTTTTAGAGTTTCACCAAATTTTTCTTGATTCAAGGTAAGTAATCAATTTAACTTTAATTTAATTCATGTTTTATTAATTAATCATGTTTACAATGTTAATTAACCATCATTGAGATGATTAGGGTTTCATTAATTTTCTTGAAAATAGTAATTAAGATCTATTAATGATTTTAGGGTTCTTGTTTAATAATTTAGGGGTAATTAATGAAGTTTAGAAGGTTAGTGCATAAAGGCGTAAAACAGTCTGATTTTTAGGGCTGTCTTGTGTCGACTGTTCCGGGCAGTAGGTAGCACCTCTGGTCGAGTTTCTTTTTTTTAAAATTAAGTTCAGAGTCTAATTTTCAGAAATGAAAGGTTGGTCGAAAATGGAGTTCGGGAAGGTCGTCAAATAATTTTTACAAAAACAGTGCGCTGTTCAGGAATAAATTTGGATTTCGGGAATTTGAGTCAAAACCTAACCAAACGGATGAGATAGCCAAAGATTTTTGATTTGGGAACTATTTATAATGTATATAAAAGGACTGGAGGTTTTCAATAAAAGTTATGGTGTTTAGGTCTGGCTTTTGGTGTCGAACATTTAGCATGTACAGAAAATCAGTTTTGGTGAAAACGACTTTTGGCGTAGAGACTAAACAGAAGGGTTAAATGTGTAAGTAGGAAGTAAAATTGGTTTTTGGAGTTCTTAGATCATATAAAAACATAAATCCAGTAGGGTAGGAACCAAGTGTGGTGTTAAGTTTACCTCATGCGATCGTTTAGTGACTAGTAAACCGTACCGGGAAAAAACTGGATTTTTTACGTATAGAATAGCTTGTAGTGGGAGAACTAGATAGTGATATATGGGGGATTAGATTCATCTCCGTGGTTGTTACTTAACTTGGGTGTTAGGACCTGAGCTAAGTGTGTTGTGTATGATTTTATAGGTTTGCAGGAGTGCTAGCTTGCTGTGCTATCAGGTGAGTTCATAGTCCCATTTTTGCTACGTTTTAAAATGTTTTTCCAGTATCGGATGGAGATGACACTTGAAATTTTCTTTAACATGATTTAGTACTATGTTTTAAAATGTGTGGACATAAATGTGCTATTTTGTGACTTGCGTGCTTATGTGTTCTCATATGTGCTTTGATATGTGTTATGATATGTGAATCTTGATTGTGTTATGATTGGGATTGGTACATAGATGTATGGGCGTCTATGGGACCAGTTGTGATGTGTGTGGAGCATGGGGCACGATCCGTCCTGAGTTCTTGGTTATGAGTTCTTGGTTCGTGGAGCACGATCCGTCCTGAGTACTTGTGCATCGTCTCTTCGGAGGCAAGATATCTCGACGGGGATATAGTTCATCTTCCACAGGTGGTGTGGGAAAGATCCGGATAGTGTGGTGTGTGTTCTTGTGTGTGTGACGGGATACTTCTTGCTTGTTATAGTGTGCGTTGTGAATTGTAGATGTGATTGGTACTTGGATTGAGTTTTGTTGTGGATGCATGTAGCATGATTATCGCATTATGGTCCATTTCTATAAATTGTTTTTCTTGAACTTATTTACAGTGAATGTCAAGGTTTCTTATGATGTTCTAGATAACTTAAACCTATGTTCTCACCAACTTTATATTGACAGATTTTTGTGTCATTTTCAGGTGAGGTAGTTGTGAAAGATGATGTTAGTAGTGGCTAGAGTCTAGAGGCTGCTAGGATTGCATTAGGAGGAATCCCTTTCCTCTTAGTATTTATTTAATGTTTAAATAAGTGGTACATTTTAGACACCTATATGTTTGATGTTTGTTTATTTGTTGGTCTTTGGTAAGAGGTAGGCCTGTTAGCTACTTACCTAGACGCCTGCATTGTTTGAAATATTGTCATGACATTGTGTCACCTTTTTATGACATTTCTATTTCATTTAGTTAACTCTATAGACACGCTATTGTTGTGATGATATCCATACATCGTGCCCCATATTCCGCCATGGTGGGGTGTGACAGAATGGTATCAGAGCCAATGGTTATAGAGAAATAGGTTGCCTAGTCGCGTAGCCTAGTCAATAGCTTAAGGGTCCCTGCATATAGGCGTCATAGGAGTATGTGTGCATTTTATAGTAATTGATGTGTTTGAATGTTATTTTCGTAGTATTTGTTAGGTTATGAACTACTATGGTTCATACTTAGCTACATGTTATTTTCTTTTCGAGTTTTGAATAGTGCGGGTTGAACTATAGTCGTATACGCTAGTCATTGTTGGATTCCGTTTAATTACGTTTTCATGTTCTTTATACATTTTGAATTTTGTCTACGGTGGTTCAGCTGGATTACGAGTTTATTTGTTTCATGCATTGGCTATGTTATTTTAATACATGTGATTTTGGACCTTATGTTATGTTGTGGATTATGTGCTTATATGAGTTGTAGGATCTATGTGCTTATTGAGTTGGTAGACCGATATGTTATGTGTAGTATTAATTCTTATAAGTGCCATCATAGGAGGGAGTGCATTGGTGAAAGGGGACTTGTATAAGTATGGTGGCCAACATAGTTACACAAGTACCACGACATCAATGGATTCCTAAGTATGGTTGCATGAAAGAGGGTTAATACATGCTTGTATAGTATATGTTGGATGGTCTTGAGTGTATGTACGCGTATGCCTATATATGTATATATCCCTTCTAATTATCGGTTGTGTTCCTAGGATGGTTTTCTAGCTCTTTTCTCTTTGGGATGTTCAACTTCAGTAGTAGTGCATTTATCGAGTCCTCATTTCACGTGTTTGTTTATACGGTACTTTTGGTGTAGAAGCTATTGAGAGGGTGGAGATTTATTTTGGAATAACGATATCTTTTATTTTGAGTCTTACGTGGTAAAAGAAATTAAATTTGCAAATAGTTAAAATAGTTGTTGGTAGTTGATAAAATAAGGGTAAAGCGTCGAAAACGTGTTTGAAATAAAGTGAAATATAAATTCTTTAACATATAAGTATGACTTATTTATTTTAAAAATATTTTGGTTTTGATCACATAAAGTTATTGTTCTTTAGTTGAAATATTGTTCTTATTTAATTAAATATGTTTAAATCAAGTAATTAATCATATGATGGGTGAGAGTTTTAATTTTTTGGAATTAAAATAAATTAGACATTGAATTTTGTAATTAATAACAGGTTTTTTTTGGGTTTAAAAATATCGTTTTTTTTTGTATAAATCGGAGTAGGCAGAAACTGTCGCTAAACTGTCAAAATATGTCGCTAACTGTCAGAAACTGTCGCTAATGCCTAGGCAGATTTTGAGTAAAATCGTTTTGGTTATAAATTATTCGTTTTTAAAGCTTTTTGGGTGATTCAAAAGCCTAAAATTATGTACTCGGAACGTACTTTTGAAATATTTAGAAAGTTTAGTAATTGGAGGTCAGTAGCTTGGTCGAATTAATTGTGCAACTGTCGAGTTCAAGATTAATTTTCGGACAACATGGTTTAAACTCATGTTTTGGGTATTTTGGGATAGTGGACACTTAGAAGGTTAACATAGGGCTGCTTTGGGGTAGGATTTCAGATGTATCCATCATAGAGATTGTTACATTAATGAAGAATGTGGGTTTCGGAGTCAATGTTGACGCGTGATATCGTGTTGTGTGCTTTAGACAATTGATCGTTTGTGAAGAGACTATAGATTTTTTTCGTCAAATGATTACATAAATTACTAATGTGATACCATGGTTTTAGAACAACTAATATACATTACAGTACAAAATCCATTCTGGGGTAAAATTTGGTTTTGCACAAGGTTTTAATAGTATGTCACCGGTCGTAATACGTTTCGGTTGTCGCTGGGTGCTTCTTGTGTCATTGGTCCGTTTCCATGGTTCGTTGGGGGTCGATACATGTTTTATGTTGAGTATCTTTTGGAGTCTCATGGTTAAGGTTCATGTGTTGTTGGTTGAGGTTATTTTAGTATAAACCGAGTTCACGTTTGAACGTGAAGGTTTATCAGGGATATGTAACCTCGTTTGTTTGCTGAGAATAAGTTTGAGTTTGGGAGTAAATCTCGGGACGAGATTTCTATTAGGAGGGAGTGATGTGACAACCCTAGATTTTGGATTTGTCACTTTTGACTGTTTGACTTTGATTATGTGCTTAGTGTGCGTTTACGTGCATTCTGTTTATACTTGAGCCTTGGATTAGATGTTAGACATCGGTTATGTAGTGCGTGGTACGTTATACGATGTTACGATGGGAATAGATGGTGTTCATGAGTTCACATGGATGTGACTATGATAGGATATGGTGTTATTTTAAGATTTTATGTGTACGTATATGTATTATAGTAAATCATAATTTTTACGATTCATGGTTTAGCATTTTGAGGTCTCGAGAGGTATTTAGTCACGGGACTATTTTTCGGGATGGTTTTAAGTCATTTAGGATTTAAATATAAAGTTTATTTCAAATTCCAAGAGTTTTTATAAAACTGTATATTTGTACGTCTTTTACGGTATACGCGTAAAATTTGACTAGTTAAAAGGTTTAGGTGTAAATAAAATAATTAAGGGATTAATAAAATATATAAAAAATAAATATAAATAAGGAATAATATAATAAAAAACGAAATAAATAAATAAAGAATAAAAATATATTATTTTTGGTAAAAAAATTAAAAAGGACGGTGGAAAAAGAAAAAGGAAAAAAAAGGAAACAAGGTTTTTGTATTGGGCTAGGATTGTGTAACTAAACTATATAAAGCCTTTTAGTAAAAATAAAAATAATAAAAATCTATGGATATTTATAATCAATCGGTTCATCAAGTTTTTGTAGGGTTTCATCAAAATTTTCTTGATTCAAGGTAAGTGATCAATTTAACTTTAATTTAATTCATGTTTTATTAATTAATCATGTTTACAATGTTAATTAACCATCATTGAGATGATTAGGGTTTCATTAATTTTCTGGAAAAAAATAGTAATTAAGATCTATTAATGATTTTAGGGTTCTTGTTTAATAATTTAGGGGTAATTAATGATGTTTAGAAGGTTAGTGCATAAAGGCGTAAAACAGTCTGATTTTTAGGGCTGTCTTGTGTCGACTGTTCTGGGCAGTAGGTAGCACCTTTGGTCGAGTTTCTTTTTTTTAAATTAAGTTCAGAGAGTCTAATTTTCAGAAATGTAAGGTTGGTCGAAAATGGAGTTCGGGAAGGTCGTCAAATAATTTTTACAAAAACAGTGAACTGTTCAGGAATAAATTTGGATTTCGGGAATTTGAGTCAAAACCTAACCAAACGGATGAGATAGCCAAAGATTTTTTATTTGGGAACTCTTTATAACGTATATAAAAGGACTGGAGGTTTTCAATAAAAGTTATGGTGTTTAGGTCGGGCTTTTGGTGTCGAACATTTAGCATGTACAGAAAATCAGTTTTGGTGAAAACGACTTTTGGCGTAGAGACTAAACGGAAGGGTTAAATGTGTAAGTAGGAAGTAAAATTGGTTTTTGGAGTTCTTAGATAATATAAAAACATAAATCTAGTAGGGTAGGAACCAAGTGTGGTGTTAAGTTCATCTCATGCGATCATTTAGTGACTAGTAAACCGTACCGGGAAAAAACTAGATTTTTTACGTATAGAATAGCTTGTAGTGGGAGAACTAGATAGTGAGAATTGGGGGATTAGATTCATCTCCGTGGTTGTTACTTAAATTGTGTGTTAGGACCTGAGCTAAGTGTGTTGTGTATGATTTTATAGGTTTGCAGGAGTGCTAGCTTGATGTGCTATCAGGTGAGTTCATAGTCCCATTTTTGCTACGTTTTTAAATGTTTTTCCAGTATGGGATGGAGATGACACTTGCAATGTTCTTTAACATGATTTAGTACTATGGTTTAAAATGTGTGGACATAAATGTGCTATTGTGTGGCTTGCGTGCTTATGTGTTCTCATATGTGCTTTGATATGTGTTCTGATATATGAATCTTGATTGTGTTATGATTGGGATTGGTACATAGATGTATGGGCGTCTATGGGACCAATTGTGATGTGTGTGGAGCGTGGGGAACGATCCGTCCTGAGTTCTTGGTTCTGAGTTCTTGGTTCGTGGGGCACGATTCGTCTTGAGTACTTGTGCATCATCTCTTCGGAGGCAAGATATCTCGACGGGGATATAGTTCATCTTCCACAGGTGGTGTGGGAAAGATCCGGATAGCGTGGTGTGTGTTCTTGTGTGTGTGACGGGATACTTCTTGATTGTTATAGTGTGCTTTGTGAATTGTAGATGTGATTGGTACTTGGATAAGTTTTGTTGTGGATGCATGTAGCATGATTATCGCATTATGGTCCATTTTTATAAATTGTTTTTCTTGAACTTATTTACAGCGAATGTCAAGGTTTCTTATGATGTTCTAGATAACTTAAACCTATGTTCTCACCAACTTTATGTTGACAGATTTTAGTGTTATTTTCAGGTGAGGTAGTTGTGCAAGATGATGTTAGAAGTGGCTAGAGTCTAGAGGCTACTATGATTGCATTAGGAGGAATCCCTTTCCTCTTAGTATTTATTTAATGTTTAAATAAGTGGTACATTTTAGACACCTATATGTTTGATGTTTGTTTATTTGTTTGTCTTTGGTAAGAGGTAGGCCTGTTACCTACTTACGTAGACGCCTGCATTGTTTGAGATATTGTCATGACATTGTGTCACATTTTTATGACATTTCTATTTCATTTAGTTAACTGTATAGACACGCTATTGTTGTGATGATATCCATACGTCGCGCCCCATATTCCGCCATGGTGGGGTGTGACAGTTAAAGGCAATGTTTTATGACCAGTTTTCCCTCATGCTGAGCAGGCGAAACTGAAGAGGGACTTTCACGCCATCCGTCAGAATGATGGAGAGAACAGTATAGAGTTTATGCAGCGATATCTCAGGTTGGCTGGATTCTTGGGAGAGGCTGCAGGTACCGCAGAGGAGCAAGCGAAACAATTTCATTGGGCTCTTCACTCTAGGACTGCGGATAGGCTAATTAGTGCCATGTTCACTAACGTGTCGCAGGTAGCTAATGCAGCTCGTGATGTAGAGATGCTCTTCGAGAGGGATGAGCTCGAGAATGTAGAGCGTCCTGAGAAGAGGTATATTACATTCAGCAAACTTAAACAATTTAACTCTTGTTATTACTTGTCAATATATATATCATACCATATCTAATTAAAATCTTGCAGACACAATGGAGGTGACCGATCCCAATCGGCTACTCCACAACAGCACTACAAAAACCACGGTCAGTCTTATGACCGTAGTCAATCAGATAAGAGAGGCGGTGGGGTGATAACTACCGTGGCAGCTCTAACTCATCTGGTAACCACATGTGATTCTTTAAGCTTCACAATACCAAACCATTGTGTTAAACAAATTCTAACTTTTAGTATGTCAACAGAGATGCTGGACAGGGGCGTGACTAAAACTACAGAGGTCAGCAGTCTGCCCGACCAGCAAATTCTGGTAATTTTAATTTTCAGCTAAACAGCCTTATTCCAGTTGTGGTCATGATCGTGACACTTGTACATCTTCTTAAATCAGGTCTACAGCAAACCAGAGCTACTTCTACGGGGTATTATAATCCCACTTGCATCACATGTGGGAAGAAGCACCCGAGACCGTGCCGCCGTGGTTCGAGTGGTTGTTTAAAGTGTGACCAACAGGGCCATACTCCTTAGATTTTACCACCACCACCACCACCACTACCACCAACTACTAGTCGCGTTTATACTACTACCTGAGAGCAGGCAAATAAGACCACGGGTACCATCACTGGCATTTTGTTTATACACGGACAGGCTGCCTACGTTCTTTTCGATACAGGCGCCACACATTCTGTTATATCTACTTTATTTGTTGTTAGAATAAACATGACCCCTACACCATTAGACAGTGTGCTAAGTATATCTACACCCATGCGAGACTCTGTACGCATTACTCAGGTGTACATGGATCTTCCTCTTGAGTTTGACAATAAAATCCGTCCAGTCAGTGCTCTCCCTCTAGACATGTGCGAGTTTGATATTATTCTGGGTATGGATTGGCTGTCAGCTCATCGTGCCACCATAGATTGTCATGCTCATCGAGTCATCTTCGGTGATGTCAAGACACCAGAGTTTGTTCTCCGTAGTTTTCTGTCAGGAAAACATGTTCAGATTATATCAGCTTTATAGGCCCGTACTCTATTATACCATGGCTGTGAGGGTTTTCTAGCTACATTTCATGACACTGCTTCTGAGACACCTTCACTCCATGAACAGCCAGTTGTGTCAGATTTTCCGGATGTCTTCCTAGAAGAACTCCCAGGCATACCTCCCATGCGAGAGGTAGAGTTTGGTATCGATCTTATTCCAGGTGCAGAACTAGTATCTAAAGCTCGTTACCGTATGGCTCCTGTTAAGCTTAAGTAACTGAAAGATCAGCTTCGAGAACTTCTAGAAAGAGGTTTCATCCATCTAAGCGTGTCACCTTAGGGCGCGCCAGTATTGTTTGTCAAGAAGAAGGATGGTAGTATGCGACTTTGTATTGACTACCACGAGCTGAATAAACTCACTATTCGTAACCGTTATCCACTTCCTCGTAATAATGATTTATTTGATCAGCTTCAGGGTGCCAAGCACTTCTCTAAAATTGATCTACGGTCAGGTTACCACCAGCTGCGTGTAAAAGAGCAGGATATATCCAAGACTGCTTTTTTTGCACGAGGTACGGTCGTTACGAATTTGTTATCATGCCATTCGGTCTCACGAATGCGCCGATAGTATTTATGGACTTGATGAATCGAGTTTTCCACTAGTTCTTAGACAAGTTTGTGATTGTATTCATCGACGATATCCTTATTTTCTCCAAGTATAAAGAAGAACATGAGGATCATCTTCGTACAGTTTTGCAGATTCTCCGACGAGAGAAGCTTTATGCTAAATTTTCTAAGTGTGAGTTCTGGCTGAATAAAGTGGCGTTTCTAGGCCATATTGTTTCTGAAGAGGGGATCACCATGGATCCTGCAAAGGTGGAGGCTATCACTAAATGGCCGAGACCGACATCTACCACTGAAGTTCGTAGTTTTCTTGGGTTAGCGGGATATTACCGCAGATTTGTAGAGAATTTCTCATGTTTGGCATTACCGTTGACCAAACTTATGCGTAAGGGGGAAAAGTTTCAATGGACTGAGGAGAGAGAAAGGAGTTTTGAGGAACTCAAACATCGTTTAACTTCAGCACCAATCCTTACTCTCCCATCTGGTACATGTGGTTATCATATATACAGTGACGCTTCAGGGAAAGGTTTGGGCTGTGTACTTATGCAGCTTGGGAAAGTCATTGCCTATGCTTCACGACAGCTGAAGCCGTATGAGAAGAATTATCCCACACTTAACTGGAGCTCACAGCAGTCGTCTTCGCTCTCAAAATGTGGAGGCATTATTTATACGGTGAGTCGTGTGATATCTTCATCGATCACAAAAGTCTCAAGTATATATTTACATAGCGAGAGCTGAACATGAGACAAAGGCGATGGTTGGAACCACTGAAAGACTATGACAGTAATATTCAGTACCACCCAGTTAAAGCGAATGTAGTAGCAGATGCCCTTAGCAGAAAGTTAGGAATGATAAATGGCATAAAGGTTCAGGAGGAGATTATACGGGACTTAGAACGGTATGATATTGAGCTCTTAGTACGCGGACAGAGAGGCTACTGGGCTAGTCTGAGAGTGGAACAAGATTTACTCTCTCGAATTAAAGCTACAGAGAAGGAGATGGTGAAATCTGGGCGATTGTGTAGAATATTGACCAACAAATTGAATTTCGTATCGATGAGGATGGTATTGTATGGCAGGGTACCAAATTCTGCGTTCTAGAAGACCTTACTCCCAGAGCCTTAATGACTGAGGCTCACAGCTCTTCGTTTTTTATCCATCCAAGTTCCACTAAGATGTACCACGATCTTAAGCAGCATTTTTGGTGGAGCGGCATGAAGCAGGATGTCGCCACTTTTGTTTCTAAATGTCTAACCTGCCAACAGGTTAAGATAGAGCATCAACGTACTAGTGGCCTACTTCAGCCATTAGATATTCCTATGTGGAAATGGGAAAAGGTCTCTATGGATTTTGTCACCGGGTTACCACAAACTCAGATGAAACATGATGCAATATGGGTTATTGTCGATCCTTCAACAAGTCAGCACATTTCATCCCTATCCGTAAAGATTTCGTTGTCAGTAAACTAGCAAACCTATTTACGAAGGAGATCATGCGATTACACGGTACACCTTCAGAAATTATATCAGACAGGGATCCACGATTCACTTCTCACTTCTGGGGAGTTCTACATAAAGCTTGGGGAACCATGCTCAAGCTCAGCACAACTTTCCATCTGCAGACGGGCGGTCAGTCAGAGCGTACCATCTAGACCCTGGAGGATATGTTACGCGCCTGTGCATTAGAATGGACAGTTAATTGGGATGACTACATCTGCTTGTTCGAGTTTTCCTACAACAATAGTTGGCATGCTAGTATCAAGTGCACTCCCTTTGAGATGTTATACGACTAGAAATGTCGTGCTCCGATTTGTTGGGATCAGGTTGGAGAACGTTTAATTGAGGGACCAGAATTAATAGAGCTGACCAATGAAAAGGTCGCCATTGCCAGGGCAAAGCTGCAAGAAGCGCGTACTCGCCAGAAGAGTTATGCCGACAAGCATCACAGATATCTAACATTTCAGACTGGGGATCATGTATTCCTTAAAGTATCACCAACACGCGGGGTCAGACGTTTTGGCCTCAAGGGCAAGCTCAGCCCTCGCTACATCAGACCGTTCAAGATCCTCGAACGTGTCGGTGAAGTATCTTATCGATTGGCGTTACCGCCTCAACTTTCACACGTTCATAACATGTTCCATGTATCATTACTTAGAGGGTACAACTATCATGAGCTTTACAAAGTTAATTATCCACTCGATCAGATTCGGGAGGACCTATCTTATATTGAAAAACCCGAAGCAGTCTTAGATCGCCAGGATCGAGTTATGAGAAGGAAGACTATTCCTTTCGTCAAGATCCGGTGGAGGAACCATTCCGAACGGGAGGCCACTTGGGAAATAGAAGAGTCTATACGGACTTCTTATCCTCACTTCTAGTTTTGATTCGGGTATGCCTTTCGATTACACGTCTTTCAGATTATATGGCTTTCAGCTTTCATGTCCTCTCAGTCTATGTGTCTTTCAGCTTATATAAACCACACCAGCTTAATTACCTCTAATTCGAGGACGAATTTTCTTTTAGAGAGGGAGAATTGTAAAAACGCAGCATAATCAGCATAATCGCATCCGCAACATAATCAGCATAATCGCATCCTTAATTCGAGGACGAATTATTTATTTTAGAGGGGAAGAATTGTAAAACCCGTATTTAAAATCCCCGAATATTAAATACGCGTAGTCTCACCTGTAACTTTAATTAAACGTAAACATTAAATACGCAGTGTCAGTTTTTATTTAAATATTACAAAACTAATAATTATTCATAAAATAATTATTAAGTTTCAGAAAACATTACGTATGTATTATTTATTTAAGGAAAAGAGTTTTACATTTTCAGAAAACTAAAACACGACAAATAAATACGTTTACGTGACAAGTTACAAGTGTCGAAAATCAAACGAGAACTTATATATAAAAGGGGTGGCGGTTTGGGATCACATACAAAGAAAAGTGGGCTTTGAGCCTGGCCCATAGTAAACATAAACCTCAGGGAAACAAAAGTGTACACCCCTCATTTCATTCTTACGTAACAAAAAAAGAAAAGAAAAATAGGGTTTCTGTTAGTGAGTTGGCCGTCGGGTAAGTACAAAGAAAAAAAGGGGTTTCGGTTTAGTTTTTCATCAGGGATTCGTATTGCCAATCTACAATGGTAATCTTTTCCATCTTTTAATTACAGTTATGTCACGAATTAATATTTCTTAATGTCCATACAAACGAATCTTGAAGTAATATAACAAGGGTGTCGCGGTTCTGTTTGATTCACGAGAAAACCGAGACCATAAGGTCTCGGTGTGATGTTTGTGGCCAACCGTGATCTAATCAGGGGTCGTGGTGTTTGGTTTTGCCAGTCGCAGCCAACAAGAACCCCAATCAGGGAGTCACATTTTAAAAAGGCGTGTTTGGGATTACATGCAGTGGATATAATAGCTTATCAGGGGGTGTTTGGTTGAAACAGTGGCAACCGAGACATAGAATATGTCTCAATGGGTCTTAGGCAGGGAGCATGGGAACCACTGCATTAGCAGTAGGAACCACTGCAGTAACGGTGGGAGCAGAAAGGACCAAAAACAGTGGGAACCGCAAGGGGCAGTGGCTGCTGGCTTAAGCTGGTGGCTACTGTGGTGGACCAGCAGCGAACGAGCCACAGCCGGGGGCTGTTGGGCTCGGTTCGGTTTAACCCGAGACATGGGTGTCTCGGGGAGAGTCTCGACTCGGGTTTTTCAGGATCACGAGTATTATAGAATACAAGAAATATAGTTAAAGTTTTATAAAATCATTTATAAATATGGTTAAAAATAAAGTTAATTATATTGTTTTGTTTTATTAATTTAATTAGTAAAAATTAAATTGATATTAACTTTACCTTTTAACTACTTAAAAGCATGGAATTTTATTTATGATTTATTTTCAAAGAAATTAATTTGGGAATCTTTCTATTTAGGAAACTTTATTTTTAGCAGGTTATTATTTTTAGCAATATCGTAATATCACAGCGTCCCATTTATTTCAGCTTGACCATTTTATCAGTATTATCAGCAGGGCGTATGTGTGCATCCTATGCTATCATTTTACAGTTTATCAGGTGAATGTGGTGTGTGCTCTACATCCTTCACATTGGAGTTGATCCCTCCACCCAACACATTATTTAGAGGTCACCCTCTATAGCATGACGAGGTCACCCCTCCCTTTATTCATGCAGCAGTTGTTACATCACATGACCTATATAAGCTCTGGGCAATTATAAAACAGTAAATGCATGTATTCAGATTTAACATTTAATAATTCATCTTTTTTATTTATAAATCAGACTTCTCAGATTATACACAGCTTTCCACTATTTTACATATCAGTTTAGCTTTAGTATTTGTTATCTGTTCCATTCCAGTACATTCTTATCATGCTTTATATCCGTTTACTAGGCGTTATGCTCAGTGATGAGACTGCATTTATACATAGTCTCATCGTCCAAATCAGGCTTAAAACGCTTATATATGTCATAAAATACCATAAAATATGCTTGTGTTTGTTCATTGTGTATTTTAGGTACGGATATCGTGAATTCACCAAAAGATTAAGCAAAAACGAACACGGGAAACGAAGCCGCACAAAGAACCGGACTCGAATCATGATTTTCCATTGAAGTCCTTGAAGTTTTGAAGATTGTCAAGATTGGTCCCTCATTGAAGACTTGTCATTTTATACCCTTATAAATCCTCAAAATTACATATGGGTCCCTAAAATGCCAAGATATTACAAGATTAGCCCTTGAAGATTGCATTTATTTCACCATTGGTCCTTATCCAAAGTTTGGTATTTACTTGTTCCAAATTTGACAAGTTGATCAAATTTGTAACAAAGGGAATAGAACTTATGGCTGCCAAGACTTGATTTGAACAAAAAATAGAACATGAGGGACTATTTATGCCTAGAAAACACAAACCTTTCCATCCAATCCCCACCTGCCAACTCACCCCACTTAATCCCTCTACCGATCACCCCACGCCACATCATCACCATACTCCACCTCACCCCAGTCAAACAAGTCAACCTCACTAATCTGTTTAACTAACTAAAAAAAGGAGGTAAACACTTCTTTTAAATCTTAAACTAGATTAAACACCCCCATTCATCACCCCCATATAACCCACGAACCCTAATCCCAATTAGTGTCAAACCAAAGGGGTTTTTGATTAAACCTTCCAGAACCTTGATTATGTTCATCCTCGCCATAACCTCACACATAAAACCCTCACCCCGTGACCCAAGTGACCCCACCAGTGCTGCCCTGCTACTTGGTTTGTTCATTTTCAGCAAAAAGGGCATCTAGACAGCCATCCAACGTCTCCAAATGATTTCTTCTTCCCAAAAGTCTTCATTTGACGTCCAAGATTTAATCAACACAACTGGCCATCAACATACCGCCAAGAGGATAACATGATGCCATATTTTTGATCAAATTCAAAAATATAAGACCAAAGGGCAAATATGGAAGTTAGTCTACTAGGGTTTTATCTTCATTATTTTTCTACAACCCTCCTAGTATTAGTACATATATGTGTCGACTTGTGATACATATTCTTTGTTCCAGTTTTTAAGCTTGTAAAACTTTTTATTTTTGAATAGTTAAAGTTTAATAAAATTCTTGCAAGTTTATTACTGAGTTCCATGTTTTTCTTGTTTGATAATATAGGATTTACATTTCTGCAGTTAATTTAGTTATCAAAAAGTTTTTGTTCAATGGTTTTTGGCAAAGGTTTTTGAGATCTAAAAAATCTGATTCTATTTGTATAAAGGAAGTGACAACCGAATTTTGTCAAATGGTTTGAGGTCTTTTGTTAAAATCTTGTTGGTTACTAGTTTATTTGCAAAACATTGGTCCAAGTTTCATGAGTGTTGGTAGTTACTAAGATATCTGAAAATCCTTATAGTTTTTGTTTATTACTGATCACTATTCATAAGATTAGATTAAAAGCTGTTACGGCCTTTAATATAAGCTTTGGATTTGTGTTTTCTTCTTTGTGGTTTTTGGATTGTGCAGGTACTGAAGTGGGTGGGTGTGTCTATTGTAGACTAGCACTCCCTCCCTTTTCCCTTTTTTTTTGAAGTTATACCATATCTTGGGTTCTTTGTAGAACCAGCAACCAAGATCCTTCATCATAGCAATCTTCCTTCCATGAGCTTATGAGCGCAGTTGAGAAAATGCCAAAGTTGGAGGCATCAAGTCTTGACCTTGAACCCCCTTTCTCCTTCCTTTGCTTGTACTTTTGTTGTTTATTGAGGATTTTTGCTATGTGTTTTCTTTATGCAAGTTACATGTTCAATCTGAGTATTTTATTGTTATATGTTAATTTAAGTAGGATTGACAAAAGTTTTTAGCTTAATTTTCTTATGTTGGTTTCAAAATCTTGTGTTTTCATAAATTAAGGGTGTTTGGTTTGACTGGTGTAGGTTTTAGTTGACATATAAATCCACTCATTATTGCCTGAACTTGTTTGATAGCATTAGGGTAGTGGTTATCTTGTTTTTGTTTGAAGTTTTTGGTACAAAATAGAGATTGCATGCTTTGATTAAGAATCTGCTATATAGAATCAGTAGGGTAAATCTAGGTTGTTTTAGTGATTTTTGGTTTCAAGTCTTGATAATCAGTTAGTTCTGATGGTAATTTAGGATTGTTAGTAGCTAAGTTGTGGTTTGGTCAGCTTACTTGGTAGTTATTGAGTCTTGAATCTCACCTAGGTGCCAATTAGTTCATCAAGTAAACACCCCAGACCCCCTAGTTCATATCAGTAACATCATTTTCCTGATTTGTGTGCTTATTTTGTGTTGTACTTGTGTTTTTTTTTGCTTTGTATTGACTCCCTACACTCCACTGAGTGTGGGGGTGCCTTTGTATTCCAACAAATCTAACTAAACAACTCATAATCGTCCATAATCTTGTTTCCGATGTAGAGCAATGGGAACATAGTTCCCGCTGGTAGTGTATTCTTTCCCACTGATGTGCATGTGGACAAAACCCAGTCACATGTCACTATCAGATTTTTGACTTTTTTGTCTTTAGTGGCAAATCTTGAGTGTTTTTAAGATTTTAAAATTTTCCCAGTCTTGTTTATTTATTTTAAGATTTTTCAAAAAGTTTTTATTTTTATTTTTTCTGGTTATTTATTATTTTTAGCATTAATTTAGATTTTAATTAAGTTTTTAATCATTCTATTTTTGTCCTTAGTGGAAAATTCTTAGAGTTTTCAGTTTTTCAATTTTCCCTTGTTCAGTTAGTTATTTTAAGATTTTTAGAAAAGAAAATTTTATTTTTCCATTATTTATTATTTTCTAGCATTATTTTAAGTTTTAATTAGCTTTTAATCAAACTGTTTTTGTCTTATTAGGCATAAATCTGACTTTTTCAACTTTTTTTCATTTCTCTCATATTTAGATAAGTAATTTAGGATTTTTCAAAAAGTAAATTTATTTTTCTAATTATTTTATTATTCTTTATGATTATTTTCAATTAAAATCAGTTTTTAGCCTTTTAAAAACAGAAAAATAGTTTTAAAAATTTAGGAAAAGTACTTTTTAGTGTTTAATTAATATAAGTAAGATATTTGTTTGATAAGATAATATTTTGGGCTTTTTGTTAATTATATTTAATTTTAGGGCTTTAATTAGAATTTAAAATTGAATATTTAATTAATAAAAGGTTTTAAATTTTATTTATTGAATTTTTATTCTTATTTATATTATTTTAGACTTAGTTTTGATTTTTAATTAGTTTTTAGTTTAAATTTTTAATTTCGTCGCGTTTTACGTCATTACGTTTACATTTTACGTTCTACGTCATAGTTTAATCGTAGTGTAACTCGTCTTTTAATTTTCTCTTCTCAAACCCAAAAACGACACTAATCCAAACTTGATTTTATTATATTGGCATATAACACATAAACCTCCTTCGAGAATGAACTCGCCCTTATTCGGTTTTACGGTTTTCCTAAATCGTAGAATTTAATACTTTCCACGGTTATTTGCTTTTTCCTCAAAGTAAGTGACTAAAAATACATACATCAATTTTGGCGCCGCTTCCGGGGAGGTGTTTTTAGTGCCATTATACATATCATGTTTATGTAAGTAGTGCGTTTTTGCTTTTCATTTTTGGAAAGCGTAAATATTGTACATACTCTTTTTTATTTTTTTACTATAGTATAAATATCCAAATAAATCGTGTTTAGTTTTTCTAAATTAACCACACAACAGTCTTTTTACTATATTGTAGATATCCCATTATTTGTTTTCATTTTTTTTCTTGTGAATATTATTAATATATTGTACTACGTATCACAATAAATTTACAATATCTCCAAAAGCGTGAAAACGCAACCTTAATTGGGATTTCATCACTCAAGTATTGTATTCGAATCCAAAGCAAAAAGAAAAGGCAAAATAGATAATTACTTTCGAAAGGCTTAATTTTGATTAACACAAACAATAAGGTAGGTATAAGGCGGCTGTATTTCACGACCTAAGGGAAAAAGGCTTTTAAGTGCTTAGCGCCACCTCGTTTCCCCCGCTTGCTTGTGCGTGTTTTGAGAAAAAGGGCTAATCGAGGGTTTACCAACCAAAGTATTATCTACGTATTATATATTTGCTTGTTTTTCAAGATTAAACCCTCTTGAACGTTTTGGTGTTCCACCAACGTTCTAAAGTCATCGAAGACGTTCACGCCACGTGATCATTTTCATTCCTTGAGGCTCCTATAATCGAGAAATTGATTCGAGGAGAGATTTTTATATTTGAGTCTACGTAATACACCAAAATCCAAAAAAATTTAAAAACAATCAAAAACCAAAAAAGTTGAAAAAACGAAAAAACCCCAAAAAGAATCTTCTTGGCTACCCCCATTCTCTATCTTAGTGCATGCGCACTCGATCGAAGGATTAGTCTAATCTAGCGACGCTTCGAATCAACAATCTAAATCGAAGGAATCGACGACGTAGACGAGATTTAGAAACCGGCGTTCCTAATATCGTTGTCCAAACCGAAGACGAGATGGCCTCGAAGTTTCAAGGTCGTGAGGCGAATAATCCTCACGATCACATTCCGAATTTTGATCGTCTTTTGGCCACGAGCAAGTTTAAAAACGTCGACACCGATGTCGTTAAGCTTATGCTTTTTCCGTACTCGCTCGATGGTGCCGCCAAGGATTGGTACGAGAAAGAGCCACCTAATTCCATAATTACGTGGAAGGATCTCGTTTCCAAGTTCGTTAATCATTTCTTTCCGCCGTCGAAGACCACATTTTTCAAAAACAAGATCACGAGGTTCGAACAAAATCCGAATGAATCGTTTAGAGACGCGTGGGATCGTTTTAGGGAATTGCTTAGGCAATGTCGTCACCATGGATTTTCAGAGTTACACCAAATCGACACGTTTTATAACGGTCTTAGTTTTCAAGAACAAGATTCGTTAAATTCCGCCGCCGGTGGCAATTTTTTGTGTAAAACTCTGAAAGACGCTTTAATGATTATCGAATAAAGATCCAAGGTTTACCAACTCCGTAACACACCGAGTGTTGACAATGTTTCCAATGTTAGTAATTCTAATCGCGACATTGAGAGAGTTGATGCGAAAGTCGATAAGTTGACAAATGTGTTTACGTCGTTCTTAATCGAGATGCAAAAGAAAGACGCTCCCGCTACGGTGAAAGAGGTTGAGGCATCGTGTACGTTGTGTGGTGGACCTCATAATTATTACGAGTGTGCGGCTACGGATGGACGAACGTCGAGTGTAAACGCGTTAAATAACAATTTTCTAAATCAAAACAACGCGGGTCCATCACAAGGCAATTATAACCAAGGCAACAATTTTTCGAATCAAAACCGAAACAATATTCAAGGAAATAATCAACAAGGGAAATTTTCAAATCAAGGTCGTAATTTGAGTTGGCAAAATCGAGATAACAACAACAACCAAAACTAGAAATTTCAAAACAACGCTAATCAAGGAAACAATTTTTCGAATGGTACTCAAGGGAATTTTCAAAGAAGTAATCAAAACACAGGGAACTTTAATTCTAATCAAAATAGTTCGTCAAACGATTTTCAAGAATATATAAAAACGAATGAAGCTAATATGAGACGATTAGAGGGACAAATTGGTAGTTTGAAAAACGACTTCTCCAATACTTTGAAAAATCAAAATACAAAGATTGAGCAAGGACAAATCGACATTAAAAATATGTTTTCGGCCATAATGAACAAGTCTTCGGGTGCGTCATCGATTTCGTTACCTAGTGACACTGTAGCAAATCCGAAGGAACATGTTAAAGCCGCCTCGTCTCATGGGAAAATCGTGTGATTACCCCAAACCTTGATGGATTTAGAGTTGTTCCTTCTTCTCAACCCTCGACTTCTAAGACGCCTTCATGTTCTAAAATCGATGGGGTGAACGTGGTGACCAAGGAAAAGAGTGCACAACCTCGTGTACCTCGAATTCCACCCACGGTTCAAAAAGAGAGTTTTATCGACCTTACCAGTATGACCCTTGAAGAAACTTGTACTTCGATCCTTCTTAAAAAACCCAAAAGGCATATGCCGAGAAAGGAAGAGGATCCGGGCCAATTTCTATTACCTTGTGATTTTCCCGAGATTGAGGGATGTTTATCCCTTGTCGACTTAGGTGCTAGCATCAATCTCATGCCTCATTCTCTTTGAAAATTGATGAAATGCCTAGACTTACCCCCACAAACATGACAATCGAGCTAGCAAATTGTACACATTTAGAACCAATTGGAATAGCCGAGGATGTTTATGTTAGAATTGGAAAGTTTGTTTTTCCCGCGGACTTCATCATATCCGATTATGAGTGTGATCCTAAATGTCCTATTATTTTAGGTCGACCCTTTTTATCGACGACTCGAGCCGTAATCGACGTTCACGGTGGGAAACTCACTATGAAATATGGGAATGGAGTTTTTCATAAGTAGATCCCAAGTTTCAAATGATCATGATGAAACCGAGGTTTCCAAAACCGATATTTCAAAATTCGATAAAGTCAAAGCTCATACTTTAGCGGAAAAAATGAGATTATATGCATGTTTTGAAGGAATGAAAATGAACGGTTTTAAAGATGACGATTTTAATGATAAAGAATACGTTTACTTAATTCAAAAGGGTATTCGTAAATTTATGGATGAAAAATCATTTTGGGATATATTCGGCGAAACAAGTGAACAACCAATTCCAAAGGGCGACGTTAGTGCCATCACGACAATGACCAATATGGACTCGTCTTCACCACCTTCGAAGGACCATGTCTTTGAGGCTTAAACTTCTAATTCCATTGAAGTGTCTCCATTGCCTAGCCCAAATGTTTTATCGACATCAATCCTCTCGTCATTGAAAAGTCACCTAAGCATAGTCATTCGACTTGTAAGACCATGGTTGTGAGTGCTCACATCGACTCTTTCTTTGATGATGACGATGGCGATTTTGCCAAAATCGATCACGTGCTTCAAAATCCAAAAGCCATTTTTGAGGATTCTCCTAAAAAGACCTCTTTACATGGAAAGTACGATGATTATGAGTTTGATCCCGAGATTGAGGAAGTTATCGAACGAGAGCTAGCTCTTTTGCCTCCATTTCCACCTACGAGTAAGGTTGATTTTTCCAAAATCAAGGATGAACTTGATGAGTTGAAACGTCTTATTTCCGATGACGAACCAACTCACGTGACCCAAAATCCCATTCTCGAGGAGTTACCTAATCAACACTCCTCAAATGAGAATGACGTTTACCGCATTTGTGAGGATCTAACTTATCAACAATCCTCACAAAAGAATGATGGTTTTGTGCTTGATCGTGATCTTTTCGAGAGAGTTTCTAAAATCCTCAATGAGGGGAATGACAAACCTTGGTTTGACAATCCTATCTATGATGAAGAAATCGATGAGATACACGATCATAAGGATGACGAATATGTTGACCCCGAGGGGGCGGTGTTATTTGTTGATCGACGTTTTGAGAACTTATACAATCCACCACCCCCACCCGCGACTTAAATGTGAGGATTTTTAGCGTGACTAATTTTAAATTTGAAACGCCAAATATTTTTGACATCATCAAATCGGGTTTTCATAAAGAGTTTTTAAACGATGAAAAAGGAAAGGATTTTAAAATTGATTTAAAAGATTTTTCTACAAGTTTAACTCCGTCATCACCGCGTTTTATGAGTACTACCACCTCGTCTAATCCTTTTGACGATGGTGTGTGTGGATTTAGTGTGGGGGAAGCTCCTTATGTTCCCTCACATTTCTCCACCGAGGACGAGATATTCGATCCCGATATTGCTTGTAAAGGGAAATCTCGGTCTTCTACCGATGCAATAAATGGAAAATCTTTCTATTTGCTTGGTGTGAGTCTACCTCGAGTAGCTCATGGTATTGCCCCACCCATTGTCCCACCCTTTTATTTCTCACCTCTTTTCTTCTACCCCTTTGGGGTTTTGCTATCTGTAAAACCCGCATGCTTTTACCATGAATATACCCATTAGATCGTACGTCCTAGATTAAAACTTTCCTTTTATAGTATGGTCACATTCACGTGCTAGCATTTTAAGTATTACATATGTGTATGAACACGATAAGTATCGATTACGTACGAACACATGATAAGTATTTAACAATAATTAATCACGAACGTAATTTAAACACGAACTAATATTAATTACGTATATATATATTTATTATGAACACAAATAAATATATTGAGTCACGATTGGAAACTAATTATATTACGTAAACTACGTAACACGTAATCAGGGACATTTAAACGAGTATAATTATTATGTATATTTAATCTAACACGACAAGTAATTATATACGTAATAATTACGTTTAACACGGGTAATGATAACTAAGAAACTTACGACATTAAAACATGTTTACGCATAATGTGTTCGTGGCGCGAAATAATAAAAGAAAGAAAGCATAATATTATTTGGGGCTGTTTTTGACAAAGTAGAAAAGAGAAGGACTTGGGCTCAAAGCCCAAGTGTGTTATGATTCATGTGAATAAAAACAGACGGGAGGGGTTTTTTGTTTTGCTTTAGTTGACACAATAACACAAATACAGAAACCCTAAAATCAATAATAAGCCGCAAGTTTTGTCTGCTCTGTTCTTTCTTCTATGCCGTGACCGACACCAATGAAACAAGAAGAATGGATCGAGGTTTTACCCTAGAAGAACAAGGGATACGTGTGTTATTCTAAACCCTAAACGATTGGTAAGTAAAAAGAAACCCTAATTCGTTCTATTCCTTTTCTTTTAATCTGAGTTCATGGATCTTTAAACATGTTCGAACAATAATATTGATGGGGGTTCGTTTGCTTGTTGTTGGGTTCGAAAAACACACAAACCGAGACTCATATGAGTCTCGGTGATGGGTTAAATGCACCAGCCGCAACCCTAATTAGGGTTTTGGGCTTGGTTGTGCTACCAGTGGGAAACCGCAGGGGGTGTTTTGGTCTAGCAGTGGAAACCGAGAGCTTATGCTCTCAGTGGAAACTCAAAACTGGCAGGGGAAAGATCACCACTATCGGTGGGATTTTGGGCAGGAAAAGGGGCGTTTGGCAAACCGTTTTAGAACAGGCTAAGGGTGTGTTTGGCAGTCAGATTTGTAAAAACAATTAGAGGGCTGTTTGGTTCGGCTTATTTAAATTACATAACACGGGTTTCACGTTTAAAATTAATAAGACACGGGTTTGGTTTTCAACGCATTTTTAATAAAATAATACATGAGTATGTGCTATTATTTTTACAAATTAATTAGCTTTACATGTTTATTTATTTTACAAGGTAAATTAAATTATTACAATACGACTTGTAATTACAAGATTATTTATTTACAAGTTAATTAAATTAATTTAACATGTTAGATAATTAATTTAATTAAAATATGGACTTAGGTTATTATTTTTTAACTAATAATACATTATTTTAACCTAAGTAATTAGTTATTAAATTAGACTAAGTAATTAATTAATTATTAAAACCATGACCTATAATTAATTAATTCTCATGACTTAGGTTATATTAATATAATTAATAATACATGTTTTAACCTAAGTAATTATATCCTTATTTAATTAAATCACATTTTATTTAATTAAATACTTTTAACCTATAGTTTATTTAAGTTACATGTAATAATTCATAAACTATACATTATATCATTATGACTTAGAAAATAATCCGGAAAACACTTAGCTTATATTATTAGCTTAATTAACCAGCTTATTTCTATTTATGAAAACTTTCTATTTTTAGAAACTTATTTAATTAAGGCAGCTAATCTATTTATGGAAACTTTCTATTTTTAGAAACTTATCTATTTTAAGCAGTAATTCTATTTTTGGAAACTTTCTATTTTAGGAAACCTTCTATTTTTAGGAAGTTACTTATTATTACACAACAAGTATAATAATACAAGAAATGCAAGTAATACTTAAACAGAATATCCAGAATACACGATAAATACAGTATGACGTTAAAATCAGTAAAACATGACATGCACATATAAAATAAGCAAGGGCATAACATTTAACCAGTTACGTACTCAGTGATCTTATACTTATACACGTATGTATTTATGTAGCATTAGTGATACCGGAGTAGGACTCTTTTCCGTTCGTCTTCTTCGTTCACTGGACATAAGGTACGGATTCCCGTCCTTTCAGTATGGACATTCTTTCCTTATTAGGATTTCCCCGTATGCAGCCAATTGGTTTCCCGTAGTATAAGTTATGTGTTTGATTGCTTATGTTTAATTAAGTTTACCTATAGCCATATACATGCATGACCAGTTTCACCTAGTTATGGAGGTACCATAACCATAACATTAGAGGCACTGATGTTATGACTTCACCACGGCGGAGTGATTGCTCGTGGCATCCCTTTAGCTTTTGGCCATTTATTTATATTTATCATGTGGGGCGTATGGGTGCATCCTAGTTACATGTTTTCAGTCAGGATTTCATGGTGAATGTGGTGTGTGTCTTGCATCCTTCACAAGGAGCTGATCCCTCCTACCCAAAGCCAGTATATTAAATTAGAGACAGCCCCTCTAATTTGCATGATGAGGTCACCCCTCCAAGTACTCATGCACGGTGGATTTTCATGACCTATATTGGCTAATGGTAAAATATGTTAAACAGTTTTCATAAGATAAACATAAGGCTTTTCAAACTATAAAACCAGTTTTATGAACATGTTCCAGGTTTTCCAGGTTTTCCAGGACTTATACATTTCCGCTGCTATTAAGTCTCTATTTTGTTTTAGTCACTTATACTATGTCTATATCCGTGCACTGAGCGTTTTTCTCAGCCGTTACTTTCCCTTCCATGTCCCAAAACGGCAGGTACCCTAGGAAAGACTCGAGCATTTGGAGGACGTGCATCGGATGGAAGCTGCTAGAGACTTCTTTTCCTTTTGCCATCATATATTTATGCTTGTGTAGTCTTTCATTCATTTCTTTTGCTTTATTATGTTTTGGGCTTATGTTTGGGAACCGATGTTTGATTCCGGTTATCCCTATGGTCATGTAATGTTTTATACATTTATCCTTGTATGCTTTGATGACACGCCACAATTACGCGTGACATTTCCATTATCAAAATGGGGTGTTACAATTATGGTATCAGAGCCAAGGCTTCGACCTGTAGGCTCTAAAACTCGACCTGTGACTAGTGGGTAGTCACCAGGAGCTTCCTAAGCCAACGTCTGTTATTCTACGTATTGATGTTTTCAGCGCATTGTTGTTTTAACCATTATGTTTTCAGCACCTTGAGGTTTTAACCTTGATGTTTTCATCGATATTGTTTTGCTAATATGGATGGACAACCGTCATTCATATTTAGTTATGTGTAATTGTTTCATGCATAATGTTCCTCGTGAACTGTGGCTATGTGGACTGAACCCTAGTAGTACATAATTAGTCACATAAAATTTTTTTTCTGATAAGTTTTGACATATGAGTTTCATTTATTTATGTTTCATGTATCATTGTTGCAGGGATTATGACTAAGTAATGGTTGGTACAGGACTGGCCCTATTTAGTCGCATGTGCTTTTATCGAAACTTTTTAACTTTGGGACCGACCCATAGGCGTCCCCTCGCCATGTCTTTTGTTTTGGAACCGACCCATAGGCATTCCCTTGCACATAAAAAGGTTTTATAAACTACATTACGCATTCATGCACTGTTTTTCATGCATAAAATTTTTCTCATGATTTAAATTGGCATAAATTTTTTTTTCATGTCCCCTCATAAGTTATTATGTTTTTATGTCAAGTATGTTTTCATACTGTCATGGTTAACTTCAGTTTCATGCTGATTATGTTATACACTTCTTCGTGATAGATGGTTTCATGTTTCTCATGATAATTCCGTCTTCATGTTGATTATATTTTACGCCTCTTTTTTTATTTTCGTTGTCCCGCAAGACATTGTTGGATTTCATTGAATTCTGCTTTCATGATAGTCATGGTTGGTTTTCATTGATCATGCTGTCAGGCAAATCATCGTTGAATTTTGTGTAACCACACTTTAGCGTTTCTCTATGCAACCAGAATGAGGTATATACTGGCATTGCCAGGTTATCATGATGGTTTTCCTAACCGTTTAACTGATATACTTTCTTTAGATCATGATAAATGATCGACTCCATACCGATCATTTCATGTGCATTCCACGTATACTCCACGTACCGTATTTCATGTGTATCACATGTACCTTAATCCATGTGGATTCCACTTACAATACTTCACGAGTATTCGCTAGTCGATTCTGAATCACCTCAGGCGTATTTTCAATTGCTGATGTTCTACAAGATTGTTGATGCCGCTCATAACTGGGAGATGTTACTAAAGGTTGATGATGCTGACGTTCGGAAACGCTACGAGATGCGGATGCTGTTCACAACCTGGAGACCCTACAAGACGAAGACAAAGGCGTCGGAGCAAAGCAATTGGTCGAGAAGATGCTTCACCATCAGACGATTTCCATCAATCATTGTCCCTAATTCTTAGTTACATGTCACACGTCATTCGGCTGTCATTTCAGCCATATGAGTGCAAACCGGTACCAGCCGGCCACTCAGCTGAATAGTTACATGAATCACGGTCATGAGAATGACCGTCATGGAACTGACAGACAGGACGATAGTAACCACTACTATGACAGAAACTATCCTAGAAATCGCAACCGAGGCTCCGGCCGCGGACGTGATCAGACATACAAATGATCAGTAGTCCAACCGATCCGCCAATTCTGGCATAATAACCTTATATTGTGGTTATATTTGTTTCACATCTCGAGACACATGTCAAGACATCAGTCAAGACACATGTCTCACGTATACTTTCTGAAGACACATGTCAAGACATCAGTCAAGACACATGTCTCACGTATACTTTCTGAAGACACATGTCAAGACACCAGTCAAGACATATGTCATGCTTATAGTTCCAAGACACGAGTCAAGACACATGACTCACGTCCAACTATGGAACATTTCTAAGAAATTCAGGGTACCCTCCAAGGGTATATCCATTTTGTTGTGCCATGTATTAATCAGGCCACAAGAATTTCACTACCATTACCGGCGCATCAGTGAGAACTGTCACGTTGCCGATGTCACTTTTATTCTTATAACCATAAATCATTGATTCATGACCATGAAGGACGCCTTTCGTATTCCCACGTATACGAAGGTTTTCCTTCAGCTTAGTGATGAGATCCAAGCTGCTAACGCATTTCCTCGGACAGACACGAGATGAATTTTATCCTAAGTATGTACTATGAACAGCACACCATGCTACGATTCATAATTATGTACAGTAATGTTCAGGCTTCTGAATACATTCAGCTTGATTTTCCATCGGGAAAATCTGTACAAATTATCTATGCTTACAAGCATGTGCGTTGTTAGCCATGGTCGCTAAAATTTTCTACCTGTCAGTAAGACACGACCACTTAAGTCCTTTTACGCATAACCAGTTGATTATTCCAAAGTCTTCCCATACATTCCAGAAGAATCTATAAGGAGAAGGATGGTACCATGAGATTATGTGTCGACTACCGTCGACTTAAACAAATCACCATTCATGACCGTTATTCTCCTCCACGTATTGACGACATGTCCAATCAACCGTATAGTGTTAATCACTTTCCCAAGATCGAACTCATGATCATACTGCCAACAGTGACGAGTGAAAAAGCAGGACATGTACGTGACTGCTATTCGTGCACGACTCGGTCATGCTAGATTTATGATTTTGATTTAGTCTCATCAATGCTCCAACAACATTATGCACTTAATAAATTGAGTTTCCATGAACTCCTAAACAAATTCATCAGCGTTTTCATTGAGGATAACCTGATTTCCTCTAAGCCTAACTCTATGACAAGAGAAATTTTACCCTGGAAAATTTTTTCAATATCAATTCTGTTTGATTATAGTAACACACTGAATCACATGGGTTTTATGGTTAATCTTACCATGACTCAGCTTATGCGTAAAGGAGAGAACCCTACACTACATTAAGTGTTCTAGGAAATCCTACGCTAGGAGAAGTCTTGATTTAGAGACTCAGGGTTTCGCAAACTTCTATGTATCAAGTTCGATGAAGCAAGATACAGTTACGTTCATATCTTTATACCTGCCATACAAACAGGCTAAGATAGGACACCAACAGACTGGGATGGTTTCATCATCTGAAATTGTGAATTGAAATGGGACAAGATCTCCGCGGATTTTGGTTACCAGATTAAAGCAAACTCAGAAAAAGCAAGATGCTATCTGTGTTATTGCCAACAGTTTGATCAAGTCTGCAAAATCCTTACATCCGTACGGATTTCAGAATCAACAGATTGATCAGACACATTCCACGCCAAGGCTCATCCAATCACATGGTAATCCCTCAGCTATCGGGTCAGACAAAGATTCGTAATTGTACTCCTAAAAATTACTTCACGTCTTCATACTGATTCCACGACTTGCTTTCGCGCTCGCGTTCATGACACTATTCACGTTCATGATCGTATTTTGGCTTACGATTTTACGTTCATTTTCTTCTCATTCTAGGAAGTTTGCAAGAACTTGAGAGACCAGACCCAAGTTTAGTATAACTGTCTATCCTCGGATAGACGTTTCTCGTCATAATCTATGTCTCACCTTCTAGCGTTTGTCGTTACCGTCATTATATGCTATGATCACGATATGTTTCACATGTCATGTTCATTCCACGTTCCTCATATCATGATCAAGATATGTTACACGTATCATGGATCACGATATGTTTACTCATATTACACTCGCCATATCTCCACGTAGCACGTTCAAAATTGTTCACGTATCACGTTCAAAATTTTTCACGTACTACGTTCTTTATGTCTCGCGCATCGTTTCTGGTTAACAGTTAAGTCAGATTGTCTTTCATCGTAACGTTTCAGTTACGCTTACACGATTAATTCTTATTCCCTCGATCGAATTTAGGGGATCTACCTTCCGTTGATAACCAAGAATTTCTTCGTATTCCAAGTCAAGGTCAGGAGGACCAAGACTTATCATTCGTGTCAAGATCTTATAAGGAACCGTTCCAAGAGGGAAGCCACTTGGAAACGGACAAGTTCATCCGGACTTTTATCTGTTTTTCTCTTATCAATTTGATATGTTCTTTCAGTCACGTCACGTTCCATGTCCTTTCAAGACATGTCACGTTCCGCGTTCCTTCTGCCAGCTCACCTGCACGTTCATTTATCTTACATACCCTCTTAGTTGATTCGGGTATGTTCCTCTTTCAGTACGTTATCTATAATTCGGGGACGAATTATTCTTTTTAGAGGGGAAGAGTTGTAAAACCCGCATGCTTTTACCATGAATATACCCATTAGATCGTACGTCCTAGATTAAAACTTTCCTTTTATAGTATGGTCACATTCACGTGCTAGCATTTTAAGTATTACATACGTGTATGAACACGATAAGTATCGATTACGTACGAACACATGATAAGTATTTAACAATAATTAATCACGAACGTAATTTAAACACGAACTAATATTAATTACGTATATATATATTTATTATGAACACAAATAAATATATTGAGTCACGATTGGAAACTAATTAAATTACGTAAACTACGTAACACGTAATCACGGACATTTAAACGAGTATAATTATTATGTATATTTAATCTAACACGACAAGTAATTATATACGTAATAATTACGTTTAACACGGGTAATGATAACTAAGAAACTTACGACATTAAAACATGTTTACGCATAATGTGTTCGTAGCGCGAAATAATAAAAGAAAGAAAGAATAATATTATTTGGGGCTGTTTTTGACAAAGTAGAAAAGAGAAGGACTTGGGCTCAAAGCCCAAGTGTGTTATGATGCGTGCGAATAAAAACAGACGGGAGGGGTTTTTTGTTTTGCTTTAGTCGACACAATAACACAAATACAGAAACCCTAAAATCAATAATAAGCCGCAAGTTTTGTCCCCTCTGTTCTTTCTTCTATGCCGTGACCTACACCAATGAAACAAGAAGAATGGATCGAGGTTTTACCCTAGAAGAACAAGGGATACGTGTGTTATTCTAAACCCTAAACGATTGGTAAGTAAAAAGAAACCCTAATTCGTTCTATTCCTTTTCTTTTAATCCGAGTTCATGGGTCTTTAAACATGTTCGGACAGTAATATTGATGGGGGGGTTCGTTTGCTTGTTGTTGGGTTCGAAAAACACACAAACCGAGACTCATATGAGTCTCGGTGATGGGTTAAATGCACCAACCGCAACCCTAATTAGGGTTTTGGGCTTGGTTGTGCTACCAGTGGGAAACCGCGGGGGGTGTTTTGGTCTAGCAGTGGAAACCGAGAGCTTATGCTCTCGGTGGAAACTCAAAACTGGCAGGGGAAAGATCACCACTGTCGGTGGGATTTTGGGCAGGAAAAGGGGCGTTTGGCAAACCGTTTTAGAACAGGCTAAGGGTGTGTTTGGCAGTCAGATTTGTAAAAACAATTAGAGGGTTGTTTGGTTCGGCTTATTTAAATTACATAACACGGGTTTCACGTTTAAAATTAATAAGACACGGGTTTGGTTTTCAACTCATTTTTAATAAAATAATACATGAGTATGTGCTATTATTTTTACAAATGAATTAGCTTTACATGTTTATTTATTTTACAAGGTAAATTTAATTATTACAATACGACTTGTAATTACAAGATTATTTATTTACAAGTTAATTAAATTAATTTAACATGTTAGATAATTAATTTAATTAAAACATGGACTTAGGTTATTATTTTTTTTAACTAATAATACATGATTTTAACCTAAGTAATTAGTTATTAAATTAGACTAAGTAATTAATTAATTATTAAAACCATGACCTATAACTAATTAATTCTCATGACTTAGGTTATATTAATATAATTAAAAATACATGTTTTAACCTAAGTAATTATATCCTTATTTAATTAAATCACATTTTATTTAATTAAATACTTTTAACCTATAGTTTATCTAAGTTACATGTAATAATTCATAAACTATATATTATATCATTATGACTTAGAAAATAATCCGTAAAACACTTAGCTTATATTATTAGCTTAATTAACCAGCTTATTTCTATTTATGAAAACTTTCTATTTTTAGAAACTTATTTAATTAAGGCAGCTAATCTATTTATGGAAATTTTCTATTTTTAGAAACTTATCTATTTTAAGCAGTAATTCTATTTTTGGAAACTTTCTATTTTAGGAAACCTGCTATTTTTAGGAAGTTACTTATTATTACACAGCAAGTATAATAATACAAGAAATGCAAGTAATACTTAAACAGAATATCCAGAATACACGATAAATACAGTATGACGTTAAAATCAGTAAAACATGACATGCACATATAAAATAAGCAAGGGCATAACATTTAACCAGTTACGTACTCAGTGATCTTATACTTATACACGTATGTATTTATGTAGCATTAGTGATACCGGAGTAGGACTCTTTTCCGTTCGTCTTCTTCGTTCACTGGACATAAGGTACGGATTCCCGTCCTTTCAGTATGGACATTCTTTCCTTATTAGGATTTCCCCGTATGTAGCCAACTGTTTTCCCGTAGTATAAGTTATGTGTTTGATTGCTTATGTTTAATTAAGTTTACCTATAGCCATATACATGCATGACCAGTTTCACCTAGTTATGGAGGTACCATAACCATAACATTAGAGGCCCTGATGTTATGACTTCACCACGGCGGAGTGATTGCTCGTGGCGTCCCTTCAGCTTTTGGCCATTTATTTATATTTATCATGTGGGGCGTATGGGTGCATCCTAGTTACATGTTTTCAGTCAGGATTTCATGGTGAATGTGGTGTGTGTCTTGCATCCTTCACAAGGAGCTGATCCCTCCTACCCAAAGCCAGTATATTAAATTAGAGACAGCCCCTCTAATTTGCATGATGAGGTCACCCCTCCAAGTACTCATGCACGGTGGATTTTCATGACCTATATTGGCTAATGGTAAAATATGTTAAGCAGTTTTCATAAGATAAACATAAGGCTTTTCAAACTATAAAACCAGTTTTATGAACATGTTCCAGGTTTTCCAAGTTTTCCAGGACTTATACATTTCCGCTGCTATTAAGTCTCTATTATGTTTTAGTCACTTATACTATGTCTATATTCGTGCACTGAGCGTTTTGCTCAGCCGTTACTTTCCCTTCCATGTCCCAAAACGGCAGGTACCCTAGGAAAGACTCGAGCATTTGGAGGACGTGCATCGGATGGAAGCTGCTAGAGACTTCTTTTCCTTTTGCCTTCATATATTTATGCTTGTGTAGTCTTTCATTCATTTCTTTTGCTTTATTATGTTTTGGGCTTATGTTTGGGAACCGATGTTTGATTCCGGTTATCCCTATGGTCATGTAATGTTTTATACATTTATCCTTGTATGCTTTGATGACACGCCACAATTACGCGTGACATTTCCATTATCAAAATGGGGTGTTACACTATCGGTTGGAGTAGCGTTATTTCATCTTTCATCCGAAAACGAGGACGCTATCTTTGACCCTGGTACATGTTTGTCGGGTTTTTAAAGTACTCCGAGTACTTTTGGGCCTTGTTTATCATGTAAGCCCCACAAAAAATGACCATACCATGATAATCCCTAAATGATCATATTTATGGGGATTCGAGTCGAGCTTTTGACTCGGTTATCAAAAACAAGGTGCCTCGTGGGGGATTCTCATGCTTATCCTTGTAAATATTATTGCTTTCTATTTAGTTAATGAGGGGACTTGTGCTCTTCCAACCTTTGTTCCGTGGTTGTTTGTGATTGTGATTTATTAGGTTCATCATCATCATTGAAGCCCTCGTGTTCCTTTTACGATCACTCGAGCTTCGATCGTTGACTTTGGAGATTCTGATATCCGATGATATCCTTTTATGTTCTAACGTTTATCTTATTATCATAATTCATAAACGGCTTTTAGGTTATTCGTTTTACCCTTTCCATGCTCGAGATTAAGCATTTGACTTTCGTCTCTAGTATGGGGGTGTTTCACCCTTAGAGTCGAAACATTGAGGACAATGTTTAGTTTTAGTATGGGGGTGGGGGGGGGGTGAGTAGATACTTCACCTTGCTTACTAATAAGTGTGAAAACACATATCCTTTTACCACTTATTTCCAATAATAACAAGACCAAAACGTATATTTTATGTCGTAAAAGTCGGAATTATGCGTGGTTTGTGTTTTTATTGTGTTTTAGGACCAAAAGATGAAAAAGGAAGAAAACATGGGCTATCACGGGCTTTTATCGAAGAAAACGAGAAAAGACGAAGTCAAAAGATCAAGAGTGCAAAAAGAACGGAAGTCCAAGGCCTATTCTGCAGACTAATCGAAGAAAAAGTCTAAAGACGGAAGTTTAATGAAGTCGAAGAACTCAAGTCTAATTATTGAAGAAAATTAGAAGACGAGTTTAATTTACATCGACAACTCCCGAGACGACGTCGAGAACGACAAAGAATTTAAATCGAGTCGAGAAGAAAGAAAGAAAGAAGGAAGCACATGCACCTCCCCATCTCCTATAAATTCCCTCCTAATGACACATTAGGAGGGTGTTAGCTAGATTATTTTTCTTTCTTTAGTTTTAATTTTAGAGAGAGAAAGTGTTTAACTTTCTCTCACTAGAACTTCATCTTTTCTTTCCTTTCATGTTTAAGCTTTGATTTAATCTTGTATTTTGAAATCTTTAATCTACAAGTTCAAGTTTAATCTTTTAATCTTAATCTTATTCTACCTTCTTTATTTTTGAGTTGTTTTTGATCCGTTATAATCTTTGATTTTGCTTAAATTTGATGTTTATGTGATTAAAAAGTTTATCTTTTTAATCCTATATAAGTTTTTATACGATTAAGCTTAAGGCTTGTTATGCTTTTTGGCTTATTTAGTATTTAGCTTATTTACCTTTTTTAAGTTTTCTTAAAAGTTTAGTCTTTTTAAAGTTTGATTCATAAAGTTTGCTTATTTCGTGTTTTAAATTTTTTTAAATTTATGCTTGTTTTCATCTGGTTAAGATTTGGATAAGTGCTTATTCGTCTTGCTTATTCGTGCTTATTCATTTTCGGCTTATTTGCTCTTTAATTTCCATCGTATCATGCTTAAGGGTTTTACTAGTTACGATCAAGTAAGTGTGACCGCATAAGCCTTAGGGTTTCTACTTGCGATCCATTACTTCGATCACCAAGTACGATCGTTCACTACGATCACACTCCATAATCCACACCACGATCACTTGTTGCGATCGTGGGTACGATCATTGAGTGCGATATGTGGCTGCGATTGTTTACGTGCGATCACTGGTTACGATCGTATTGAGTGCGATCACCTATACTATTGTCACACCCCACCATGGCGGAATATGGGGCGCGACGTATGGATATCATCACAACATGGCGTTTCTATAGAGATAACTAAATGAAATAAGAAATGTCATAAATGGCGACACAAATGTCATGACAATATCTCAACATGCAGGAGTCTAGGTAAATAGGTAACAGTACTACCATTTACCCGAGACAAACAAATAACACAAACATAACAAACATATAGGTGCCAACATGCATCACTTATCAAAAAAAATATAAAGGTAAACTAAGAAGGAAACGGAGATTCTCCTTCTATATGCATTCCTAAGCTTCTCCAATCCTAGCCACTTATGTTCTCATGCTTAACCATAGTATCACCTGAAAGAGACACTAAAACACGTCAACATAAAGTTGGTGAGAGTCATAGGTTTTGACTCCAACACAAGACAAGTCATAAGCTGTGAATACCATAAACCAATAAACATATGGACAATGCGCTACAATCATGTACTACAACTAGCATTCAAGTTCAATCAATCATTACAATTCCAAGGCATCACGCCTTACCAACAATCACAATTTCCAAGGCATCACGCCTTACCAACAATCACAATTTCCAAGGCATCACGCCTTACCAACAATCACAATTTCCAAGACATCACGCCTTACCAACAATCACAATTTCCAAGGCATCACGCCTTACCAACAATCACAATTTCTAAGGCATCACGCCTTATCATTAACCATAGGTCCCATAGGCGCCCATACACCTATGTACCTTTCCAATCCAAATCACACACAAACAAGAATCACATAGCAGTTAATCATATAAATGTACACACAAGTCCATCTCAAACCTTAAAAACATTCACAGCATTAATTTAGAAAATAATTCAACACAGTGTCTCTTCCATCCCATCTGGAAGTCAAAAACAATAGTAAACATGGGATTATGAAACTCACCTGATAACTCCTTCACGAGTCCTTGCACTAGCAACAAACTAACAAACCAAAACACGCAATCAATACACGAACCAATCACTAAGATGGCTCATTAACCTATGATGGATATCTAGCCTATTCCCACATATTTACCTCATTTATAAGCTCTAATCACCCCATTACCCTTCCTTAACAAGTCCTTAACTTGGTTAAGTTTAATAACTAACCCGTTCATATTTTACCCAAAACAGTCCCAGTTTTTAGGTCTCAAAACTTTAAGTCAAACATCCACTTAAACATACCCATGGTTTCTGTAAAAGGAATATTCATACCCTTACATATGTTGGCTAACACCTCCCACTTGCCCTAACCTTAAAGCTACTGTTAAGGCCCCGATATACATATATCTACTTTTGTCATTCCAGATTTCCTGATTTTAAACGTACTAAACGTTTGTTACCATTAAGGGGTCTTACCCTAAACCACAACCTTAGCCCAAGTTCAGATACTTACTACAATATATAAACCATCTCTCACGTTTGTGAGAAGATCCCAATGCAACCCTAAGTACCCCAAACAACCCAAAACTTAAAAAGAAAACAGGCTGAATTCAAAACTGTTTTGACCTCCGACTGTTGTAACCTGTTTTTGACCCACTTCCCGACCTCCAATTTAGTTCTAGTTTCTTGAATTGGAAAGCCACTTAAAATATCTTTCCAGGGGTACTTGGATCGTAAAATAAGAGTTTATAGAACTCCCGATATGATCAACCTCATTAATTAACCCTAATCCCTCTAATTACAAGCCCTAATTTATATGATCATCATATTATGATTATCACATCATTAATTTACTGATTTTATATGAACCCTAACCCTAATTCCATCATAAGAATGATTATAAAAACATAAAAACAATTAAATTAAAAAGGGTTATGAAGGTTTTACCTTTGAATTAATAGAAGATGAAGAAAACCTAATTTTTGAAGAACCCTAATTGGCCACCATTGATGAATTTCGGCTAGAAGATGTTATGGAGGTTAAAAACCTGATTATTATAGTTATGAGTTGGGTTTGGTTAAGTCCTAAAGCCACCTAATCCCATTACAAGTCCATTGGGCATGTTTTGGGCTTTTCCCTTCTTTCTTTCTTCTTTGGTGCGTCTAAATCGACCCAAACACCCCTAAATTCGTTTTTCTTTATTTTTATTATTTAATATTATGTTATTAATATTACTTTAATTTTCCTTAATTTATTTCAGCTCCTAAAGCTTCCAAAACCACAAAACCGTAAAACTAGTCAAATTTACGCGTTTTACCGTAAAAGACGTAAAATATACATTTTTAAAAAAAAATCTCAAATTTTGAAATAAACTTTATAACTAAGTCCTAAATTACTTAAAACCATCCCGAAAAATATTCATATGACTAATTACCTCATCCGCGACCTCTAAATGCTAAACCGTAAATCGTAAAAATACGATTTTCTATAATACATATACGTATACTTAGAACCACCAAATAACACCATCTCACTTCATAGTCACTACCATGTGAACTCATGAACATGAAATCATCACACATCGTTTCATTCACAAGGTACCCCGTACCGGAAACGATATCCAAACCACAATCTATACACACCAATAAGCACATAAACACGTAAAGACACACAACTAGCACAAAATAAAACTAAGTGAAGAACCTCAAAACCAGGGTTGTCACAACTACGATCACTAGGCTACGATCGACCGATACGATCGTAGGCTGCGATCACTGGGAGTACGATCTAAAGTCACGATCGTGGTGGAGTACGATCACCAGTACGATCGCATTGATTGCGATCCAGGATACGATCAAGGACCACGATCGTAGTGACTACGATCCTATTTCATTTTTCGTTTTTATGTTTTATTTAAATTTCAAATTTATTTTTTCCCGCATTTTTACTTAGAATTATTTTAAACAAGTTTTGTCTTAGTTTATTTTTACAAAGTTTTCTAGTTTTAAATTCATTACGTTTTAATTTCCAAAAATTGCACGCTTCCCGAAATCTCTGTTTTTACCAAGTGTTTTTATAGTAATTTTTAGTTTTAATTTTAAGGCTTTTATTTTACTCAACGACATTTTCATATTTACTTTTAGTTTAAAATAGATACAAACCATTTTATTTGTCCATCAAGAACGACTGAGTCACACTTTTAACTAGTAACCAATTCGAAAAGACTGGATTAACGAATCAACTTTCATAACTAAGTGAAAACCTAGTTATTAAATGGCGCCGCTGCCGGCTCTTTTCCTTAAGATTAACGGTTTTTAGTAAGAGACGCGTTGGATTTTGGGATCCGTTCATTTTTGAACGTTATTTTTCTTGCTTTAAAATTTCTAAAAATCCTAAAAAATATAAAATTTTCAAAAATCCAAAAAAATAGAAAAACATAAAAAACCAAAAATATTTCTTGTCTATTTTTCTTTTCCTTTTGTAGGTGTGTATGCGTACTCGTGCTCGTAAGAAGAAAGTAGCTCAAGCCGAAGTCATTACTCCACCTATTGTCACCATGGACAATCAACCAATGATCGAGCTTTTGCAATCGCAAGTAGAGGGCAACACCGATGCTATTGTTATACCCGAGATTGGAGCCAACAACTTTGAGCTCAAATCCAGCTTCATTCAAATGGTCTCTGCTCAACCATTCTTGGGACGTACACTTGATGATCCTCATGACCATATAAAAAGGTTCCTTCAACTCACTAATACAGTTAAGTATAATGGGGTTTCACAAGAGGTGATTCGCTTGCAACTTTTTCCTTTCTCCTTAGAGGGACAAGCCCGGAATTGGCTTGATAAGGAACCGCCACAAAGTATTCTTACGTGGACGGATTTAGAGACTAAATTCATCAACTACTTTTTCCCACCCTCACGTACTACCGCTTTGCGGAATGAAATCATTACCTTTGAACAAAAGTACGGTGAGACATTTAGTGAATCTTTGGACCGTTTTAAGGAACTTTTAAGAAAGTGTCCACAACATGGTTTCACAAAAGTACATCAAATTAATACTTTTTACAATGGTTTAAGCATGAATGACCAAGATTTACTAAATAGTGCCTCTGGGGGTAATATTTTGGTTAAGTCTTCTAATGCCGCATGGGATATAATTGAGAATAAGTCTAGAGTGCAAACCAAGAGTGTTCGAACTAATGTGGCTAGTGCTAGTACTAGTGACGCCGACAAGAGAATTGATAAGCTTACTTCGCTTGTTGAAACACTTGCTCTCCAAACCGCTAACAATACCAAAGCTATCAATGCTCAAGTTAATGCTTTGAGTCAATAATGTGAAATATGCGGGGGATCTCATTCATACACGGATTGTCCTTCGACTCATGACAATCCAGAAAATGTGTATGCCGCCAACGGTAACTTTTCTGCGGGAGGCTATCAAGCACGTCCTCAAGGTGACCGCAATTTGCTCAGTTATCGTTCGAACAACTTCCTTTCACCACCCGGTTTCCCCCCTCAAAACCAAAACAACCTCAATCGCAACAATCAAAACCAACCTCGAGCTCCAAATCAATATCAAACCCAAAGAAACCCATATCCACCTCAAGGAAACAACCAAGTTTACCAACAACCCGCTTATCAACCACCTGCCTACCATGCTCTTCCTCCCAACCAACCCACCGCATTTAATCAAGAGGTTGAAACTTACATGAGGACTAATGATGCGATAGTGCAGAATCTTCAGCGGCAAATGGCCAACCTGAAAGGAGATATGGTGAAACAAGGGAATGATCTTCGAGCCGATATGCGAAACTCTTTGAGCAGTCAAACAAATGACTTAAGGGACATGATGGCTAGTTTCTTCCAAAGTAATCAAGCCTCTGGTTCGGGTTCTCTTCCGAGTAACACCGTTGCTAATCCCAGAGGGGAGATGAAAGCAATCACCACTCGCAGTGGAAAAGGTTTAAAGGAACCCGAGCTTCCTACACCTACACCGGTGATTGTGACTAAGGAAAACGAGTCCCCTTCTCCAATTCCTCCACCTTTTATTTCACCAATTCCTCCACCTTCTACTTCCACCCCTCCACCACCCAAGGATGTGAGTGAGAATTCCATTCCAAAGCCTTCATCTCAACCCAATATACCTTATCCCTCAAGGTTGAGGAAAGAGAAGTTGAAGAACAAGGATGATATTCAGGTTTCTAACTTTCTTAAAATATTTAAACAACTGAATTTCAACATATCCTTTGCTGAGGCTCTCGCTCACATGCCGAAATATGCTAAAATGTTTAAAGATCTTCTCAGTGATAAGGAGAAACTTCTTGATATCACTCAGACCCAACTTAACGAGAATTGGTCCACAGTGCTCTTAAGGAAATTACCCACCAAACTTGGTGATCCGGGTCGCTTTATCATTCCTTGCAACTTCCCCGGGGTAGAGAATTGTATGGCCCTAGCCGATCTAGGTGCTAGTATAAACTTAATGCCTTTAAGCATTTGGAAACAATTGTCTCTACCCGAGCTAGTCCCCACATGAATGACATTGGAATTAGCTAACCGTATGGTTGCTTATCCGGTGGGGATAGCCGAAGATATCTTCGTCGGTATCGACAAATTCACCTTTCCGGCGGATTTTGTTGTCGTTGACTACGAGATGGATCCCGTGTTCCATTAATCGTTGGACGTCCATTCTTGAGGACCGGTCGCACTCTCATTGATGTATCCGCGGGCGAATTAATCATGAGAGTTGGTGATGATAAAATCGTCTTCAACATGGGTAAACTTTCTAAGCAACCTTCTGAAAACGAGAGCGTTAATTTCATTGACGTTCTTGATGAGGCTTGTGAAGAACATTTCAAAGACGCTTGTAAAAGTGGTTCTTCTTCTCTACCCATTGTTGAGACTGTTGCCTCCATTGCTCCCTCACTAACTCCATTTGGAGAAAGTGATTTCATTTTGAAAGAATTTGAAGCAACTTTGGGAGATGTGGACTTACAATATGACGATTCTCCCTCCAATAGGGATGAAGACATTCGTACCATTGAGAAACTTCTCAATGAGGACCATATTTCTTCACCATCTCCTAAGGAAATCTCTATCGATGATCCGAATTTGACTATGCCTTCCATCGAACATCCTCCGGATTTAGAGCTTAAGGATCTACCGTCTCATCTCGAATACGTGTTCCTTGAAGACAATAAGAAATTACCCGTCATCATCGCTAAGGACTTGAAAGAAGAAGAAAAATCTCGACTTATCGACGTGCTGAAGAATCATAAGAAAGCAATTGCTTGGAAAATTTCCGATATTCGTAGAATTGATCCTCACTTTTGCACACATAAAATTCTCATGGAGGACGACCTTAAACCCACTATTCAAAGCCAAAGAAGGGTGAATCCCAAGATCCATGACGTTATCAAAAAAGAGGTTATCAAACTTCTTGATGCGGGAATGATCTACCCTATCTCGGATTCACCATGGGTTAGTCCGGTCCATTGTGTGCCTAAGAAAGGCGGAATCACCGTTGTGCCCAATGAAAACAACGAGTTGATTCCTACTTGTCTCGTTACAGGGTGGAGAGTTTCTATAGACTATCGCAAACTCAATGATGCTACGAGAAAGGATCATTTTCCCCTTCCTTTTATGGACCAAATGCTTGAACGTCGAGCAGGTAATGATTATTATTGCTTCTTAGACGGTTTCTCAGGGTATTTTCAAATTCCCATCGATCCTAAAGACCAAGAGAAAACCACATTAACTTGTCCTTATGTAACATTTGCTTACAAAAGAATGCCTTTCGGCTTATGAAATGCTCCCGGGACTTTCCAAAGGTGTATGATGGCTATCTTCCATGACATGGCTAAAGAAACTATGGAAGTCTTCATGGATGATTTCTCGGTCTATGGTGACTCTTTCTCTACTTGCCTTGCCAATTTGGAATGCATGCTTAAGCGGTGTGAAGACACTCGCCTTGTTCTAAATTGGGAAAAATGCCATTTCATGGTAAAAGAAGGCATTGTGCTTGGACATAAAATCTCAAAAGACGGTCTTGAAGTGGACCATGCTAAAGTTGATGTCATAGCCAAATTACCTCCACCTTCAACCATGAAGGGTGTGAGAAGTTTCCTTGGTCATGCAGGCTTCTATCGTCGATTCATTCAATATTTTTCTAAAATCGCTCGCCCGATGACCCACCTCTTGGAAAAAGATACTCCTTTTATCTTTTCTAAAGAGTGTCTTGAATCCTTCAATCTTCTTAAGGACAAGCTAACTAAGGCACCGGTCTTGGTTACCCCTAATTGGGAGATACCTTTTGAATTTATGTGCGATGCTAGCGACTTTGCCATTGGAGCGGTTTTGGGCCAAAGAGTGAACAAACACTTCCAACCAATCCATTATGGTAGTAAGACAATGACGGGGTCTCAATTGCATTATACCACTACCGAAAAAGAGCTTTTAGCTGTAGTGTATGCTTTTGAGAAATTCCGCCCCTATCTTGTTCTTTCCACCACAATCGTGTACACCGATCATTCCGCGTTGAAGTACTTGTTGACTAAGCAAAATTCTAAACCAAGACTTCTTTGTTGGGTTTTGCTCCTTCAAGAATTCAAAATTGAAATTCGTGACAAAAAGGGAGCAGAAAACCTAGCCGTGGATCATCTAAGTAGACTTGAGGATCCTTATCAAGGGGATCATCCGAATCAAGAGATCAACGACTCTTTTCCCCTTGAGGCCTTAATGTCTATCAATTTCAAACTTGATGACACCCCGTGATTTGTGGACATTGCAAACTACTTAGCAGGTGGTATTCTCATCGAAGGGTTAACATCCCAACAAAAGAAGAAGTTCTTTAAAGATGTTAAGACTTAATTTTGGGATGACCCTTATCTCTTCAAACAATGTGCAGATCTGATTATTCGTCGGTGTGTTGATGGAACCGCAGCTTTAGACATTCTCGAAGCTTGCCATAAAGGACCCACCGGTGGTCATTTTGGTCCCAACTACACCGCGAAGAAAGTGTTTGACTCTGGATTCTATTGGCCCACCATTTATCGTGACGCTCACAAAATGGTAAAAAATTGTGATGCTTGCCAACGCCAAGGCAAGATCACACATAAAGATGAGATGCCTTAAAATTTCATCCAAGAATGTGAAATCTTTGACGTATGGGGTATCGACTTTATGGGTCCATTTCCATCATCTAAAGGGAACAAGTACATCCTCGTAGCCGTTGACTATGTTTCTAAATGGGTGGAAGCTAAGGCTCTCCCTACGAACGATGTGAGGGTGGTTGTGAACTTTTTGAAGCATCTTTTTACTCGATTCGGTGTTCCTCGTGCTATCATCAGTGACCGCGGGACTCATTTTTGCAATGATCAATTTGATTGAGTCATGGCTAAGTACGGTGTCAATCACCGTCTTTCCACCGCTTATCATCCCCAAACAAATGGGCAAGCCGAGATTTCTAACCGTGGACTGAAGAGAATTCTTGAGCGTACTGTGGGAGAGCATCGTGCCTCGTGGGCCGATAAGTTAGACGATGCTTTGTGGGCTTTCCGTACCACATATAAGACTCCGATTGGTTGCACTCTATATCTTCTTGTGTACGGGAAAGCATTCCACCTCCCTATTGAGCTGGAACATAAGGCGTACTGGGCCTTGAAGTGGGCTAACTTCGACATCAACAAAGCTGGCGATCTTCGGAAGATTCAACTCAACGAGCTAAATGAACTAAGGAATGAAGCTTATGAGAACTCATTGATCTACAAGGAGAAAACCAAGATCATCCATGATGCAAGGATTAAGAACCGAGAGTTCCATGTTGGTGATCAAGTTTTACTCTTTAACTCTCGGTTGAAGATCTTCTCGGGCAAGTTGAAGAGCTGTTGGTCTGGTCCATTCACCGTCGCCAAAGTCTTCCCCTATGGCACCATTGAGCTTTCTCAGCCAAATGGGCCCAATTTTAAAGTGAATGGCCAACGCGTAAAGTTGTACTTTGGTGAGGACATCTCTCATGAGATGATTCTATCCCTCACCACGTTTCCCTTGAATTAGTTCTGGGTCGAGTCAGGCTCGTGACTCGGTTAACAAAAACAAGCGCTTCTCGGGAGGCAACCCGTTGATCTATCCTTTACCGTTTTCATAATAAGTATAGGGGGAGCCCCGTATGTGTTTGTTGTCTTGTTTCTTATGATGTGCAGGGATTAAAGCTTCAAAGATCCATTCTTGATGACTTTTTACGAACCGTGATCCCGTGTATCCGTCTTCCTGGTTCTATCTTAAACTATCATGATTCAATATTTCATATCTTATATGTTCACACTGAAATCACTATAGTTGTCCTTTCCTTAGCAAGATTTAAACAACATGCACAATATCCTAAGTGTAGGGGAGTTTACTCCCACATGCTTAAACATTGAGGACAATGTTTATATCAAGTGTAGGGGGGACTTCTATCGAAGTAAGTGGGCTTTTCCATGAATTTGTCCTCATTTTTACCGGAAAATTGAATTTTCGACATTTTTCAAAATTTTTGATCTATTTTGGCCTAGTAGTATAGTAGTAGTTTCCTTTGTTATCGTTATTTACTTTCTTTGCTAGAATAAATTTTAATAAAGTGGTTTTAAATTTTTCAAAGTCGTGAATATTTTGACTCAACCCGAGTTTACTTATCTAAGTTTACTCTAGCTATTATCCTTAACGTGTTTAAGTCAAGTTTTGCTAGGCTTTTATATAGGGAACTTTAAAACGCGAAAGCCTTAACTCTCACGGGTTAAGAACAAGAACTTTTCGCAAGTTCCTATAATTGATCCTAGAGAGTCGTTTATCAAGGGAACTTTAAAATGCGAATTCTAAACTTGAAAAAGTCTAAGATTTTGCAAGATCCTATATATGACTCGAAAACCCAAAACTTTGATTGAACTGGCTAAGCATCCACGAGTCTCATTCCTTGAGATTTTAAACTGTGGAGAACAAGAGATGATAGAGTCAATTATAAGTTTGGTATTCTTTCATGAATTTATGTGAGTTGATTATAAGCTTTTTCTCCCATCGCTTGCTAATAAATTTATCTATAATAAATAAGGTTGTACGATTTCAAAAGTTACTTAGCTTCTAGCACAAGATCGTTTAAAAGTTGCTCGGTATTAATTAGAGTTCATAGCCAAGGCATAACTTATTGAAGCGAGATGCGAAGATTGGCGAGTCCGAAAAGGTCCTAACAAGACATGAGTGCTACATTTTGTTGCTAAAGATCCAAAAGTGATGTGAAGAATAATTTATCAAAAATCAATATGAAGGATCGAGACACACGACGAAAAGCAAATACTCCCCTTAAGATCATGGAGAAGTCTATCCAAAAAGGCCCTAACAAGGTATGAGGATAAATAGATCCAAGTCCTAAAAGGAGGCTGGTCGTTGTATATCAAAGTCCAAAATAAAGATTGGAGAAAAATGAAGAAGGCGTGGTCCAAGTATGAATAATCTCTCAAAACTTCAAGTGAAGAAATTCCTATTATGAAGAGAATACCATTATTTCATAAACGTCTCTCAAGATTTGAAGTATGAAGTCACTACCAAATATCGGTCCGAGAAAGGTCTCAAATCGTAAAGCGAGTTATGCCAAGATATGAACTTTAAGAGGTCCCGAGAAGCAGTTTTAAAAGATTTTGTCCTTTAGCTAACTATTGATTAAATTGTCCCATTTATTTTCGGCCTAAATAAACTATCGAATAAGTCAAATAATGTATCCTCATGATCATTCAAGACAATCATAAAATATAAGAGATCCACCTAGGAATAAGGGAGTCTAAGTGAATAATTGGGCCACATGAGTTCGTGTTAGTTTGCTAACTTATAATAACGATAATCTCGTTTTTAAGCTTGGTTTGGGGAACGTGAAACTTGAGGATGATGAACATTCATGACGGCCAAAACCCCAAAGTAAATCTTTGATTTCTTTACTTATTTTGAACATATTTCTATCTTTTTAATCTCCTTAAAGTTTAGTATTTAACAAAGGCCAAGGTGGGTTATCTATGATGAGAAATGTAAACTGTGCTTTGAAATTAATGCATTGCATGAGGGCATTGCAATGGTCAAGTGTAGAGGATTTAATAAGTGTGAAAACACTTATCCTTTTAACACTTATTTCCAATAATAACAAGACCAAAACGTATATTTTATGTCGTAAAAGTCGGAATTATGCGTGGTTTGTGTTTGTGATACAAGGTTTTTGACACCCCGTATAAAAATTAAAGTTCGTATTCTCGGAATCTTAACGAATTGATTATTGGTTCAAAATACGACTCAGTTGATTTTGGTGAAACAAATATTTTTGGTTGATTTTAAATTAAAAGTGCGAGACGTAAAAGTAAATGATGTAAAAGTAAAAAGGCGTTAAAATAAATCTAAGTCTAACTAAAAGTAAAGGTTGCCATATTTAAAACTTTGAAAAGTAAATGACGAGAAATTAAGTGACTTAAAATTAAAGCGTGACGAAAATTAAAATTTGACAAAGTATAAAAATGAGAACTTGTGACACCCTAGAACCGAGGTCATTAACGTTACCCTAAATTACGCTAATTTTTGAAATTTTTAATAAATTTTAATTTCTATATATATAAGTATATTGGTTAAAGCCGATGTTCGAGGTTATAATTTTTACGATTGACGATTCAAGAAGGACGATGACGATTACGATCCCGATGGATGCCCAAATTTCTATAATTATTGACGATTTATCGATAATGTAATTTTTCGAGAATTTTACTTACGGTTCGTGTTAAGTTGAGTCGGGTGAGTTTTATAGCCTTCCGAGTACATTTAAAGTATCCCAAAAGTATTTTGGAGTGTTCGGGATGATTTCCGACTCCCGTAAAATTTTCTAAATTGACTAGTGAGTCAATCCCGCAAAGTTTTAATGACGTTTTTACTTGAGGCCAAAAGAAACCTTTAATTGCACTTTAGTCCTCCCATCTTACAAAAAGGGACACAACACAAACACATACAAACATTTCAAAAAAAAAAATCAAACACTCTCCCTCTCTCCCTCTAGCCGACGGCTACACCCCAAAACCACCACAATCCACCATTTTTTTTGAGTTTTGACAAAATCTAACCTTAGACCACCTTCTAAAATCCATTGGTGAGTGTTAATCCATGGTTATTTCAAACATGCATTAACAAAATTTTTCCAAAAATTTTCAAGATCATTCAAACTCGTTTTTGAGGTTAATTGGATTGATGCATGTTAAATTCATGTATAATGAGAGTATAATCACTAATCAAACCCACCAAAATTGATTTGGTTGTGGTGATTTGGTCACCCAAACCCCACGGCAAAAGGGGGTGTTTGGGGAGCCATGGTGATTGATGATTTTGAGCTTTGGTTTTGTGTTTAGCCTTGTGTTTATTGATGTGTTGAATGGGTATTAGTGTTTGCATGTTTGTTTTTAGATTTTTAGATTATGAGGTTGATGATCAATAGGGGTTAGGGACTGAAATTAGTGTTTGGTTATGATTGGGAATGCTTAGGATGAAGCCTAGTAATGATTAATAGGTTTGGAATCGAGCTTAAGTGTGATTTTGGTATGGTTAAATTTAGGCAGAAAGTTTAAGACCTTTTCATAAAAATAATTTTTCCTACAGGTCTAGATAACTAAATGTAGTCATAGAGGGTCTTCTTAGCTTTAATTTGGTATAAGGTAGAGCTCGTGACTCAAAACGAGCTAAAAGTTATGAGGTTTTAAAGATCGTGTACCGGGAGACGAGAACTTTCATAATCCGAATTTATGTATAGTTTTAGTCAAATCCCGAGGACCACAAGTATGAATTGGTAAAAGGTCAAGGGTCAAATTTTGGTCACAAACCTGTGTAATTGAGTCTATAAGTGGACTTAGGAGTCAAAGAAGTCAAAGGTACATTTCAAATAGGTCAAAGAAGTCCAAGTTGGTCGAAGTACAATTTCAGCCCGGAAAATGTAGTTTTTGGAAAAGCGTTGAGTAACGGGTCGTAGAAGTAAAAACTTTTATTGGGATTAAAAATGTGTTATCTACAGGTCTTATAGTATTTTTGAGAATTTTGTCAAATTTTATAGGAATGGTTAAATATAGCAAAACAGCCCGTACTTTCGGTAAGTACCGGCGAAAATGAATAAAAATGGATAACGTAAATAATAAGAACGAATGGTGTAAAATGACTGATGCTTGTTGTTTTGTTTTGGCGTGAGTTATAATTGTCCTAAGTGACTAGTATCTATGTATTTTATACAGTACCGTAAGGTATTTAAAATGAGATTACTCATTACGCGTTATTTGTTGATAGGTGTTGATTTACCCGGGCATCCGTATCGTCGTCAGTGATCATCTCTCGAACTACCGACTACTTAATATATAAGGTGTGAATTTATAGCCTCGCTTATATTTATTTCAAACTGTTTTACCCGCGAGGGAAATGCATGCTAGTTTTTAAAATGAACGTATGTCATGAATGATTGTTAGATCCGAATGTTGCCTTAGAAATTGTGTTGAGTACCTAGTTGCAAAAGACCCTAATTTCATGAACTATTAACTATTGTCTTGCCCTCGAGAAGGGGGACATAGCCGCTTATACAAAGTGATAGTACTATGGGGTTGACTACCCTATCCGAGACGAGGGCTAGTACGTTGATACCCCCTGCGGACGGATAATTTTTGATAAGAGAAAAGGTATAATTGCAACTGATGCCTTATTAGGGGCCATGGTTTCATCTGAGTCACGCCGGTAATTATTACGCGGGTGATTGAGTTAAGGGTTTAGTGTCATGAGCTTAAACACAATTGTCAGTATCCTGAATATAGATTGTTTGATCGACAAGTCTATGGATGATCACGAATGGTTTTTATTTTATATACGTTCAAAATGAATTGTAAAACCTATGAATTCCACTCAACGTTTTCGTTGACCAAATTTTGGCATGTGTTTCAGGTAACCGCTGAAGTGTAGCATGGAGCGTGCATGGGATGGATGTTGTGTGTATGGCTTGGAGTCTGCTTGTTTTTCCTCCCTTTCCTACTTAAACATTTTAAATTTTAATGTTATGTTGTTGTGAAACTAAAATTCTTGGGTCGAGATTCATGGGGACCGAAAACGCTAAACTCTGTTGTACCAAGTGGGGTTGGAAAAACCGTGGACATGTATCATCTAACAATTTTTAATTTAAGTTTTAAGTTGACGTCTTTTTAGAGTCGTTTGATATATCTTGTGTGCAATGATAACTGTGTAGCACCCAATGTTGTAGTTCCGCTGCGCATAGCATTATGTGGGGGTGTTACATATTGGTAATCAGAGCCATGAGTTATAGAGAACTAGGTCGTTTTTGAAAATCCTAAACTATAACTTTTGGTGTCGTAAGAAATGGTCCAAGCACACACAACTATCCTGCATGGCTCCGGTAAGATTTATTTTTGTATTCATGGCATTTGACGTATACTTTTGAGTGAAGTATATATGTGGGTAATTATTATGTAAGTATGGAAATTACTATATGTAGACGTTGAATTATACGTGGAATATCCGACATCGTAATTTTTGTATTAATCATGCATGAGCATCATATTATTACATTTTGGGCATATGTACCACCTTTGCATTGAATTTGCATGCATGTATTTATAACTATTGTATAATTACTTATGTACCCTCCAAAATTCGCTGTTATTGCAGGAATGGCCGAGGTACCGCCTAATGATAATGGAAACGATTACGTCGTAGGTCACGAAGGGGGATCGTTTCCTCCGAACCCGCCGGACAATGATAATGGATGGATCGCTCCAGAAGAGGAAATAGGGCCGGAAAATGACAATGATGAAAGTGAGGTGGACAATTTTAGCATCAGTAGTGACGAGAGTTAGGATTCTGAGGAAGAGCCCGAGGAACTAATGGATGATGGCATTCCCGAGAATGCTGTAGGTCAGACCGAACCTGATTTGTTTCAATCTCCGAATTCGCCGAAGGGTTATGAAGTACCTCCAACCGATCGATATGAGCAGCAATCCTTTAATCGCCCGAGGGACAATTGCAAGGACTATTTGAGAACAGTGCCAGGATTTGTTCGAGTAAGTAATGGGAGCGACATAGAGTCCAGCAAATCATCCAAGTCGCAATCGATTCATGAGAATATTGCAAGGGTCTACTTTCCGAGACCAAGACACTACTGGGATCCCGCAGGTCGTTTGAGGAGGATGGAGAGGTTGATGTATGAGCGGTTTGTAGTTGAGACCAGGGTAATTAAGAGGTTTGATAAGAATGAAAGGGAACACCAAAGACTGTTGGAAAGGACTGCAAGAATTGAGTATGATGGAAATGTAAACAAAAGTGACATCAACAGTCTAAGATCGATGGTTGCAAATTTGAGCGCTAGTCTTGACCGTGTTAGGGAAGATCAAGTGAGGTTGTCAAGGATGCAGAGTTGGGAGCATCGAGTGAGAGCATCATTGCCCCCAGATTGGAGATTCGTGGACGATTTGGAGATGGAGGCTAATGACTTCATGATTCAGCCGCCTACCAGAGGTGCTTGTATTACTGTGGGAAGTCAGGTAGCGATTGAGTGTGGGTCTACGTCAGGAACGAAAAAGGAGACTGAATGTGGGCCGAATGACAAAGGAAAGAGAAAAATGGATGATGTGGACGAGGACGATAGCGAGGAGGAACCCGAGGAAGATGATGACGAACCGCCATCCAAGAGGCCGTGTGGATCACCACATGCCTAGTTGCTTGTCTTGTATTTTTCTTTGATCATTGTAATAGAGTTGTTTTAGACTTTTGTATGATGGCATTATGACGAAAAACTTGAGGACTTAAGTTTTATGGTGAACGATTGTAGTGGAAATACTTGTCACAATTTTGGTTAATTATCAATACAATCCATGTTACCTTTCATGATCTGTGATATGTCTTAAATTTGATCTTTTGTGATGTGAATTGATGAATATTAGTAACTCTGTAGTGATGTGTCGTTGTATGTATATTATGTCTTGAAAGAGAAATCCATCTTAATCTTGATGTGTATACTTACATTGTTTTTCTATTTTCCCTGTCTTGCAGAAAGAGATATTCGATAACACCATGCCTCCAAAGTTAACCGTCGATCGTGTAAACACAATGATTCAGGAAGCTATAGCAAATGCGCTAGAAGCAGACCGAGCCAGGAGAAATCAGGACCAGGGTAGAAACGCGGGGAGACAGCAAGCCCCGAGAGTGTGTACCTATTCTAGTTTTATGAAATGCGGCCCCACGCAATTTCGTGGAACTGGTGGAGCTCTAGAACTTAGAAGATGGTTTGAAAAGGTTGAAAGTACTTTCGAAATCAGCGGTTGTTCAGAAGCGGACAAGGTGAAGTTTGCGGCTGCTACGTTTCTTGATGATGCGTTAAGTTGGTGGAACACCCAAGTAGCCACTGTTGGATTGGCTGTAGCAAATGCAAGGACATGGACTGCGACAAAAGCTCTGTTGACTAAGAAGTTCTGCCCGGAAGAGGAATTGGGTCAATTGGAAGATGAGTTGAGGCACTTGACCTTGAAGAACAATGATATCGCTGCTTACACCAGGAGGTTTAATGAGTTAAGCCTTTTGTGTCCAGACGTTTTTGCCAATGATGCCAAGAAGATGAAACAGTACATCAAAGGTTTATCCAGCAATATCAAAGGTGAGACGACTTCGTCAAAACCTGGGTCGTTTGATGAAGCGGTCCAGATGGCTCACGCATTGATGAACGTCAAGCTCCAGGACAAGAAGGATTTCATCGCTGAAGGGAACAAGAGGAAATGGGAAGCGGCACAAAGCAATCAATCCCAGGGTCAAAACCGAGGTGGAAATCGAAACAACCATGGTCAGAACCGCAATCAGCAGTTTAACCAACGAAGGAATGAAGGGATGAGGGCTGTGACGAACCCCAGAGGAGTAAAAGTGAATCCCCATTGTGGTAGGTGCAATTTGTACCATGTCGGGAATTGCCCGCCTGCATGCGGCAAATGTGGAAAAGCAGGTCACAGGACGTCTGGTTGCCGAGTGGGAGGAGTAGCCACTGGGGCGAATGCTATCAGAATGAGGGGATGTTTTGGATGTGGAGAGAGAGGCCATGTGCAAGTGAATTGCCCGAAGGCAGGAAACAAGCGGGGAGGTAACAATGCTGCTGCTGTATATCAAGTAGGGACGGCTGATAAACCACAGGGTCCTAACGTGGTTACCGGTACGTTCTTACTAGACGCTTGTTATGCTAGTATTTTGTTTGATTCTGGCTCCGACAAGAGTTTTGTAGATGTTAAATTTAGTCGTCATATCGATAAAAAAACCGGTGCTGTTAGCGACTAGTTATAACGTTGAGTTAGCCGATGGAAAAATTGTTAGTACGAATTCTATACTGAAAGGGTGTACCTTGAAGTTAGGAAATTACGCTTTTAAAATCGACTTGATGCCTATAGAGCTAGGATCGTTTGACGTGATTGTGGGAATGGATTGGCTAATGGCGCACAGTGCTATGATCGTCTGTGGTGAGAGATTAGTTCAGATTCCGTTGAGGAATAAAGTCTTGACGGTGAAGGGAGATGAATGCACTTCTCGTTTGAAAGTGATTTCCTGTTTGAAAATGATGAAGTATGTAGAGAGCGGATGCGATGTGTTTTTGGCACAAGTTTCGAGTGATGGTGATTTAGAGGCGAGGATTGAAGAAGTACCTGTTATCTGCGAATATCCGGAAGTTTTTCCAGACGAGTTGCCGGGTTTACCACCCATCCGTGAGGTCGAGTTTCGAATTGATTTGGTGCCAGGAGCTGCGCCGGTTGCGCGTGCACCTTATCGCCTAGCACCATCCGAGTTAAAGGAGTTATCGGATCAACTGAAGGAATTGATGGACAAGGGATTTATTAGGCCGAGCTCATCACCTTGGGGAGCGCCAGTGTTGTTTGTGAAGAAGAAAGATGGTTCGTTTCGGATGTGTATTGACTATAGGGAACTCAATAAGCTGACGGTTAAGAATCGGTACCCATTGCCGAGGATTGACGATTTGTTTGATCAATTGCAAGGTTCCAGTGTATACTCAAAGATCGATTTAAGATCAGGGTATCATCAACTGCGTGTAAGAGAGGAGGATATTCCTGTAACTGCCTTTCGTACGCGGTATGGACACTTTGAATTTCGAGTGATGCCGTTTGGGTTGACAAACGCGCCTGCTGTATTCATGGACCTCATGAATCGCGTGTGCAAGCCGTATCTAGATAAGTTTGTTATTGTTTTCATCGATGATATACTTATTTACTCTAAGAGTAAGGAGGAGCACGAGAAGCACCTGAGGAAGATTTTGGAGTTGTTAAAGAAGGAGAAGCTGTATGCGAAATTCTCGAAGTGTGAGTTTTGGTTAGAATCCGTGCAGTTCCTAGGTCACGTGATTGATAGCAAGGGAGTTCGTGTGGATCCTGCCAAGGTCGAAGCGATCAGGGAATGGTCGGCACCGACAACGCCGACTGAAGTTCGACAATTCCTTGGTTTAGTTGGGTATTATCGAAGGTTCATCGAAGGATTTTCGTTGATTGCAAAACCATTGACAAGGCTTACCGAAAAGAATAGGGTGTATGAATGGGGAAATGAGGAAGAACTCGCTTTCAAAACGCTCAAGGACAAGTTATGTTCCGCACCGATATTGTCATTGCCTGAAGGAACCGAAGACTTTGTAGTGTATTGTGATGCATCTCGTAAGGGTTATGGAGCGGTATTGATGCAACGTGAAAAGGTGATAGCTTACGCATCGAGGCAACTGAGGAAGAATGAGGAGAACTACACGACGCACGATTTGGAATTAGGAGCTGTAGTTTTTGCGTTAAAGTTGTGGAGACACTATTTGTATGGGACGAAGTGTGTTGTATTCACTGACCACAAGAGTTTGCAACACATTTTAGATCAAAAGGAGTTGAATATGCGACAGAGACGATGGGTTGAACTACTGAGTGATTACGACTGCGAAATTCGCTACCACCCTGGCAAGGCGAATGTTGTAGCGGATGCACTGAGTAGGAAGGAACGGGAGAAACCTTTGAGGGTCAGAGCTTTGGTGATGACTGAGAGCGTTGACTTAACCGAAACTATACTGAAGGCTCAAGAGAGGGGACTAATGAAAGGGAATGTTGAAGCTGAGAACTTGGGACGAATGTTGAAACCTCTTTTCGTGGTTAGGTCAGACGGACTGAGATATTTTGAAAATCGGATTTGGTTACCATTGTGTTCATCTGAGGAAGGAAAGCCTGGAGTTCGAGAATTGGTTATGAATGAGTCTCATAAGTCGAAGTATTCGATACATCCTGGATCGGATAAAATGTATCACGACCTGAAGAAAGTTTATTGGTGGCCGAATATGAAGGCGGATATTGCTCGTTACGTTAGTAAGTGTTTGACTTGCGCGAAGGTTCAAGCAGAACATAAGAAACCATCTGGATTGTTGGTACAACCAGAGATCCCGGAATGGAAATAGGAGAAAATCGCTATGGATTTCGTGACGGGTTTACCTAGAACTCCTAGTGGATGTGATATGATATGGGTAATTGTGGATAGATTAACGAAATCTGCTCATTTCTTACCTATGAAGAAGACGGACAGCATGGAAAAGCTAGCCAGTGTGTACGTGAAAGAGATCGTCTGCAGACATGGAGTGCCGTTATCGATCATTTCGGATCGCGATAGTAGATTTACTTCGGAATTTTGGAAATCGCTTCAACGTGCGATGGGCACTGAATTGAGTTTAAGTACGGCTTATCACCCGGAAACTGACGGCCAGAGTGAACGAACTATTCAGACGATGGAGGACATGCTCCGAGCATGCGTGATTGATTTTGGAGGAAGTTGGGAACGCCACTTGCCTCTAGTGGAGTTTTCGTATAATAATAGTTATCATGCGAGTATCAAGGCAGCACCGTTCGAAGCATTGTATGGAAGGAAGTGTAGATCGCCTGTGTGTTGGAGTGAAGTAGGAGAAAGTCAATTGACTGGACCCGAAATGGTTTTAGAAACGACAGAGAAGATTGTGCAAATCAAGAACCGACTACTTGCTGCGAGAAGCCGACAGAAGAGTTATGCCGATAACAGAAGGAAACCGTTGGAGTTTGAAGTTGGAGATATGGTTATGCTCAAGGTATCGCCGTGGAAGGGTGTAATTCGTTTTGGGAAGAAAGGAAAGTTGAGTCCGAGGTATATTGGACCATTTAAGATCGTTGAACGAATTCGACCAGTAGCGTACAAGTTAGAATTGCCGAGCGAGCTTAGTGCTATTCACGACACGTTTCACGTATCGAACCTGAAGAAGAGTTTGGCGGATAAGGAATTGGTGATTCCTTTGGACGAGATTCGACTGGACGACAAAATGCATTTTGTGGAAGAACCTGTGGAAATTATAGACCGAGAGGTCAAGAGGCTGAAGCGTAGTAGAATTCCTATTGTGAAGGTTCGATGGAATTCTAAGCGTGGACCGGAATACACTTGGGAACGTGAGGACTTTTTCAAGGAAAGGTATCCTCATCTGTTCCAGCAGAACGAAATGTGAGTACAAGAAGAGGCGAGCGCCGGGACGTCGCTCTCTTTAAGGAGGGGTGGATGTGACACCCTAGAACCGAGGTCATTAACGTTACCCTAAATTACGCTAATTTTTGAAATTTTTAATAAATTTTAATTTCTATATATATAAGTATATTGGTTAAAGCCGATGTTCGAGGTTATAATTTTTACGATTGACGATTCAAGAAGGACGATGACGATTACGATCCCGATGGATGCCCAAATTTCTATAATTATTGACGATTTATCGATAATGTAATTTTTCGAGAATTTTACTTACGGTTCGTGTTAAGTTGAGTCGGGTGAGTTTTATAGCCTTCCGAGTACATTTAAAGTATCCCAAAAGTATTTTGGAGTGTTCGGGATGATTTCCGACTCCCGTAAAATTTTCTAAATTGACTAGTGAGTCAATCCCGCAAAGTTTTAATGACGTTTTTACTTGAGGCCAAAAGAAACCTTTAATTGCACTTTAGTCCTCCCATCTTACAAAAAGGGACACAACACAAACACATACAAACATTTCAAAAAAAAAATCAAACACTCTCCCTCTCTCCCTCTAGCCGACGGCTACACCCCAAAACCACCACAATCCACCATTTTTTTTGAGTTTTGACAAAATCTAACCTTAGACCACCTTCTAAAATCCATTGGTGAGTGTTAATCCATGGTTATTTCAAACATGCATTAACAAAATTTTTCCAAAAATTTTCAAGATCATTCAAACTCGTTTTTGAGGTTAATTGGATTGATGCATGTTAAATTCATGTATAATGAGAGTATAATCACTAATCAAACCCACCAAAATTGATTTGGTTGTGGTGATTTGGTCACCCAAACCCCACGGCAAAAGGGGGTGTTTGGGGAGCCATGGTGATTGATGATTTTGAGCTTTGGTTTTGTGTTTAGCCTTGTGTTTATTGATGTGTTGAATGGGTATTAGTGTTTGCATGTTTGTTTTTAGATTTTTAGATTATGAGGTTGATGATCAATAGGGGTTAGGGACTGAAATTAGTGTTTGGTTATGATTGGGAATGCTTAGGATGAAGCCTAGTAATGATTAATAGGTTTGGAATCGAGCTTAAGTGTGATTTTGGTATGGTTAAATTTAGGCAGAAAGTTTAAGACCTTTTCATAAAAATAATTTTTCCTACAGGTCTAGATAACTAAATGTAGTCATATAGGGTCTTCTTAGCTTTAATTTGGTATAAGGTAGAGCTCGTGACTCAAAACGAGCTAAAAGTTATGAGGTTTTAAAGATCGTGTACCGGGAGACGAGAACTTTCATAATCCGAATTTATGTATAGTTTTAGTCAAATCCCGAGGACCACAAGTATGAATTGGTAAAAGGTCAAGGGTCAAATTTTGGTCACAAACCTGTGTAATTGAGTCTATAAGTGGACTTAGGAGTCAAAGAAGTCAAAGGTACATTTCAAATAGGTCAAAGAAGTCCAAGTTGGTCGAAGTACAATTTCAGCCCGGAAAATGTAGTTTTTGGAAAAGCGTTGAGTAACGGGTCGTAGAAGTAAAAACTTTTATTGGGATTAAAAATGTGTTATCTACAGGTCTTATAGTATTTTTGAGAATTTTGTCAAATTTTATAGGAATGGTTAAATATAGCAAAACAGCCCGTACTTTCGGTAAGTACCGGCGAAAATGAATAAAAATGGATAACGTAAATAATAAGAACGAATGGTGTAAAATGAGTGATGCTTGTTGTTTTGTTTTGGCGTGAGTTATAATTGTCCTAAGTGACTAGTATCTATGTATTTTATACAGTACCGTAAGGTATTTAAAATGAGATTACTCATTACGCGTTATTTGTTGATAGGTGTTGATTTACCCGGGCATCCGTATCGTCGTCAGTGATCATCTCTCGAACTACCGACTACTTAATATATAAGGTGTGAATTTATAGCCTCGCTTATATTTATTTCAAACTGTTTTACCCGCGAGGGAAATGCATGCTAGTTTTTAAAATGAACGTATGTCATGAATGATTGTTAGATCCGAATGTTGCCTTAGAAATTGTGTTGAGTACCTAGTTGCAAAAGACCCTAATTTCATGAACTATTAACTATTGTCTTGCCCTCGAGAAGGGGGACATAGCCGCTTATACAAAGTGATAGTACTATGGGGTTGACTACCCTATCCGAGACGAGGGCTAGTACGTTGATACCCCCTGCGGACGGATAATTTGTGATAAGAGAAAAGGTATAATTGCAACTGATGCCTTATTAGGGGCCATGGTTTCATCTGAGTCACGCCGGTAATTATTACGCGGGTGATTGAGTTAAGGGTTTAGTGTCATGAGCTTAAACACAATTGTCAGTATCCTGAATATAGATTGTTTGATCGACAAGTCTATGGATGATCACGAATGGTTTTTATTTTATATACGTTCAAAATGAATTGTAAAACCTATGAATTCCACTCAACGTTTTCGTTGACCAAATTTTGGCATGTGTTTCAGGTAACCGCTGAAGTGTAGCATGGAGCGTGCATGGGATGGATGTTGTGTGTATGGCTTGGAGTCTGCTTGTTTTTCCTCCCTTTCCTACTTAAACATTTTAAATTTTAATGTTATGTTGTTGTGAAACTAAAATTCTTGGGTCGAGATTCATGGGGACCGAAAACGCTAAACTCTGTTGTACCAAGTGGGGTTGGAAAAACCGTGGACATGTATCATCTAAAAATTTTTAATTTAAGTTTTAAGTTGACGTCTTTTTAGAGTCGTTTGATATATCTTGTGTGCAATGATAACTGTGTAGCACCCAATGTTGTAGTTCCGCTGCGCATAGCATTATGTGGGGGTGTTATAGAACTTAAAAATTAAACAAGACAAAATAGTAAAATAAACCTAATCGGAAAATATTCCGATCAGACTACAATAACCTTAGATCGGAATGTTGATCGGAATTCCAATCGGAATGCTGTCACCTATACCTGATCAGAATAACCAAACTCACCCTGATCGGAATGATGATCTTACCTCTTGATCGGAATGTTGAACTACCTTAGATCGGAATGTTGATCGGAAATACCAATCGGAATGCTGTCACTAGACTTGATCGGAATACCCAAGCTCACCTAAATCGGAATGTGTAGAACCCAACCCTGATCGGAATAAGGAGTGAAATACCAATCGGAATACTGTCACTAGACCTGATCGGAATGTCACACTTACCCTAGATCGGAATGTTTTAAACCCTTTTCCGACCAAGCCAAAGAGTGCTGGTCGGAATACAAATCCCTTTTCCGATTGCTATAGAATACAGTAAAAAGAACACAAAATAAGCTAAACTAATAATCTATAAACCAAATAAGCTCACACCTAAAATCCTAATCAAAACAAGTATAAGTTAAACTAATAAGCTGAAATTTAAAGACTTTTAAAACACGAAATAAAAAAGATTTATGAAAAACAAACTTTTATATGAAAATAACGTTTATAAAAAACTTTAGAAGCTTAAAGATAAACACAAATAAGCTATAAGAATCAATAATCCAAAACAATCAAAAGCATAAAAACGTAACCTTTAATCAAATAAGCAAGATAACAAACACATAAACATAAAGATCAAGCAAAGAAAGAAAGGTAGAATGAGAGATAAAAATAAGAAAATTAAAGAACACTTACTTGGAAATTAAAGATATTAAAAGTGCAAGACAATGTATTTAAATTGACATGAAAAGTAAATGTGCAAGTAATTAAAAGGTGGAAGAACTAGTGTCACTCTAGCCAACAAGAGTAAAAAATGAAATGCTAATGACTATATATAGGGGAGGATTAGGAAGCTTCCTCCCCTCCTTCATTTCTTCTTAATTGCACCATTAAGTCCTTTCCTTCTTAATCTTTTGTTAATCTTGGACTTTAATGAATTATGGCTCGGGATTTCTTTAAAATCGTCTTTTAATTCTTCAATAAATAAGACTTGAGTTCTTCGGCTTTTAGTAAACTTCCGTCTTTTGACTTTTTCTTCGATAGATCTTCAAAATTGGTCTTGGACTTCCGTTCTTTTTGCACTCTTGACTTCTTGACTTCGTCTTTCATCTTTTTCTTCAATAAAAGCCCGTGAATGCCCGTGTTTTCTCCACTTTTCACAATTTCGTCCTAAATCACAACAAAAACACAAACCACGCATAATTCCGACATAATAGACATAAAATACACGTTTTGGCTTGGTTATTATTGTAATTAAGTGGTAAAAAGGATGGGTGTTTACACACCTATCAAATCCCCTACACTTGACCATTGCAATGTCCTCATGCAATGCATTAGTTACAAAGCATGTTTACATTTTTCATCATAATCAATCCACGTTGGCCTTTATTAAAGAGATAGAAACTTATAAACATTCAAAGGAAGAAAATAAAGAAATAAAAAACATACCTTCGGGTTTTGGAAATGCCATGAATAATCATCATCCTCAAGTTTTCACTTTCTCCAAACCAAGCTTAAAAACGAGATCATTGTTATTATAAGTTAGCAAACTAACACGAACTCATGTGGGACAATTATTCACGTAGACTCCATTATTCCTAGGTGTATCTCTTATATTTTATTGTTGTCTTGAATGATCACGAGGATACATTGTTTGACTTATTTCGATAGTTTATTAGGCTGAAAATAAAGTGAACGATTTAATCAATAGTTAGCTAAAGGACAAAATCTATTAAAAATGCTTCTCGGGACCTCATAAAGTTCATATCTTGGCATAACTCGCTTCGCGATTTGAGACCTTTCTCGGACCGATATTTGGCAGCGACTTCATACTTCAAACCTTGAGAGACGTTCATGAAATAATGGTCTTCTCTTCATAATAGGAATTTCTTCACTTGGAATTTTGAGAGATTCTTCATATATGGACCACGACTTCTTCATTTTTCTCCAATCATTATTTTGGACTTTGATATACAACGATCCGCCTCCTTTTATGACTTGGATCTATTTATCCTCATACCTTGCTAGGGTCTTTCCGGATACACTTCTCCATGACTTTTGGGGAGTTTTTGCTTTTCGTCGTGTGTCTCGATCCTTCATATTGATTTTCGATAAATGATTCTTCACATCACTTTGGATCTTTAGCAACAAAATATAGCCCTCATGTCTTGTTAGGACCTTTTTGGACTCGCCAATCTTCGCATCCTGCTTCAATAAGTTATGCCTTGGCTATGAACTCTAATTCATACCGAGCAACTTTTAAACGATCTTGGGCTAGAAGCTAAGTAACTTTTCAAATCGTACAACCTTATTTATTGCAGATAAATTTATTAGCAAGCGATGGGAGAATAGGCTTATAATTAACTCACATAAATTCCCGAAAGAATACCGAACTTATAATTGGCTCTATCATCTCTCGTACTCCACAGTTTAAAATCTCAAGTAATGAGATTCGTGGATGCTTAGCCTATTAAATCAAAGTTTTGGGTTTTCGAGTCGCCTATAGGATCTTGCATATTCTTAGACTTTTTCAAGTTTAGAAATCGCGTTTTAAAGTTCCCTTGATAAACGACTCTCTAGGATCAATTATAGGAACTTGCGAAAAGTTCTTGTTCTTAACCCGTGAGAGTTAAGACTTTCGCGTTTTATAGCTCCCTATATAAAAGCCTAGCAAAACTTGACTTAAACATGTTAAGGATACTAGCTAGAGTAACTTAGATAAGTAAACTCGGGTTGAGTCAAAAGATTCACAACGTTTGAAAATTAAAACCACTTTATTAAAAATTTATTCTAGCAAAGAAGAAAAAATAACTATACAAAGGGAAAAACTAATAGGCCAAAATAGATCAAAAATTTTGAAAAATGTCGAAAATATGATTTTCCGGTTATAATGAGGACAAATACAAGGAAAATGCCACTTAACTTCGATAGAAGTCCCCCCTACACTTAATATAAACATTGTCCTCAATGTTTAAGCATGTGGGAGTAAACTCCCCTACACTTAGGACATTGTGCACTTTGTTTAAATCTTGCTAAGGAAAAGACAACTAAAGAGATTCCTATTTTAATATTGAGAAATATAAAATAGTGAATCGAAAAGAGTTTAGGATAGAACCGGGAAGAAGGGAACACGGAATAACGGGTCGTCAAGATTCATCAAGAGTGGATCATTGAAGCTCGAATCCCTGATTAAGAGAGGAGAGGAAATAGCAAACCAATGGGTCTCCCCTACACTTAGGATAAAGAAAGCTAAAAGATAGATGCATGGGTTGCCTCCCAAGAAGCGCTTGATTTTTTATTACCGAGTCGTGAGCCTGACTCGACTTTGATCATCATAGGAAGAAGCATGAAACATATCCACCAGGATCAAAGACATAGTTTTCGTCCATCAAATAGCACAAGCTTAAGGCGAACAAGGCAAGCCAAAGAAGAGTAGGCAAGGTTCCCTTAAGCAGCAATGGAGCACGGTGGAAGCAAGGGTGAAGTGGTGCAAGCAGATTTCCATAAGTTCCAAAAATATTTCCTTTTATTTCATCAGGTGGATACTGAGATGGCTGCAGAATATGGATACCGGGGTCGAACACCTTTTCCTTTAAGGGAAAATAGCACTCAGGCTCAGCAGAATGGGAAGAAAATCCGCGAAGAAGCACAACCTCGTCCTCAGAAGAGGGACAAAGAGGTGTTAAATCATTTGTGCTGCGGATATTGGTGTCGACCGGTTTCTTCTCCTTAGAAAGAATGTTCTTCAAATCCAAAGTAGGATCAAGACGATAATCTTCAAAATCCAAAGGAGGAGCATCACTCTCATGAGGGAAGTAAGTGTTGAGAAACGTAGAGAAGTCTTCCTCAAATGAGTAATCGTCCAAAGTAGGATCGAGTGATGGTGGAGGATCTTCATCATGTGAAGAATCGCTCGAAAGAGTATCGGCCTCATCAAAATCATCATATGTGGGCAGCTCGGGATACTCGGAAGTAAGGTCATCATAATCCTCTGAATCTGAGGTAGAATCATCATCATAAGCATCAAAGATCGGTGGAGAATCATAAATGGGAGAAGGATCCGAATTGGAGAGAGAATCATCCACATCATCATGAAAAAGTGGATTATCGATGCAAGAATCGAATAGAGGATTGTTGTAGATGGTAAAATCATCGAGCACATTAATCATATTCACTGATTCTCGTCCAAAGGATTTGCTTATAAGCTTCCCCATTTTAAAAACTTGTGAATCATTCCTGACTCTTAAGATTAACTCGCCTTCGGCAACATCAACTAAAGCTCGTCCGGTTCTCAAGAATGTCCGACCAAGTATTAAAGGAATACGAGGGTCCATTTCATAATCAACAACGACAAAATCGACCGGGAAAGTAAATGTGCCAACTTTGATGAACACATCTTCGGCAATACCAACGGGGTAAGCGAGAGTGCGATTTGCAAGTTCAAGAGTCATCTTTGTTGGAGTGAGGTCGGGTAATGATAGTGTTTTCCAAACACTCAATGGCATCAAATTAATACTGGCCCCGAGATCAGCAAGGGCAGTAAATTCTTCAGTTTTGTTGAAAATGCACGGCAACACAAAACGACCGGGATCTCCAAGCTTTTCCAGAAGTTCTTTAAGAATAACTGCAGAGCAGTTTTCATTTAAGCGTGTGTTGGCGAGCTCAATAAGCTTCTCCTTCTTGCTAAGCAATTCCTTGAATACTTTGACAAATTTCGGCTTGTGGACAAGTGCTTCAACAAGGCTAATGTTGATGTTCACTTGAGAGAGCATCTTCATATAGCTCGACACTTGACAGTCATTCTTGGTTAGCTCGTTGGTTTTGCCTAAGCGAGAAGAATATGGGATCTTGGGTTTGGGTGGTGAGGGTGAAGGTGTAGGTAAATGTTGAGATGTTGAAGGTTCCTTCCTAGGTACATCGTCATGACGAGGCGGAGACGGTAATGGTGCACTAATCCTAGGTGTAGGAGGAGTAGGGATAAATGGTGGTGGAGGAGGTGTAGATGATGGGGGTGGGATTGGTGGTCCTACGATGGTGACTCCACTACGGGTAGTAATAGCACTCACATTTGCTCGCGGATTGGTGACGGTGTTTGAAGGTAGAGAACTCGAAGAAGAGGGTTGAGCGGCGGGCAAGAAACTAGCAAGCATATTCTTCAAATCATTGGTTTAATTGCTGAAGGAGGATTGAATATTATCTCGAAGCTCGGATCTTATCTCATTTCCTTGCTTGGTAATATCTCCTTTAAGATTGATAATTTGGCTCTGCAGATTCTTGATTTGCTCACCTTGGGTTCTCATTATGGCTTCAACATCGGGGTTAATGGGTGGGGTTTGTTGAGCGAGTGGGTGATAAGGATTAGAAGCTCTTGGTGGGATTTGGTTGCTTCTATTGTAGTTGTTGGCGGGGTTTTGGTTTTGAGGAGAAAAACCGGGTGAAAGGTAGTTGTTTGATCGGTAACTCAACAAATTTCTATCCCCTTGAGGTCGAGCTTGGTAATTTTCCGGTGATTAATTACCATAAGAAGCATACACATTTTCCGTATTTCCTTGTGTAGAAGGACAATCGGTGTATGAGTGTTGACCGCCGCATGTTTCACAAGAAGGTGCAACCGCTTTAACTTGTTGTTGTTGGTTTGAAGCGAGAAGCAAGATACTTTTGCTCATTTCAGTCATCATGCGGGTAAGTTCGGTCATATCAGGGTTTGCTGAAGTGGAAGAGACATTGACTCTCGGATTGTTCCTTGAAGAAGCGGAGGAATCCCAGTTTTTGTGGTGAGTAGTCATGTTCTCAATAAGCTCTCTACACTCCTCGGGTCTCCTTTTCATGAATGTGCCACCGGCGGCTGCATTAATCGTATCACGATCTCGAAAAGTCAAACCGTTGTAGAAAGTATCAATCAATGTGACAGGGAGCATGTTGTGGTTTGGACAACGATCAATCAAGACATTATACCTTTCCCAAGCATCAAAGAGAGATTCATCAGGATCTTGCATGAAACCGCTGATTTGATTGCGAAGGCTCGTGACCATGGATGGTGGAAAGTAGCGCGACAAAAAGCGTTGAGTCATGTCATCCCAAGTGTGAATAGAATTATTTGGAAGACGATCAAACCATTTCTCAGCATGATGTGATAAAGTATGCGGAAAGAGTTGAAGGCGTAGAACATCCATTGTGGCACCAGGAAACTTCATGCTTTGGGTGATTGTAATGAACTTGTCAAGGTGTTTGTTGGCATCATCATCAGGCATTCCGGCGAATGGATTAGTTTGTACTTGCTGAATCATGTGGTGCTTCAACGAAAACTCAGGAGCGTTGATTTGCATCGGCGCAATCGGTCCTCCTCGTCCAAACATGGTAGGTTGACAAAGTTCCTCCATTGTCCGAAGATCGGGCTGTGCTTTGAAATTAATGCATTGCATGAGGGCATTGCAATGGTCAAGTGTAGGGGATTTAATAAGTGTGAAAACACTTATCCTTTTAACACTTATTTCCAATAATAACAAGACCAAAACGTATATTTTATGTCATAAAAGTCGGAATTATGCTTGGTTTGTGTTTGTGATACAAGGTTTTTGACACCCCGTATAAAAATTAAAGTTCGTATTCTCGGAATCTTAACGAATTGATTATTGGTTCAAAGTACGACTCAGTTGATTTTGGTGAAACAAATATTTTTGGTTGATTTTAAATTAAAAGTGCGAGACGTAAAAGTAAATGATGTAAAAGTAAAAAGGCGTTAAAATAAATCTAAGTCTAACTAAAAGTAAAGGTTGCCATATTTAAAACTTTGAAAAGTAAATGACGAGAAATTAAGTGACTTAAAATTAAAGCGTGACGAAAATTAAAATTTGACAAAGTATAAAAATGAGAACTTAAAAATTAAACAAGACAAAATAGTAAAATAAACCTAATCGGAAATATTCCGATCAGACTACAATCACCTTAGATCGGAATGTTGATCGGAATTCCAATCGGAATGCTGTCACCTATACCTGATCGGAATAACCAAACTCACCCTGATCGGAATGATGATCTTACCTCTTGATTGAAATGTTGAACTACCTTAGATCGGAATGTTGATCGGAAATACCAATCAGAATGCTGTCACTAGACCTGATCGGAATACCCAAGCTCACCTAGATCGGAATGTGTAGAATCCAACCCTGATCGGAATAAGGAGTGAAATACCAATCGGAATACTGTCACTAGACCTGATCGGAATGTCACACTTACCCTAGATCGGAATGTTTTAAACCCTTTTCCGACCAAGCCAAAGAGTGCTGGTCGGAATACAAATTCCTTTTCCGATTGCCATGATCGGAATACAGTAAAAAGAACACAAAATAAGCTAAACTAATAAGCTATAAACCAAATAAGCTCACACCTAAAATCCTAATCAAAACAAGTATAAGTTAAACTAATAAGCTGAAATTTAAATACTTTTAAAACACGAAATGAAAAAGCTTTACGAAAAACAAACTTTTATATAAAAATAACTTTTATAAAAAACTTTAGAAGCTTAAAGATAAACACAAATAAGCTATAAGAATCAATAATCCAAAACAATCAAAAGCTTAAAAACGTAACCTTTAATCAAATAAGCAAGATAACAAACACATAAACATAAAGATCAAGCAAAGAAAGAAAGGTAGAATGAGAGATAAAAACAAGAAAACTAAAGAACACTTACTTGGAAATTAAAGATATTAAAAGTGCAAGACAATGTATTTAAATTGACATGAAAAGTAAATGTGCAAGTAATTAAAAGGTGGAAGAACTAGTGTCACTCTAGCCAACAAGAGTAAAAAATGAAATGCTAATGACTATATATAGGGGAGGATTAGGAAGCTTCCTCCCCTTCTTCATTTCTTCTTAATTGCACCATTAAGTCCTTTCCTTCTTAATCTTTTGTTAGTCTTTGACTTTAATGAATTATGGCTCGGGATTTCTTTAAACTCGTCTTTTAATTCTTCAATAAATAAGACTTGAGTTCTTCGGATTTTAGTAAACTTCCGTCTTTTGACTTTTTCTTCGATAAATCTTCAGAATTGGTCTTGGACTTCCGTTCTTTTTGCACTCTTGACTTCTTGACTTCGTCTTTCATCTTTTTCTTCAATAAAAGCCCGTGAATGCCCGTGTTTTCTCCACTTTTCACAATTTCGTCCTAAATCACAACAAAAACACAAACCACGCATAATTCCGACATAATAGACATAAAATACACGTTTTGGCTCGGTTATTATTTTAATTAAGTGGTAAAAAGGATGGGTGTTTACACACCTATCAGTTTGTATTGTGTTTTAGGACCAAAATATGAAAAAGGAAGAAAACATGGGCTATCACGGGCTTTTATCGAAGAAAACGAGAAAAGACAAAGTCAAAAGATCAAGAGTGCAAAAAGAACGGAAGTCCAAGGCCTATTCTGAAGATTAATCGAAGAAAAAGTCTAAAGACGGAAGTTTAATGAAGTCGAAGAACTCAAGTCTAATTATAGAAGAAAATTAGAAGACGAGTTTAATTTACATCGACAAATCCCGAGACGACGTCGAGAACGACAAAGAATTTAAATCGAGTCGAGAAGAAAGAAAGAAAGAAGGAAGTACATGCACCTACCCATCTCCTATAAATTCCCTCCTAATGACACATTAGGAGGGTGTTAGCTAGATTATTTTTCTTTCTTTAGTTTTAATTTTAGAGAGAGAAAGTGTTTAACTTTCTCTCACTAGAACTTCATCTTTTCTTTCCTTTCATGTTTAAGCTTTGATTTAATCTTGTATTTTGAAATCTTTAATCTACAAGTTCAAGTTTAATCTTTTAATCTTAATCTTCTTCTACCTTTCTTTATTTTTGAGTTGTTTTTTATCCGTTATAATCTTTGATTTTGGATGTTTATGTGATTAAAAAGTTTATCTTTTTAATCCTATATAAGTTTTTATACGATTAAGCTTAAGGCTTGTTATGCTTTTTGGCTTATTTAGTATTTAGCTTATTTACCTTTTTAAGTTTTCTTAAAAGTTTAGTCTTTTTAAAGTTTGATTCATAAAGTTTGCTTATTTCGTGTTTTAAAAGTTTTTAAATTTATGCTTGTTTTCATTTGGCTAAGATTTGGATAAGTGCTTATTCGTCTTGCTTATTCGTGCTTATTCATTTTCGGCTTATTTGCTCTTTGATTTCCATCGTATCATGCTTAAGGGTTTTACTAGTTACGATCAAGTAAGTGTGATCGCATAAGCCTTAGGGTTTCTACTTGCGATCCATTACTTCGATCACCAAGTACGATCGTTCACTACGATCACACTCCATAATCCACACCACAATCACTTGTTGCGATCGTGGGTACGATCATTGAGTGAGATCTGTGGCTGCGATCACTGGTTACGATCGCATTGAGTGCGATCACCTATACTACGATCACTAGGATACGATCGACCGATACGATCGTAGGCTGCGATCACTGGGAGTGCGATCTAAAGTCACGATCGTGGTGGAGTACGATCACCAGTACGATCGCATTGATTGCGATCCAGGATACGATCAAGGACCACGATCGCAGTGACTGCGATCCTATTTCATTTTTCGTTTTTATGTTTTATTTAAATTTCAAATTTAATTTTTCCCGCATTTTTACTTAGAATTATTTTAAACAAGTTTTGTCTTAGTTTATTTTTACAAAATTTTCAAGTTTTAAATTCATTACGTTTTAATTTCCAAAAATTGCCCGCTTCCTGTAATCTCTGTTTTTACCAAGTGTTTTTCTAGTAATTTTTAGTTTAATTTTTAAGGCTTTTATTTTACTCAATGACATTTTCATATTTACTTTTAGTTTAAAATAGATAACCAAACCATTTTATTTGTCCACCAAGAACGAATAAGTCGCACTTTTAACTAGTAATCAATTCAAAAGACTGGATTAACGAATCAACTTTCATAACTAAGTGAAAACCTAGTTATTACTTACGTCATCACGCAATGCAATATTCATCTTTTTGTTGTCGTTTTATGCAAAATAAGGCTAAAAATGGCCAAATTTCAAATTTTTTTTCTAATTTTTCATAAGTGTTTAAGACACAAATGTAGGTTTTCCGATGGTGAGAATAAGAGTTATTTTTTACTCGACCGTGCGTGTTGAGCACTTAGCTTCGATTCCTTAACTATATTAGGCTAAGTCTCTTAATTGAGGACGAGAAATGATAGAGTTAATTATAAGTTACTATGCTAAACGTAGAGTACTCGTATTCTTTCAAAAACTCATGTGTTCTAATTATTTGCTTCTTCTCCCTACACTTTTGTAATAAATTGCTAATAAATATTGATTTAGCGGTTTAATCTATATTTTTGGTTTCTAATTTGTTTTAGTAGCTTCCATGTAATTAAAATAAGAAATCATTAAGGTATCGCCAGCGTCACGGTTTTGAAGTATTGACAACCCGAATAATCAAAGGCTTCCCCCAATAATAATTTAAGTTCCTCTTCACCTAAATCAAGCAAAAAATTCGAAGCTCACAAGGCCGAAAAATCTATGCGAAAATTGAAAGTGAATGTCTTAAATCTTGAAGCCTTAAAGATCCAAAATTCGCCTTAGCGTGAGGATATACGTCAAGTCATAATAAACACCTCATGGCGAGGTTAAAAAAAAGACAACGGCAAGACCAAAGCCATAATAAACACTTCATGGTGAAGTTAAATAAAAGGTGGCGGTACACCAATTCCAAATTGGTAATAAGTCTCATGTTCAAAACCGTTATAAAACCGTGTTTATCGATCCTTCTTGTTGACTTAATTTTTTGACATCGTTGTCTATTAGGATGAATTATTAATTCGATGATTTTGGTTACACCGTTAAGACTCTATTTTTGGACCTAATCTCTATTCACGCATAAGTAAAAAATGTATCCTCGTGATCATTAAGACAAAAATAAAATAGAAGAAATACACCTTAGGAATAAGGGGGTCTAAGTACGTGATTAGAGCATATGAGTAGTGTTAGCATTACTAACTTATAATGACAATGATCTTGTTTCACGCTTAGCATGGGATCGGATGAAAATCGAGGATGACGAAATTATTTCTAACGAAGCATTCACGTGTCCTTATTCTATGATCCTCAACGTCCAATTTTGCGATGAAAACAATACATTATATCTAAAACACGTGTAGTAGTTTATTTAAGTTTACGTTTTCAATAAATGTCACCTAAAAATGAATTTTGGAAGTGATATGATACTTAATTCTAGCATTGCGTGAGGACACGGCAATGGTTTAGTATGGGGGAGTGATGAGACTGCATTTATACATAGTCTCATCGTCTAAATCAGGCTTAAAACACTTAAAAATGTCATAAAATACCATAAAATATGCTTATGTTTGTTCATTGTGTATTTTAGGTACGGATATCATGAATTCACCAAAAGATTACAAGAATCAAGCAAAAACGAACACGGGAAACGAAGCCGCACAAAGAACCGGACCTGAATCATGATTTTCCATTGAAGTCCTTGAAGTTTTGAAGATTGTCAAGATTGGTCCCTCATCTTTTGAAGACTTGTCATTTTATACCCTTATAAATCCTCAAAATTACATATGGGTCCCTAAAATGCCAAGATATTACAAGATTGGCCCTTGAAGATTGCATTTATTACACCATTGGTCCTTATCCAAAGTTTGGTATTTACTTGTTCCAAATTTGACAAGTTGATCAAACTTGTAACAAAGGGAATAGAACTTATGGCTGCCAAGACTTGATTTGAACAAAAAATAGAACATGGGAGGCTATTTATGCCCAGACAACACAAACCTTTCCATCCAACCCCCACCTGCCAACTCACCCCACTTACTCCCTCTACCTATCACCCCACGCTACATCATCACCATACTCTACCTCACCCCAGCCAAACAAGTCAACCTCACTAATCTGTTTAACTAACTAAAAAAAGGAGGTAAACACTTCTTTTATATCTTAAATTAGATTAAACACCCCTATTCATCACCCCCATATAACCCACGAACCTTAATCCCAATTAGTGTCAAACCAAAGGGGTTTTGGATTAAACCTTCCAGAACCTTGATTAAGTTCATCCTCACCATAACCCCGCACATAAAACCCTTACCCCGTGACCCAAGTGACCCCACCGGTGCTCCCCCGCTACTTGGTTTGTTCATTTTTAGCAAAAAGGGAATCTAGACAGCCATCCAACGTCTCCAAATGATTTCTTCTTCCCAAAGTCTTAATTGGACGTCCAAGATTCAATCAACATAGCTGGCCATCAACATACCGCCAAGAGGATCACATGATGCCATATTTTTGACCAAATTCAAAAATTCAAGACCAAAGGGCAAATATGGAAGTTAGTCAACTAGGGTTTTATCTTCATTATTTTTCTAGAACCCTCCTAGTGTTAGTATATATATGTGTCGACTTGTGACACGTATTCTTTGTCCCAGTTTTTAAGCTTGTAAAACTTTTTATTTTTGAATAGTTAAAGTTTAATAAAATTCTTGCAAGTTTAATACTGAGTTCCATGTTTTTCTTGTTTGATAATATAGGATTTACATTTCTGTAGTTAATTTAGTTATCAAAAAGTTTTTGTTAAATGGTTTTTGGCAAAGGTTTTTGAGATCCAAAAAATCTGATTCTATTTGTATAGACAGTCGAATTTTGTCAAATGGTTTGAGGTCTTTTGTTAAATTCTTGTTGGTTACTAGTTTATTTGCAAAACATTGGTCCAAGTTTCATGAGTGTTGGTAGTTTCAAAGATTTTTGAAAATCCTTATAGTTTTTGTTGATTACTGATCACTGTTCATAAGCTTAGATTAAAAGCTGTTATAACCTTTAATATAAGCTTTGGATTTGTGTTTTCTTCTTTGTGGTTTTTGGATTGTGCAGGTACTCAAGTGGGTGGGTGTGTCCGTTGTAGACTACCACTCCCTCCTTTTTTCCTTTTTTTTTGAAGATAGACCATATCTTGGGTTCTGTTGTAGAATCAGCAACCAAGATCCTTCATCATAGCAATCTTCCTTCCACGAGCTTATGAGTGCAGCTGAGCAAATGGCAAAGCTGGAGGCATCAGGTCTTGACCTTAAACCCCCTTTCTCCTTGCTTTTGCTTGTATTCCTTGTTGTTAATTAAGGATTTTTGCTATGTATTTTCTTTATGCAAGTTACATGTTCAATCTGAGTATTTTATTGTTATATGTTAATTTAAGTAGGACTGACAAAATTTTTTAGCTTAATTTTCTTATGTTGGTTTCAAAATCTTGTGTTTTCATAAATTAAGGGTGTTTGGTTTGACTGGTTTAGGTTTTAGGTGACATAAAAATCCACTCATTATTGCTTGCACTTGTTTGATAACATTAGGGTAGTGGTTATCTTGTTTTTGTTTGAAGTTTTTGGTACAAAATAGAGATTGCATGCTTAGATTAAGAATCTGCTATATAGAATCAGTAGGGTAAATCTAGGTTGTTTTAGTGATTTTTGGTTTCAAGTCTTGGTAATCAGTTAGTTCTGATGGTAATTTAGGATTGTTAGTAGCTAAGTTGTGGTTTGGTCATCTTACTTGGTAGTTATTGAGTCTTAAATCTCACCTAGGTGCCAATTAGTTCAGCAAGTAAACATCCTAGACCCCCTAGTTCATATGAGTAACATCATTTGCCTGATTTGTGTGCTTATTTTGTGTTGTACTTTTTTTTCCTTTGTATTACACTCCACTGAGTGTGGGGGTGCCTTTGTATTCCAACAACTCCAAGTAAACAACTCATAATCGTCCATAATATTGTTTCCGAGGTAGAGTAGTGGGAACATAGTTCCCGCTGGTAGTGTATTCTTTCCCACTGATGTGCATGTGGACAAAACCCAGTCACATGTCACTATCAGATTTTTGACTTTTTTGTCTTTAGTGGCAAATCTTGAGTGTTTTTAAGATTTTAAAATTTTCCCAGTCTTGTTTATTTATTTTAAGATTTTTCAAAAAGTTTTTATTTTTATTTTTCTGGTTATTTATTATTTTTAGCATTAATTTAGATTTTAATTAAGTTTTGAATCATTCTGTTTTTGTCCTTAGTGGAAAATTCTTAGAGTTTTTCAGTTTTTCAATTTTCCCTTGTTCAGTTAGTTATTTTAAGATTTTTAGAAGAAAATTTTATTTTTCCATTATATAATTATTTTCTAGCATTATTTTAAGTTTTAATTAGCTTTTAATCAAACTGTTTTTGTCTTATTAGGCATAAATTTGACTTTTTCAACTTTTTTTCATTTCTCTCATATTTAGATAAGTAATTTAGGATTTTTCAAAAAGTAAATTTATTTTTCTCATTACTTTATTATTTGTTATGATTATTTTAATTTAAAATCAGTTTTTAGCCTTTTAAAAACAGAAAAATTGTTTTAAAAATTTAGGAAAAATACTTTTTAGTGTTTAATTAATATAAGTAAGATATTTGTTTGATAAAATAATATTTTGGCCTTTTTGTTAATTATATTTAATTTTAGGGCTTTAATTAGCATTTAAAATTTAATATTTAATTAATAAAAGGTTTTAAAATTTATTTATTGAATTTTTATTCTTATTTATATTATTTTAGACTTATTTTTTATTTTTTATTTATTTTTAGTTTAAATTTTTAATTTCGTCGCGTTTTACGTCATTACGTTTACGTTTTACGTTCTACGTCATAATTTAATCGTAGTGTAACTCGTCTTTTAATTTTCTCTTCTCAAACCTAAAAACGACACTAATCCAAACTTGATTTTATTATATTGGCATATAACACATACACCTCCTTCGAGAACGAACTCGCACTTATTCGATTTTACGGTTTTCCTAAATCGTAGAATTTAATACTTGCCACGGTTATTTGTTTTTTTCTAAAAGTAAATGACTAAATATACATGCATCACTCACCCGTAGTTTTCCTATCATGTTCCAAACTGTAGGTACACAAGGACGCTCTTAGGACTTCCGAGAGAGTACGTGCATTGGATGAGAGCTATCCAGAGTCCTTTACTTTATCCACTTATCCATTACTTTGGTTGTTTGGACATTGTTTCGTCCCCTTTCCTCCAGTACTTAATCTTTTATATTAGAGCTTATGTTTGGATTATCGATGTTTGATTCCGGTATTTCCGTTATGGTCAGTTAATGTTTAATACATTGCCTTGCATGCTTTGATGACACACTATAAATACACGTAACGGTCTACTTCCAAATGGGGTCTTACAAACTACAAATGAAAAGACATGAATGTAATGACATAAGTGTAAAGAAGAATACCGACACGATGATTTATAGTGGTTCGGTCACGAAGCTCCTCTTCGCCCTACTCCACTCCTCGAGTACCCAACTCGAGAGTTACTTCACTAGTCAACAAGCTCATTTCAAGGCGGAGAACACCATATACGTCGCTTACACCATTTCTGACACTAAGCTGGATGTCGAGTCCTAATCTTAGGTAGGACCAATCTACACACGTCGCCTACTTTCCATTTTCTGACACAAGGCTAGATGTCGAGTCCTAATCTTAGGTAGAACCAATCTACACCCACGACTCCACTAGTTTTGTTTTATGGCCCAACATAACAAACCTTGTGTTTTGTGGCCTAAACACATAAACCATCTAGATCTAAGTATACACCACTTAGATCTAGAACTCTAACACTAAATCCAAGTATATACATAACTTGGATCTACACTCCTAACACCTAATGCAAGGATACCATCACGTGGATCTACTACCCTTACAAACACATCTAAGTGCACCCACCACTTGGATCTACTACATATACATCAAGTCCAAGTATACACACAACTTGGATCTTCATGGTTTAGATTGTAGTAAAACTATAAATTCATCATGTTATGAACCTAACACTTCATAGTGATGAAAGTGTTATTCTCTTTGTACTTGAGAGGATAAGAGGATTGGAGAAGAGAATAACATCTTAAACAAGATTAATATACCAACTAATCAAGGATTTAAGGTGTTTAAAGAAACTGAGAGAAATGTGCAAAAAGGGTTGAAAGAAAAGCTGGAAATGCTCCACTATTTATTGGCCAAGGGAGCAACGTCTCTATTTCCCCGTGGTTCCTTAAATGCCCTCACGGTTCCATATATGTAAGGAATCGCGGGTACCTTTAAGGAACCTCGAGCTTTGAGTCCACACTCTTTTGTCATTTAGTGGGGAAACTCTATCTGATGAAGAAATTACCCAAAAGGAATATCCTTTATCCATTTGGAAAAAATTAAGAATATTCTTCATCCATTTAAAATATTGAAAATTCAAATTTCTATTTTCTTGTTAATAAAACATTTTCTTAAAAATAAAGTTATAAAAATTACTTTGTCACTTTAATTAAAAGTGAGTTTTAATAAAATATTAATCCTTGATCACTTAGTAAGGTTAATGACTTGTTTATTCATACATTGAGTGATTAATGACGAATGTGATCTAGGAGGTGTCGAGAGAAGTATACAAATGTATGCTTGAGTGATTACGATTACCTTACACATTTTACATAATGTATAGCGAGTTATATGTTTATCGTCACCAAAACACAAAAAGATTATATCGATTCAACATCGTAATGTTTGCACTAACAATTTCTTTTTGAAATTGGCATAGATGTGCCTTGCACACCTTATATGCTCAACATGTGGTAAAAATGTGTGTACTACATCAATAAGAACCTGCAATAACATTGATTATGTGTTAAAATGATCATATATATAACACAACTAATAAAAAAAACAATTGACGACATAGATCATACCTTGTGACCATCTAAAAGGACCGTCAAATATGTTAGCAAGGTTAACGTCCAAACACAGACTATTGAGAAACCAAGCCCATTTCTCAGTGTTCTCAACATTCACTACTGCCCAAGCCATTAGAAACATCTAGTTGTTGCCATCTCTTCCCATAGGTGTCAATTAGGGGTGTCAATATTTCCGACCCGACCCGAACCTGACCCGACCCGAGCATAGTCGGGTCGGGTTACTCGGGTTGAAATTTGAATTCGGGTTAGTCGGGTCAACCCGACTAACTCGAATTCAAAATCGGGTCGGACATCGGGTAAAATATATATGTCTAATTCGGGTTCGGGTCAACCTGATTGACCCGAATAAGAAATTATTTAATTTTTTTATTTTTAATATATAAATTTAATACAAATTCAATTAAAAAATTAAAAAAATAAGATTTTTTTTATATTTTACCCATACTCGGGTTGACCCGAACCCGAATAGACCCGGCCCGAGTAGACCCGACCCGAATAGACCCGAACCCGACTAACCCGAGTTCAACTCGGGTCGGGTAAATTATTTTTACCCTCAACCCGAATTCGATCCGACCCGAATAACCCGAACCCGACCAACCCGACCCGATTCCCACCCCTAGTGTCAATGGTTCACCTCTACAAGTACTTTTTAAAAAATATCCATCCAGTCTAACTACTCTCCTTCATGACACCCGTCTTAATTTCATAGCTGTTTAAAGACAGACATACATGTTAATTCTCAGAAACAGACATAAGTGTTAAAGACCTAATAAAACAGAAAATATGGGAACATATTATACATTGGAAGAAAATATACATCCTTTTGAACTGTGTTTTCCCATCATTCAAAGTTTCAACGTCCAAATGACATGTTGAACAAGGATTAGTTGTAGCTCTGTAATCCCACAACCTTCCATAGTGGTCTTTCTGTCCACCTTCATGATCATACATTGCCCTCTGTTTTTCTCTTTTACACTGGCTTACACTAACATTTATCAAAAACTTATCCCTAACATCTACTACCATATACCTATAACTAATCTTAGGATTTTTATAACTTTTGTTGCAAAGTTCTTTGCTATCCACTTGCAAGTAACCAAACTTCCCAAACTAAAGTTTCTTGAGTAAGTGTGAGTAAGAACCAATGATTTTATTTGGAATGTTGATTCATTTTGCATCCATCCTGCCCATAGACTAAAAGAACAACCTTTTTTGCAGCATCAGAATTAAGGTGCCCACTTTGGTGATTTGGTTGGTGTCTTGGCTGATTTGGTTGGTGTCTTGGCTGATTTGGTTGGTGTCTTGGTGATTTGGTTGGTGTCTTAGGTGCCTTAGAGTTACGCTTAGACTTACGCTTAACCCTAGATTTACTCTTAGCATTAGGTGTAGACTCATGTGTATCTAGGTCATCATCAATCGATCTTTTTCCTTTATGGCTTGAACACCTACCTTCTTTCACATTTCTCCTATACAAAACACCAACATTCCTATAATCATTCCTTTTAAACCATAACTGATAACCATTAAAAACCCCATAGTTAATCAGTAAATCTTTTAGCTGCTTTGGATGCTCAAATTTCATGCCTAATAAAGGTGTCATTTCATTCCATGGTACATCATGGTTAAAAGTAAGATAGGAAAACCCTTCTTTCACCTTAAACCTATCATTAACATCTCTGTTTTCATCTACATCCTCCCTAGAACTACTAAAACCTGTACCTAAGTTGTTGACATCATCTCTATCACTAATATACTTACCATCAACTAACTTATTTAGGAAAATGTCATTAATTCATCTGTTTGGGATAACTACATCTTCTTCACCTACTTGTTCTAAACCCTCGACATCAATTATATAGTCTGATATATCCTTCATTTCAATTTCATCATCAGAGTCATCACTTTCTAGTACTATTCCAGCATCCTTTAACACATCATAACCATGATGTTCAACAAATAGTTCTACTTGCCATTTGTTATCAAAAGCTAATTTTATAAACTGGGCTAATTCATCATCCTTTCTTAAAGGTTTCAATTGTGTACCTAGATCTTGTTTAGGAGCACATAAATAGATACACTGGACAAGAACTCGACATCATTCTTTGATAATCCTTACCGGCCTTTCATGATTGCACTTTCTCAAATCCACATTTTTCACGACATCTACATCACCATCATGATACTCCAACGGATCGTACATAATAGTGCCTTTATGATGCACAATGATTGATATTCTCTTCGTAGAATTATTAATTTTGATTAATTGAACATTTTAAAAAATTAGGGTTTTGTTTGATTTGGGGGAGTCGGAGTATGTGAAAGTGTTATGAATGAATTGGGGGAAATGAGTTGGATTATATACTGTCACATATAATTTCCTGTAATCACCACAAATAATAAAAAGGAAAAAAAAAATGAACACGTCACACATGGTAGCCGGTTATACCAGTTACAAGTCACAAAGTGGTCATATTGACATGAACAAAAAAGTAGGCGTAACATATAGATAATAAAAAAGTATACGTACTATATCAATACACTTTAAAAATACGTAGCTATTTTATACCTTAAACCTTAATTAAAAGCTTTTAAAAAACTTCGTGTGTACTGTGCAATGTTTTAAAACCCGGTTCGACCCGGCCGGTCGAACCGGTTAAACCGCGAACCGGAGTATTGACCGATCCGTTATAAGCCGGGTTTAAGTAGCGATTCAACCCGGATTGAACCGCCGGGTTTCGTATGAACCGGGTTGAACCGCCGGACCGGAACCGGACGGTTCAATCTTTCTGAAAAAAACAGAACAAGAACATAACTAGATGATGAAACTGGATATGTTTGCTATGTGAGTGAGCTATCCACATGCTAATCTAACCTTATTCAAGATCGATCTACCAATACCTACTATGACGTGGTGACTGTGTGATTGAAAATGATGATTGTTATGTGTGCGTAGAAAGATTTGAGTTTTTTTTTACCATTTCTTCGTTAAGAATAATGGAGATGGGAAAAAGGAATAAAGTCTCTTTGAGGGGATGACCAGTGGGTTATACTCACATGGAAAATTGATAAAATTCACATTTCTCAAAGCAAATAAATAGGAGTACATACTCTTTGACATAATGTTTTTTATAAATAAATATTCAACTAATTTATTGGTTTGTGTGTCTACTTATTAAAACACACTGTTTAATGATACACTCCGTATTTTTTTATCTCGAAAACTAAAGAGGCGGCACATCTTTTTTCCATACACGTTGAATGAAGTTGTTTTTTAGAAACCGGTTTGACCCGGCGGTTTAACCGGTTGAACCGGTAACCCGGTGAACCAGTCTCTTGACCGGGTCAACTCAAAAACCGGGTTTTAAAACATTGGTACTGTGTGACCTCGCGCATGCAATTTATGTTCAAAACCATATGGTTGGGTAAAAAAAATATAAAAAATAGATCTAATAATGTCAAAATCAATATACAAATAAAATTTATGTCAAAATCACGTACATGCACAAATATTATAACTAGTCTTTCATCTTTCATATATCATAAAACTCAGTAAGGTTTTATGCATGATTATATTGATCGGTAATAACTGTATTGTATGACTCCCTAGTTGAAAGATAAGTTTTCTATATTTAATTAAACTCACTGGCCAGCAACATGAACATCACAAATCAAACCACAAATAATAGGGAATTGAATGGCATGCTTCATTTTTTATTAGGACACTCTAATGTACAAACTGTTAAAACACAGTTGATACACAGTACAATAAATTGATGCATAATTTGGAGTGTGCCTATGAATTTTGAGAGTGTACAAATCATTTGATTTTTTTAATTAAGGCACCAATTAACTCACACACTTTAAGGCATCAAATTCACCTGTTTCTAGCTGATTCTTACGAGCCAGAGACAAAACCCTCCAACTTCCAATCCATGGTACATGAAAATGAAAGCTCACTAAAATAATAACCTTGAAAATGAAAGAATAGTTGAAAAGTAAAACATGTGAAAATGATAGAATGTCATAGTGATACGAAACATGTATTAGGAAATTCAATAGCTGACTAAAAGAATGTAAACGAAAATACATACTTACAAGAGGGTTTAAGGGGCGACTATACTTAAAAGCATAAAGTCGTAGCGTTAAGAATGGCTTAATGTAGAAATTAATAGAATAACGACTTATAAAACACATAAATAATGAGTAAAATTGGTTGATTAGGGGTGACTCAACAACCACTAACTAGTCCCCTACCAACTCCGCCCACGTTACTATATAATGTGTTATATTGATGTAAATTCTTGAACACAACGATTACTAGTCTACAAAATCTTATGATCCTTGATTTTATAGCCCAAAGCTAAAACCTGTTTGAATCTCATTAACGGTTTCTTCCCATGGAGAATTTGTGGTACATCGTCTTTCTATCATCTTACACATGATCACCAAGCATTTTGTACATAAGTTCCAAAAGTACCCACCAAGGCCTTTTTTCTCTATACCTATACTCGGGCATATGTATCTCTTGAAGAAGCCGTTGCACCGGACTCTAGCCAAGATTTCAAACCAATATGGTCCAGTTGTGTTCCTTAAATGTGGGTCACGTCCGGTCGTTGTTGTCTCCTCTCCCTCTGTTGCTGAGGATTGCTTTACAACAAACGATTTAGTCTTTGCAAACCGACCAAAGTTGCTTGCTGGGAAGCACCTTGGCTACAACTACACTACTCTCACTTGGGCCTCATATGGACACCATTGGCGAAATTTGAGAAAAATTGCAACTATCGAGATTTTGTCAAATAAACGTATTGAAATGTTTACAAATATTCGTCGTGATGAGATGCTTTCTTTAGTCTCTAGCTTAGATGGTCAGTCTCAAAAGGGCCAATTTGTAACTGTTGACATGAAGTCGTGCTTTTTCAAGGTCGTGTTGAATACATTAACAAGGACGATCGCAGGAAGGATTGTAGAGACGGAGGCAATAGAGTTTCAAGAAATGGTGGAGGAAAATTTCCGGTTAAGTGGTGCATCTAATATTGGTGATTTTTTGCCGATGGTGAAGTGGATTGGCTTAAGTTCAGTTGAAAAAAAGATGATAAAACTAAATGCAAAAAAAGATTCATGCATTCAAGAAATGATTGAATTGCACAAAAGAACGAGAAACCATTCTTTGGAAGGGAGTAAGACAATTATCGATGTCCTGCTATCCTTGCAAGAAACTGAACCTGAATACTATACTGATGAAATCATTAGAGGCTTGATACAAGTAAGCTTTTTCTTAGACACTTAAATATCTTTTAGTGTTTTTCTAATGGAAGCTTTTATAATATACAGTACTGAATACGATGTGACCATTTGTATTAGCCAAAGTCAACTGAACTTTGTCGATTCTTGATGCACAGGCTATAATATCAGCAGGAACCCAAACTTCAGCAAACACACTGGAATGGGCTTTATCGCTTCTCCTAAACCACCCAGATTCCCTCAAAAAGACAGTTGACGAAATTGACAAGAAAGTGGGTTCATTAAGACTTATATATGATACAGATCTTTCCAATCTTCCATATCTTCATGGAGTTATAAACGAAACACTTCGTATGGGCCCTGCTGCTGCTCTAATTCCACCCCACGAATCTATAGAAGAATGTACCATTGGTGGTTTTCGTGTCCCCTCAGGAACAATGCTTTTGGTAAACCTTTGGGCTATCCAAAATGACCCAAAGATATGGATTGAGCCTGAAATATTTAAGCCGGAGAGATTTGTTGATGTTGAAGGGCAAAGGGATGTATTTAAGTTTATGCCATTTGGATCAGGGCAAAGAGGGTGTTCAGGAGAAGCTATGGCTATATGTATGGTTGGGTTAACTCTAGGGACACTTCTTCAGTGTTTTGAATGGGAGAGAATTGGTGTTGAGAAAGTAGACATGAGTGAAGGGGCTGGGATCACCATGCCGAAAGCCCAACGTTTGGTTGCAAAATATAGACCTCGTCCGCACATGGTGGATCTTATTTCTCGTATATAAGCGTTTCAAATCCGCATACATTTATATGGCTGATACAAATGGTCACAGCTGATTCAGTATTTTAGCGTTACCTTTTTCCTAATTGTTTTTATGAGATAGATTATGGCTTGTATGTTTGTATCTAACTTTAGTAATTAATGTGTATACAGTATACCGGATTAATAGCCATAATTTATTTTCGATTCAAGCAATGTGAAATAAAATTAGGTTACATGAGTACCTACACAGTACACACAAGTCATCCGGAAAATGTATGGTTATACCTTCCTGATATGTGTTAAGACATATCAACTCGACTTGACTCAGTTTTAAGCCACCGTATTATTACCCGTTTGACCATTATTTAACCATACATTGTGCATATGCAGTTGAGTAGTTCCGACTTCTGAGACCTCCATAACTCTAAAAACACTTTCTTCTGACTAATTTAATTTGGAAATGGTGCGACATTTGCTCAACATCATATATCTTCCATAAATTTTGAAAACTCAATAAGGTTTATAAAAGATTGATTTATGAGAAAACAGTATTCTTGTATGCTCAGCCTCTTAAGAAGTTGGTTGAAAGATAAGTTTTCAGTATTAAACCTACTGGCCAGCAAGTCACACATATTATGTTTTTTTGGAAGTACACTTTAAGGCATCAAATTCACCTGTTTCTGGCCGATTCTTACGAACCACGTTTGTTTTACTAACCCTCCATCAACTTCCAGTCCATGGTGCATAAAAATAAAAGCTCACTAAAATAATAACCTTGAAAATGAAAGATCACTTGAAAAACACATATGAAAATGATATCTTGTCAGAGTGATCACCTAGAAAATGAAGATGCATTACAAAATTCAAATAGCCGCCTAAAAGAATCTAAACTGAAGTATAAACATTAGTATATAATGTGTTACATTGATCTATATTCTTGAACACAACGAAATCTTATAATTATTGATCTTATAGCCCAACGCTAAAACCTGTTTGAATCCCATTAGCGATTTATTTCTATGGAGAATGTGGGCTACGTCATCGTGTTTTCTATCATCTTATACATGATCACCAAGCATTTTTTACATAGGTTCCAAAGGTATCCACCAAGGCCTTTTTTCTCTATACCTATACTTGGGCATATGTATCTCTTGAAGAAGCCGTTGCACCGAACTCTAGCCAAGATTTCAAACAAATATGGTCCAGTTGTGTTCCTTGAATTTGGGTCACGCCCGGTTGTTGTTGTCTCCTCTCCTTCTGTTGCTGAGGATTGCTTTACAACAAATGATTTAGTCTTTGCAAACCGACCAAAGTTGCTCGCCGGGAAGCACCTTGGCTATAACTACACTACTCTTGCTTGGGCCTCGTATGGAGACCACTGGCGAAATTTGAGGAAAATTGCTTCTATCGAGATTTTTTCAAATAAACGTATTGAAATGTTTACAAATATTCGTCATGATGAGATGCTTTCTTTAGTATCTAGCTTAAATGGCCAGTCTCAGAAGGGCAAATTTGTAATTGTTGACATGAAGTCGTGCTTTTTCAAGGTCATGTTGAATACAATAACAAGGATGATCACAGGAAGGAACGAAGAGACGCAGGCAAGTGAGTTTCAAGAAATGGTGGAGGAAAGTTTCCGGTTAAGTGGTGCATCTAATATTGGTGATTTTGTGCCGATGGTGAAGTGGATTGGCTTAAGTTTAATTGAAAAGGAGATGATAAAATTAAATAGAAAAAAAGATTCATGCAGCCAAGAAATGATTGAATTGCACAGGAGAACGAGACACTATTCTCTAGAAGGGAGCAAGACAATCATCGATGTCCTATTATCCTTGCAAGAAACTGAACCGGAATACTATACCGATGAAATCATTAGAGGCTTGATACAAGTAAGTTTTTTATCAGACACTTAAATATCTTCCAAACAGTTTTTCTAATGCAAGCTTTTATTATATATGATGAATTAGATTTAAATGGTTTTTGGTCAACCCAACCCGACAAGTTTCGACCTCTACCAAATGTATCCGTTTACACCCTAACCCATATCCATGACCACTTAGCCAAGCAAATAATTTGACCATATAGAAACCAAGTTATTTAGTTTTGTTGGTGCTTATAAACTGAACTTTGTTGAATCTCTATGCACAGGTCATGATATCAACAGGAACTGATACTTCAGCAAGCACCCTAGAATGGGTTTTATCGCTTCTCCTTAACCACCCAGATTCCCTCATAAAGACAGTTGACGAAATTGACAAGAAAGTGGGTTCATCAAGATTTATGAACGATTCAGATCTTTTTCATCTTCCATATCTCCATGGAGTTATAAACGAAACACTTCGTATGTGCCCTGCTGCTGCTCTAATTCCACCCCACGAATCTACAGAAGAATGCACCATAGGTGGCTTTCGTGTCCCCTCAGGAACAATGCTCTTGGTGAACCTTTGGGCTATTCAAAATGACCCCAAGATATGGAATGATCCTGAAAGATTTAAGCCGGAGAGATTTATTGATGTTGAAGGGCAAAGGGATGGATTTAAGTTTATGCCATTTGGCTCAGGGCGAAGAGGGTGTCCAGGAGAGGCTATGGCTATGCGTATGGTTGGGTTAACTTTAGGGACACTTCTTCAGTGTTTTGAATGGGAGAGAACTGGTGTTGAGAAAGTAGACATGAGTGAAGGGGCTGGGCTCAACATGCCGAAAGCTCAACGTTTGGTTGCTAAATATAGACCTCGTCCGCACATGGTGGATCTTATTTCTCGCTTATAAGCGTTTCAAATTCGCAAACACTTAATTAGAAAGTTATATGAGTTTGGGCCAACAAATCTAATGTACCTCTCTGATACATATGAGTATCGCTAATAAAGTGGTCACAGCTGATTCATAATCTTGGTTCTATCCTTTTCCTAAATTTTTTTTATGTTAATTGCTTTATTTATTTTGTACTGTTTTTATGAGATTGATTATGGCTTTTATGTTTGTATCTAACTTTTTTTATAATTATGAATTTGTATAAACGATTAATAGCCATCCTTTAATTTTCGATTCAAGCAATGTGAAATTGAAACTACGTTATATATATTCATGACTAGACTCGTAACAGTGCTGGATAATCAAATCATTCACCAATAAAGCTTATGCATTTGCCGGTCCTTTCTGGATATATATATGTACTCTGTGATGGAGTATGTGATCAGAACAATATCGTTAATATACGGAACCATTTTATATTTATATAGTTGTATGATTAATAATTCTTAGGAACAATGCAGTGGACCTTTCAAGCTTACAAACCCTATTGTGGATGTCCCTGCGGAAAAGGCTGTGCTACTAAATGATCAATCTCATTGACCATGAGGTAGGTGACTAAGAATATGCAAATACTGCATGAGCTTAACAAAGTCATCAGACAAGTTAACCTCAATAAGGTATCATGGAAAGATGAGCATATGTTCTTTTGTATTTGTAAATGTACAGGTCATTATAAATGTATAGTTGTCTAACTTGTTTTCGGCCGTATGGTTATACCTTCCTAAATTGTGTTAGACATATCAATTCGACTCGGTTCAGTTTTAAGCCACCGTATTATTACCCGTTTGACCATTATTTAACCATACAATGTGCATATGCAGTTGAGTAGTTCTGAGTTCTGACTTCTGAGACCTTCATAACTCCAAAAAAAACACATTCTTGTGACTAATTTCATTTGGTAAGGGTGTGTAGTCTGCTCAAGATTATAAAAGCTCAGTAACTTAAGGTTTATAAAAGATTGATTTATGAGAAAACAGTATTCTTGTATGCTCAGGCCTCTTAAGAAGTTGATTGAAAGAGAAGTTTTCTGTATTAAACCTACTGGCCAGCAACATCGACATATGGGATCAAACTAAGTCACTCATATTATGTTTTTTTGGAAGTACACTTTAAGGCATCAAATTCACCTGTTTCTGGCCGATTCTTACGAACCACGTTTGTTTTACTAACCCTCCATCAAATTCCATTCCACGCTGCATGAAAATAAAAGCTCACTAAAATAATAACCTTGAAAATGAAAGATCAGTTGAAGAAAAACATATGAAAATGATAGCATGTGAAAGTGATCACCTTGAAAATGAAACATGCCTTAATAAATTCAAATAGCCGACTAAAAGAATGTAAACCGAGGTACTATATACATTACTATATAAAGTGTTGCATTGATCTATATTCTTGAACACAACGATTACTAGTCTACAAAATCTAATAATCATTGATTTTATAGCCCAAAGCTAAAACCTGTTTGAATCCCATAGCGATTTCTTTCTATGGAGAATGTGGGCTACATCGTCGTGTGTTCTATCATCTTATACATGATTACCAAGCATTTTGTACATAAGTTCCAAAAGTACCCACCAAGGCCTTTTTTCTCTATACCTATACTTGGGCATATGTATCTCTTGAAGAAGCCGTTGCACCGGACTCTAGCCAAGATTTCAAACCAGTATGGTCCAGTTGTGTTCCTTGAATTTGGGTCACGTCCGGTTGTTGTTGTCTCCTCTCCTTCTGTTGCTGAGGATTGCTTTACAACAAACGATTTAGTCTTTGCAAACCGACCAAACTTGCTTGCTGGGAAGCACCTTGGCTACAACTACACTACTCTTACTTGGGCCTCATATGGAGATCACTGGCGAAATTTGAGGAAAATTGCTTCTATTGAGATCTTGTCAAATAAACGTATTGAAATGTTTACAAATATTCGTCATGATGAGATGCTTTCTTTAGTATCTAGCTTAAATGGTCAGTCTCAAAAGGGCCAATTTGTTACTGTTGACATGAAGTCTTGCTTTTTCAAGGTCATGTTGAATACAATAACAAGGACGATCACAGGAAGGAACAAAGAGAGTGAGGCAAGAGAGTTTCAAGACATGGTCGAGGAAAATTTCCGGTTAAGCGGCGCATCTAATATTGGTGATTTTGTGCCGATGGTGAAGTGGATTGGCTTAAGTTCAATTGAAAAGGAGATGATAAAACTAAATAGAAAAAAAGATTCATGCAGTCAAGAAATGATTGAATCGCACAGGAGAACGAGACACCATTCTCTCGAAGGGAGCAAGACAATCATCGATGTACTATTAGCCTTGCAAGAAGCTGAACCGGAATACTATACCGATGAAATCATTAGAGGCTTGATACAAGTAAGCTTTTTTCTTAGACACTTAAATTTCCTAACTGTTTTTCTAATGCAAGCTTTTATTATATATGATGAATTAGACTTAAAAGGTTTTTGGTCAACCCGATAAGTTTCGACCTCTACCAAAAGTATCCGTTTACACCCTATCCCATATCCATGACCACTTAGCCAATCAACTAATTTTACCATATAGATACCAACTTGTTTAGTTTTGTTGGTGCTTATAAACTGAACTTTGTCGATTATCGATTCACAGGTCATGATATCAACAGGAACTGATACTTCAGCAAGCACCCTAGAATGGGCTTTATCACTTCTCCTTAACCACCCAGATTCCCTCAAAATGACAGTTGACGAAATTGACAAGAAAGTGGGTTCATCAAGACTTATAAACGATTCAGATCTTTCTCATCTTCCATATCTCCATGGAGTTATAAACGAAACACTTCGTATGTGCCCTGCTGCTGCTCTAATTCCACCCCACGAATCTACAGAAGAATGCACCATTGGTGGCTTTCGTGTCCCCTCAGGAACAATGCTCTTGGTGAACCTTTGGGCTATTCAAAATGACCCAAAGATATGGAATGAGCCTGAAAGATTTAAGCCGGAGAGATTTATTGACGTTGAAGGGCAAAGGGATGGATTTAAGTTTATGCCATTTGGCTCAGGGCGAAGAGGGTGTCCAGGAGAGGCTATGGCTATGCGTATGGTTGGGTTAACTTTAGGGACACTTCTTCAGTGTTTTGAATGGGAGAGAACCGGTGTTGAGAAAATAGACATGAGTGAAGGGGCTGGGCTCACCATGCCGAAAGCCCAACGTTTGGTTGCTAAGTATAGACCTCGTCCCCACATGGTGGATCTTATTTCTCGCATATAAGCGTTCCAAATTCGCAAACATTTTATTCGAATGGTATATGAGCTTGGGCCAACTAATCTAATATACCTATATAATACATATGAGTATCGCTAATACAAATGGTCACAGCTGGAACAATATTTTGGTGCTACCTTTTTCCTAATTTGTTTATGTTAACTGATGTATTTTAATTTGTACTGTTTTTGTGAGAGAGATTTATGGCTTGTTTAACAGTGTATACAGAGGATTGATAGCTATTGTTTTACTTTCTATTCAGTCAATGTGAAAGTAAAAGTACATTACATGAGTAATATTCACGAATCACGACAACCCTCGTAACAGTTCGGATAATAAAATTATGCACCAACAAGTTGTGGTCGTTTTGTAGATACACCGTTGCAGAGACATGATATTAGTAACAAGGCTAGGTTATGCATTTTCCGGTCCTTTTTTAATACCTTTATGTACTCTTGCGACGGAACAGAACGATATGGTTTACATATGGGACAATATTATAGATTTATAGTAATATAACTGTATGATTGATGATTCTAAACAATAATGCAATGGATCTTTCTCTTGATTATTTCAATGTTAGCTAGGTAATATCTATGTACCTGTCATGCGCACAAGCCCTATTGTGGATGTCCCCGGGCGGAAAGGCTATGCTAACTATGAGGTACTCTGAATAGATAATACTAGTATAACTTTTTCCATGAACAAAAACAAAGTCATCAGACAAATCAACCTCATTAAGGTATCATGGAAAGATGATCATTTGTTCTTTTGTGATAGTAATATATAGGTCATTATAAATGTATAGTTCAACTTGTTTTCGGCCCATTGATTATACCTTGCCAAAAGCATACCTACACACAAGTCATGATCAATAAAACATATGAACTTATACAAAAAAAAACATGACAGCTATTCCAAAATTTTGTGCTTGTCAAGGAGAATATCTGAAATGACATTTTCAAATTTCCTGAATATCGATCGACAAGGCATATATATGCTCGTTGACAGACACCTTCTTTCATTGAAATATTTCCCATGGCTTAGAGTCGGTCAAATGATTGCTAAGGTCTTAAAGTCATAAAAACTAGTATTATATATCTCTAGGAACCTACAAGGATTGATTTGGCGATTTCATAGAGATCTTCTCGTAGAAGCCCCATTCATGATCTAATGGGCACTACCAATTAAATGGTGAAGTGGGCGATTCCCCTCACAATACAGGAATCACCTAAGAGCCCGTGTTGCGGAGTGAAGTGAAATCTATTGACTACAAATTTCATTTGCTAATCCTGGCATATAGCCACTAGTACTAGAAGATCTCGTGGATCACTCCTAATTTACCATTCTTTCTCATCTCTCCGATTATGTAAGATATTCAACTTATATAATCACCGTAACTTACAGGTTAATAGTTCAGAGTATAATACCATTTACTCAACGCATCAGCTATTTTGCCTTACATCAAAATGATTACACTACAGTACTAGTCGCCCCATAGGAACAAATCAATCGGAATCCAATGTTTATAGGTACTGAATACTTGTTTATAAATAATAGTAGGTGATATGTCGCATCAGATATTAGTTTGCACCCATAAAAGTTATTTTATTATCACATATGCAGGCCGTTATATTAAGGAATCTTAATTTTTTATAGTTCATACATAAACTCTATGAAATAGTTATGATACACTAATGCGTCTTCTTCAATCTTCATCAAAAATATGACAATTGAGGTCAACACCTTAATTTGTGTAACAATCCTTTTGGTTGTGTATCTCCTAACCAAGCATGTACTTCACAAGTTTCATAATGTTCCCCCAACTCCATTTCCAGTACTTCCTCTAGGCCATCTTCACCTCTTAAAAAAACCACTTCACAAATCGCTAGCCAAGCTTTCAAAATGCCACGGTCCACTTCTTTTCCTACAACTAGGATCACGTCAAGTTCTTCATGTCTCGTCCTCTTTGGTCGCAGAAGAATGCCTTTCTAAAAATGATATCATATTTGCCAATAGACCTCGCCTTATAAGGGGTAAGTATTTTGGATACAACTACACGAGCCTTCTTCCTTGGGCTCCTTATGGTGATCATTAACAGAATCTACGACGTATCTCAGCTCTAGAAATCCTGTCCTCTTCCTGCCTTGAAGCGCTCTCCCATATCCATCTTGATGAGACTAGGTCTTTGTTAGGACGCTTGTTCTTAGCAGCCAATGAGAATCCGGATCAGATATTGGATCTGAGATCGGAATTGTTTGGGTTAATGTTTAATGTAATGACAAGGATGATGGGAGGAAAGAGTTTCTATGGTTTAGCCAATGGAAAATCAGAGGACGGGAAGAGGTTTCAAGACATAGTGACTGCCACGACTAAAGTAAATTCACAGGCAAGTAGAGTAGATATGTTCCCAAGTTTGGCATGGTTAGTTACTGGAAAGCTGGAAAAGAACTATGACGCTGTGCAGAAGAGGCGTGACGACTTTATGCCAGAATGGATCAATGAACTTCGTGCAGATGGTTTGGGTGATGTAGAAGGGAAGAAAACATTTCTTAGAGTTCTATTGTCGCTACAAGATGAAGATTTGGAATACTACACAGACAAAGAGATTAAAAGCCTTTCACTGGTAATATTTCCGTGTTTATTACCTAAAATTTATCTTAGATCTCTTGTTGTATAATATATTCCTTTTCATTGTATGTAACATACTTCCAGTTTTTACTGTTACGCGCAAGTATCATTCTATAGTAGATAAAACAGTGACTTAGAATTCAACACTAGATATTTATTATATATTTTCCGTCTAGAAAAATGAAAAAATAAATTAAAACAGGTAACACGCTTTGTCAGATTTTTGGATCCGAAACTGTAATTTACAGGGGTACTTTGTTACCATGTCATAATAGGTTAGCATCACATAATTTAAATATGGGTTCTTCTATATATATGTGGTGATTGGCAAATAATTTAAATTCGAATGTTTCTATTGCTGACAGGCACTATTACAAGGAGGAATCGACACGTCAGTAGACGCAATGGAGTGGGCAATGTCACTTTTACTTAACAATCCTCACGTTTTATTTAAGGCGCAAAATGAAATAGACAGTCTTGTGGGTTGTGATCGATTAGTCAATGAAAAAGATCTATCAAAGCTATCATACTTGCAGTGTATCATCAACGAGACATTGACGATGCATCCCACGGGTCCCTTACTTCTTCCTCACGAGTCATCCAAAGACTGTAAGGTGGGAGGTTATCATATCCCACATGGCAAAATGTTATTTGTGAATGTGTGGGCTATACAATACGATCCCAACAAATGGGATCGTCCCCAAAGCTTTATACCTGAGAGGTTTGAAGGTAAAGAAAATACTGCCCATGCGAAAGAGGGGTTGATTATGATGCCATTTGGGTCAGGGAGGAGACGATGCCCTGGTGAAAACTTGGCAATGCGTATTGTGGGATTAGCATTAGTATCGATGATTCAGTGCTTTAATTGGAAACGTGTTAGTGAAGAACTGGTTGATACGACAGAATCTGGTGGGTTCACTGCGCCTAAGGCTCAACCTTTGATGGCTAAGTACCACACTCGTTCGATCGTTGTTCCTCATTTATCTCAAATCTGAAACAAAATAATTCAAGCGAAATGTATGACTTGCACATAAGAAAGTCATACACGTCGATGATGTTTATATGCAACTTATAATTATGGATTATGATCATCTCATGTTCATTTTGACCATGACATTGTTGAAATTGGTGTGAGTGTATATTTGATTAAGAATATAACTAGTTTTAATCTCCGTGCACGCACTAGAAGTTTGCACATGTCATTTATTTATTTTTGATAATTTCTGAAGTTTTTTTGTTCTGTCACATATATTAAGACCTTGCAACTTTTTCCTATATCTTTCTACATATATTAAAAGTAAAACAAAATGAACTGTTGCTAACATGGTTTTATCCTAACTTACTTGTCATGTGCTCTAAGCCTCTAATGCACTTTTCGCTTTTCTTTCCCAAGCATTTTGACACAGTATATGTCTTACATGTGTTCTTTGTAGATAAATGGGCAACAAAGAAAATAGGGATGTTACATGATTAACTAAATTGACAAAAGGTCATTGGTCTAAGCTACACAGGATGATTCATGCATTGAGACAGCATAAGGTAATGTGATGTGCATAATGGAAAGCCTGGGGTCATGTGTTCAGAAAGTGAAACTACAGTGAATAACAAATAAAAATGAACTCAAGACAAGAATTAACGCCTTGATATCTTAAATTAAAATCGTTTGCAGAAGTCTTCAACTACTGTCAAAAGACTCAAAACAACTTGAACGACCATTTAGACCGTGTGCCAAGTAATATTTCTTTCATTCTATGTATAGGGTGCAAGTACCATTCTACCTGAACTTGAATACAAAAGATGTGGTATCCATATACCTAAACCACCCAAATACATGTATTAATAATCATTCACGTTTCCAAAATTATACTGTCACCTCCATAGGTTTTTAAAATTTGAGGGTTTTATGATTTATATGAGGGCAGAATGAATGGAAGGGATATTTTTCTCGAAGACAATATATGCAAAAATCTCGGAAGGATAAAGTAATTGCATAAAAGGTTTCGGAATTGGTGGTTCATAAACGGCAAATCCATGACTTATATGACTCTGTATCAAATGTTTTAGAAAAAAGAACGGACTAAGAGTCCTAGGTATGGTGGCTAGCAAAAACCTCCTCACTTTGGTCCCACTGGGTGTCACGTCATTTGACACTTAAAACTCATGTTACCATGACATACTACCCTTCCTCACTTTGGGCCTACCACTACTTATTTTATATTCTTTTCCTTTATTTCATAATAAAATTAATTCATTTCTTAAAATAAAAATATGAATTACAATACGATACGAAAGAAAATACGGTTACTGTAAATTAAAATTAAGCTACTCATTTTTGGTCGGAATCCGAATCAGATGTGTCTGCTGAAAACGAATATCGCAACATAAAATACTCAGATCTTTCTTTCTTGATCAGCTTCTCCAACTCTTTTTGTTCCCTTTCTTGCTCTGCTAATGTTCCACGTAATGCTTCTTCATCAAGAAGAAACTGATGTTCTTGTTCCTTAGTAAGACAAAACTCAGCAGTATTAGCTATATAATTATATTGGTGAGTCATTGATTAGCTGTAAGATTATGTCAATCATAATTAGTTGTAATCTAGTCAATGATGGGCTCAAAACTTTATCCTTGTAGACTATTTATGTCATGTGATTCATTGAGAAATGGAACACAGAAAATCATTCTCATATTCTACATTCTAACATGGTATCGGAGCTCTAGGTACAACCTAACACAAGTTAGTTATCCTCCGGTCATCGGTCATTCGCCGATGATTCGGAGGGATCCCACTGCTTTTCTTTCGCTTTATTATTTTTCATGATTAGCTTCTTCTTTTTTTCCAAATAAACACATCTCATATTATGTTGATTAGCCAATAAATCAACAAGTTTTGTCTCATCGACACATCCTTTGTTTAACCACTGGAAATCATTTTCGTTTTTCGCAAATAGTTGCTCGTAAAATTGCCGCTCCTACCTAAAGGCAAAGCAAGCCATGACGTTAAAAAAAATGTCACGCAAAGGAGCAAGCCGCAAGTAATTAACAACTATGTTGTTGAATATCGTTATATTTTCGTTCCAAAAGAACAACAAAGAAGATGCTTGAAGAAACAAAAAAAGGAGATGTGACTTTGCTCCAGTCTGAACGTTCGAAGACCTCTCGTTCACACTGCGGGGGTGTATTAGCTATATAATTGTATTGGTGAGTCACTGATTAGCTGTAAGATTATGTCAATCACAATTAGTTGTAATCTAATCAATGATGGGCTCAAGACTTTATCCTTGTGGACTATTTATGTCATGTGATTCATTGAGAAATGAAACACAGAAAATCATTCTCATATTCTACATTCTAACAATTATATAGCTAATAAGCAGGTACCTCGTATTCTTCAATAGGCCTCTCTGATTCGTCAAGTATAGCATCAGTAGTGGGCGAACCGATGATTCATCCATCGGGTTTGGGTAAGGTTGTGGGGGATTGATTCCGGGACTTTTCCGGCGTGGATGGGTTGCTTCCAGTTGCTTTTCGTTTGTTTTGTTTTTTGTTTCCAGAAGTGTTTATTTGAGACATGTTTGAGAGTATGTTTTGTATATGAGAAAATGAAAGTATTATTTATAGAGAAAATATAGCCGTTACACAATGAAAATATAGGCGTTACAAATTCAAAGTAAACTACGAAATTAAAATTACATCACGGAAATAAAAAAACAATACATAAATACAAATGAAACTAAGAAATTCAAATTAAGTTACTTAGGCCCCCAGACTAAGTTAGCTTCCATTTCTTTTTGTTTCTTAGATGCTTTTCGAAACAAAGCATTATGCATCTCATAATCTTTGTCTGATGATTTCTTCAAAAATTTTATGATCGAATCACAGCTTTCTTTAGGAATATTAGTGCATTCTTCATATGCTTCCTGTAAGTCAAATTTAGCGGTGGATGCACTTTCATATTGGAGTGCTAAATCGATCATCGGTTTTTGTCGAATGCCGTATTCTTTAATTGGTTTATCAACCATTGTTTTGATTTCATCAAAATTGTGTTTGGAATTAATTTTGAAGTATAAAATTAATCGGTTTTTGCAAAATGACAGTTTTACCCTTAACCAATTAATTTTATACTTCTTTATTGTTTGAAATAATAAACTCAAGTGAGGGTAATATGGTAAACTCAAACAAAATTCTCTATCTAATTTTGGAGGTTTTGGAAGTAGACAATAAATTTGGGACAACCCAAAATGGAATAGTGGACAATAATATTGGAACGGAGGTAGTATATAGGATAAATAGTCCCGCAAACTTATTTAGTTTAAACTTTATACACCACATAAATAGTAAAATTCAAATGGTTGAAAAAATAGAAATAGTTATAGTGAAAAAAATATGCACCCTTAGATTAAATTACAAGGGTTCCAACTTCCACGCCCTTTATTAGTTCTATCATTATATTTTTACATTATTTTCGAATCTGTTTTGTAATTTTTGATAGTTTGTGTAGATTAATCTCTCACGGAATTGGATGGATTCCTTTACTACAAAGGAAGCAATTCTTTCGACAAAAGTTCCTAAACAGGTGAGTAGTTTTTATAAATGGTTATGAGGCGTGTGATAGTGGTACCGAATCTGATGATTGAGATTTATTGAAACAGTGAGATTTTTATTAACAGTTGCGTGGTTCTGATGTTGGTGATGACTGCAAATAGAAGGTATAGAGACATTTTAAACATCTAAATATAAAAATTTGATAAAAAAATTACTTAATTAGAAAAAGTTTAGATTTTCGAAAATACGGATGTTTCAATTGTAAAAATAGACATTTGTAAGTACTATGTAAAAATATATTTCAAAAAATTTGTAACCTTAGATCACATTACAAGGGTTCCATGCCCTTTATTAGTCATTTCATTATCTATTTACGCTATCCTATCCTTCATCACCGCCACTTCTCAAGAACCAGCTGTAGACCTTGATCTCTTCTCTATCTCTTATTTGTATGTATTTGGATCTTTTTGTTAATTTGTGTTTGTGTTGATTAATCTATGACAGAATTCGACGGAGCAAGTTTCAGTTCCACTTCCCGCTACAAGGGAAGCATGCAATTCTTTCGCTAAACAATGGATCAACGACTTTTGAGCATGCCCGATCTTTGTTTAATGGTAATTTCTCAAGTAATATTCTCAAACTCTATTTAATTGATTAATTAGTGCAACGGTAATGTTTTTGTTTTTGTCTACTGTCTATTTTTCTCCATAAGTCTTTGATGAATTTTTTCAGAACATAAATTTGTACCAATTCATGGTGCTGCTCATCTCCGATTCTTTTAATTTATCTCTACATGTCATCTTCGTTTTTATAAGGGATATATCAACAATCAGGACTTAGTAATGAATCGTGTATACTCAAAGTTTTTGTATGTTTATATGCAGTTGACTTGGAGGAATTTAAAGAATGGCTGGTGGAAGAATGCATCTTTGTTTGGAATGAATTCAAGTTCGGACCAGTAAGGATCCATCGGGGAGATAATTATGTCATAAATAATATTTTCAAGAAATTACGCAAGGCCTGTGTTGTGGATTCCACTGTTCCGTTTAAAGAAATTATGAGTAGGATTGAGAGGGATCTTCATCTGTCTCCTGGATGCTACAACCTAACCTACAAGTATCCAACAATTGGGAATGCTTTGATCGAGCCAGATTGTGATTGGGACTCTGCGGTTGAGTTTTCCAGGGTGAGAGGTTTTTATGTGTCTCTGGGCCTGAAGATCTTTCCATCCGGCATAAACAACCTTTCATTTTCTAAATTTGTTGATGATCATGATAACAAAACCTAATCTTTACATGATGTATATTAATAATTTTGTTGAGAAAATAAACTCAAAACATCTCAACAAAGAGTTGTAGAAGCAAGTTATCAAAATTGCAATGTAATTTCTTCTAGGTTATTGGCGCACTTAAAGTTAAGTCTCCTCATACGAAAGTATTATGTCATGTGGCAATGCAACACGTTCTTCTAAATTCTCCTCTTATAAAGTCCAGCGATAAAGAACGTAAATTTCTGAAGAATGTGTCTGGATAGGGAAGATCACAATTTAGTAAAATGACTTAACTATTAATTATCCTCATAAACCCATTTCAGCTGGCTCAGACATATTGAAGTTCAAAGCTTATAAAAGCTTTCATAAACTCGTGTGACATCATCACTTATTTCACTTGTATAAATTATTATAATTCTCATCAAGCCTGCATTCAAAGACTTCCATATTGATCGATAGGCTCACCGTATCTAAGTTGCGGATTTGTCGGTCTATTTTTTTTATGGATTTGTCTTGCAGATTTGTCTGTCTATTCGATAATTCTCATTAAGTTGCGGATAGGATTTGTCTGTCTATTTTATATTATGGAGAAGGCTCACCGTACCTAAGTGGAAATCAATGACAAATACCTTGATGCTAGTTAATAAATTATTAGAAGTATTATGTTGGTTTAAAGAATTGGATTAGTATCGTCTCGGTTGAAAAAACATGCGCTAAAGTTTTATCTTCGTCACAATCTAATATGGAAGTTACAAGTTGCCAGAATTGCCTGGTAACAAATGTGCATTAAAATGACATATTTTTACCATCTGAACTGTTGAGAAAAATTTAGAAAAGAAGCATATGTTCCTTTTCTACAACTCTTTTAAAGGCTTTTATTAACAAAGATTTATGTAAATACCACAAAGCTTACACAACTATGCTTCAAAAATAATCTACTTATCTCAAGTTAATTAATATAATGTAGTCATTTAGGATGCAAACATCATTATCAACTTTACATGTTTATAAATACTATGTCTGGTAATACTCGACATTTACTCATTGCAACAACTCTATATCCTGTTTAAGTCCTGATTTCAACGATACAGTAGAAGGTGTAAGGCAGTCCACAACATCGCGCATCTGGAATTTGAAACATTAAAATTTAAGAAAAACATATTTTCTGTCAAGTACCAATCACCAGATATAAATTATTAAATAAAAGCACTCCATAGAATCTGCTTAATTGGTTAAAAGTTACCTTCAGGTTCCTTGCAGTAAACACTTCAGTCGTTCCTCCCTTTGTATAATTTCCAACCAAGTATTCAGTAACTCACGTTAGCGTAGCTAACGACGCTAAGAGTCAGATTGTGAGCACTGGTTCCTTTTGCAACTAGCTGATCCACGTAAGTGTAAACAGACTTGCTCAAATTCGATTTGTTATACAGTAAAGTAAACTATATTACTATAAAGAAAATGGGTCAAATAGAATGCAAGTCTACTTCAGTTTTTACAATATTGTCATCATAATATGGTTCATGTGTGTTTATTAAAAGGGTTGCAAGCCTACCTTATAAAATCAAGGATTCATAGGCGCATGCATAGAAGCACCGAAGAATGTACTTCCTCCCCAGCATCGTATGATAATTGCAACTCTCAAGTCAATCAAAAGAACCCTATATATACACAAAACAAATGAAAAAAATTACAGCATTAGGGTATCATGTAAAACCATGCTAAAACAAGAAAAACACTCATCTATCAAAATCAAATACGTAGCGTTGGATTGGTTCCACATACGGATTATCTTATCTTTGATCTTCAACGAATCCTTTTTACTGTCGTCTCATCAGTTTAGACTCCATACATGCAAAAATTTATGTGGTGTTTGTTTTAGCTTATAAGCCGGCTGCTGGCACCAGACTTGCCCTCCAATGCTTCTTGGCAAACACAGGTTTTTAAATCTTTTTATATACGTAGTATTTTTTAATAAATTAACTAATTAAGTTTTCTTTTTATTAAAATTACTAGCCCACCAAAATTTTAATTGTCCCTACCAAACTTTTTAAAACATCCCGCCAAAAGCAAAAACTATATCTGGGTTATGTCTTCATTTAACAAACACTCCTGCATCACCAGTCGAATCACAAACAGGCGACTCTTCGAAATGAGATTTAATTTGTGTAAAGGTTTGATTTTTAATGACTTAGTGGTAGAAACTAGTGGAATTGGTTAAGTGGTAACAGGCTACTTTGGTTTTTTTGTTTTAAGTTTGGTAAGATTTAGTTCAAATTTAGCCATTTTACGGAGATTATAAGTAGGAATAAGTGAATTTAGTACAAGGGTGTCGTCAAACTGAAATGTTGGATTGGTTAGAGTTTGTACAGATGATTTTCTTTATGCGGCATCGGTTAGTTCAAAGCCTGCTGAAACAAAAACACAAGATGGCCAAAAAGACAGAGATCCTATATTTGTTACAAGAGCAACTGGAGAAATTGGTTCCCGAATAGTAAGGTCATAAAGTGAGTTTATTATGGTTAATTCTTTAGGAACAAACAAGTTTGAATTTGCATTGGAATGATACTTTTCTGGAAGAGGAAGGCCGAAGAAGCACTGCTTGGGATTCCTTACACTCTGAGTTAAATCGATAGAAGTTTTGACCCGTTACGGCGTTACCTAACCTGTGCATCATACTTACATGATAACCTAGAAACTTACTAAAGTAATAAGGGATTCACTCATTCATACTTATTAGATCTCGAATTAAATAGGAAAGTTAAAATCTGCAACACACAAACAAAATAAAATAAAAAAGATTTTTCATTATAACAACACAATTGATACATTGAATGATCAACAATAAGTTTTACAAAGATGCTGACATTTTCTTTAATTTTTTCATACATTTTTTGGTACCTAGAATATCGACAAACTTGCACCCGACAAGATCAAGTCTTTCAATATCGGTCATCTCACGGAACCTAAACGACGACCGAGTCCAAGTACGAACCTTCTCTGCAGGCACAGGTAGCACAATCCTCTCAACCCCTAATCTTCTTATCATTCTTTCAACCTTATTCATCAAAAGCTGACACATTCCGAATCGCATGTATCTTAATGTTGTGGCAAAAAAAGGAATTTCTGCCACTTTATTGCCGTGAATCCGCAGTGTAACAACTGTTATGATCTCATCATTTTTCTCCAAAACCGCAGTGTAAAACCCTTTAAAATATGACCTTTTTGTAGCTCTACTAAAGATCACATCTTCAATAATGTCTTCATCCGACAAAGGATCTCTCACAGGTACAAAGTACTCATCGTGCATCACTTTTGACGCCTTCATTAACTTACCATGATTTTTTTCCAGTTCGCACACATCTTTATCATTCTCATCGTACTTAAGCAAACTCCAACTCAGATCACCCCCGTTTACCGGAGTCACTTTCCCACGAATCTCCATTAGGCCGAAATATATTCTTTCACAAATTTCCGTACAGAACCATTTATGAGCACACCCTAAGTTATTAATACAACCAATGTGAAAGTGATGCTCACATTGTGCACACATGATTAAATCATCAACATTGTTTGGCTGAACCTGATGGCAAATCCAACACGTACAAGAAGGGCAGAACCAAACATCTGAATCAGGAACACAGTCCAACCCAATGCAAGTCGGATGATAGGAAGATGTGCACGAATCACATAGCAATAACTCACCTCCAACGTCACAAAACGAGCAATATCTATCATTAGTTTTCGCTACACAAGGTGAGGATTTTGTGGATTTAACATCTGTAACGACTGGTTTTATCGATTTAACCTCTGTAACGACTGATTGTGTGGATTTAACATCTGTAATGACTGGTTTTGTTGATTTACCATCAACTGGTAAACCGCTTTCAAGCTGTAACTGTGTCTGGCAATCAAAAATGGACCTATGATCATCAAAAAACAAATTAACAGCTGGCCTGTGATTCGTGCTTCCAGCATGAGCTTCAAATTTTGTCAGTAAAAACATCTCATCGCAACAGTCACACCTAATTCCATCTTCATAAACCCGCCCTCGTTTCATAACTGTACCATCTTTTCTACTTAAATACGATACTGTTGAACCCTTCTCCACAATATTATTGTCAATCAACGACCCAAGAACACCCTTCTTTTTAGTACCAGAAACCTTATCCTTTTGTGCTACCTTCTTTCCTGTTAATCCTTTAAAATCTTGAATCTGTTTAATCGGTCTATTACAGGAAAACGTCTCATTCTTAATTTCAGAATCAACAACACTCGTATCTTTAGCACTTCTCTGATCAAAACATAAACTTACCACATCGTCAATGCATATCTTTTTCTGCGGCCAATCCTCACGTGAAAAAGACTCTGAATCCTTGACGGGTTCTGTCTGCTTACGTTTCTTGGACTGATTTGGATTGTTGATAGCATATTCGCATGCCGCCCTCAACGTCAGGAAAACTCTGCCAGTAGGAGCTCTATACCTAAGTTCTTTATTAGTACCCGATTTCTTCTTAGTCATGTAAAAGAACGTCCACCCGGTAGCAGAAAGATGGCTCCTAGCTTTCTCGATCAAGATTTTAACTTCTGGATTGGAGCATCTTCCTGCTTGACTACATTTATAGTAATTCTCGATGGTTTGTGGGTTGTAGTCAGGTGCGAAGAATACATTCTGCACTGAATCAACTACTGAAGACGCATGATCATAATTTGAGTTCATCATCATGGTCATGATGAATGATGATTAGGGTTTATGATAATCAAAAGTGTTTTGATTAATAAGGAATGTGAATGAATGATGTATGAGTTACTGCGCCTAATTTATAAGCTCGGTTAAGTTAAATTTGTATTTGTCGGTTAAGTAAAATTACATATTTTATGGAAACAAATTAAACTTGCGCTCCACGGTTCTCGATTTCTCATATTATTATTATTGAAGAGGGCACATTTGTTTGTAAACCCTAAAGTTGCATACCACGCTCGATCTCTCTGATTTTTTCAGATTTGTTTTATCCATTTTTTAGGTAAACATATCATCCATCTTTAATAAGGAAATTTTAACATTGGTGTTTGATATATGGAAAGTTAACTAATAAGGAAATTTTAACAAAAGCTGATTTAACAAAGGCTGATTTAACATTGGTGTTTGATATATGGAAAGTTAATTAATATGGAAAGTTGATTAATAAGGAAATTTTAACTTGTGGTGATGGTGGTGGTGTTTTAGGATAATTTAAATGGGGAAAAAGAAGAAGTGAGGAAGAAAGAGTGAAAAAGACGAAAATACTCTCATGTCCTCATGTGCATGGCACATGGGAGATAACGGAAAACGTTAGGAAAGTTCAAAAAAAGACGACTCGGGGACAGATTTGCAGGGGAAATGAAATTCAGGGGAAAACGCTTGTAGCTCTCTCACTCAGGGGAATATTTGCATTTTCTAGAACGTATAGGGACGTTTTTTGCGGTTTACCCTCCGTTTTTTTACACTTACTTGAGTTATCGTCCATTTTTTACGTCTGCGTCTGTCTTTTTTACGATTTTTTCAGTTTCTGCTAGTTATTTTACGTTTTCGTCATTTTTTACGCTTTCTGTTTTTTTTATTCATGTTTTTCACGTTTTTTACGTTTTCGTATGTTTGTCAACGTTTTTGCTAGTATTTTATGTTTTCATCTTTTTTTTACGCTTTGTATGTTTTTTTTTACGTTTTCGGCAGTTTTTATTCTTTGTTTTTCACGTTCTCGTTAGTTTTTTTACGTTTTATCTTGTTTACTACGTTTTCGTTAGTATTTTACGTTTCTTTATGACCTTTTACGTTTTCGTCAGTTTTTTATGTTCTTGTCAGTTTTCTTATGTCTTCGCTAGTTTTTCTACGATTTTTTTTGTTTTCTCATATTTCCGTATGTTTTCACCAGTTTGTATTGTTTTCGTCACTTTTTGATGTTTTCATCAGGTTAGTCACGCTTTCAGCAAACGTTTTTGTCAGTTTGTTCGCATGTCCGAGTGTTTTTTCACGTTTCGTCGGTTTTTTTATGTTTTCATTCGTTTTTACGCTTTTTACGTTTTCTAACGATTTCTTTCGTTTTTTACGTTTACGTCTGTTTTTTATGTTTTCGTGAAAAAAAGAAGAAAACGTGAAAAATTGAACGAAAACGTGATAAACTGCAGAAAACCAGAAAATAAACGAAAACTTAAAAATATGGCGAAAACGTGGAAAAATTGTTGAAAATGTGAAAAACAGACATAAACTTGAAAAAATGGCTAAAACTTAAAAAGCGAACGACAACATAAAAAACTGACGAATACTTATAAACGGACAAAAACGTGAAAAGCTAACGCAAACCTGAAAGAAGTTGCGATACGTGAAACAACGTAACATGATGAAAACGTGAAAAACTAACGCAAAGAAACGTAAATGTAAAAAGCCGAACTAAAACTTTAAAAAGCTAACAAAAACGTGACACAACGACGAAAACATGAAAGACTCGCGAAAAGGAGAAGAACTAACGAAGAAGTGAAAAAACTGGTGAACACATTAAAACCCTAAAAAAACAGACAAAAACGTAAAAAAACGAAAACGTAAATAACAAAAGAAACTGAATGAAAAAAAACTGAATGAAGATATAATTTGTTTCCAAAGTAAGGCTTGTTTGTGCTTTGATAATTGTAGCAATGCATATTGTCGGCTACGTATGTTTTTCTAAATTTCGTACGTACTTAGTTATTTTTTATAAAGAGTATATAAACCAAATTCAACATTAGAGGTTCAATGTATTAGATATGGTTCATCATTAGAGGTTCAATGTATTAGATAGGGTTCAACATTAGAGGTTCAATGTATTAGATAGGGTTCAACATTAGAGGTTCAACGTATTAGATAGGGTTCAACATTAGAGGTTCAATGTATTAGATATGGTTCATCATTAGAGGTTCAATGTATTAGATAGGTTTCAACATTAGAGGTTCAATGTATTATATAGGGTTCAATATTAGAGGTTCAATGTATTAGATAGGGTTCAACATTAGAGGTTTAATGTATTAGATATGGTTCATCATTAGAGGTTCAATGTATTAGATAGGTTTCAACATTAGAGGTTCAATGTATTAGATAGGGTTCAACATTAGAGGTTCAATGTATTAGATAGGGTTCAACATTAGAGGTTCAATGTATTAGATAGGTTTCAACATTAGAGGTTCAATGTATTAGATAGGATTCAGCATTAGAGGTTCAATGTATTAGATAGGGTTCAACATTAGAGGTTCAATGTATTAGATAGGATTCAACATTAGAGGTTCAATGTATTAGATAGGATTCAACATTAAAGGTTCAATGTATTAGATAGGGTTCAACATTAGAGGTTCAATGTATTAGATAGGGTTCAACATTAAATGTTCAATGTATTAGATAGGGTTCAACATTAGATATGGTTCAACATTGCAGTCAACTTTTCCCCAGCGACATGTCGCTGGGGAAACTTTTTGTTCGTCGTTTTGTTAAATAGGCGCGTTAACGAAAAACATTTGGAGGGAATCCTGAAAGTTTCCCCATCGACATGTCGATGGGGAAACGTTGGGCCATAAATAAACAAAACATTAACACTAATCACTTAGATTAGTCCGTGGAAGAAAGTTTCCCCAGCGACATGTCGCTAGGGAAAACTTGGCGGGATTATCTCCCGCTTGCAATTTTGTGAAATTGTTTGGTCAAAATTCAGTCAAAGTTTCCCCAGCGACATCGCTGGGGAAAATTTTCTTTATTTTTTGGTCAAAATTTCTACGAGCAAGTTTGTCACGTCAGACTGATTTTGTCGTTTAGCGTCGTTTCCCCAGCGACACGCTGTCGCTGGGGAAAACCCCGATGGGGAAGGGCTGGATTGTTGTAGTGATATTGATCGATAGGCTCACCGTACCTAAGTTGCGGATTTGTCGGTCTATTTTGTTTTATGGATTTGTCTTGCAGATTTGTTTGTCTATTCGATAATTCTCATTAAGTTGCGGATAGGATTTGTCTGTCTATTTTATATTATGGAGAAGGCTCACCGTACCTAAGTGGAAATCAGTGACAAATACCTTGATGCTAGTTAATAAATTATTAGAAGTATTATGTTGGTTTAAAGAATTGGATTAGTATCGTCTCGGTTGAAAAAACATGCGCTAAAGTTTTATCTTCGTCACAATCTAATATGGAAGTTACAAGTTGCTAGTATTGCCTGGTAACAAATGTGCATTAAACTGACATATTTTTACCATCTGAACTGTTGAGAAAAATTTAGAAAAGAAGCATATGTTCCTTTTCTACAACTCTTTTAAAGCCTTTTATTAACAAAGATTTATGTAAATACCACAAAGCTTACACAACTATGCTTAAAAAATAATCTACTTATCTCAAGTTAATTAATATAATGTAGTCATTTAGGATGCAAACATCATTATCAACTTTACATGTTTATAAATACTATGTCTGGTAATACTCGACATTTACTCATTGCAACAACTCTATATCTTGTCTAAGTCCTGATTTCGAGGGATACAGTAGAAGGTGTAAGGCAGTCCACAACATCGCCCATCTGGAATTTAAAATATTTAAATTTAAGAAAAACATATTTTCTGTGAAGTACCAGTCACCAGATACAAATTATTAAATAAAGGGAAAAAGATAAATTTGGTCAAAATCACCCCTCAAAAGTAAAACCATGGTCAAGTTTTTTGATGGGGACAAATTTAGTCATACACAAGTGCACTGCACAACTCCATCAAATAAACGACACGTGTCCACTGACACAATATTATCAAAATGATAAATTACAAAAACGCCCTTACCCTTTCTCTTTTCTCTTTCTCTTTCTCCATGCCCACTGAAATTTATGATCTTCATGAAACAGCTTTGAACAGTTGTTTAATAGTTGTTGAATCCCTGATGTCTTCGACAAATGGGTGTGTCGGTCACATAGTTTCTTCATCTTCACCGATGTCTTCACATCTTCACATCTCTTCCATCTCACATGACGATACCTGTTCAAAAAAGGCCTCTTTTGTTGCCCAGTCTTTGGGAGTTCTTCGTTCTACAGCTTTTCGCGACTATATGAAAGAAAATAATAGTACTTGGTGTGCTGATTCGCTATCTGATTTCCTTGATTACCCTGAAAGTAGCCCTATCGAGTCTAGTGATTTACAAGTCATCCCAGCCGAGGATATTGGCAAGCCAAATGATTGGCAGATTGGGCTGACCAGCTAATCATCGAGGATGATGGTGTAACGCCTAATTGGAATGAGATTCTAGTTGATGATCCACATCCAAAGGTATCACTGCAATTTTAGTTAACTCATATCATGCTGCTTGTGAGAGTTTTTTAGCTACAAAAAACCATGAAACGTCGGCTACCATGTCATCAGTTTTTACTTGTAACCGTGTTAGATTACCTTAAATCAAAAATTTGGTAAGGTTGATGGTTTTTCTGGGCTAAGGTTGATGGTAAGGTTGATGGTTTTATGCAATTAGCCCAATTGGTTTTTGCTTGTTCAAAACTCACGTCACTATGTCAAAACTTTTTTAACATATCCGGTTTTGTAAATTTTGTTTGTTGTAGATGGAATTTCATGTAGGGAAATCATCCAAGAAATCACTGACGGTGCAAGTAAAAGCGCTTGTTCCTGCATCACCTGGAGATGCTTGTACCCCAATGACGCCATCGTCGTGTAGAAGCGGGTCCCAAAGCAAGTCACGTATGCGCTTCTGTGGAAGGTAAGAATTGGTTACCTGATATACTGGAGATGGGAACCATTCTGGTTCTTGTGAATTATCATCATCCATAATCGAGTACATTTGTGCGTTAAGACGGGCAACTCCATCTTCTGTATCACTCGGTATAGTCCCTTCGCATCTAGAATAGAATCAAGAAGTTCCTTTGCTGCTGACTGTGCTGCTCCCATTGGAGCCATAACAGGTGACACGGGACTGACTGACAATAGTGTTCCGGCTAATGATGTCCCATTTTTATGTTTATCTTTTGATAACTGATAGCTCTGCAACTGACCTTTTACATACTGAAGACCTGTCGTACCAGTTCGAGAGTGGCCAACACCAGGCCTCGAAGAATTTATGTATTCTGCCTGAGCTTTAATCTTTGATGTAATGATCTCATGAATCGTTGGTCTTAATCTTTGGTTGAACATAAAAATACAGTATAAGAAGGCTTCAAAGTTAAACATATAACTAAGACTAAAGTAAGATAATTAAAAGGAGTATTCAGTAAATGATATACCAGATCATAGCACCAGCAGCTGCAACTTTGCCAAGCATGCAAAGGCACTCGACCATAGTTTGCAAATACTTAACATGAAGGGGGATTCACTTTTTCTCATTGTTTCCTGAATTTAGATTATAAAACCAATATTATGTCTTTAACCGGAGGAATTACATGTAAAATCTAACGATGGAGGTTCAATAATATTTGATAGTACTTACAACAAATTCATCAGGTGTGGATTCCAACAGCCATGTCGGAAGACGAAGAACATTCTTCATATCCTCTCCATTATTATCAGAACCATCAGAAATGTCATCGTCGTCGTGGCCATCATACGAGGAACTAAATAAATTGGAAACAGAAACAAATTACTATGTAGTAGATACACCAATGATCTTCAAAGGAAACAAATAAAAACAAAAATCATCACTTATAAGATTGTCCTATTCGTGTATTCTAAGGTGAATCAATGTTGAAAAAAGAACCCAGAATTTCCAAAAATAACTCATCAAAACTGTTTCAGCTTACCCTCCATCAACAGAACTAGCAAATCCAGATGAACCGACGTGACTGTCATTTTTAAGCAATCTGGTTCTCCGGGAGCGAGAATGGGAGTTATTCATTGAAAATGCAGCAACGGTGGTAGTGGGAATAGCGTCATCCTTCTCATTCATGCTAGGAGTAGTTGAACTGCACAAAACAATTATCAGTTCTACAAAATCCTCGATTAATTATGTTCTTTTTAGATAGAATTACAGCCAAAATCCAAATATCAATCGATGTAATGCAATCCATAGCTATTAATCACAAGGATGGTTGCTTCCAAAGCCATCTTTATGCGCCTTTAGTTGCAACAAGGAAATACTTGCAAGTAACATCATATAACATCACAATCTAAATTGATGCATTTATGCATGCTTTCGTTACCATGCACAAAAAAATATACCAGGAGACTTAATTTTGTAAGAAAGCCCCTATAAATGCGGAATGGATTAGCTTAGGTAATTTACTGCTCATTGGTCTAGGAAGCAATAAAACTATAACATCTTAGGTCAAAATAAGAAGAAACCTGTAAAATATAGCAGGTCCCTCAATTTTTATTTTCAGGGAAGTCTATAATATTCCAAAATACGAAAGATGTACCAACTTCCATTACTAGTGTTACCTTATAAAGTACTAATGGAACATTCTTTAGCTTTCTTTTCTAATTCATTATAGGTAACTAATAATAAAATCTCAAGGTCAACATGGATCACATCAGTGTCCTAGTTATATGTTATTTTCAGCTGATGGTCCCTAGCATTATAGCATTGCCCCATACTTCTTCTCAGTAAAACAATTTTCTAAGAGGTATAAGGGAAATAGTTATAGGGGATGCAAATAAAAGATCTGATTTCATAAAATCATAATTTTTGAGATTCAGAAAGCTTGATTAGATTCAACTTTTTACGTAGTTAGTAAGGAATGATGGATACTTATTTCTGGTGAATGACGATTGACCTAACTATCTCAAGTTCCGATAACATTTAACAATTTTTTTTAGTTTAGAAAGGAAACAAAGTATTAGAGTGCTCCGGTTTTACATACCATAGCATCAGCACTGGAAGATACCAGCACACCAAGCAAGTTAGAGTATGCAAGGCCTGTTATTCGTTTTTGATGGCCTTTAAGATTGTACATGACCTGTTCAGAGAACATTGAATAATAAATATCACTTCATTTCTCAACAGACTATACTGTAAATTTAAGTTTTGATGACAAAACAAGGAAGCAACCTTATCAAGCCGGACACTGAATATTTGGATAGAAGTGTCATCCATGCCTACAAATAAGCTTATATGGCAGGGGTGTTTGGGTCAGCTTATTTTATGGGTTTAACGGCTTATTGAAATTTGGAAAAGCCGATAAGCTCACTTTTCTGGGCTTATGATAGGTTAAGCCCATGGCTTAGCCATGAGCTTAAATTTATCTCCTCATAAGCCCAAGAATGTGAGCTTATCGGCTTTTTCAAATTTCAATAAAGCGTGAAGCCCATAAAAGAAGCTGATCCAAACACCCCTGGACACAACAATAACAACATAATCTACATATGAACCAACATTAAAAACAAATGCTGATAAATAAAATCAATGATTAGAAGATTTGGCAAATAAAAACTCCCGATTCAAATAGTATTAAAATTTGGCAAATAAAAACAATTTAATATAAAACATACCTGAAAAATGAGATTCACTGGTGGTTGCAATGGGCATACTTCGTTGGAATCGAGAGTTGGATAAAAAAAATACGGTGTTGAAAAAACCGTATTTTGAGATAGAAGAATAGTAAAGTGCAGATGAAGTAGATGAAAGAAGAAGAGAAAGAGATAAGAAAAAGATTAAGGGTATATTTGTAATTTCAATATTTTAATAATATAATAAATATTGTGTCAGTCAGGCACATGGCAATAAAGTAGTGGAGTTGTGCATTTATTTGCAATAAAGTAGTGGAGTTGTGCATTTATGCAGTTGTGAAGTGCTCAACATGACCATATTTGTCCCTAGTTGAAAAGTTGACCATGATAAGGTTTTTAAATGCTCAAAATGACCATATATGTCTTTTTCCCTTAAATAAAAGCACTCCATAGAATCTGCTTAATTGGTTAAAAGTTACCTTCAGGTTCCTTGCAGTAAACACTTCAGTCGTTCCTCCCTTTGTATAATTTCCAACCAAGTATTCAGTAACTCACGTTAGCGTAGCTAACGACGCTAAGAGTCAGATTGTGAGCACTGGTTCCTTTTGCAACTAGCTGATCCACGTAAGTGTAAACAGACTTGCTCAAATTCGATTTGTTATACAGTAAAGTAAACTATATTACTATAAAGAAAATGGGTCAAATAGAATGCTCAAATTCGATTTGTTATACAGTAAAGTAAACTATATTACAGTAAAGTAAACTACTTCAGTTTTTACAATATTGTCATCATAATATGGTTCATGTGCAGAGGCGGATCTATGTGCCAGCCACATGTGGCACGTGCCACACATAATTTAAGCCGGCTATGTATAATTTTTATGTAAAAATTGGTTGTTTTGTGAAAATGCTACACGTAGATTGGAGAAGTTTACAAACCTCAACAGAATTAAGAGTAAAAACGTTTTGATTTTATGTTTTGTTGTACGATACCGACAACAAACCCGAAGTTCGATAACGCGGAACCGCTAAATCGCGAGTTGTATCGAGCACAAGTAGCGAACGAGAGACTACAAAGAGCGTATACACTCAACTACCTCTTTATTAATAACCCTAATAAAGACTACACACTGAACTACCTCTTTAGTAATTTCGACTACATGTTTGGATTTCTGAAGAAAAACATAAAAAATGCATAGGAATAGAGGTTGAAGAAGACACACAGTAACTTTAATAAAATAATTAATATAATAGTGCTAGCACTCTTTTAGCAGGTACATTGGTCTTTTGGAGTACATGAGTTTGTCTTTTAGTTTATGTATAGATATGAGAGCAGGTTTGTTTAAAAAAAAAAATCAAATTTCCAATATTAATGTATTAGACGTTCAAGTTTTTATGTAGCCAGACGTAACGTTTCAACAGATTTGTTCTACTACGTTTATATATTAGCAGCTATTTAAGTCTTGAAAAGATTTGTTTTATTATGTTTAAATAACTCCAAATAAGAAAAGTATACCATTAAATGGATAACTATAATTGATAACTACACGTGAAGAGAAAAAAAATTGTGCCACTGTTATCCTGAATCCGCCACTGTTCATGTGTGTTTATTAAAAGGGTTGCAAGCCTACCTTATAAAATCAAGGATTCATAGGCGCATGCATAGAAGCATCGAAGAATGTACTTCCTCCCCAGCATCGTATGATAATTGCAACTCTCAAGTCAATCAAAAGAACCCTATATATACACAAAACAAATGAAAAAAATTACAGCATTAGGGTATCATGTAAAACCATGCTAAAACAAGAAAAACACTCATCTATCAAAATCAAATACGTAGCGTTGGATTGGTTCCACATACGGATTATCTTATCTTTGATCTTCAACGAATCCTTTTTACTGTCGTTCTCATCAGTTTAGACTCCATACATGCAAAAATTTATGTGGTGTTTGTTTTAGCTTATAAGCCGGCTGCGACTTGCCCTCCAATGCTTCTTGGCAAACACAGGTTTTTAAATCTTTTTATATACGTAGTATTTTTTAATAAATTAACTAATTAAGTTTTCTTTTTATTAAAATTACTAGCCCACCAAAATTTTCATTGTCCCTACCAAACAGCCAAAAGCAAAAACTATATCTGGGTTATGTCTTCATTTAACAAACACTCCTGCATCACCAGTCGAATCACAAACAGGCGACTCTTCGAAATGAGATTTAATTTGTGTAAAGGTTTGATTTTTAATGACTTAGTGGTAGAAACTAGTGGAATTGGTTAAGTGGTAACAGGCTACTTTGGTTTTTTTTTTTAAGTTTGGTAAGATTTAGTTCAAATTTAGCCATTTTACGGAGATTATAAGTAGGAATAAGTGAATTTAGTACAAGGGTGTCGTCAAACTGAAATGTTGGATTGGTTAGAGTTTGTACAGATGATTTTCTTTATGCGGCATCGGTTAGTTCAAAGCCTGCTGAAACAAAAACACAAGATGGCCAAAAAGACAGAGATCCTATATTTGTTACAGGAGCAACTGGAGAAATTGGTTCCCGAATAGTAAGGTCATAAAGTGAGTTTATTATGGTTAATTCTTTAGGAACAAACAAGTTTGAATTTGCATTGGAATGATACTTTTCTGGAAGAGGAAGGCCGAAGAAGCACTGCTTGGGATTCCTTACACTCTGAGTTAAATCGATAGAAGTTTTGACCTGTTACGGCGTTACCTAACCTGTGCATCATACTTACATGGTAACCTAGAAACTTACTATCTCGAATTAAATAGGAAAGTTAAAATCTGCAACACACAAACAAAATAAAATAAAAAAGATTTTTCATTATAACAACACAATTGATACATTGAATGATCAACAATCAGTTTTACAAAGATGCTGACATTTTCTTTAATTTTTTCATACATTTTTTGGTACCTAGAATATCGACAAACTTGCACCCGACAAGATCAAGTCTTTCAATATCGGTCATCTCACGGAACCTAAACGACGACCGAGTCCAAGTACGAACCTTCTCTGCAGGCACAGGTAGCACAATCCTCTCAACCCCTAATCTTCTTATCATTCTTTCAACCTTATTCATCAAAAGCTGACACATTCTGAATCGCATGTATCTTAATGTTGTGGCAACAAAAGGAATTTCTGCCACTTTATTGCCGTGAATCCGCAGTGTAACAACTGTTATGATCTCATCATTTTTCTCCAAAACCGCAGTGTAAAACCCTTTAAAATATGACCTTTTTGTAGCTCTACTAAAGATCACATCTTCAATAATGTCTTCATCCGACAAAGGATCTCTCACAGGTACAAAGTACTCGTCGTGCATCACTTTTGACGCCTTCATTAACTTACCATGATTTTTTTCCAGTTCGCACACATCTTTATCATTCTCATCGTACTTAAGCAAACTCCAACTCAGATCACCCCCGTTTACCGGAGTCACTTTCCCACGAATCTCCATTAGGCCGAAATATATTCTTTCACAAATTTCCGTACAGAACCATTTATGAGCACACCCTAAGTTATTAATACAACCAATGTGAAAGTGATGCTCACATTGTGCACACATGATTAAATCATCAACATTGTTTGGCTGAACCTGATGGCAAATCCAACACGTACAAGAAGGGCAGAACCAAACATCTGAATCAGGAACACAGTCCAACCCAATGCAAGTCGGATGATAGGAAGATGTGCACGAATCACATAGCAATAACTCACCTCCAACGTCACAAAACGAGCAATATCTATCATTAGTTTTCGCTACACAAGGTGAGGATTTTGTGGATTTAACATATGTAACGACTGGTTTTATCGATTTAACCTCTGTAACGACTGATTGTGTGGATTTAACATCTGTAATGACTGGTTTTGTTGATTTACCATCAACTGGTAAACCGCTTTCAAGCTGTAACTGTGTCTGGCAATCAAAAATGGACCTATCATCATCAAAAAACAAATTAACAGCTGGCCTGTGATTCGTGCTTCCAGCATGAGCTTCAAATTTTGTCAGTAAAAACATCTCATCGCAACAGTCACACCTAATTCCATCTTCATAAACCCGCCCTCGTTTCATAACTGTACCATCTTTTCTACTTAAATACGATACTCTTGAACCCTTCTCCACAATATTATTGTCAATCAACGACCCAAGAACACCCTTCTTTTTAGTACCAGAAACCTTATCCTTTTGTGCTACCTTCTTTCCTGTTAATCCTTTAAAATCTTGAATCTGTTTAATCGGTCTATTACAGGAAAACGTCTCATTCTTAATTTCAGAATCAACAACACTCGTATCTTTAGCACTTCTCTGATCAAAACATATACTTACCACATCTTCAACGCATATCTTTTTCTGCGGCCAATCCTCACGTGAAAAAGACTCTGAATCCTTGACGGGTTCTGTATGCTTACGTTTCTTGGACTGATTTGGATTGTTGATAGCACATTCACATGCCGCCCTCAACGTCAGGAAAACTCTGCCAGTAGGAGCTCTATACCTAAGTTCTTTAGTAGTACCCGATTTCTTCTTAGTCATGTAAAAGAACGTCCACCCGGTAGCAGAAAGATGGCTCCTAGCTTTCTCGATCAAGATTTTAACTTCTGGATTGGAGCATCTTCCTGCTTGACTACATTTATAGTAATTCTCGATGGTTTGTGGGTTGTAGTCAGGTGCGAAGAATACATTCTGCACTGAATCAACTACTGAAGACGCATGATCATAATTTGAGTTCATCATCATGGTCATGATGAATGATGATTAGGGTTTATGATAATCAAAAGTGTTTTGATTAATAAGGAATGTGAATGAATGATGTATGAGTTACTGCGCCTAATTTATAAGCTCGGTTAAGTTAAATTTGTATTTGTCGGTTAAGTAAAATTACATATTTTATGGAAACAAATTAAACTTGCGCTCCACGGTTCTCGATTTCTCATATTATTATTATTGAAGAGGGCACATTTGTTTGTAAACCCTAAAGTTGCATACCACGCTCGATCTCTCTGATTTTTTCAGATTTGTTTTATCCATTTTTTAGGTAAACATATCATCCATCTTTAATAAGGAAATTTTAACATTGGTGTTTGATATATGGAAAGTTAACTAATAAGGAAATTTTAACAAAAGCTGATTTAACAAAGGCTGATTTAACATTGGTGTTTGATATATGGAAAGTTAATTAATATGGAAAGTTGATTAATAAGGAAATTTTAACTTGTGGTGATGGTGGTGGTGTTTTAGGATAATTTAAATGGGGAAAAAGAAGAAGTGAGGAAGAAAGAGTGAAAAAGACGAAAATACTCTCATGTCCTCATGTGCATGGCACATGGGAGATAACGGAAAACGTTAGGAAAGTTCAAAAAAAGACGACTCGGGGACAGATTTGCAGGGGAAATGAAATTCAGGGGAAAACGCTTGTAGCTCTCTCACTCAGGGGAATATTTGCATTTTCTAGAACGTATAGGGACGTTTTTTGCGGTTTACCCTCCGTTTTTTTACACTTACTTGAGTTATCGTCCATTTTTTACGTTTGCGTCTGTCTTTTTTACGATTTTTTCAGTTTCTGCTAGTTATTTTACGTTTTCGTCCTTTTTTACGCTTTCTTCTGTTTTTTTATTCATGTTTTTCACGTTTTTTACGTTTTCGTATGTTTGTCAACGTTTTTGCTAGTATTTTATGTTTTCATCTTTTTTTTACGCTTTGTATGTTTTTTTTTTACGTTTTCGGCAGTTTTTATTCTTTGCTTTTCACGTTCTCGTTAGTTTTTTTTACGTGTTTTCTTGTTTACTACGTTTTCGTTAGTATTTTACGTTTCTTTATGACCTTTTACGTTTTCGTCAGTTTTTTATGTTCTTGTCAGTTTTCTTATGTCTTCGCTAGTTTTTCTACGATTTTTTTTGTTTTCTCATATTTCCGTATGTTTTCACCAGTTTGTATTGTTTTCGTCACTTTTTGATGTTTTCATCAGGTTAGTCACGCTTTCAGCAAACGTTTTTGTCAGTTTGTTCGCATGTCCGAGTGTTTTTTCACGTTTCGTCGGTTTTTTTATGTTTTCATTCGTTTTTACGCTTTTTACGTTTTCTAACGATTTCTTTCGTTTTTTACGTTTACGTCTGTTTTTTATGTTTTCGTAAAAAAAAAGAAGAAAACGTGAAAAATTGAAAGAAAACGTGATAAACTGCAGAAAACCAGAAAATAAACGAAAACTTAAAAATATGGCGAAAACGTGGAAAAATTGTTGAAAATGTGAAAAACAGACATAAACTTGAAAAAATGGCTAAAACTTAAAAAGCGAACGACAACATAAAAAACTGACGAATACTTATAAACGGACAAAAACGTGAAAAGCTAACGCAAACCTGAAAGAAGTTGCGATACGTGAAACAACGTAACATGATGAAAACGTGAAAAACTAACGCAAAGAAACGTAAACGTAACAAACCGAACTAAAACTTTAAAAAGCTAACAAAAACGTGACACAACGACGAAAACATGAAAGACTCGCGAAAAGGCGAAGAACTAACGAAGAAGTGAAAAAACTGGTGAACACATTAAAACCCTAAAAAAACAGACAAAAACGTAAAAAAACGAAAACGTAAATAACAAAAGAAACTGAATGAAAAAAAACTGAAAGAAGATATAATTTGTTTCCAAAGTAAGGCTTGTTTGTGCTTTGATAATTGTAGCAATGCATATTGTCGGCTACGTATGTTTTTCTAAATTTCGTACGTACTTAGTTATTTTTTATAAAGAGTATATAAACCAAATTTTGTAAGTTTTTTTCACGTTTTGTGGTTGTTGCGTTTTCATCATCTTTTCATGTTTTCTTCAAATTTTTCGTCTGTTTTTTTTTATGTTTTCGTTCATTATTTACGTTCTTGTCGGTTTTTTAACATCTAAGCTAGTTTTTTTATATCTTCATGTTGGGAATTATTTGTATCAAGTACTAGTTAGTATTAGAGTAAGTACTCCTAGTAAGATTTAGTTGATTATATCTTTAGTAAAAATATATATCATAGTTCTAATAGGAGTATATCATATGTGATATACTTCATAGTTAGAATATTGATAATATATCGTGTGGGATATACTTAGAATAGAATATTCTAGTTGTTCCGTAGTCTATAAAAGGAACATAGGTACGATGAATTTTAATGTACCAAAACACCATAATCGATAATAGAATCGAATAGTTAGAGTATACTGTTGTTCTTCTTTGCTTTAGTAAGTTAGATTTTGTATAACTTATTTGAGTTGATTAAGAGTATCTCACGTGCTCTAGTTTGTTTACAAGGTATTGTGTAAATCCTTAACATGATATAGATCTATTCAAAGGGATCAACAAATGGTATCAGAGCTTGTTGAGAAACTCTGAATAAGAAGAACAGAACCCTAAATCAATTCCCATACTCTCTAAAACTCACAAACATGACTCAACCAGATGAGCAACATCAGTATGTTGATGACTTGAATATACCTGATCCAGACCCTCAAGAACAACCTCAACATGTTCGAGATGCACCTTTGGTATCTCCTCCACAAGGTGGTCAACCTGAACCTGTTGTATATGCATCTACAGGAACAACAAATCCACATACTCTATCTGCTGTATAACCTCCAATTCTAAAAAGCGATCATTATGAAACTTGGGCTATGCAGATGGAACACTATATGAATCATACTGATCATAATATGTGGGAAGTCATTAAGAATGGGAACACTCCCAAAAAGCTATACTGGTTACTAGATGGTACTTGTTATGCTTTGCCTGTTGTAACTGCTAAAGAGATTCAAGCAGAAGTTAGAGAAAGAAAGGCCAGAACTACTTTGGCTATGGTTCTTTCAGAAGACATTCTACCCAGTTTTCATCATTACAAAGATGCGAAACTTATATGGGATGCTATCAAGCTTAGATTTGGAGGCAATGATAAATCTAAAAAACTGAAAAAAAACAATGTTGAGACAGGAATTCAATAACTTTGTAGTTTCAAGTGCTAAAGGGATCCATAAAGGATATGGAAGATTCAACAAACTGTTTATCCAATTAGCAATTAATGGAGTTATAATTCCTCATGAAGAAGCTAATCAGAAGTTTTTAAGAGGAGTACCGCAAGATTGGAAAGTGATGGCTATGTACTTTCACAAGAGATGATTTGGATACAACTCCTTTTGATCATCTCTAAAACAATCTCAAAGTGTATGAGATGGATGTCAAAGGTACTTCACCTAGCATGGCACCTGCAACAAAGCCTAACTTGGCTCTTATGTCGGAAGAAAACAGCAGTACTTACTTCCAAAATACCGCTAGTGGATCAAGCAGCAGTACTTACTTCCGAATTTCCGCTGGTGAGCCAACTAACGATACTTACTTCCAAAGTACTGCTAATAGTTCACCTACAACTCAAAATCCACATGGAAGACCTCCATCTATGTTAAATGAGAATGATGCCTTTTTCATTATTTGCTGGACAAGACAACAAACCAAGGTTAACCCTTGATGATATATTCCAGATGGCTGATGCAGACATTAAAGAGATGGATCTAAAGTGGCAAGCAACAATGATCTCTGTTAGATCCAACAGACTCTACAAAAGGACTATAAGGAAGATGACTGTTAATCCTAATGAACCACTAGGATATGACAAGTAAAAAGTGTAAAACCTACATTTTTCAGGTTTTGACTTTGACATTATTGTATACGTCACCTCATGATATATATATATATATATATATATATATATATATATATATATATATATATATATATATATATATATATATATATATATATATATATATATATATATATATATATATATATATATATATATATATATATATATATATTCACCTTTGCATGAAACTTTGTATAATTATATGCATCATACATGAGCATACATCATTTTGATCACTAGAGCTTTGAGCAATTTATCATACTGGGAACAGTTGAAACATTTGAGCAACAAGAACTTTGAACAATACATTATGATTATGAGCATTCAATCATAGGATCACAAGAACACTTCGTATGACTACATTTTTATGAGCATACAGACGAACTATATTTCATTGAACATTACGTATGACTACATCTTTATGAGCATACAGATCATACAAACAATCATTTTTGGGATTATTAAGTCACCTGTAAACACATGAGCATATTCATGCATCTTTTTAGTGTTATGAAAACATAAAACCATGATCATAATTAATAACGTTTATCTAGTATCACATTACTACAAAAAATATATATATTCTATATATTTTCTATACACTTTAAGTGTTACTACAATCAATAAAAGCTATAGCAACAATATAATTTTGTACCTAACAAATTATTAACATTTTAACTTGTGTCATACACCTTTAATAAATAAAACTATACGTTTATTAATCTACGACTGTACTTTCACCAAAAACCCTAGAACCTAACCAAATAAACTTAGACTCGAACCGACACTCACACTACACTACCTAAACTCCTAGTAACTCAACCAAATTACTAGACTTGAACCTAAGACTACCCTAGACAACTTATTCTAGTCGAATACTACATAAATCACATTTACAATAATTTAAAACCTTACAAGTCTACATTAAACTTTAAATTAAACATGTACAACACTTCCTCATTAAAACTAACACTATGCTACACATCACTCTTGTTCCCTTGACTTGTGGGCGATGGCTATAGGCAACAAAAGGGGGGCAAATGTATTTAAACCTTGTACAAACAAATCTCCTAACTATATCACCTAAGTACTGACCTAAGATCACAAAATCTTACTCATCTTCTCTCTTGGACGTGGCCTAACACCAAACACACACACCTCCCTAAGTTTGAGTATAATCTAACATCAACATCCTCCAATCTCACTTACAGGCTCCAATTTTCGAATCACACTAAACACCTACATGAAACACATTCACACCTCATTTAATATCCTTAAATCTTTGTCTCAAGAACATTAAGCGCAAACATTGAATACTACATCTCGATTCTTGGCTCACAAGGCAAACACAACCATCCTAAGTCGCGGTTAAGGAAGGTTAGACGTGTAGATCCATAAAGTATCCTAGCTAGTCTCGTTCATTCGTCACCACCATCACTAAACAAGTAAGTAAAAACCTCCATATCCATATTCTTTCTATTTTCATTCATATATACTTCATAAACATACAAATCCACGTACCCATATTTGGAAACCTATATAAAATGTGATAAGATGAACATGCATACGTAAAACTTGCTAGAACTCGAGACACAAGGATACTAGAATCCCACGGCTTGGACTTCTTTAGTGGTAAACGCGCTTAAGTCATAGATCTATGGAAACTTGTCAGAAAACCTTGCTCTAAAAACCCTAGATAAGCTAGATTTAATAAGCTAAATGTGTACACTAAAATATAAGCCCATAAGGCCTCGGCTTATCTAAATAACCGAGTATAAATCATAAGGTCTAATAAGCCTATAGCTTAAGTTAATGATTTAGGGTTAGATGAATGCCAAAAATTAAGTTATAAGCTTACATAAGCCACATATAAGCCACGAATCAAATGAGCCGTAGCCTATACAAGGCTTATTTGGTAAGCCGAATATTTAGTAAACCTAATAAGGCCCATGTAGTTAGTTGGATTATTTAGAAGGCTTAGTTAACTTGTACTAGTATTAAACAAGCCCAAGTGTGAGCCCATTTAACTTAAAAACCCAATTCGTACCACTAATGGGCCTAACGAGCCCATTTAGCTCCAAAATCACTATTAAGAGTCTTTTCGTGCCAACTTTTAGTCAAAATAGTAATATTATAAAAAAACATATATATTAAATTCTTGACTTTTGTAAAGTCTAGGGACTAAATCTGCCAATTTCGAAAGTATAAGGGTGTGTTTTGTTTTAACCGAGACTTTACATAAACCACAAGGACCATATATGTCATTTCTTGAACTTATAACAAGCCCTAGTGTCCCTTTTGTGCTTTATAAATATTTTCTAGACTAGAGGGACTAGAGTTGCCATTTTACAAACTATAACCGATCCCTAGGGACTCAGTTTGCTAGTTGCCGAAATTTATTAAACCCTAGGGACTATATTTGACACTCTTCAAGACTATTGTGAGCCCTAGGGGTGTTTTGAAAGTTTGGTATAACGAACAAGGACTAACGATGCAATACATTTAACAAACGAAACCCTAGGGGTTATTTTAGAAACTGTTATCTTTACAAGGACTAATATACATTTTATTTAATTAAAACATTAATAATATTGTTTTGTAAATAAATTAAATTAAGTGGTTTTAATTATTTAAATTAAATAAACAATAAGAGTTTATTTACGACATTTGTGTAACGAACGAACTATATTAGTGTATTTAAAAGCACTAAGGAAATTTGGTGAAACGTATTATTTTCTTACAATCACTTAATTAACTAAAAATCTATTTATTTAATTAATTAAACTTTTATCGTATGAACAATTTAAATATATTTTTAGAAACTAAAAATATATTATTATCGATAACTTACTATAGGTTTAACGTTTAAACAATAGTATCAACTTATTAATTAGTGATCATGCATTTTCATCAGTTACATTTATCTGTGCATTTTATTGTACGTATACTGAGTCACATAAATTACTTAGGTAATTTTACTGCTCCGTGATCATACTCTACCAGCATACTTAGTGTCATACTACTGCTGCTTTATCATTGAGGTGAGTTCATGGCACCATCTTTTACTGTTTTATAACTGCGGGAGAAAACATACTTAATTATTGTATATGCAAACACTTACAGACAACAACAGATTACTGCCTATTGTTTTCCCTATTTATTCCAGTGGACTGTAATAGTTAATAGTGTAGCGCGAAATGTTATGGTTAGATCTATTTGGGTATTGACAATACCCGACCTGCATGACTTGCTATCACGAAACGTTTAGGCCAAGCAACATGTTTATTTCGTTGTCGAACTGAGGGTCTCACATCAGGATGATCCAGATAGGCACCTGAGAAACATTGTCTAGCATCTATTACAGGGCAATAGGAACTACTATAGTAGGAAGCTTGATGCTCTAATATCTTCGTGGTGTTTTGCATATCAGTACATTTACTTTATAACTAACCCTGTGAATTCACCAACTTCGCGTTGACCCCCACATTTTACTTTTTATGTTTTCTGAGGAAAGTAAGCAGGTGCATGCATTGGATTCCAGCATCATAGGAAGCATTCAGGTTTACCATAGGGCTGGGATATTTCTACAATTAATAATAAATGTTTTTTCAAGACAATTTACTTAATTTGAACAATTAAATTCATGTGATATGTTTTAATGACATTTGATGATCATTGCTCTATATACTGTGTGCTATCGATCCGCCAAAAAGTAACACCCCACGTACTGTTCCGCTGCATTTGACCATTTGGGGGTGTTACAGAAATGGTATCGGAGCGCATAGTTATAGAAAACCAGATCTAAACCTAAAATTTTTTAAATACTACAAATTTATAACTGGAGTATAACTGAATTTAAAAATCAATTCGTTTACAAAAATTGATTTTTAGGGAACCCTTATAGTTAGGCATACACACATAGAGCATACATATTGTGTGAACTAACTGTGCATTGATATATAGCTTCTGCTATATGATCACCTAAGTACCTACGTAATTGTGATTACACTACCATATGCATGCATAACCTCACAATATGCATTCTTTTTGAAAACTTTTTGAATTGTGTAAGCTAATACTTACTCAACTTCGAAATGCTATTATTTTCAGATTATCATGATGTCACCGACTATCGTGACTACTTTTGACGCTCTCATGACTGCTACTACGCCCGTATCACCTACATCAGTATTGCACAGGCATGAGTCTGATGCAGAGTCTGGGGATCACCCAACAGACGGAGTGATCGTACTATCAGATTCTTTCTCTTCATCACCACCGGTTGTACCTACTTCCCCACCTAGGGAAGCAGAGCAAGTCGTACCTACTCTACCACCTCTACCACCACTCTCTACACTCCACTGCTACCCCACCAGAGGTTTTCCACCTCGCAAGAGGAGGCACACCTCTACTCCTGTCTCCACATTTGAGATAGGAGAGGGATCGGGAGCTGGCCAGGCAGCACCCGACACTGTTCAGGCGCAGTTACATGCGTTGACTGTTAGGCAGGCACATGATACCGATGTTATCCATGCCTTGCTACGCGCGAACCATCAGGGACGCTCGACACTTTAGGAGAGACTTAACACTCTCTACTAGTCAGTTGCTGCTGAGTCACAGGCTGCTCAGGGTTCATGGACGGTTGTCAAGAACACCTTGCAGTGGCTACTTGAGGAGAACTTTTATCTCCGCCATCGCTTATCATCTCTTGAGGGTCATCAGTACGAGACCCACACTGTCGTCTTGACCCAGGAGGAGACCTTCAGGATCTTCTTCGACTTGGCTGAGGTTCATCATCAGGGACGACCGCAGAGACAGATTATCTGAGGAGTGCAGACACGGCACACCAGATCCAGATTTTGGAGGCTCTCAGACTCACTAGAGAGACTAGAGACACTATGATCACATTGCAGGATGCTCAGGAACCTATACCACCAGCTGCACCAGCAGGCAGCCACACTAGTGTAGCTTAGATATCTTGTATATCAAGCCAAGCATTGAGTTTCATCTCAGCTGGCATGATTTAGGACTTTTGTACAATATCTCTTATTTTTCAGTTGTATTCCTATCCTTAGCACCTAACCGTAGTAGGTAGGTTATCTTTTGTTGTACTAAAAACATCTGTACCACTATTTCAAACAGGTATGTTGTATCCCTGTCTTAGATCGGTTGTACTTGTATGATATTGTTATTTGCCAGAAATGACTTGTACCAACATTACTCTATTATCTCTTGTACTTACATTACTATGAACACTTGACAGGTTATCCAATTTGTTGTGAATTCTATGCTTACATTTTCCATGCAATTTAATATAACCATCATATTGATCAACTAATAAATATCATTTTTGTGTGTTATAGAAAAATGGCACAAAGAGTTACCCGACAAAATCCCGGAGCTGCTCCCACAACAACTATTTCGGAAGCTCAACTAAGAGTGCTCATCGGTCAAGGCATAGCTAACGCCCTAGCCGCCAGGGAAACACATCCTAGAGGAAATCAAGGTGATAGTCAGAACTTAAATGCTAGAAACCAAGTTGCTAGAGGATGCACTTACCCCGACTTCTTAAAATGCAAGCCCAGTTACTTCAAGGGGAAAGAAGGAATAGTCGAGCTCATGCAATGGTTCGATAGAACCAAGACTGTGTTCCGTATTAGTGACTGTACGGAAGAGAACAAGGTAAAATTTGCTACGTGTACACTACTGGAACATGCTCTCACCTGGTGGAACTAACTAGTTGCTACCCTTGGGCATGATGATTCCTATGGGATGACTTGGACTGCATTGAAAGAAAGACTGATCATGAAATATTGTCCTCGCGGTGAAATCAAGAAGCTAGAGATTGAACTATGGAATCTCAAGTTCACCAACTATGACATCACAGCCTACAACCAAAGATTTCAAGAGTTGGCCTTGATGTGTACCAGGATGTTTCCTGAGGGGAAGGACAAGATCGAGAAGTACGTTAGTGGACTTCCGGAATCTTTTCATGATAGTGTGCTAGCATCTCGACCCACTACAGTCGAGAGTGCCATCGAGTTTGCTACGGAACTGATGGACAAACGAGGTCGTGATCATGAAATCAGAGAGACCGAGCACAAGAGGAAAGCTGATGAGAACTTCCGTAATCATCATCAGACCCAACCAAAGAGGAAGCACTTAGGGCAGATTTACAGTGCTACTTTCTCAAGGCCGCCTCCGTACGTAGGCACCAAGCCAAAATGTCCCAATTGCAATTTTCACCACTACAGTGACACATCTTGCCGAAGGCCCGGACAAGGCAATACCTATGTTCCGACTGATGTGGAAATGATGTGAAACGGAAGAAATAGACAACAAGGAAATCGTCCTCCCACATGTGGAAATGATGTGAAACGGAAGAAGGTTCCTTGCTATGGTTGTGGAGAGACATGGCATATCTGACCCGAATGCCCGAAGAAAGCAAGTAAGAGCAGGAATGGTGGAGGAGCACCAGCCAGAGTTTACGTGATAGGAGACACCAGGACCGACTCCAATGTGGTTACCAGTACGTTTCTTTTGAACAATCGATATGCATCCATTTTGTTTGATACAGGGGCTGATAGGAGTTTCATATCTACCGAGTTTAGTGATTTACTAGACATCATTCCTACCCAGTTAGACAACTGTTACATAGTCGAATTAGGCGACGGCAAAATCATCGAAACCAATGCTATTTTAAGAGGTTGTACCCTATAAAACCCGCATTAAAAACCTATGAACAGTACACGTGAACAGTAACATACGAAAACACGATAAAATTTAAACTTTCCATTTATAATATTAATACACGTGTCACGACAATAAATAACGAACAATCATGAATATTATAAATGTGACACGATGACGAATACTAAAATCACGAATACTAAATCACAAACATACACGCTAATTGTTTTAACACGGAAAAGTTACGGGTTACCCTTGGTGGGACCCATATGCCGCGACAAGACAAAGAGAGAAGGCCCAGGTGGGATTTTGGCCCAACACCACTTTTTAATAAAACATCAGGAGATTTCTTTTTCATTTATTTTTAGTTTTTAAAAAGTTTTGTATCTCTCTCTCTTGTCTCCTTGGTGACGCCGGCTACATCAAAGAAAAGGGAGAACCCGGAAGATTTTTGTTACTTGTTATTTATTCGTGATCATCTCTTCGTTATACACACGTTGGTATAATCAAAAACCTTTTATCTTATTTATTTTCTTATGTAATTCATGTTTTAAAATTAATTAATCATTAAGAACATGTAAGAACACACCTAAGATTAATTAATTCATGTCACGGGGTTTGGGTTGTGTGTGGTTTGGTTCGGCCAAGACAACCGAGACCCCAATGGGGCTCGGCTTGCGTTTAACACCACCACCGAGAGTCACAAGACTCTCGACTTGGTTTGTTTGAGGCTCGGACGCAGCAAGGCAACCCCGACATTAGGTCGGGGTGTGTTTGTTTGTTCGGTTGTGTGCAACGAGGCACCACCGAGACCCTTAAGGGGCTCGGTTGGGTTTTGTTGTTCGGACCCGAGACCAAAAGGGACCCCGACATTAGGTCGGGGTATGTTGTACATGTTTGTTAGTTTAAGTAGTGTCAACCGAGACCCTCCAAGGTCTCAGTGGGACTTGTTTATAGCTTGTTTAGTTCGGCTTATATTAAACACGGGCTCGGGATTCGGGTTTTTCATGAAAACTATTTTTTATAAGTTAAGTTATATTAAACTTTAGGTTAATTAATTTATTAAATTAATTCATGTATAACCTAAGGTATTTATACTTAGTCATTTTAATTAAAACATGTATTTTAATTAAAATCATATAATGTATAGTCTAGTTAAATTAACCAGTTATTTAATTAATGAACTGTAACCAAGACTTGTATTGTACTATTTAAACTTTAATTATTATTTATAAATCAGCTTATTTCTAATTATGGAAACTTACTATTTTTGGAAACTTTCTAATTTTTAGAAACTTACTATTTATGGAAACCTGCTATTTTTAGGAAGTTACTTAGTATTACAATACACGTATTATAATACACTAATACATGAATAATACTCAACAGAACATCATAATAACTACAGTTAACACAGTAAACTGTAAAACATGATAGAATACGTATAACAAGCTAATAATACACGGAACCAGTAAAACACATGTAATTCAGACAACCCATACACGTCCATATTTCCTATGTGGTGTTATCCGTCGAGGCGGATTAGTCTTCATCGTTTTCCTTAGCTTCTACTGGACATAAGGTACGGATTTTCGTCCTTCAGTAAGGACAATCTCTTCCTTCATTAGGATTTCCCGTATGCAGCCAATTGTTTTCCTCAGTAGTTACAAATTAAATGCTTATGTTTATTAGTTAACTTAGCCATATACATGCATGGCCAGTTTCACCTAGTTATGGAGGTACCATAACCATAACACTAGAGGCACTAGTGTTATGACTTCACCACGGCGGAGTGATAGCTCGTGGCGTCCTTTTTCAGTAATTTGGCCGTTATATTATTATATTATCATGTGGGGCGTGTGGGTGCATCCTAGTTACATGTTTCAGTCAGGATTCATGGTGAATGTGGTGTGTGCCTTACATCCTTTACAAGGAGTTGATCCCTCCTACCCACTTACCAGTTAATTAGAGGAAACCCCTCTAATTGCATGATGAGGTCTCCCCTCCAAGTATTCATGTACGTTGTTGACCTCATGACCTATATTAGCTATTTTGGTACATTAACTAATACAGATATTCATAAGTAACATAAGCTATGTTTTCAGAATTAAAACCAGTTAACATGACAAACAACTAAGTTTTCCAGGACTTATTCATTTCCGCTGCCATTCATGCTTTATATTCTTTATATGCTTCCGTATTCTATGTTTTTCATGCTTTATTGTATATCCGTGCACTGAGCGTTATGCTCCGCCGTCTACTTTTCCATGTTCCCAAATGGCAGGTACCCAAGGACGCAAGTAGGAACTCTAGAGTATTTGCATTCAGACTGGAAGCTATCCGGCCTCTTTTACCTTATGCATTTATTCCTACTTTATCATACTTTACTTCTTCTAGACATTGTTTAGTCCTTTCCATTTACAGTACTTATATTGCTTGTGTGTGAGTTACTAGACTACCGATGTTTGATTCCGGTATTTTTATTTATGGTCATGAATGTTTAGACATTTACCTTTCATGCTTTGATGATACGCCATAATTTACTGTAGCACTCTATTCTATTAATGGGGTGTTATAATTATGGTATCAGAGCCTAAGGTTTCGACCTGTAGCTCTGTAAAACATGACCTGTGACTTATGGGTAGTCACCAGTGTCTTCCTAAAACTGACAGTTAGTTTTCATGCATTCATTCATTTTCATTTTAATTCATGCATTCATATCATTGTAGCAGGTTTATGACTAAATAATGGTTGGTACATGACTGGCCTTATTTAGTTGCATGTGCTTTTATCGAAACTTTTAACTTTGGGACCGACCCATTGGCGTCCCCGCGTCATGTCTTTTGTTTTGAGTGAACTGACCATAGGCGTTCACTCCTGTTCATATAAAAGTTTTATAAACTGCATCATGCATTTTCACATGGTTTCATGCATTATAAATTGCTTCTTTGATTTATACATTGTTCATGCATTCTTATGTTATCTCATATCAGATTTATGATTTATGTTGCATTTTGTTGTTTTAAACTATCAGATGGTGAACTCACGCAATACTCCAGATTTGGCAGCAACTGTCAATGCAGCTCTGCAAGCCCTCCTTCCCCAATTTCGCAATGAAATCAGAGGCAAAGTTCATGCGAAATTTCAGGCTCATGGCAGCAACAACAACCACAATCCTCCATCGCTGATATCCCTTCCCACGACTGAGAGGTATGATTTGTTGATGGAGTACTATGGAATTAGGCAAGGAGTTGGGGAGAGCAGCAGCGAGTTCATGCAACGTTTCCTTCGGCTGGCCGACTCTATTGGCACAACAACACATACTGCTAAAGAGCAAGCACACCACTTCCGATGGGCTCTTCGTACATCGATCCCCAATGAGTTGGCAGATTCCACCTTCAACACGGTGGCACAAGTGGCCGATGCAGCTAGGAAGTATGAGATGCTTCAGGAACAAGAGGATTTTAGTGAGGAAAACCCAGCTAAGAGGTATCTTAAATCATCATTTGTAAACCGGTGAAGCTTTTCAGTATGTCATTTTACATCATTCTCTGTTCAAATTCCTCATTTCAGATAGAAGACTGAGGCCTGGAATCCTCTGGCTGCTCAGCAACAGTCATCCGAGGTAAACGGTCAGTCCAATGATCATTCTGCTCCAGAAAGGTGTGACGGTAGTTACAACTACCGTAATGATGTTAAGAAGAGCAGGTCCTTACCTCTACATTTAACATTATTAAGCTGCGTATATTTCACTATTCTGACACACCAACTCTTATATTCAGGAGCAATGGTTACGATAGGAACCAGGACCGCAGAGTTTCGCAGTTGAACAATCCTGCAACACCAGGTAATGCTCAAACCTTTGTTATGTAATCATGTTTATGTTTCATGATCACGTCTTATGCATGAAATCTGGTCACAGGCTCTCATCTAGTTGGGAGGCCTACTGGGAGATTCATGCACCCTATCTGTCCTACTTGTCCGCACAGACATTCGGGTGTTTGTCACCGAAGTACTGGTGGATGTCTCAAATGTGGCCAACAAGGTCATCAGTAGAAGGACTGTCGCCAGGGTGAGATAGAAGGCACCTCTGGATACGCCAACACCAAGCCACCTCCTACTTCTGATCGCGTGTTCACTACTACTAGAGATCAGGCGAATTAGACTTCTGGTACCATCACCAGAAATATCTTTATGAATGGTTTGGCAGCATGTGTTCTATTTGATACTGGAGCGACGCATCCAGTCGTGTCCACTACTTTTGCTGTACGTGTTAGGATTTCCCCGATGCCAGTAGATAATGCCTTATGCATTTTCACACCACTTAGGGACTCTGTACGAATCACTCAGGTGTACAGAGATCTTCCCCTAGAATTTGATGACAAGATCTGCAGAGTTGACGCAATTCCTTTGGACATGTGCGATTTTGACTTGATTTTGGGCATGGACTGGTTATCCAAACACCAAGCCACGATTGCCTGCCACACTTATCGGGTTATCTTCGGTGATGTTAAAGCTCCAGAGTACATACACCATGGTTTTCTGCCAGGGAGGTCAGTACAGATTATTTCATCCATGGAGGCGCGTGCATTGCTATCACACGACTGTTAGGGATTCATAGCCAATATTCATGACATTACTGCTGAGTCTCCATCAATCCAAGATCAGCATAATGTGTTAGAGTTGACGTATTTCAAGATGAACATCCGGGCATACCACCTGTTCGTGAAGTCGAGTTTTGAATCAAGCTCATACCAGGTGCGGAGCCAATTTCCAAAGCTCCTTACCGTATGGCTCCGATAGAGCTTAAGGAACTAAAAGATCACCTGCAGGAACTTCCGGAACGAGGTTTCATCCGTCCCAGTGCATCGCCATGGGGTGCACCGGTACTGTTCATGAAGAAGAAAGATGGCATAATGCGTATATGTATAGATTATCGTGATCTTAACAAGATCACGATCAGGAATCGTTATCCTTTGCCGCGTATTGATGACCTATGCGATCAACTTCAGGGCGCCAATAATTTCTCGAAGATCAATATGAGGTCCGGTTACCATCAGTTACGAGTCAAAGAGCAGGATATCTCCAAGAATGCTTTCCGTACACGTTATGGGCACTACGAGTTCGTAGTCATGCCATTCGGACTCACTAATGCTCCAGCTGTCTTTATGGATTTGATGAACCGTGTCTTCCATGAGTTGCTGGACAAGTTCGTTATCGTGTTCATTGATGACATCCTGAGATTCTCCATATCCAAGGAGAAACATGAGAAACACCTTCGTACAGTCTTATAGATTCTTCGTCAAAAGCAGCAGTACGCCAAATTCTCTAAGTGTAAGTTATGGTTAACCAAGGTGGCATTTCTGGGCCATATTGTATCTGCCGAGGGGATCACCATGGATCCTACCAAGGTTGAAGCTATCACTAAATGTCCAATACCTACATCTGCAACAGAAGTTAGAAGTTTTCTAGGTTTAGCTGGCTACTACCATAGGTTTGTAGAGAACTTTTCACGGTTAGCCTTACCTTTGACTAAGCTAATGAGAAAAGGAGAGAAATTCGTCTGGACAGAAGAGCGAGAAAAGAGCTTTGAAGATCTGAAGTAGAAGTTAGTGACTGCACCTATTCTTACTCTCCCATCTGGCTCAGGTGGATTTCAGATATATAGTGACGCTTTAGGAAAGGGTTTAGGCTGCGTTCTCATGCAATATGGGAAGGTTATTGCATACGCATCACGATAGCTGAAACCTTATGAAGAAAACTATCCTATTCACGATTTAGAGCTTGCAGCAGTTGTTTTCGCGTTAAAGATCTGGAGACATTATTTGTATGATGAATCATGTGACATATTCACCGACCACAAGAGTCTCAAGTATATCTTCACCCAAAAGGAACTGAACATGAGACAGAGGAGATGGTTAGAGCTATTGAAGGACTACGACACCAACATTCAGTACCATCCTGATAAGGAGAATGTGGTGACAGATGCTCTAAGAAGAAGATCGGGTATGAGTGCTGGCATTTGGATTGCAAAGGAGATCATTTGTGACCTAGAGATGACTGATATTGAGCTTTGTGTACGAGGATAGCACGGTTACTAGGCTAATCTTAGAGTGGAACCAGACTTACATTCTAGGATCAAGGAAGCTCAGAAGGACAATGGTGAGATTTGTCCTATCATTCAGAACCTTGATCAGCAGACGGAGTTTCGTGTTGACGACGACGGTATCTTATGGCAGGGCACTAGACTAGTGGTTCCTGATGACTCTACTCTCAGGGGAAGCTTTGTTGACTGAGGCTCATAGTTCTCTATTTACCATAAATCCTGGTTCCACCAAGATGTACCACGACATCAAGCAACACTTTTGGTGGAGTGGTATAGAGCAGGATGTTGCCACCTTCGTTTCTAAGTGTATGATCTGCCAGCAGGTGAAGATCGAACATCAGTGAGCTAGTGGTTTACTACAACCATTAGATATTCCAGCATGGAAGTGGGACAAAATATCCATGGATTTTGTTACTGGTATTCCGGTTACTCAGAAGAAGAACGACGCTATCTAGGTTATTGTGGATCGGTTGACTAAATCTGCTCATTTTCTGCCGATTTGCAAGGAGCATCCGGTCAGCAAATTAGCAGACACATTCTAGAGGGAGATCATGAGACTACATGGTACTCCATTTGAAATCATCTCTGACAGAGATCCCCGTTTCATATCACGTTTCTGGCAGAGTCTACAGAAAGCTTGGGGCACCAGACTTATGCTCAGCACTGCCTTTCATCGTCAGACCGATAGAAAGTCGGAACATACCATTTAGACATTGGAGGACATGTTGCGATCATGTGCTCTAGAGTGGTTAGGAAGCTGGGATGCTATATATTCCTAGTAGAATTCGCATACAACAACAGTTGGCACGCTAGCATCAAGTGTGCTCCCTTAGAGATGTTGTATGGTAGAAAGTGTCGCGCCCCAATCTTCTGGGATCAGGTGGGAGAACGACTGCTTGAGGGTCCAGAGATGATTGAAGTGACCAATGAGAAGGTTGCTGTCGCCAAGGCAAAGCTTCAGGAAGCTCGTGCTCGTTAGAAGAGCTATGCTGATAAACGCCGTAGAGATGTATCTTTCAACGTAGCACTTTTTCCTCAAGGTATCGCCTGCACGAGGAGTTAGACGTTTTTGAATAAGAGGGAAGCTCAGTCCTCGCTTAATCGGACCGTTCGACATCATAGAACGCGTTAATCAAGTGTCATACCGTTTAGCGTTACCACCTCAGCTATCACACGTTCACAACGTGTTCCATGTGTCATTACTCAGAGGATACAACTATCATCCAGTTCATGTTGTCCAGTATCCACTTGATCAGATTCGATAGGATCTTTCATAGGTCGAAGAACCCGAGAGAGTTCTTGAGCGACAAGATCGTGTTATGAGGAGGAAGACGATCCCTTTCGTCAAAATACTCTGGAGGGATCATCCTGAGCGGGAAGCCACTTGGGAGACGGAGGAGTCTATACCGACTTCTTACCCTCATTTCCAGTTCTAATTCGGGTATATTTTCTTTCAGTTTATGTTTCTTCAATTCGAGGACGAATTGTTCTTTTAGAGGGAAAGAGTTGTAAACCCGCATTAAAAACCTATGAACAATACATGTGAACAGTAACTTGCGAAAACACGATAAAATTTAAACTTTCCATTTACAATATTAATAAACGTGTCACGACAATAAATAACGAACAATCATGAATATTATAAATGTGACTCGATCACGAATACTAAAATCACGAATACTAAATCACGAACATACACTCTAATTGTTTTAACACGGAAAAGTTACGGGTTACCCTTGGTGGGACCCATATGCCACGGCAAGACAAAGAGAGAAGGCCCAGGTGGGCTTTTGGCCCAACACCACTTTTTAATAAAACCTAAGGAGATTTCTTTTTCACTTATTTTTAGGTTTTAAAAAGTTTTGTCTCTCTCTCTTGTCTCCTTGGTGCCGCTGGCTACATCAATGAAAAGGGAGAACACAGACGATTTTTGTTACTTGTTATTTATTCGTGATCATCTCTTCGTTCTACACACGTTGGTATAATCAAAACCCTTTTATCTTATTTATTTTCTTATGTAATTCATGTTTTAAAATTAATTAATCATCAAGAACATGTAAGAACACACCTAAGATTAATTAATTCATGTCACGGGGTTTGGGTTGTGTGTGGTTTGGTTCGACCGAGACAACCGAGACCCCAATTGGGCTCAGCTTGCGTTTAACACCACCACCGAGAGTCGCAAGACTCTTGGCTTCGTTTGTTTGAGGCTCGGACGCAGCAAGGCAACCCCGACATTAGGTCGGGGTGTGTTTGTTTGTTCGGTTGTGTGCACCAAGGCACAACCGAGACCCCTAAGGGGCTCGGTTGGTTTTTGTTGTTCGGACCCGAGACAAAAGGGACCCCGACATTAGGTCGGGGTATGTTGTACATGTTCGTTAGTTTAAGTAGTGTCAACCGAAACCCTCCAAGGTCTCGGTGGGACTTGTTTATAGCTTGTTTGGTTCGGCTTATATTAAACACGGGCTCGGGATTTGGGTTTTTCATGAAAACTATTTTTTTATAAGTCAAGTTATATTAAACTTTATGTTAATTAATTTATTAAATTAATTCATGTATAACCTAAGGTATTTATACTTAGTCATTTTAATTAAAACATGTATTTTAATTAAAATCATATAATGTATAGTTTAATTAAATTAACCAATTATTTAATTAATGAACTGTAACCAAGACTTGTATTGTACTATTTACACTTTAATTATTATTTATAAGTCAGCTTATTTCTAATTATGGAAACTTACTATTTTGGAAACTTTCTATTTTTTTGAAACTTACTATTTATGGAAACCTGCTATTTTTAAAAAGCTACATAGTATTACAATACATGTATTATAATACACTAATACATGAACAATACTCAACAGAACATCATAATAACTACAATTAACACAATAAACAGTAAAACATGACAGAATACGTATAACAAGCTAATAATACACGGAACCAGTAAAACACATGTAATTCATATAACTCATACACGTCCATATTTCTTATGTAGTGTTATCCGTCGAGGCGGATTAGTCTTCAACGTTTTCCTTAGCTTCTATTGGACATAAGGTACGGATTTCCGTCCTTCAGTAAGGACAATCTCTTCCTTCATTAGGATTTCCCGTATGCAGCTAACTGTTTTCCCCAGTAGTTATAGATTAAATCCTTATGTTTATTAGTTACCTTAACCATATACATGCATGACCAGTTTCACCTAGTTATGGAGGTACCATAACCAAAACACTAGAGGCACTAGTGATAGCCCGTGGCGTCCCTTTTCAGTTATTTGGACATTATATTATTATATTATCATGTGGGGCGTATGGGTGCATCCTATTTACATGTTTTAGTCAGCATTTCATGGTGAATGTAGTGTGTGCCTTGAATCCTTCACAAGGAGCTGATCCTTCCTACCCACTTACCAGTCAATTAGAGGCAACCCCTCTAATTGCATGATGAGGTCTCCCCTCCAAGTATTCATGCACGTTGTTGACCTCATGACCTATATTGGCTATTTTGGTACATTAACTAATACATATTTTCATAAGTAACATAAGCTATGTTTTCAGAATTAAAACCAGTTAACATGACAAACAAGTAGGTTTTCCAGGACTTACTCATTTCCGCTGCCATTCATGCTTTATATTCTTTATATGCTTCCATATTCTATGTTTTCCATGCTTTATTGTATATCCGTGCACTGAGCGTTATGCTCAACCGTCTACTTTTCCATGTTCCCAAATGGCAGGTACCCAAGGACGCAAGTAGGAACTCTAGAGTATGTGCATTCAGACCGGAAGCTATCCGGCCTCTTTTACCTTATGCATTTATTCCTACTTTATCATACTTTACTTCTTCTGGACATTGTTTAGTCCTTTCAATTTACAGTACTTATATTGCTTGTGTGTGGGTTACTAGACTACCGATGTTAGATTCCGGCATTTCTATTTATGGTCATGAATGTTTAGACATTTACCTTGCATGCTTCGATGATACACCATAATTTACTGTAGGTTTGTTGCTATGGTTGTGGAGAGACACGGCATATCTGACCCGAGTGCCCGAAGAAAGCAAGTAAGAGCGGGAATGGTGGAGGAGCACCAGCCAGAGTTTATGTGATAGGAGACACCAGGACCGACTCCAATGTGGTTAACGGTACGTTTCTTTTGAACAATCGATATGCATCCATTTTGTTTGATACCGGGGCTGATAGGAGTTTCATATCTACCGAGTTTAGTAATTTACTAGACATCATTCCTACCCAGTTAGACAACTGTTACATAATCGAATTAGCCGACGACAAAATCATCAAAACCAATGCTATTTTAAGAGGTTGTACCCTAAACCTTTTGAACCATCCCTTTGATATCAACCTAATCCTAGTAAATCTTGGTAGTTTTGACGTTATCATTGGTATGGACTGGTTAGCGAAATATTACGCAACCATCGTGTGTGACAAAAAGCTAGTCCGTATACCGTGGGGGAAAGAAAACTTAATTGTACAAGGAGAAGAGAATTTGGACAAGGCTGACACCAGGCTGTGTGTCATCTCATGCACCAAAGTCCAGAAATACATACTGAAAGGATGTCCTATCTTTTTAGCACATATTTCCCAAGCAGACAAGGGAGATGAACCCGAGAAGAAACAAATCAAGGACGTACCAATTGTCCGCGATTATCCCGAAATTTTCCAGACGACTTACCTGGTTTACCACCAACTCGTCAAGTATAATTTCAGATCGACTAGATACCAGGAGGTGAACCTGTAGCTAAAGCACCATACTGGTTAGCACCAACTGAGATGAAAGAACTCGCAGATTAAATCCAAGAACTGTCAGACAAAGGTTTTATTAGACCCAGTTCCTCACCTTGGGGAGCTCAGTACTATTTGTCAAGAAGAAAGAAGGTTCTTCTCGCATGTGTATTGATTACAGAGAACTGAATAAGTTAACTGTGAAAAATCGTTACCCACTTCCTCGAATCGATGACCTATTTGATCAACTACAAGGAACAAGTGTGTACTCCAAGATTGACTTACGATCCGGATACCATCAGTTGAAGGTCAGAGAGGAAGACATACCAAAGATAGCTTTCAGAACTCGTTACGGTCACTACGAATTTCAGGTCATGCCATTTGGAATGACCAACGCACCAGCCATATTCATGGACCTCATGAACCGGGTGTGCAGATCGTATCTGGATAAATTCGTTATCGTGTTCATCGACGACATACTCATTTATTCCAAGAATGAGCAGGAGCACGGAGAGCATCTAGCTCAGGTATTGAAATTGCTTAAGGGAGAGAAGCTATACGCCAAGTTCACCAAATGTGATTTTTGGATTCCTAAGGTACATTTCCTTGGTCACATGATCGATAGCAAGGGAATTCAAGTAGACCCCGCAAAAGTCGAATCGGTAAAGGATTGGGCATCACCTACGTCACCAAAAGAGATACGTCAATTCTTAGGTCTTGCCGGTTACTATCAGAGATTTATAGAAGGATTATCTAAGATAGCTAAGTCTATGACAAAGCTTATTTAGAAAGGCGTGAAGTTTGAATGGGGAGATAAGGAGGAATTAGCATTCCAAACCATCAAACAAAAGTTGTGTAGCGCACCTATTCTAGCCTTGCCAGAAGGTAACGAAGACTTCATTGTCTACTGTGATGCCTCACACAAAGGCTTATGTGTTGTACTGATGCAAAGAAAGAAATTAATTGCCTATGCTTCAAGACAACTGAAGAAGCACGAACAGAATTACTCTACTCATGATCTAGAACTTGGATCCGTAGTTTTTGCCTTGAAAATCTAGAGGCACTACCTATACGGAACAAAGTGTACTGTGCATACCGACCACAAGAGTTTGCAACACATTCTAGACCAAAAGGAGCTGAACATGAGGCAACGTCGTTGGATAGAGCTGCTTAGTGGCTACGATTGTGACATCAAATACCACCCAGGTAAAGCCAACGTGGTTGCAAATGCACTGAGCCGCAAGGGAACTGATCCTTCCATGAGTTCGAGCCTTTGTTATGACCGTTAGCTTGGATCTACCCAAGCAGATATTAGAGGCTCAACTCTAAGCACAGAAGCCTGAAAGCATTGGGAAAGAAGACATAGGAGAAATGCTTAGGACAGATCTAAGCAAGGAGAAGTTAGAACCAAGAGCAGATGGAACGTTATGTCTACATGGAAGAAGTTGGTTATCGTGCTACAGAGACTTGAGAAGCGTGATTATGTACGAATATCATAAGTCTAAGTACTCCATACATCCCGGATCTGAAAAGATGTATCAGGACATGAAGAAGTTGTATTGGTGGCCAAACATGAAGGCAGACATTGCCACATACGTAAAGAAATGTCTGACTTGTGCCAGAGTGAAGACTGAACATCAAAGACCGTTAGGATTACTAGTCCATCATGAGATACCAAAATGGAAATGGGACAACATCACCATGGACTTCATTACCAAACTTCCTACTTCATCTTACGGTTACGATACAATTTGGGTAATCGTCGACCGATTCACAAAATCCGCTCATTTTGTACCCATAAGAGAAAATGACTCTTTGAGCAAGTTAGCAAAGCTATACCTAAAGTAACGGTATAGCAGTCTCAATTATTTGTGATCGTTACGTCAAACTTTTGTAAATCTTTTCAAAGAGCTTTAGGAACAAATTTGGGTATGAGTACCGCTTATCACCTACAAACCGATGGTCAGAGTGAAAGAACAATCCAAACCTTGGAAGACATGTTGAGGGTATGTGTGATCGACTTTCGAAAAGGTTGGGTCGAACACATACCTTTGATTGAATTCTCCTACAATAATAGCTACCATGTCAGCATCAAAGCCGCATCATTTGAGGCTCTCTATGGCCGCAAGTGCAGCTCACCCGTGTGCTGGGCAGATGTAGGGGAGTTTCAGCTTACTGGACCCGGATTAATCCAAGAAATGACTGAGAAGATCACTCTCATCAAATAGAGTATTCAAGCTGCATAACACCGACAGAAGAGCTATGTAGATCGCAAACATAAACCTATGGAATTCGAAGTAGGTGACCGTGTTATGCTTTTGTATCACCTTGGAAGGACGTTGTACGTTTTGGGAACGTGGGAAGCTAAACCCACGATATGTAGGACCTTTCAAAGTGATTGCCTGAATTGGTGAATTCGCTTATCGTCTAGACTAACCCCAACAATTTAGCCGGGTATACTCTACATTCCATGTTTCAAACCTAAAGAAGTGCTACGCGGATGAGCCTATAGCCATGCCATTAGAGGGAGTTCATTTTGATGACAAACTCCAATTTACAGAAGAACCCGTAGAAGTCATGGAGAGAGTAGTTAAGAAGCTGAAGCGTAGCTAAATTCCATTGGTTAAGATACGTTGGAACTCTAGGAGAGAACCTGAGTTCACTTTGGAACGCGAAGACTTGTTTAGAGCTAAGTACCCACACTTGTTCACCTGAGCAGTAACATCATCTTAAGCTTTGAGGACAAAGCTAAACTAACGGGATAGTGTTGTATAACCTGCAATTTTCAGGTTTTGAATATGATATCATTGTACACGTCACCTCATGTATATATATATATATATATATATATATATATATATATATATATATATATATATATATATATATATATATATATATATATATATATATATATATATATATATATATATATATATATATATATATATATATTCACCTTTGCATGAAACTTTGTACAATCATATGCATCATACATGAGCATAAATCATTTTGATCACTAGAGCTTTGAGCAATTTATCATATCTGGGAATAGTTGAAACATTTGAGCAACAAGAACTTTGAATAATACATTATGATTATAAGCATTCAATCATAAGATCACAAGAACACTTCGTATGACTACATTTTTATGAGCATACAGACGGACTATATTTCATTGAACATTACGTATGACTACATATTTATGAGCATACAGATCATACAGACAATCATTTTTGGGACTATTAAGTCACCTGTAAACACATGAGCATATTCATGCATCTTTTTAGTGTTATGAAAACCTAAAACCATGATCACAATTAATAATGTTTATCTAGTATCACATTACTACAAATATATATATATTCTATATATTTTCTATACACTTTAAGTGTTACTACAATCAACAAAAGCTATAGCAACAATATAGTTTTGTACCTAACAAATTATTAACATTTTAACTTGTGTCATATACCTTTAATAAATAAAACTATACGTTTATTAATCTACGACTGTACTTTCACCAAAAAACCTAGAACCTAAGCAAATCAACTTAGACTCGAACCGACACTCACACTACACTACCTAAACTCCTAGTAACTCAACGAAATTACTAGACTTGAACCAAAAAACTACCCTAGACAACTTATTCTAGCCGAATACTACAAAAATCACATTTACACTAACTTAAAACCTTACAAGCTTATATTAGACTTTAAATTAAACATGTACAACACTTCCTAATTAAAACTAACACTATGCTACATATCACTCTTGTTCCCTTGACTTGTGGGCGATGGCTATAGGCAACAAAAGGGGGGCAAATGTACTTTGTTGCATTTAAACCTTGTACAAACAAATGTCCTAACTAGATCACCTAAGTACTAACCTAAGATCACCAAATCTTACTCATCTTCTCTCTTGGACGTGGCCTAACACCAAACACACACAACTCCCTAAGTTTGAGTATAAGCTAACATCAACATCCTCCAATCTCACTTACAAGCTCCCATTTTCGGATCACACTAAACACCTACACGAAACACATTCACACCTCATTTAATATCCTTAAATCTTTGTCTCAAGAACATTAAGTGCAAGCATTGAATACTACATCTTGATTCTTGGCTCACAAGGCAAACAAAACCATCCTAAGTCACGGTTAAGGAAGGTTAGACGTGTAGATCCATAAAGCATCCTAGCTAGTCTCGTTCATTAGTCACCACCATCACTAAACAAGTAAGTATAAACCTCCATATCCATATTCTTTCCATTTTCATTCATATATACTTCATAAACATGCAAATCCACGTACCCATATTTGGAAACCTATATAAAATGTGATAAGATGAACATGCATACATAAAACTGGCTAGAACTCGAGCCACAAGGACACTAGAAGCCCACGGCTTGGACTTCTTTAGTGGTAAACGTGCTTAAGTCATATATCTATGGAAACTAGTTAGAAAACCTTGCTCTAAAAACCCTAGACAAGCTAGATTTAATAAGCTAAATGTGTACACTAAAATATAAGCCCATAAGGTCTCGGCTTATTTAAATAACCGAGTATACATCATTAGTCTAATAAGCCCATAGCATAAGTTAATGATTTAGGATTAGATGAATGCCAAAAATTAAGTTATAAGCTTACATAAGCCACATATAAGCCACGAATCAAATGAGCCGTAGCCTATACAAGGCTTATTTGATAAGCCGAATATTTAGTAAGCCTAATAAGGCCCATGTAGTTAGTTGGATTATTTATAAGGCTTAGGTAACTTGTACTAGTATTAAACAAGCCCAAGTGTGAGCCCATTTAACTTAAAAACCCAATTCGGATCACTAATGGGCCTAACGAGCCCAGTTAGCTCCAAAATCACTATTAAGAGTCTTTTCGTGCCAAATTTGCCAAATGGTGAAAGTAGTAGTCAAAATAGTAATATTATAAAACATATATATTAAATTCTTGACTTTTGTAAAGTCTAGGGACTAAATCTGCCAATTTTGAAAGTATAAGGGTGTGTCTTGTTTTAACCGAGACTTTAAATAAACTACAAGGACTATATATGTCATTTCTTGAACTTATAACAAGCCTTAGTATCCCTTTTGTGCTTTATAAATATTTTCGAGACTAGAGGGACTAGAGTTTCCATTTTACAAACTATAACCGAGCCCTAGGGACTCGGTTTGCCAATTACCGAAAGTTATTAAACCCTAGGGACTATATTTGACACTCTTCGAAACTATTGTGAGCCCTAGGGGTGTTTTGAAAGTTTGGTATAACGAACAAGGACTAACGATGCAATACATTTAACAAACGAAACCCTAGGGGTTATTTTGGAAACTATTATCTTTACAAGGACTAATATACAATCTATTTAATTAAAACATTGATAATATTGTTTTGTAAATAAATTAAATTAAGTGGTTTTAATTATTTAAATTAAATAAATAATAAGAGTTTATTTACGACATTTGTGTAACGAACGAACTATATTAGTGTATTTAAAAGCACTAAGGAAATTTGGTGAAACGTATTATTTTCTTACAATCACTTAATTAAATAAAAATCTATTTATTTAATTAATTGCACTTTTATCGTACGAACAATTTAAATATATTTTTAGAAACTAAAAATATATTATTATCGATAACTTACTATAGGTTTAACGTTTAAACAATATTAACAACTTATTAATTAGTAATCATGCATTTTCATCAGTTACATTTATCTGTGCATTTTATTGTACGTATACTGAGTCACATAAATTACTTAGGTAATTTTACTGCTCCGTGATCATACTCTACCAGCATACTCAGTGTCATACTACTACTACTTTATCATTGAGGTGAGTTCATGGCCCCATCTTTTACTGTTTTATAACTGGGGGAGAAAACATACTTAATTATTGTATATGCAAACACTTACAGACAACAACAGATTACTGCCTATTTTTTGTCCTATTTGTTCACGTGGACTGTAATGGTTAATAGTGTAGCGTGAAATGTTATAAATAGATCTATTAGGGTATTGACAATACCCGGCCTACGTGACTTCCTATCACGAAACTCTTAGGCCAAGCAACAAGTTTATATCGTTGTCGAACTGAGGGTCTCACATCAGGATGATCCAGGTAGGCACCTGAGAAACATTGTCTAGCATCTATTACAGGGCAATAGGAACTACTATAGTAGGAAGCTTGATGCTCTAATATCTTCGTGGTGTTTTGCATATCAGTAGATTTACTTTATAACTAAACCTGTTCACCAACTTCGTGTTGACCCCCACATTTTACTTTTTATGTTTTCTCAGGAAAGTAAGCAGGTGCATGCATTGGATTTCAGCATCATAGGAAGCATTCTTGTTTACCATCAGGCTGGGATATTTCTACAATTAATAATAAATGTGTTTTCAAGACAATTTACTTAATTTGCACAATTAAATTCATGTGATATGTTTTAATGACATTTGATAATCATTGCTCTATATACTGTGTGCTATCGATCCTCCAAAAAGTAACACCCCACGTACTGTTCCGCTGCATTTGACCATTTGGGGGTGTTACAGAAATGGTATCAGAGCGCATAGTTATAAAGAACCAGATCTAAACCTAAAAATTTTAAATACTAAAAATTTATAACTGGACTATAACTGAATTCAAAAATCTATTGGTTTAAATTGATTTTTGGGGAACCCTTATAGTTAGGCATACATATATAGAGCATACATATTATGTGAACTAACCGCATTGATATACAGCTTCTACTATATGGTCACCTAAGTACCTACGTAATTATGATTACACTACCATATGCATGCATAACATCACATATGCATTCGTTTTGAAAACTTTTTGAATTGTGTAAGCTAATACTTATTCAACTTTGAAATGCTATTATTTTCAGATTAACATGACGTCACCGACTATCGTGACTACTTTTGACGATCTCATGACTCCTACTACGCCCGTATCACCTACATCAGTATTGCACAAGCATGAGTCTAATGCAGAGTCTGGGGATCACCCGACAGACGGAGTGATCGTACTATCAGATTGTTTCTCTTTATCACTGCCGGTTGTACCTACTTCCCCACCTAGGGAAGCAAAGCAGGTCGTACCTACTCTACCACCTCTACCATCACTCTCTACACTCCACTGCTACCCCACCAGATATTTTACACCTCGCAAGAGGAGGCACACCTCTACTCCTGTCTCCACATTCGAGATAGGGGAGGGATCAGGAGCCGGCCAAGCAGCACCCGACACTATTCAGGCGCAGCTAGATGCGCTGACTGCTAGGCAGGCTCAGGATACCGCTGTTATCCATGCCTTGCTACGCGCGGACCATCAGGGATGCGCGATACTTTAGGAGAGACTTAACACTCTCTACTGGTCAGTTGCTACTGAGTCACAGGCTGCTCAGGGTTCATGGACGACTGTCAAGAAAACCTTGCAGTGGCTACTTGAGGATAACTCTTATCTCCGCCATCACTTATCATCTCTTGAGGGTCAGTACGAGACCCACACTACCGTCTTGACCCAGGAGGAGACCTTCTGGAACTTCTTCGACTTGTTTGAGGTTCTTCATCAAGGAACGCAGAGACAGATTATCTGAGGAGTGCAGACACCACACGCCAGATCCATCTTTTGGAGGCTCTCAGACTCACCAGAGAGACTATAGATGCTATGATCGCATTGCAGGATGCTCAGGCACCTATACCACCAGCTGCACCAGCAGGCAGCCACACTAGTGTAGCTTAGATATCTTTTATATCATGCCAAGCATTGAGTTGCATCTCAGCTCGCATGATTTAGGACTTTTGTACTATATCTCTTATTTTTCAGTTGTATTTCTATCCTTAGTACCTAACCATAGTAGGTAGGTTATCTTTTCTTGTACTAAAAACATCTGTACCACTATTTTAGACAGGCATGTTGTATCCCTCTCTTAGATCGGTTGTAGTTGTATGATAATGTTATTTGCCAAAAATGAATTGTACCAACATTACTCTATTATCTCTTGTACTTATATTACTATGAACTCTTGAAAGGTTATCCAATTTGTTGTGAATTTTATGCATACACTTTTGATGAGACTGCTTTTATACATAGTCTCATCGTCCAAATCGGGCTTAAAATGCAATAAATATCATTAAAACTGCCAAATATATGCTCGTGTTTGTTGCTTGTGTATTTTAGGTACGGATATTGAGGAAAAGACAAAAAGATCACAAGAATCAATCAAAAACGAACACGGGAAACGAAGCCGCACAATGAACCGGACCCGAATCAAGAATTTCCAAAAATACCTTGAAGTTTGAAGAATTGTCAACATTGGTCCCTCATTTTTGAAGATTTGGCAAGATAAGACCTTGAAGAAATCATCATTTGGCAACAAAGGTCCTCCATGTTTGAAGATATTACAAGAATGGCCATTGAAGAATGCAAGTTATGCATTTAAAATCCTTGTTTTAAGTTTGAGAAAGTATTTGGGCCAAATTTGACAAGTTGCCCAAACATATAACAAAGGAAATTGGGTTTTTGGCTGTTATTTACAATATGAAGATATGAAGAGAGATTGGGGACTAAAACTGTCAAACACTCAAACACACCACAGCCAATCACCCTGCCATGTCATCCCCCCACAACCAATAGCATCACACCACCTCACCTTCCCTTCACACGTCACCTTCCACTACTTTTAAATAACCAATTAACCGGTTATTTAATTACTTCTCTCCAAACACATTATTTAAAATCCCTAATCCCCAATTCAGATCAAACCACCCTCTTAATCACCCATAAACCCTAAAAACCCCATGACCCAATTGAACTAAAAAAAAGGGTTTTTGTTTTATCTACTCCAGATTACTAATTACCCTCACCCTCACCAAAACCCACACAAGAAACGTGAACCCAACACACCCATGTGTTGGGTAGGACCACCCCTGCAACGTCCCTTTCCTCCCAAACCCCAATACCAGACAAGATAAACGTCCATGATCCATTACTTGGTCCCCAATATCAAATAAACGTCTAGGATGAGCTTCTAACAGCTGGCCATCACTTTCCATCACATGGGGCGAATTTGACCAAAGATCAGTCAACAAGAATTCAAAGACTCAAGGGCTTTTATGGAATTCTACTTAGCTAGGGTTTTAGCTTCTGGTTTCTTCTATTCACTTGTATAAATACAAGCCGTATGTGGTTGTATTCCTTGTTCCAGAATTTTCAAAGCTTTTTGTAATCCCTTTTTTAAAGTTAAATGAAAGTTGGTATTTGTTTAAAGTAATTCCTTTTCTTGTTTTAAAAAGTTGGTATTGGCTTGTGAAGGTTCTGAGTACCATTTCTCACTTGGTATAACACTTTGTGTTATAGTTTTCAAAAAGGTTTTAAAAAGGTTTTATATTTTCAGAAATCCAAGAATATTAAGAAGTGAAAGTGGATTGGTGTTCTTGTTTTTCTGAAATTGATCTTGTTTTAAAACGTGTTTAAGTTTCAAGGTTTGTTGGTTTGTTGGTTTGTAGGTTTCAAAAAGATTTTTGAAGGAAAATCAGTTTTTCTATTTTTTTTCTAAGCTTTTACTATATCAAAAGCCATAAGCTACAAGCTTATGGCCTTTGATACTTGAATATTGCTGGTTGTTGGTTTTGTATGTGCAGGAAACAAGAAAGAGACAAGCTCCCATTCTCATCCATTTCTTTTCAATTTTTGTACCAAGCATTTGGCATCCCCCATTACAACAAAGTTCTGCTCAGGCCCCAGCCTGATAGGAGGTGGCAAAGCAGCCATTGAGGGGCCTGGATGTAGGTCCCTCTAGGTAAAAACCTTGGATCCTTGTTTTCAGTTTCAAAAATTGTCATTGATGTGATTTATGTGGGTTTTTGTGCAAGTTGTTTAAAGGTTTGTTATATGGTTTGATTATGCTTACTAGTTGCTTGTATGCATGTTAGAAGCTAATCCAATCAGATTTGTGAAGGTTTGAGTAAGTTTACTTGGTTAATTTTGGTTTCTGAAAATTTAAAGGGTGTTTGTGATTAGGGATCCAATAGAGTTTAAGCTTTATAAATCTGTTCAAAGTCACTCACACTCATTCTCTTTGGTTATTTGGTTATAGTGTATGGTTCTTGTTAGTTTTGTGTGTTCAAATTACAAATTTGCATGTTAAAAATTTGGAAAAGTAGCTCAAAACAGAAAGTACCTTGTCTGCCTAAATATTGTGGAAATTTGTGCATCAAATTTGATAAATTGTTAGGAGATAGGTCATTCTAAGGATTGCTATTGCTTATATGTCATTTGGTGGATTTTTGCGCTTGATTTGAAGGTTTGAATCTCAGTTTTGTGCAAGTAAAAAAAGGTCAACTGTTCATCAGAAACCATTAGGTTTCATCAGAAACTTTGTGTGCAATTTGTGTGAGATTTTGTGAAAGAGACTTGTGTTTTTTATGTTGCTATCGACTTCCCACAACCTAACTGGTTGTGGGAGTGCCCCCATTGCCCAAGAAAAGCTCAACATATAGCTTTCCTAAGCTATTTGGTCAACTGACCATTAATTTTGCACTAGCAGTGGAAAAAAAGTTCCCCCTGCTAGCACAACAGTTAACCCTGCTTCACTAGCAGACAAACCCTTTGAAGTGTCACTATCAGAAAGTTGAGTTTTTTTTGTCTTTAGTGCCTTTAAATAGGAATTAGGGTTTCAAACTTGTTTCATTATTTTTCTAATTTTATTTCTGATTTTTCTGTTTAATTAGATTTTTTATTACTGTTCATTTAATATTTTTTAGATTAAATAGTCATTTTTAATTACTTTTAAGTTTCTGTTTTTTGTATTTTAGTGCAAAAAATATTTATTTTTCAGTTTCAAAAAATTTTATTAGACTTAGAAAAACATTTTAAGATTTTTGGTTTTAAAAGTTTTTACTGTTCACTTTTTAATTATTTTTTAGAATTAAATTAGTTTAATTAGGGTTTAAATTCAAACTGTTTTTGTCTTGTAGTGAAAATTTTTATATTTTTCAAACTTTTTCATTTTTCTACTGTTCATTAGAGTAAATTAGGATTTTTAAAAGTGTCAAATTATTTTTAACATTATTTTATTATTTTTTATAATTATTTTAGTTTAAAAATAGTTTTTACTGATTTAAAAATAGAAAAATAGTTTTGAAAATTTAGGAAAAATACTTTTTAGTCATTAGATAATATAAGTAAGTTATTTGTTCAATAAAATAATATTTTGGACATTTTGATTAATTAAATTTAATTTTAGGGCTTTAATTAGCATTTAAAATTGAATATTTAATTAATAAAAGGTTTTAAAATATTTTTATTGGATTTTTATTCTTATTTATATTATTTTAGACTTAGTTTAGCTTTTAATTAATTTTTAGGTTCAAAATTTTTTAATTTGTAGCTTTTCTACGGTTTTACGTGAACGACCTTTTCGTCTTAGCTCGATCCGTCTTCGTAACCGTCTTTCTCTTCTCACCCCATTTCTATTTTCTTTTTCTCAACAATATAATCATAAACATTAATCAATTCATTACACAACACACTAGCCTCCTCGAGAACGAACTCACTCTTATTGGGTCATAACTTGTGGTTTTCCTAAACTACTTGTTAATACTTACCCTAATTGCCTTGTTTTCCTAAACAAGTGTGATTTTACAACTATCATTTTGGCGCCGCTGCCGGGGAGGCGTGTTGTGTTTTTATTGGAATTGTTGTTTTTATATACTAACCATAATTAGTATTTGTATTAGTAGCACTCTACTAATACGTATTATCGGTTTTCGTTTTTTGTGTGAATACTATTACTATATTGTATACGTAGAACAATAAATTCACAAGTACTCCAAATACGTGAGCAATCACCACCTTGACTTGGGAGGTCATTACCCAATCATTGTATTCGAATCTCAAACCAAAGAAAAAGGCAAAAATAGATAAATACTTTCGTGAAGCTCGATTTTCAAAGATACAAACTATAAGGTGGGTATAAGGCGGTTGTATTTCACGACCTAAAGGAAAAAGGCTCTTAAGTGCTTCGCGCCGCCTCGTTTCCTCCGCTTGCTTGTGCGTATTTTGATTTTGAGAGCTAATCGAGGGTTTTGCCGCCCAAAGTATTATTACATATCATATATATTTTCTTGGTTTCCATTGATTAAACCCTCTTGAACGATTTGGTGTTCCACCAACGTTCTAAAGTCATCGAAGGCGTTCACTTCACGTGATCGTTTTCATTCCTTGAGGCTTCTTTAATCGAGAGATTTGATTAAGGAGGAGATTTGTAGATTTGTGTCTACTTAATACATTCCACAAGATCCAAAAAGGTTAATATAATCAAAAACCACAAAAAAAATTGAAAAATACAAAACACCAAAAAGAATCTTCTTTGCTCGTCACCTCGTTGTACGTGACGTTTATGCTAACTCGAAATCAAGCAAGACGTGCACGTAAACGAAAGAACAAAACTCCCACTCTAAATCATTCTAGTGAGGAGTCTCCTATTGACGAACCCATTGTAAGAGAAGCACCAACCATGGCGAATCGAACTATGATGGAGTTACTTCAAGCACACCGAGGGTTATGGAGAGGCTATTATGATTCCCGCTATCCTTGCGGAGAATTTTGAGGTGAAAACGGGTTTGTTGTCGATGATCCAAAACAACAAATTCCGTGGTGATGAGAAGGACAATCCACACAACCATATCCGCCAATTTAATCGTCTTACCGCTACTTGTAAATTTAAGGATGTCTCGAATGACTCGATTAAGATGATGCTTTTCCGTATTCCTTAGCGGGGCCCGCTAAAATTTGGTTAGAGAAAGAGCCACCGAATTCTATATTGACGTGGAAGGATCTCGTTTCAAAATTCGTTAACCAATTTTTTCCGCCCTCTAAGACTACGCATTTGAAAAACGAGATTTCAAAGTTTTCACAAGAATCAAATGAAAGTTTTTCAACGGCTTGGAATAGGTTTAAGGAGATGTTACATGAATGTCCTCATCACGGTTTTTCCGACTTGCACCAAATTGACACGTTTTACAATGGACTTAATGATCATGAAAGAGATTATTTAAATGCCGCCGCGGGTGGTAATTTTTTGTGTAAAACGGTTGAGGAAGCTTTGGTGATAATTGAGAATAGGTCTAAGGTTTATAGCCCTCGTAACACACCGTGTGTTGCCAAAATGGGCTCGTCATCGTCTCGTGGCATTAATGTCTTGCAAGATGAAGCTAATGAGGAAAATCGGTTTTTCGATAGGTTTTTGACTCTTATGTCCCATTGGAAAGCTCAAGAAGCTTCGAACTTCGCTTCGGTTAAAGCAGTTTCTAAGAGTTTTTTGTCTTGTGGTGGAGCTCATGATCTTTCCGAGTGCATTACCGCGGATGGTAACACTTCGAGTGCTTATGTAGCCACAGGAACTTATAACCAAAGCGGTCAAGGTTCCTACCAAAATCAAGCTCCACCAAATCAAAATGCTAATAACTATCGAAACAACAACCAAGGTGGTAATTATCAAGGCAATCAACGTAATTACAACAAGGGTAATTATCAAAGTGGAAATGGGCAAATTTCAAACCAAAACCAAAACCGTGATTTTCAAACTACCACATAAGGTTTTCAAAATGATCACACCAAAAATCTTCAAGGAGAGTTTTTGAATTATGCTAAGGCAAACGATGCTAAGTTTGACAATATGCAACGTGAAATAGTTAGCTTAAGATCCGAGTTGAAAAACGAGCTTATAAAAGTACTTGCTAATGAACTTAAAATTCATGCTAATAAAATGGAAGGAAATGTTCAACGACTCCAACAAAATCAACAAAAAATGGAGCAAGGTCAACATGAGATTAAGCAAGAGTTGTTAAAAGCGGATGCTAGGCAATCTAAGTTTGAAGACCGTATGGGAAAAATGTTTGAAGCTATCATGTGTAAACCCTCTTCTTCGGGTGGTCTTCCTAGTGATACCATCGTGAACCCGAAAGGAGAATTGAAGGTTATTACTACTCGTAGTGGTAAAACTTTCAAAGAACCCATTTCTCGTCCAAGTACTTCTATGGAGAAGGAAAAAGAGAAAGAACCCGAGGTGGTGGTCGAAAAGGAGCAAATTCCAAGCCCACGAAGTACCGCTCAAACCACACCTACGGTTGAACCAATACCAATCATGGAACCCGAGATTCCAAGGCCTTTGCCTATGCCCCAACCCACACCACCCTTACCTTACCCTTCAAGACGAGACAAGGAAAAGGCACAAGAACGAAATAATTATCAATTTGAACTTTTTATGAAAATGTTTCGTGACTTGCATTTTAATATAAGTTTTGCCGACGCCTTGGTCATGATGCCTCGATTTGCCGCGAAATTCAAAAGTATGTTGAATAACAAAGAGAAATTGCAAAAATCGTCTAGTTGTTCTTCGGTTTTTCTTAGCCGCATACCTCAAAAAGTTGGTGATCCCGGCAAGTTTTTAATCCCATGTGCTATACAAGACATGATGCTACGCCTTGGCCGATCTTGGTGCTAGTATTAATTTGATGCCTCTTGAGATTTTTAAATCGCTCAATCTTCCAAATCTCACTCCTTCAAGAATGTCAATCGAGATGGCCGATCATTCTATGATTTTAGCTTGTGGAGTAGCCGAGGACGTCTTCGTGAAAGTTGGAAAGTTCTACTATCCCGTAGACTTTATTGTTGTTGACATTCCCATCGATCCTAAAGTTCCTCTAATTTTAGGTCGATCATTTTTGGATACCTCGAGAGCACTTATCGATGTGCATGCTAGGAAAATCACTCTTCGTTTCAATGAGGAAGAACTCGTCATAAATGCAACTCAAAACTCCACACTTTCTCATGTGTATTCTATCACGTCTTTGAACAATGTTAATCCCATAAAAAACATTTGCAAAAAGATTTCAAAAAGAGTTTTAGGAGTTGATGATAAAAACGATTTTCCGTCCCCTCCGCCGGTGGAGGTTAAGAGTGTTAAGCCTACGATTCCAATCACGAATGATTCTTCGGATGATGAATGTGTAGATCCCGATGGGGGAGTTTTCTTTGTTGACAAACGTTTTGAGAACTTACCACCACCTTTGCCAAAACGGTTTTCAAATGTGAGAATTTTTAGTGTGACTAACATTGCTTTAGGAACACCAAATATTTTTGACATAATTAAATCGGGTTTTCATAAGGAGTGTTAAAAAGATGAAAAAGGAAAAGATTTTAAATTAGATTTAAAAGATTTTTCTACAACTCTAACTCCGTCATCACCACGTGTATTTAGTACTTCAAGCTCGTCATCTCCTTTTGACGATGCTTTGTGTGGACCTAGTGTGGGGGAAGCCCCTTATGTTCCCTCCCCTTTCTCCACCGAGGACGAGATATTTGATCCCGGAATTGCTTATAAAGGGAAATCTCGGTCTTCCACCGATGCAATAAATGGAAAATCTTTCTATTTGATTGGTGCGAGTCTACCTCGAGTAGCTCAATGTTTTTGTGACTTACCCATTGTCCCATCCTTCTATTTCTTCTCATCTATTTTCTTGAAACCCTTTGGGTTTTTGTTGACTCATGATGAAGTGGCGTTGATTTGTTTTTCCAATGAAAACGAGAACGCCATCTTCGATCCCGGTATTCTGCACCATCAAAGGACTTAGTCCTTAATACCGGTTGTTTTTGGGCCTTGTTTATCATGTAAGTCCCACTAAAAATTAACCATACCATGATTATCCCTAAATGATCACATTTATGGGGATTCGAGTCGAGCTTTTGACTCGGTTATCAAAAACATGGTGTCTCGTGGGGGAGACCCATGCTTATCCATGTACATATTATTGCTTTCTAATTAGTCTAATGTGAGGGGATTTGTGCCCTTCCAACCTTTGTTCCGTGGTTGTTTGTGAATTGTGGTATTTAGATCATGATCTTCACGGTTGGAGCCTCTCGTGTTCGTTTTATGGGAGCACTCGATCGTTTGCTTTGAAGACTTTCTCAATATCCAAATGATCTATCCTTTGATGTTCTAACCTTAGGTTTTTAGCACACTTCATAAACGGCTATTAATTTATTGGTTACACCCTTTCCATGCTAGATTAGGCATTCGACTACGTCTCTAGTATGAGGGTGTTTGCACCCCTAGACTCGAAACATTGAGGACAATGTTTAACTTTAGTATGGGGGGATGAATAGATACTTGCCTTGCCAAACCTTCACGCTTTCCAAAGTTTATCCTTTTTGTTTATCGTTTTGTTGCAAAATAAGGCTAAAAATGGCCAAATTTTAAAATTTTTCTCATGTTTTATAAGTGTTTAAGACACGAATGTAGATTTTCCGATGGCGAGAATAAGAGTAATTTTTGACTCGACCGTGCGTGTTGAGCACTTAGCTTTGGTTCCTTAACTACACATTAGGCTAAGTCTCTTAAATGAGGACGAGAAGTGATAGAGTTAATTATAAGTTACTATGCTAAACGTAGAGTACTCTTATTCTTTCAAAAACTCGTGTGTTCTCGTTGTTTGCTTATTCTCCCTTCGCATGTAAATATTTTTTGCTTAATAAATATTGACTTAGCGGTTTAGTTAGGATTGTTGGGTTTCTAGTCTTTTCTAGTAGCTTCCGTGTAATTAAATTGGGAAGACGTTAAGGTATCGCCAACGTCACGGTTTTGAAGTATTGGCACCCTAATAATCGAAAGCTTCACCCAATAATAAGATTTCAAGTGCTCACCTAAATCTAGCAAACAATTTGAAGCCCCACAAGGCCGAAAAATCTATGCAAAATTGAAAGTGAATCAAGCCTTAATCTTCGAAGCTTTAAAGATCCAAAATTCGCTTTAGCGTGAGGATATACGTCTTTGGCTAAATAAACCACCGATGAGGCGGATAATAAAAGGCAAGGCAAGACCGAAGTCATAATAAAAGCTTCATGGCGAAGTTGAATAAAAGATGGAGGTAAACCAAAGATAATAAGGCCCTTCGGTTAGGGGGCGTATAAAAGTCTTGGTAATAAGTCTCATGTTCAAAACCGTTATAAAACCGTTTTTATCGATTCTTCTTGTCAACTTAATTTTTTGACATCGTCGTCTATTTGGAGGGGTTATTGATTTGATGGTCTTAGTTACACCGTTAGGACTCTATTTTTAGACCTAAATTTCTATTATCGCATAAGTCAAAAAATGTATCCTCGTGAAACTTTCAAGACATAATAAAATATAAGAGATACAACTTAGGAATAATGAGAGGATAAGTACGTGATTAGGGCATATGAGTAGTGTTAGCATTACTAACTTATAATGACAATCATCTCGTTGCACGCTTGGCATGGAATTGGGGTGAAAATCGAGGACGATGAAATTATTTCTAACGAAGTATTCACGTGTTCTTATTCTATGAACCTAAACGTCCCATTTTGCGATGAAAATCATACATTATGTCTAAAACGCAAGTAGTAGTAATAGTAGTAGTGTAGCTAGTTTATCATTGAATAAAGTGAATAAAATGAATTTTGGAGATGCTACGATACTTTATTCTAGCATTGCGTGAGGGCACGACAATGGTTTAGTATGGGGGAGTGATGAGACTGCTTTTATACATAGTCTCATCGTCCAAATCGGGCTTAAAATGCAATAAATATCATTAAAACTGCCAAATATATGCTCGTGTTTGTTGCTTGTGTATTTTAGGTACGGATATTGAGGAAACGACAAAAAGATCAAAAGAATCAATCAAAAACGAACATGGGAAACGAAGCCGCACAATGAACCGGACCCGAATCAAGAATTTCCAAAAATACCTTGAAGTTTGAAGAATTGTCAATATTGGTCCCTTATTTTTGAAGATTTGGCAAGATAAGACCTTGAAGAAATCATCATTTGGCAACAAAGGTCCTCCATGTTTGAAGATATTACAAGAATGACCCTTGAAGAATGCAAGTTATGCATTTAAAATCCTTGTTTTAAGTTTGAGAAAGTATTTGGGCCAAATTTGACAAGTTGCCCAAACATATAACAAAGGAAATTGGGTTTTTGGCTGTTATTTACAATATGAAGATATGAAGAGAGATTGGGGACTAAAACTGTCAAACACTCAAACACACCACAGCCGATCACCCTGCCATGTCATTCCCCACAACCAATAGCATCACACCACCTCACCTTCCCTTCACACGTCACCTTCCACTACTTTTAAATAACCAATTAACCGGTTATTTAATTACTTCTCTCCAAACACATTATTTAAAATCCCTAATCCCCAATTCAGATCAAACCACTCTCTTAATCACCCGTAAACCCTAAAAACCCCATGACCCAATTGAACTAAAAAAAGGGTTTTTGTTTTATCTACTCCAGATTACTAATTACCCTCACCCTCACCAAAACCCACACAAGAAACGTGAACCCAACACACCCATGTGTTGGGTAGGACCATCCCTGCAACGTCCCTTTCCTCCCAAACCCCAATACCAGACAAGATAAACGTCCATGATCCATTACTTGGTCCCCAATATCAAATAAACGTCTAGGATGAGCTTCTAACAGCTGGCCATCACTTTCCATCACATGGGGCGAATTTGACCAAAGATCAGTCAACAAGAATTCAAAGACTCAAGGGCTTTTATGGAATTCTACTTAGCTAGGGTTTTAGCTTCTAGTTTCTTCTATTCACTTGTATAAATACAAGCCGTATGTGGTTGTATTCCTTGTTCCAGAATTTTCAAAGCTTTTTGTAATCCCTTTTTTAAAGTTAAATGAAAGGTGGTATTTGTTTAAAGTAATTCCTTTTCTTGTTTTAAAAAGTTGGTATTGGCTTGTGAAGGTTCTGAGTACCATTTCTCACTTGGTATAACACTTTGTGTTATAGTTTTCAAAAAGGTTATAAAAAGGTTTGATATTTTCAGAAATCCAAGAATATTAAGAAGTGAAAGTGGATTGGTGTTCTTGTTTTTCTGAAATTGATCTTGTTTTAAAACGTGTTTAAGTTTCAAGGTTTGTTGGTTTGTTGGTTTGTAGGTTTCAAAAAGATTTTTGAAGGAAAATCAGTTTTTCTATTTTTTTCTAAGCTTTTACTGTATCAAAAGCCATAAGATACAAGCTTATGGCCTTTGATACTTGAATATTGCTGGTTGTTGGTTTTGTATGTGCAGGAAACAAGAAAGAGACAAGCTCCCATTCTCATCCATTTCTTTTCAATTTTTGTACCAAGCATTTGGCATCCCCCATTACAACAAAGTTCTGCTCAGGCCCCAGCCTGATAGGAGGTGGCAAAGCAGCCATTGAGGGGCCTGGATGTAGGTCCCTCTAGGTAGAAACCTTGGATCCTTGTTTTCAGTTTCAAAAATTGTCATTGATGTGATTTATGTGGGTTTTTGTGCAAGTTGTTTAAAGGTTTGTTATATGGTTTGATTATGCTTACTAGTTGCTTGTATGCATGTTAGAAGCTAATCCAATCAGATTTGTGAAGGTTTGAGTAAGTTTACTTGGTTAATTTTGGTTTCTGAAAATTTAAAGGGTGTTTGTGATTAGGGATCCAATAGAGTTTAAGCTTTATAAATCTGTTAAAAGTCACTCACACTCATTCTCTTTGGTTATTTGGTTATAGTGTATGGTTCTTGTTAGTTTTGTGTGTTCAAATTACAAATTTGCATGTTAAAAATTTGGAAAAGTAGCTCAAAACAGAAAGTACCTTGTCTGCCTAAATATTGTGGAAATTTGTGCATCAAATTTGATAAATTGTTAGGAGATAGGTCATTCTAGGGATTGCTATTGCTTATATGTCATTTGGTGGATTTTTGCGCTTGATTTGAAGGTTTGAATCTCAGTTTTGTGCAAGTAAAAAAAGGTCAACTGTTCATCAGAAACCATTAGGTTTCATCAGAAACTTTGTGTGCAATTTGTGTGAGATTTTGTGAAAGAGACTTGTGTTTTTTGTGTTGCTATCGACTTCCCACAACCTAACTGGTTGTGGGAGTGCCCCCATTGCCCAAGAAAAGGCCAGCATATAGCTTTCCTAAGCTATTTGGTCAACTGACCATTAATTTTGCACTAGCAGTGGAAAAAAAGTTCCCCCTGCTAGCACAACAGTTAACCCTGCTTCACTAGCAGACAAACCCTTTGAAGTGTCACTATCAGAAAGTTGAGTTTTTTTTTTGTCTTTAGTGCCTTTAAATAGGAATTCGGGTTTCAAACTTGTTTCATTATTTTTCTAATTTTATTTCTGATTTTTCTGTTTAATTAGATTTTTTATTACTGTTCATTTAATATTTTTTAGATTAAATAGTCATTTTTAATTACTTTTAAGTTTCTGTTTTTTGTCTTCTAGTGCAAAAAATATTTATTTTTCAGTTTCAAAATTTTTATTAGACTTAGAAAAACATTTTAAGATTTTTGGTTTTAAAAGTTTTTACTGTTCACTTTTTAATTATTTTTTTAGAATTAAATTAGTTTAATTAGGGTTTAAATTCAAACTGTTTTTGTCTTGTAGTGAAATTTTTTATATTTTTCAAACTTTTTCATTTTTCTACTGTTCATTAGAGTAAATTAGGATTTTTAAAAGTGTCAAATTATTTTTAACATTATTTTATTATTTTTTATAATTATTTTAGTTTAAAAATAGTTTTTAGTGATTTAAAAATAGAAAAATAGTTTTGAAAATTTAGGAAAAATACTTTTTAGTCTTTAGATAATATAAGTAAGTTATTTGTTCAATAAAATAATATTTTGGACATTTTGATTAATTAAATTTAATTTTAGGGCTTTAATTAGCATTTAAAATTGAATATTTAATTAATAAAAGGTTTTAAAATATTTTTATTGGATTTTTATTCTTATTTATATTATTTTAGACTTAGTTTAGCTTTTAATTAATTTTTAGGCTCAAAAGTTTTTAATTTGTAGCTTTTCTACGGTTTTACGTGAACGACCTTTTCGTCTTAGCTCGATCCGTCTTCGTAACCGTCTTTCTCTTCTCACCCCATTTCTATTTTCTTTTTCTCAACAATATAATCACAAACATTAATCAATTCATTACACAACACACTGGCCTCCTCGAGAACGAACTCACTCTTATTGGGTCATAACTTGTGGTTTTCCTAAACTACTTGTTAATACTTACCCTAATTGCCTTGTTTTCCTAAACAAGTGTGATTTTACAACTATCATGCAATTTAAAATAAGCAATCTATTTGATTCTAAGTGGGATAGGGGATGATATTTACTCAATGGTTGATGCATGCTCTACTGCTAAAGAGATGTGGTTTGCCACTGAACGCTTGCAACAAGGTGAATCACTTAACAAGCAAGATGTCAAAACTAACCTGTTCTGGAACTTTGGTAAGTTTACTTCATTGGATAGAGAATCAATTGATTCATATTACTCAAGGTTCCACAAGATGATGAATGACATGACAAGAAACAATTTGCAAGTCTCCCCCATGCAAGTCAATGTGAAATTTCTACAGCAACTTCAACCTGAGTGGACACGATTTGTAACTTTGGTGAAACAACAAAGTAAAGACGAGGTCAACTATCACACGCTTTTTGACATTTTGAAACAATTTCAGAATGAGGCAAATGAACTGCGTGCTGAAAGGATAGCAAAGACTGCTAATCCACTTGCTTTGGTGTCTACCACTCAACACACTCAAGATCATCGCTCTCGTGCTCCAAAGTCATACTCCACAACATCATCCTCACCAAGGTACTCCACTACATCCTCCTCACCAAGATACTCCACTTCATCTAAGTATTCTGCTCCCACACGATCACGAGACAAAGAACCAAGAGCACCATCACCATCACCTGAGCCATCATATGAAGAGGACAGTGATGAAGAACTAGCTCAGAAGGATAGGTAGATGAAGCAACAAATTGCTTTCATTATGAAGACCTACAAGAAAATTTTCAAACCACCACCAACAATCTTTGAACATCATCAAATACAAGGAACCAATATGTTGAGAGTCCTCGAAGGTATGACATACATCAACGTGATGAAAGTCCTCCTAGGTATGATCGACGTAATCCAACACATGTTGAGGGCTCTGCACGATATGATCGACAAACTACAGAGTATGATGCTCAGAGGATTGCTACTACTGCTGGGAATAGAGAAACGGTTGGTACTCAAGTGGTTCAGCAAAGTGGGATTCAGTGATTTAATTGTCAAGGCTATGGGCATATGTCAAAGGAATGTAGAAAGCCGAAACGGGTTAGGGACTCTGGCTATCATCAGGAAAAGATGCTACTTTACAAGAAGATGGAAGCTGGGGTTAAACTGTCGGTTGAGGAAGGAGCAATGCTTGATGATACAGATGATGAAGCCTCCGATCAAGAACTTGAAGCACATTACTCGTACATGGCAAATGTTGAAGTAGTTCTCAATGTCACTGAAGATGACAATGGTCCTATCTTTGACACTGAGCCAATCGATAAGGTACACACTGAAGAGGAATATAATGTGTTTGGTATTACTCATGAGCATTATGAGCTACCCAAAGCCATTAATGACACATGTATGATGGAAACGGTTGATAGCAATACCACACCCGATTCATCAGACATGTGCAATAATGAGTCTGAGGATGATCAACATGCAAATGAGTATGATGATGACGAGGAGCGTATTGCGCTTGCTAACTTAATTGCTTCTTTACAAAATGATGTCAAAGAAACTTGAAAGAGTCAAAAGCAATTAAAGAAGCCAAACGCTACGCTCACTCAAAATTTTGAAGAATGCAAAGCTGCTCTAATTAAATCTAGTGAGACCATTGATAGCTATAGAGCTCAGCTTCTTCAAAAGACCAATGAGGTTGAGGGATACAAAGGGTGTTTAATTAATGTTAAAAAGGACGATTTTCAAGAAAAATATAATGAAACTCTCAAGCTTCTTGAACAAGAGAAACGTAATTATAACACCTCTTTGAGTACTGAACGTCACAAAACGTATCTTGCTACCACTAAAGTCAATGAGCTAACTCAAGTAAATGGTTTTCTTCAAGAAGATAAAACCAAACTTATGAACGAAAAGAAAGCAGTGGTTGAAAAGATGGAAAAGGATTTCAAAACTAAACAAGCAAAGGACATCGACAAAATGGTGGAAATTGAAACTCAACTTGATTTTTACAAGAAAATAGTTTATAAAACTAATCAATCAATTCAAACCATGAGAATATTGGCACCTCGTTCCTTTTTCAAGGATAGACCTAGTTTTGCAAATCCTAAGTACCTTGAATGTGACAATCCGTCAATTTATGATTGATATTTTTATTCTCAAATATTATTTGAAAACATTATTTTAATGTTACAATATGAACTCACTTATTTTTTGGAAGAAATTTGGATTTACGTCTTGAAGTAGCATCGACTACGTTTAAACCGGAGGATTCAACGTTACGTGCTTACGTTTACATACACCGTCTTTGGTGACAGTCCGACGTTTCAGAAAATAAATTTATCCGTGAATATTATTTTGGAGTTTTAAATTTGTGTTGGTTCATAAACTCAAAAATTTATGAGAAGAGATTAGGACTTACGATTTTATTTTAACGTCCTTTACGACTAAACCGGAAACCTTAGGATTACGTATTTACGTTTTCGAACTCCGTTTTTGATGAGACAATTTTTATTAGATTCGTTTTGTGACGGTGATTCATAATTTATAAAAACGTTTTTCGTAAAATGACCCGAGGGCACGCAAATCGAGGAAACTAGAATCGAGGAGTACCCGTAAATAAATGGGGATGAGACAAGTGGGACACTTGTCCCACCCCACTCCAAAACCGGCCTAACTAGTGCACCATAACAACTTGGTGTCAAGTTGTAAGTAATATTACTTACACTTGTCCATTTTAGCTTCCACTTGAAGCTTTCTTCCATCAAAACCACTAGCTACTCACATTTCTCACTTACACACATGCAAAACCACTCTCAAAACTCTCTCACTCTCCCTTGGATGCCGTCCCATTCTTCACTATAAACCACCATCACTTGATCAAAATTAACCATGAAATCTCTTGTTATTTACATATATGTTGAAGCCCTTTTGAAGCTCTCTTGAATGGTGGTGATTATAACATCCATGGAGGAGTTTTCATAGTGTCTTGGGGCTGATTTCCCACAAGGAGTACATGAAGCATGGTGGTCTTGAAGATGGTCATGGTTATCCACAAGTTTCTCCATCAAAATCCATGTTTTCATCACAATCTACATCAACTTGGTGGTATAAAGATTGTCCTCTCATCTTCTTGTTAATTTGATTATGTAAACATGTATTTTATTTTCTATTGTATATGTATATGATGATTATATGATGATAAAAATATTGTGTGGGGATTTGGTGTTGATAATCATGGATAAAAAGATGAAAAACTATAAGTAAAAATGGGTAAATCTTGTTTAAATGATAGGCTGTATAAAAACAGTAAAGAACCATATGGTAAACTGATAAAATGATGAAGTAGAATGGATTTACAGTATGCTATGGGTGTTGTACACATGTGAGAGTTGGCCATGCAATGGAATCAAAGTAATGATTGAGATATGATCAAAACAAGTTTAAGGTATAAATCTGAGTTCACTGTTTTGGACGATTTTTAGAAAATATTTAGAAGATGATTCAACAGTAGCTATAGAAGAGTTAAATGTAGCACATATCATGTAGTTTATGTGATAATAATTTGAGCTTCTATATCCATATAGAACTCAAGATATGGCAGTTTTGGTGAAAGTGAAGATAAAAATAAAATTTTTGGAAATTAAAGAATAATACTATTATATAAGCACTCAAAATATAAATAGTATAAAATATAAATTAAAAGCCACTAACTTATAAAACTTATTTATATAAATATGTAAAAGGGTAAATGAATGAATAACTTATATAAATGGTAGTGAAATAATACTTATAAGTTATAAAACTATAAACATTGCTTTTACGACTTTTTCGGCTAATACCGTAAAAATTAACGTTTTTGTTAAATAAAACTTAGATGGTTGGACCCGTCTAATGAAAACTTTATAAAACTTATATACTGATATATAGACATGTATAACAAGTAAAAACCGATAAAACCCGAACTATAAGAAATACGGACATTTACGAGCTAATTAAGCATATTGGGCTAATAATTGGACTAAATAAGATAAACACCCATAAAAAGAACTTATTGGGGTTAACCCATTTGGGCCCAACTTGAAAGTGTATGTACTGATAATATAAGTACAAAATGGATTAAAATAAGTTAAATAACTTATAATAAGCTTATTGGACTTAAGACACGCAAATGGGTAAAACTAGTAAACTAGTATAAAAGTTATCAACACATAACTCTAAAATGAGTAAACGAGAATATGTAAACCCACTTGATCATAATATATATAATCATCATATGTATACATAATTGTTATTTTTATAAAGTCATTGGACAAGAGTCTAAGACAAGTATTATTTGTCTAGGTTTCCGTGATTGAAGCGCGTACCGTACGTCCGAATTGCCGATAACCCACCTTCCCACATCAACGTGAGTTCATAGCCTCGCACTCTTTTAAATGTTTTTATAAATGTTTTATAAACCCGCGAGGGAGATAACATGTTAGTTTTTATTAAATAGGACACCATTTGTCCCGATTGATTGTTTATTGATTTTGGACCCGAATGATTGAATGACCCGATTGTATGACCCGATAAATGATTAAAGGACCCGATAGATGAAATTAAATGGATTATTAAAGTTAGGTTATGTCACTAAAAGTCCCATTAGCATGAATTGTGAACTACCGGGAGTTGGTAGACGCTTATGCATTTAATAGTACTATTTGGGGACGATCACCCCAGTTCGCGCCTTGACGGTTGATCCCCGTCGTGCCACATTGATTGGTAAGCGAATTTATGTATGAGAAGATTTCCATAGCGTGACCTTTGTGACGACACGCTACTTTAGATGGGCAAAATTGGTATCGGGTTAGCTACCCGTTGTTGGTTTAGTAAGGTAACAATGTCATGCGGCTTATAATAATCCAATCACCGAAATATTACTAGACGCTCCGAATTACGATGTAGTGCCTGACTAGCAATACAGGGTCATACTAATGATATTATGTTTGTGTTTTGGTTTTCATAACCATATTCATATAACGGTTTTTATTTAACTTTATACAACGTCGTAAGACGTATTGTATGATGTTTTTACGACATTGGCTCGTATAATAATTTTTAAGGCAAATGCCTATATTATGATTTTCGATAAGGATTTGTATAAAATGATTTTGGCTATTTTACGGCCTATTACAATGATTTGTACGAATTGATTTTTGGTACTAATTTTATACCAAAGTTATATTGATGGAATTTATTAAACTCTATGAATTCACTCGGCGTTATCGCTGACCTTTTCTTTTAACATGTTTATTCTCAGGTACTTGAAGGTAATTCTCGGGAAGACGACAAGAATTCATGGCCCGCACCTAAATAATATTTTTCCATTCAAATACTTTGTAAAACTTTGTATGTAATGTAATGACTTGGGACCGATGTAACTTTGTTGTTTATGAATGGAAATGATTTAATATTAAACGACGCGATTTTTATGCGTTGTCTATGATGTGAGTAATGTGCTATCCCGTAACACCAACTAGTCTTCCGCTGTACTAAGTTGTATAAATTTGGGGGTGTTACAGTTTGGTACCAGAGCTCTCATTATAGAGAACGAAAGATTTTTAAAACTAAGGTTTTGAATAAAACTTTTCAAAATCTTTTAACTATAAACATTTTTCTAAAAATGTCTAAAAATCTTTTGACTATAACGGTGCCGAAGAATTCCCGAGTTACCGACAAGGCCAGACTGAGAAGTGTTATTTTAATATATATATACTTGGATTATATATATGATGTAATTTGATTACATGATTGTTTTATGATTATTTTTGTATTTATACGAGGTATTTATACGACGCAGATTGTCACAAGTAACCCTAACTCCCCTAGTAAATTAATCGAATCTATTCTCATAGGAATTCTAGCTATCCTAGATCTAAACCAAGTTGTGGATGTTTATGATCCCAACAAATGGTTGATATTCGTATAAATGTGAGATAGTAGTTGATTGTGATATTAAAGAAGAATTGGCGATATTAAATCTGATATCGATGTCATGACAATCTTTTCTTATAGAGTGGAGTTTGACAAAACATTATCACCAGGAAAGATGTCATCTGATTCGTTGTCATCCAATTCTTAAATTGAAATCGAAAGGGTGAATGTTGCACTTGAGGCTGTCATTGGAACCATTACCCAAAAGCCTCATGCCACTAATACCTTTCCGAGAAGTCTAGTTGAATGATCAATTCATTTCATACTAGTGACTCATTTGATAATTGTTGTTGTAAGAGTTATAGAATCGGAAATTAAGTGTTGATCATATCGAGCTTTTATTACCCTATTAAGGTTTATAAATAAGGCTGAAAGTATTAGAAAATGAGGTAGGATATCGAATTGAGTATAAAATTGGCTAAAACTTGAATAAAGTAAAATTTAACCCATATGGAATATGAGATTATTAATAGAAGTCGTTAAGTTTTGTAATTGAATTATAAGGTTTTGATTGATTGTTGATTCGTGTTAAGTGTTGTTCCTAGGCCATTGTCCAATGATGAGGATGCTCAGTGTCCAAGAAATAAATTGAAGAAATCTTCTTCTGAATTGGGACCGATAGATCTTCCGGGACATGTGGAACATCTAATGACTCTTGTAGATTAGTATTCATTGTGGTATCTTTTAAAAATCCCTAACTTAACTGAGACATCAGTTGGTAGGATGAGTTCTGAGGATTGTATGACATAGTGACATGTAATGTGTTACGGTACAATTTTGACTTGTTTGTGATTAATGAAAAGACTACCTTTGATTGCTAAATCCTACATGTATCGATGTTATCTATCTTTTATTGCTTCATCCTAATGTTCGCATTAGTGATGCAACCATTGAACGAGTACTCATCTCGATTTGAGTTACGTTGTGGATTATTCTTCGTGAGTGCCATCGAGGTCATGAACCTCATGATTAATTGGCTAATCTCATTTCCTATCATATCGTAGTTAGTTCTTGGTAAACAACTCTTCATCACTCCTTTGCGGATCACTCATTGTTTTTATAAAGTTAAAACGGTATCCTTTGAGAAAATTTAATTTTCATCACTATAAGGATTATTCATAGTGAGATTTATAAGTGATTGTTATTGAAATGAAGTTGTTTATAAAACACTTTGGAAAACCTAATTGTTTTCATAATAAAGAAAATCTTTGTAAATTTATTCTTGATTCTTATTTAAGAATTAAGCATGAAAATGTTTTTATTATAAACATGATGATAAAACTTTGACGAACTGAGTATTGCATTGTTAATCTTGAAATTGTATATAGTTGCGCGCCTACATACAATTTGGAATGGACTATGCAAGACTGATTACTACTCACCATAAAACTAATGAATAAACTCTACGTTTTCTTTGAAGATTGTGAAAGATAAAATTTTATGAGATCTGCAAGAAGTGAAAAATAGGGACATAGTGTTAGGGACAACTACATATGTGCCCGTACTATCTATTCTTCTGAGTCGAATTTACTCATCTGTGGAAATTGTCTTATTTGACAATTGACAATTCTTTCTTGTCCAATTCTCTCGTAGTGAGATTCTTAGGAAAAGTATCCGATTACTGAGTATGGATACCCGACTGGATGTATCGACGTTCCTATCATTTCTTAAGATTTGATTTCATTTGAATGACCTGGATAACGATCCGAGGAGCTTTCGAATGCGTACTCAAATTATGAAAACATGGGATATATTCATATTCGTTAAATGTTTTCGTCTGTATCTGATTTGAAATTCTCTCGCATAGATTATGCGTTGACCTTACTCTTTTTAAGGTTAGTTATGTCTCCTGATATCCTTGAAATTATGAAGGATCATGAGTTATTATTAGTCTTTTGAGAAGTTCACATCCTATCGAAGGCAATAAAACTGAAAAGTTGGTGATGCCAGTGGAATGGATTGATTGATTATGACATGACGACATTGTCTTAATTGATGGGAACTAGAATAGAATTCCCCTAAATGATAAGATGTTGATTATCAAAAGTGATATAAATAATTCTTGATGGATGACCATATCCTGCATTTAGACTTGAGATTATATTGTGATGGTTGTGAACTAGTTATAGATATTCTAATCTAGAAAGAACCTAATATGAATTTATTAAAAGATGTTTATATTATCTGAAACTTTAGTAAGTATTTGTTGGTGAATTACCTAGACTTTCGCCATTAAGGCAAGTTGAAATTGGTATTGATTATATTCCCAGTATTGCACCTGTGGCATGTGCACTGTACGTCAGCACCATCTGAATTTAAGGAATTACCGTACAACTGAGAGAGTTGTCGGAGAAATTTTTTATTATACCAAGCCTGTCATCATGAAGAGCTATGGTGATATCATTCCTTATATTTATAGATTATTGTGGACTGAGTAAATTGACAATCGAAAACGATATCCATAACTCGAAATGGAAGATTTGTTCGATCATTTACAAGGTTCTAGCAATTTGATCCTCAGCATGGTTATCATCAACTTCGCATCTGCGAAGAAGATTATCTGTTCCAGTCACTACATCCGGTACTTGTAATGAACATTATGAGTTTCACGTGATGTCGTTTGGATTGACCAATACACATGTAGCATCAAAAAATTTGGTGAATCACGTGTGTAGGCTGTAAATTGATAAATTCATGCTTGATATCATTAAGTACCATTTGTTTGTTTATAAGAATAAGAAGGAGCTAATAATTATTTATAGATTGCCCTGAATTGGCCGAACGATAAAAACCTGTACCTTGAATAATTAACATGATATTAAAGACTTAATCCTTTACATAAAATGACCATTGGATTAATGACGGTAAGATGTATGCATATAGACTCTTCAAAAATTAAGAGTCCTTTTAAGACTTTGGATTTTACCAAAAAGAAATGGAAATATGTTTTGACAAATGTTTTAACAAAGGATTTTTAAAGGGATTATTCCCTTATACACAAACCATTTAACTAAACTTCTGTTTAGGGGTAAATGTTTGTGTATACCTCAGGACAACTTAAGAAGGATTGAGTAAAACCATTTATACCATAACCTGAAAACTTTAAACGACAATTTTTGCTTTTCAACTAAGAAAATTTTGACCAAAGTATAAACAAAGGTTTTTCGAACATTTACGAAATCTTATTAAATATTTTCGATAAATAAAAAAAAATCTTGTTAATTAAATTCAAATTATTTTTGAACATTTTATATAATTGGTCGAACTAAGAAATTTAAAATCTTTACGTTTACATTTCATAAAAATTGAATATTTAATATTTAATTAATTGTGATAATTATCGACGCTTTAGACGACGGATTGAGTAAAACAGATAAAAATGATAGTAAAGACGAAACTAAAACATAGAAGATATGAAGAAAGAATTTTTAATAAATACGGTTGTGATATTTATTTCATCAGGAAAGTGAACGTAATTACTGACGCATAATGTAGAAAGAATATCTAAGTGAACTGTGGACATGATAATTATATCATCATGAGAAGTGAATATAGATACCGACGCATTATGTAGAAAAGATAAAGAACCAGTTAGGACATGTTCCTTAATAATGAAAGTGCAAAATAAATTACCGAACGATATAAAAATAAACAATGTTTATAAAAAGGATAATATAAATAGTGAAAGGTTTCACGGCTAATGTGAACCATTAGAATTGAGAAGACGATAGCGTTAAATGTTTTAAAGACCACTTGTGGTTGCCTAAATATGGAGATTGTGAGACATAGTTATGTAGGAATCTTGTAAGTATAAGTATTTTATTTATGTCATTTCTGACTAAAAGTATCTTGGTCTGAAGAAGTTGTACTGATGGCAATTATGAAGACAGACATCGCCTCATACATTAGTAAACGTCTAGCTATTGCAAAGGTCATCATCTGAATTTGATTCGATTTGGGTCATCGTCGACAGACTGACCAAATCTGCTAATATCATTCCCGTTAATGATAAATGCAAAAGAGTTATGTAAACATAGTGTGCCTGTATCGAACATCTTTATCAAGATCCTCGCTTCGCATCGAATTTCTAGAGATTTGCTCAGAAATCATTGAGAACGAACCTTGATGAGAGTACTATGTACCACCCCAAATCGAAGGGACGAGGTAAAGTAACGATACAAAGTAAAATAAGTGCTGTGTTATGTTTGAATGAATGACCTTTGGTAATAAATCGTATAATCGTTTTCCTTTGGAAAGATTATCATTGATAACTATCGTATAAGGATCGAGATCGAATCTTGTTAAGCTTTAGAAATTAGAGCATCAGTAGGCAGGAGTTGAAATGAAGACATCCGACATACACCCACTGTGAGTTGGACATGTCTTTTAGGCTTAAGGTTTCCTATGATGGAGAACCTATCCTTGCAAAATACCCGACCCGCGAGATCTGAAATGATTGTTGAAAATAGGATTTGATTATTAACTGCCGATAGTGGGCAGGAGGTTATGTGAATATGAAATGTAGATCTTGAAGTGCCAAATGGGTAGCGAAGTTATGCCAAAATTTTTAACCTTGGAAAAATGAATTCATGATCTGACAAATCATGGGATATAAGTCCCCGTTATATGGGACTATTGAGATGATATAAAAGATTGGTTTGAAAGGCATATAAGCTGGATCTACCCTAGGACTTCAAAGACTGCGTGAATTATGTTTCGTATATCGAACTTGATGGAATATCTATCAAGTGAAAATCTGATCATTCTTAGTAGAGCTTAGATCGGCGAAAAGTTGCATTCGTCAAAAACCCGTGAACATCATGGATAGAGAAAGTAAGTCAACATTAAGCCTGATCTTATTCCCGTAGTTATGTTTGATAGAACTCGCGTATTGTAATGAATTGCATTTGTGAGAAAAGACCGAATGTGGAGGAAATACCCACATGGCTTTAACTCTATAAGAAGCGAGTAGTAAGGTAAGATGATCTTTGAGGACAAAGATCCTGTTTAGGGGTAAATGCTGTGACAATCCGTCAATTTATGGTTGATATTTTTATTCTCAAATATTATTTGAAAACATTATTTTAATGTTACAATATGAACTCACTTATTTTTGGGAAGAAATTTGGATTTACGTCTTGAAGTAGCATCGACTACGTTTAAACCGGAGGATTCAACGTTACGTGCTTACGTTTACATACACCGTCTTTGGTGACAGTCCGACGTTTCAGAAAATAAATTTATCCGTGAATATTATTTTGGAGTTTTAAATTTGTGTTGGTTCATAAACTCAAAAATTTACGAGAAGAGATTAGGACTTACGATTTTATTATAACGTCCTTAACGACTAAACCGGAAACCTTAGGATTACGTATTTACGTTTTCGAACTCCGTTTTTGATGAGACAAATTTTATTAGATTCGTTTTGTGACGGTGATTCATAATTTATAAAAACGTTTTTCGTAAAACGACCCGAGGGCACGCAAATCGAGGAAACTAGAATCGAGGAGTACCCGTAAATAAATGGGGATGAGACAAGTGGGACACTTGTCCCACCCCACTCCAAAACCGGCCTAACTAGTGCACCATAACAACTTGGTGTCAAGTTGTAAGTAATATTACTTACACTTGTCCATTTTAGCTTCCACTTGAAGCTTTCTTCCATCAAAACCACTAGCTACTCACATTTCTCACTTACACACATGCAAAACCACTCTCAAAACTCTCTCACTCTCCTTTGGATGCCGTCCCATTCTTCACCATAAACCACCATCACTTGATCAAAATTAACCATGAAATCTCTTGTTATTTACATATATGTTGAAGCCCTTTTGAAGCTCTCTTGAATGGTGGTGATTATAACATCCATGGAGGAGTTTTCATAGTGTCTTGGGGCTGATTTCCCACAAGGAGTACATGAAGCATGGTGGTCTTGAAGATGGTCATGGTTATCCACAAGTTTCTCCATCAAAATCCATGTTTTCATCACAATCTACATCAACTTGGTGGTATAAAGATTGTCCTCCTCATCTTCTTGTTAATTTGTTTATGTAAACATGTATTTTATTTCCTATTGTATATGTATATGATGATTATATGATGATAAAAATATTGTGTGGGGATTTGGTGTTGACAATCATGGATAAAAAGATGAAAACTATAAGTAAAAATGGGTAAATCTTGTTTAAATGATAGGCTGTATAAAAACAGTAAAGAACCATATGGTAAACTGATAAAATGATGAAGTAGAATGTATTTACATTAAGCTATGGGTCTTGTACACATGTGAGAGTTGGCCATGCAATGGAATCAAAGTAATGAGTGAGATATGATCAAAACAAGTTTAAGGTATAAATCTGAGTTCACTGTTTTGGACGATTTTTAGAAAATATTTAGAAGATGATTCAACAGTAGCTATAGAAGAGTTAAATGTAGCACATATCATGTAGTTTATGTGATAAAAATTTGGGCTTCTATATCCATATAGAACTCAAGATATGGCAGTTTTGGTGAAAGTGAAGATAAAAATCAGATTTTTGGAAATTAAAGAATAATACTATTATATAAGCACTCAAAATATAAATAGTATAAAATATAAATTAAAACCCACTAACTTATAAAAATTATTTATATAAATATGTAAAAGGGTAAATGAATGAATAACTTATATAAATGGTAGTGAAATAATACTTATAAGTTATAAAACTATAAACATTGCTTTTACGACTTTTTCGGCTAATACCGTAAAAATTAACGTTTTTGTTAAATAAAACTTAGATGGTTGGACCCGTCTAATGAAAACTTTATAAAACTTATATACTGATATATAGACATGTATAACAAGTAAAAACCGATAAAACCCGAACTATAAGAAATACGGACATTTACGAGCTAATTAAGCATATTGGGCTAATAATTAGACTAAATAAGATAAACACCCATAAAAAGAACTTATGGGGGTTAACCCATTTAAGCCCAACTTGAAAGTGTATGTACTGATAATATAAGTACAAAATGGATTAAAATAAGTTAAATAACTTATAATAAGCTTATTGGACTTAAGACACGTAAATGGGTAAAACTAGTAAACTAGTATAAAAGTTATCAACACATAACTCTAAAATGAGTAAACGAGAATATGTAAACCCACTTGATCATCATATATATATAATCATCATATGTATACATAATTGTTATTTTTATAAAGTCATTGGACAAGAGTCTAAGACAAGTATTATTTGTCTAGGTTTCCGTGATTGAAGCGCGTACCGTACGTCCGAATTGCCGATAACCCGCCTTCCCACATCAACGTGAGTTCATAGCCTCGCACTCTTTTAAATGTTTTTATAAATGTTTTATAAACCCGCGAGGGAGATAACATGTTAGTTTTTATTAAATAGGACACCATTTGTCCCGATTGATTGTTTATTGATTTTGGACCCGAATGATTGAATGACCCGATTGTATGACCCGATAAATGATTAAAGGACCCGATAGATGAAATTAAATGGATTATTAAAGTTAGGTTATGTCACTAAAAGTCCCAATAACATGAATTTTGAACTACCGGGAGTTGGTAGACGCTTATGCATTTAATAGTACTATTTGGGGACGATCACCCTAGTTCGCGCCTTGACGGTTGATCCCCGTCGTGCCACATTGATTGGTAAGCGAATTTATGTATGAGAAGATTTCCATAGCGTGACCTTTGTGACGACACGCTACTTTAGATGGGCAAAATTGGTATCGGGTTAGCTACCCGTTGTTGGTTTAGTAAGGTAACAATGTCATGCGGCTTATAATAATCCAATCACCGAAATATTACTAGACGCTCCGAATTACGATGTAGTGCCTGACTAGCAATACAGGGTCATACTAATGATATTATGTTTGTGTTTTGGTTTTCATAACCATATTCATATAACGGTTTTTATTTAACTTTATACAACGTCGTAAGACGTATTGTATGATGTTTTTACGACATTGGCTCGTATAATAATTTTTAAGGCAAATGCCTATATTATGATTTTCAATAAGGATTTGTATAAAATGATTTTGGCTATTTTACGGCCTATTACAATGATTTGTACGAATTGATTTTTGGTACTAATTTTATACCAAAGTTATATTGATGGAATTTATTAAACTCTATGAATTCACTCGACGTTATCGCTGACCTTTTCTTTTAACATGTTTATTCTCAGGTACTTGAAGGTAATTCTCGGGAAGACGACAAGAATTCATGGCCCGCACCTAAATAATATTTTTCCATTCAAATACTTTGTAAAACTTTGTATGTAATGTAATGACTTGGGACCGATGTAACTTTGTTGTTTATGAATGGAAATGATTTAATATTAAACGACGCGATTTTTATGCATTGTCTATGATGTGAGTAATGTGCTATCCCGTAACACCAACTAGTCTTCCGCTGTACTAAGTTGTATAAATTTGGGGGTGTTACATTGAGCATGCTCAATCTGAGAATCAACACTTATATCTTGATGAGTCCCAATGGACAGATCTTGATTGTCTTGTTGTTAGGCCCGATAGTGAAGAGACAAATGATTTGGAAGAAGAGAGTAGACCAAAAGTTAATAAAGAATTCGTTAAACCATATAATTATGCTTATGAAACCAGTCTTTATGGTCTTTCCAAACCGCAAACACTTGAAAACTCGTGAGAAAATATTTTTCGAATGTGAACAAATAAGAATGAAATGAAGACAAGATTTTGCGACTAAGAAAACTAATGTTTCAAAATTTATTGACTATTTTCCATATAAAGCTTCTGTAAGCAAGAGTAAGAAAGCATTAAGTATTCTCAAGAGTAATATTGAAAATTTCAAAAAGGTTGTTGATGATGACTGGAAAAAACGCGAACTTTCAAAAGGAGACAAAGAAATTCCTCACGATATAACTGTGCTTGTGAAAAGTATTGATTCCACTTGCGGAAAGAACGCAAAAACATATTTTGGAATTTGAAATACTAATTAAGCAAGAAATGTTTGATGATTTGAAATATGTGGAATCTCTTGAACATGAAGTTAACGTCCATCAACCTGAAAGAGACGAGTTTTCTACTGCATATGATCTACTCTTACATGAATGTCTCTCAAAAGATATTATGTGTGCATATGTTACATCTTGTGCTGATATTGATGAATATTCTGATGTTGCATGCAAATATCTTGATCAGGTTAAAGAATGTGAACGTCTTGAAACTGAGCTTTCAAATAAAGTTGACCAAAAAGAGTTTTCGTTACTTCAACATAGATATGATTATCTTCAAAAATATTGTCACTCACTTGAACTTGCTTTGCAAAAGAAAGTTGGCAGCTTTTCAAATGATTCATCTTTAGAAGTAAAATTATCTGAGTCATATCGATTATTAAACGAAAAAAGTCTTGATATTTCGGATTTGAAAGCTTAATTACAAGAAAAAGACATAGCAATAGCAGAGTTGAAGAAGCTCGTTGCTAAGATGGGTGGGAAAGTTATGGAACCTAGCGTTAGGAAACCTGTTGTTAGACAACCTAATGCCTATAGAGTGAATAGATCCTCTATCTTGGGAAAACCATCTGCTTTCTCAAATTCTTCGTTTGCAAAACCTGTGTTTGCCCCCAAGATGGATGGAAAGGAAAGGTTACCACATACTCAACCCATAAGGAATGCTATACCATCAAGCGTTAAGCACAAAAATGTGATTAAACCAGGGATGTATAAAATGACCACTAAATCCACAAATAAAGTTAGTCAATCGCCTCAGACTTCTAGAAACACTAATACTCGTGTTTCATCTACTACAGGAGTAGTTTCCACTGCTAGTGTTAGCCGGCCTCAGCTTAAGAGCACTCAAGTGAATGATAAGGTCTGGAAACACAAGAGTCAAGGGAAGATGAAGGAAGTAGAAGAACACTAAGAATAAAAAGTCTGTAATCGAGTGTAATGACGATTTGAATGTCTTGAATGATTTGAATGCTATGAATGTGAAATTTGTTTGTGTCAAATGTGGAAAGTGTGCCAATGCTAATCATTCTATGTGTGCTATGAATAATGTCAAAGGCGTAGAAACTAGAACTAAGAAGCAAGTTGCGATGCCTATTAGTGCTAGTAAACCCAAACACAAAGTAAACCATTCTGGTGCAACCCCCACTAAGAAAAGTAATGCATCAGACTCCACCACTAAGAACCCTAGAAGCAGAATTAAGGAATTATATGAGTCTGCTATCAAGTCTTGGAAATGGTGATTTGCTAATCATGTCCTCCAGGATATAAATGGATGCCTAAAGTTAGGACAGAAAATGTGACTACGAGTGTTAGTATGCCTTTAAATGTTTCTAAGGACACTAATGATTCTACAATCATAACTACTATGGTATCTAATTTAGAAAATGCTCCATCGTGTTCTAACTCTTCTGCAGGTGATACAAATAATTCTCATCATACTAGACTCCGGATGAACGAAGCACATGACGAGGAATCTCAATCTTCTAATTAACTTCGTGGAGAAGTTCATGAGTACGGTCTGATTCAGAAATGATCAATTTGCACCGATCCCAGGATATGGAGATTTGGTTCAGGGGAATATCACAATCAAAAGGGTATACTACGTCGAAGGGATCAATCACAATCTTTTCTCGGTTGGTCAATTCTGTGATGCGGATTTGGAGGTTGCTTTCAGAAAGAAGACATGTTTTTTTCGTGATTATGATGGGAATGACTTACTTACCGGTACACGGGGTACTGATCTTTACACAATTTCACTTCAAGACACACCTTCAACAACTCCAATTGGCTTCATGGCTAAAGCTTCAACGACTCAGGCATGGTTATGGCATCAACGTTGATCTCATCTTAATTTTAGTACCATCAAGTTGCTTTCCAAGAAAGATATTGTGAGAGGTCTTCCAAGTTTGAAATTCATCAAAGATCATCTTTGTTCGTCTTGTGAGCTTTGTAAATCTAAATGAAGTAGCTTAAAAACAAAGACTACACCAAGCTCTAAAGGACGGTTAGATCTTCTCCATATGGATCTGTATGGTCCCATGCGTATTCATAGTATCAATGGGAAGAAATATATTCTGGTAATTGTCGATGATTACTCAGGGTACACATGGACTCACTTCTTGAGGTCCAAGGATGAAACACCCGAAGTTCTCATCAGCTTCCTTAAACTGATATAACGTGGTCTTCAAGCTCAAGTTAAAGTGGTTCGTACTGACAGAGGAACATAATTCTTGAATTCAAATCTGAGAAACTATTTTAAAGCCGAAGGAATTGAACATGAAACATCTATTGCTCGAACACCCGAACCAAACGGCGTTGTTAAAAGACGAAACCGTACTCTAGTTGAGGCTGCTCGAACATTATTATCCGCTTCCAAACTTCCACTATACTTTTGGGCCGAAGCCATGTCAACCGCATGCTACACACAAAACCGATCCTTAATTATCCCAAGACATGAAAAGACACCATATCACATAATTCATGATCCAAAACCTTCACTCAAACACCTTCATGTTTTTAGATGTACGTGTTACATTATTCCAGATGGTGAAAATCTGGATAAGATGAAAGAGAAATGTGATGCATGTATTCTTGTGGGATATGCAACTCAGTCTAAGGGATATAGAGTGTACAACAAGAGAAAAAATTGATAGTCGAGACTATTCACATCCGATTTGATGAAGTATAAGAAATGGAACTTGAACAAAACATTTTAAGTCCCGAACCACAACGACAAACGACTTCTGTTCACAACCGCACGGAACTCGGAAATCAAGACCACAACAATGAGTCGTCAAGTTCAACGCTGGTTCAAGGAAATGTTCCAAGAGCAGATATGACAGTCAACACGACACTTGAAGATTTGGAAATGTTATATGGACCAATGTATGATGAATATTTCACGGGGGAGAAACATGTTGTATCGAAGTCTTCCGCTGTCACTCATAATAAGAATGATGATATCGATCATTGTCAACAAAAGGATACAACTTCATCTACTTCAACACGGTTTGCTACAGATTTACCTCCTTAGAATATCACATAAACAATCGCTCCTACAACATCAACCACTACTGTCATTGCTCCAGAGAACACAAATCAAGAAGACAATGCATTATCTGACGAAGACGATTTTATAAATAATAAGTGTGAAAACACTTATCCTTTTACCACTTATTTCCAATAATAACAAGACCAAAACGTATATTTTATGTCGTAAAAGTCGGAATGCGTGGTTTGTGTTTTTATTGTGTTTTAGGACCAAAAGATGAAAAAGGAAGAAAACATGGGCTATCACGGGCTTTTATCGAAGAAAACGAGAAAAGACGAAGTCAAAAGATCAAGAGTGCAAAAAGAACGGAATTCCAAGGCCTATTATGAAGATTTTTCGAAGAAAAAGTCTAAAGACGGAAGTTCAATGAAGTCGAAGAACTCAAGTCTAATAGAAGAAGAAAATTACAAGACAAGTTCAATTTACATCGACAAATCCCGAGACGACGTCGAGAAAGACAAAGAATTTAAATCGAGTCGAGAAGAAAGAAAGAAAGAAGGAAGCACATGCATCTCCCCATCTCCTATAAATACCCTCCTAATGACATTAGGAGGGTGTTAGCTAGATTATTTTCCTTTCTTTAGTTTTTAGAGAGAGAAAGTTTTAACTTTCTCTCACTAAGTTTTTTTATTTTCTTCATCTTTTCTTTCAAGTTTAAGCTTTATTTCATCCTTGTATTTGGAATTCATTAATCAAAAGTTTTAAGTTCAAGATTAAGCTTTTAATTTTTAATCTTCTTCTACCTTTCGTAATTTTGATTCATCTTTGATCTGAAATGTTCTTGATTCGTGTTTGATTTTGATGTTTTTGTGACTAAAAAGTTCATCTTTTTATTCCTATATAAGTTCTTATACGATTAAGCTTAAGGCTTGTTATGCTTTTTGGCTTATTTAGTATTTAGCTTATTTACTTTTTTTTAAGTTTTCTTAAAAGTTTAGTCTTTTTAAAGTTTGATTCATAAAGTTTGCTTATTTCGTGTTTTAAAAGTTTTTAAATTTATGCTTGTTTTCATTTGGTTAAGATTTGGGTAAGTGCTTATTCGTGCTTATTCATTTTCGGCTTATTTGCTCTTTGATTTCCATCGTATCATGCTTAAGGGTTTTACTAGTTACGATAAAGTAAGTGTGATCGCATAAGCCTTAGGGTTTCTACTTGCGATCCATTACTTCGATCACCAAGTACGATCGTTTACTACGATCACACTCCATAATCCACATGACGATCACTTGTTGCGATCGTGGGTACGATCATTGAGTGCGATTTGTGGCTGCGATTGTTTAGGTGCGATCACTTGTTACGATCGCATTGAGTGCGATCACCTATACTACAATCACTAGGCTACGATCCACTGATACGATCGTAGGCTGCGATCACTGTGAGTACGATCTAAAGTCACGATCGTGGTGGAGTACGATCACACGTACGATCGCATTGATTGCGATCCAGGATACGATCAAGGACCACGATCGCATTGACTGCGATCCTATTTCATTTTTCGTTTTTATATTTTATTTAAATTTCAAATTTAATTTTTCCCGCATTTTTACTTAGTGTTATTTTTAAACGAATTTTATCTTAGTTTGTTTTTTTACCAAGTTTTCAAGTTTTAAATTCATTTCATTTTAAAGTGTTTTTTCTAGTAATTTTTAGTCTAATTTTTAAAGCTTTTATTTTACTCAACGACGCCTTTTCTTTTAATTAGTTTTAGACAACGAAACCATTTTATTTTCCACCAAGAACGACTGAGTCGCACTAATTAACGGTAATCAATTCGAAAAGATCGGAACAACGAACTTTCATACGAGGCAAAACCTTATATTAAATGGCGCTGCTGCCGGCTCTTTTCGTTAAGATTAACAGTTTTAAGTGAGAGACGCGTTGGATTTTGGGATCCGTTCACTTTTGAATTTATTTTTCTTGCTTAAAAATTTTCAAAAATCCATAAAAATTAAAAAATTTTCAAAAATCCAAAAAAATAGAAAAACATAAAAAACCAAAAATATTTCTTGTCTATTTTTCTTTTCCTTTTGTACTCGAGCTATTGCTATCGCAATTCAAGAAGAAAGCAATTCAAAAAATAGAAAAACATAAAAAACCAAAAATATGCGTACTCGTGCTTGTAAGAAGAAATCAATTCAAGCCGAAGTCATTACTCCACCTATTGTCACCATGGACAATCAACCAATGATCCAGCTATTGCTATCGCACGTAGAGGGAAACACCGATGCTATTGTCATACCCGAGATTAGATCCAACAACTTTGAGCTCAAATCCGGCTTCATTCAAATGGTTTCTGCTCAACCTTTCTTGGGGCGTTCGCTTGATGATCCTCATGACCATATAAAAAGGTTACTTCAACTCACCAATACGGTTAAGTATAATGGGGTTTCACAAGAAGTGATTCGCTTGCAACTTTTTCCTTTCTCCTTAGAGGGACAAGCCCGGAATTGGCTTGATAAGGAACCGCCACAAAGTATTCTTACGTGGACGGATTTAGAGACTAAATTCATCAACTATTTTTTCCCACCCTCACGTACTACCGCTTTGCGGAATGAAATCATTACCTTTGAACAAAAGTACGGTAAGACATTTAGTGAATCTTGGGCCCGTTTTAAGGAACTTTTAAGAAAGTGTCCACAACATGGTTTCACAAAAGTACATCAAATTAATACTTCTTACAATGGTTTAAGCATGAATGACCAAGATTCACTAAATAGTACCTCGGGGGTAATATTTTGGTTAAGTCTTCTAATGCCGCATGGGATATAATTGAGAATAAGTCTAGAGTGCAAACCAAGAGTGTTCGAACTAATGTGGCTAGTGCTAGTACTAGTGACGCCGACAAGAGAATTGATAAGCTTACTTCGCTTGTGGAATCGCTTGCTGTACAAACCGCCAACAATGCCAAACAAATCAATGCCCAAGCTAATGCTTTGAGTCAATCATGTGAAATATGCGGGGGATCTCACTCATACACCGATTGTCCTTCGACTCATGACAATCCGGAAAATGTGTATGCCGCCAACGGTAACTTTTCTACGGGAGGCTATCAAGCACGTCCTCAAGGTGACCGCAATTTGCTCAGTTATCGTTCAAACAACTTTATTTCACCACCCGGTTTTCCCCCTCAAAACCCAAACAACCTCAATCGCAACAATCAAAACCCACCACGAGCTCCAAATCAATATCAAACCCAAAGAAACCCATATCCACCTCAAGGAAACAATCAAATTCACCAACAACCCGCTTATCAACCACCTGCCTACCATGCTCTTCCTCCCACCCAACCCACCGCATTTAATCAAGAGGTTGAAACTTACATGAGGACTAATGACGCAATAGTGCAGAATCTTCAGCGGAAAATGGCTAGCTTGAATGGAGATATGGTGAAACAAGGGAATGATCTTTGAGCCGATATGCGAAACTATTTGGCCTGTCAAACGCATGACTTAAGGGATATGATGGCTAGTTTCTTCCAAAGTAATCAAGCCTCTGGTTCGGGTTCTCTTCCGAGTAACACCATTGCTAATCCAAGAGGGGAGATGAAAGCAATCACCACTCGAAGTGGAAAAGGTTTAAAGGAACCCGAGCTTCCTACACCTACACCGGTGATTATGACAAAGGAAAACGAGCCTCCTTATCCAATTCCTCGAACTTCTACTTCTCCAATTCCACCACCTTCTACTTCCACCCCTCCACCACCCAAGGATGTGAGTGACAATTCCATTCCAAAGCCTTCATCTCAACCCAACATACCTTTTCCTTCAAGGTTGAGGAAAGAGAAATTGAAGAACAAGGATGATATTCAGGTTTCTAACTTTCTCAAAATGTTTAAACAACTGAATTTCAATATCTCCTTTGCTGAGGCTCTCGCTCACATGCCCAAATATGCTAAAATGTTTAAAGATCTTCTCAGTGATTAGGAGAAACTTCTTGATATTGCTCATACCCAACTTAATGAGAATTGCTCTGCAGTGCTCTTAAGGAAATTACCCACCAAACTTGGTGATCCGGGTCGTTTTCTCATTCCTTGCAACTTCCCCGGGGTAGAGAATTGTATGGCCATAGTCGATCTAGGTGCTAGTATAAACTTAATGCCTTTAAGCGTTTGGAAACAATTGTCTCTACCCGAGCTAGTCCCTACACGAATGACTTTGGAATTAGCTAACCGTACGGTTGCTTATCCGGTGGGGATAGCCGAAGATGTCTTCGTCGGTGTCGAAAAGTTCACCTTTCCGGTGGATTTTGTTGTCGTTGACTACGAGATGGATCCCCATTTTCCATTAATCGTTGGACGTCCATTCTTGAGGACCGGTCGCACTCTGATACATTGATTTTGTATGGTTCAAAGTAAATCTCGGAATCCTCTCGAATTGATCTCGGTTTAAAGTGGAATGATTTGTTCTTGGTGACAAAAAGGAGGTTTGGTTTTCTATGTAAATAATTGCAATGAATAAACAAGGATTAGAACAGAAACAGTAAACGAATTAACACAAAATTAAAATTAAACAGTTAAATCATGAAACTAATAGAAGATCCTTACTGAAAATACTCCATTCGGAATGTTTGGCTATGTGGAAAATTGGTCCTATTCGGAAAGCAGGGACAATTCGGAATACTGGACTTATGCGGAGTAAAGTTTAAAAAAGTATTCTATGCCGAAAAATAATTCTATTCGGAAAAAAATGTTCTATGCGGAATAACTCTTCTATGCGGAAAAACATGCCTATGCGGAAAAATGCTCTATTCGGAAAAAGAGTGCTATTCGGAAAGAAAGGACTATGCGGAAAAATTAAGCTATTCGGAAAACAAGGCCAATTCGGAATAACTGGGCTATTCGGAAAACATTGCCTATTCAGAAAACATTAACCCTATGCGGAAAGATAAGTTCTACTCGGAATATAGAAAATATTCCGAGTAAGGAAATGAAGAAGCTGGCTATGCGGAATATCCAAAATTCCGAATAAGGGAAATAGGAATTCGTCTGTGCGGAAAGTTTAGATGAAGAACAGTAGCAGTTACAGGGAAAACGAGTTTTAATCAAATCGATCCAAATACTCAAAAAGGTTTTACCAAACTAACCAATAATCATTTAAGTACCATAAGTAACAAATCCCACCAATAAAAACACTAAATCAACAACTTTTTAAGATCAAACTTGAATCAAATAAAAACTTAAGAACTTGCAATAAAAAGATTATGAAGAACAAGATGAATAGAAAGATTGGATTGAAAGATTAATGTAAAAGTAACAAGAGTAATGATTAAAACTTACAAGATTCAAGGAAAAATGAAAATCACCAAACACCCTAATGGTGTTGGTGAAGCTACGAACAAAGGAACTGGGAAAGAAAAAATGAAAAACTAACTCCCTAAAATGTGAAGGGAGAAACTATATATAGTCCTAGTGGTTGGTTGGTGAGTGGGCTTTCTCCCTTTCTTCTTGTCTTCTCGTCTTTTCAGAAAAGTTGACGTTTTCGATTCTGATTCGGGATTTGTCGTCGATTAAATTCAACTCGTCTTTTAATTTCTTCGTTAAATAGACTTGAGTTTCTTCGACATATGTAAATCTTCCATCTTTGGTCCTTTTCTTCGATAAATCATCAAATAGGCCCATTGACTTGAAATCTTTTGCATCTCTTGGACAATAGACTTCGTCTTGAGTCTCTTTCTTTGTTAAAACCCGTGCAATCCCATGTTTTCTTTAATATTCATCCGGTTAGCTCTGAAAACACAATAAACACAAAAACCACGCATAATTCCAAACAAATGATATTAAATACGTGTTTTGGTCTCGTTTTAGCCAGAATTAAGTGGTAAAAGGATGGGTGTTTACACACCTATCAAATCCCCTACACTTAACCATTGCCATGCCCTCATGCAATGCTTAGTGATAAAGCAATTTTACATTTTTCTCATAATTAATCAACCTTGGCCTTATTCATATATTACTAAACAAAAATTTAAAGTACTAAAAGGAATTAAAACTTTAAAATAAACAAAAGGATGGAAATAACTTGTAAAGAAATCAAGGACTTACATTAGGGCTTTGGTGCTGCGAAGATTTATCACCCTCAAGTTTCACGTTCCCCAAACTAAGCTTAAAAACGAGATCATTGTTATTATAAGTTAGCAAATCAAACACTTACACACATGGCTTAATTAAATGTTTAAACCCCCTTATTCCTAGGTGTATCTCTTATATTTTATTTTTGTCTTAGAATGATCATGAAGATGCATTTTTGGACTTATTTCGATAGTTTATTAAGGCTGAAAGCAAAGTAGGACGATTTGATCAATAGTTAGCTAAAGGACAAAATCTCTTAAAACTGCTTCTCGGGATATCAAAAAGTTCATATCTTGGCATAACTCGGTTCACGATTTGAGACCTTTCTCGGGACGATATTTGGCATGTACTTCATACTTCATATCTTCGAGAGACGTTCTTGAGATAATGGTCTTCTCATCATAATAGAGTTTCTTCACTTGGAGACTTTTGAGGGGTACTCCAACTTTGTTGACCACGACTTCATGATTATTTCTTCAATCTCTAATTGGGATTTTGAGATACAACGATCCGCCTCCTTTTCGGACTTGGATCTATTTATCCTCATACCTTGTTAGGGTCTTTTCGGATAGACTTCTCCATGATCTTTATGGGAGTTGATTGCTTTTCGTCGTGAGTCTTGATCCTTCATATTGATTTTAGGAATAATGCTTTTCACATCACTTTGGATCTTCAGCAATAAAATTGAATCCTCATGCCTTGTTAGGGCCTTTTCGGACTCGCCAATCTTCGCGCCCCGCTTCATAAGTTATGCCTTGGCTATGAACTCTCGTCATTACCGAGCAACTTTTAAACGATCTTGGGCTAGAAGCTAAGTAACTTTTCAAATCGTACGACCTTACTTATTGCAGATAAATTATTAGCAAGTGATGGGAGAATAGGCAAATAATTACACCAAGCGAGCTTGTGCAAGAATACCGACTTGTAATTGACTCTATCATTTCTCGTTCTCCACAATTTAAAATCTCAAGTAATGAGACTCGTGGATACTTAGCCTAATAAACCAATTAAGGTCTACATGGTTAAGGATACTAGCTAGAATAAACTTGGATAAGTCTATTCGGGTTGAGTCAAAATAAACGCAACGGGCCTAATAGATCAAAGACTTCTAAACTAGCAACACCACTTTATTAATAATTTTGACTTTATTGCGGAATATATACATATGGAAGCAACGATAAAAATTTAAAAAATTACGACTAAATGGCCAAAGTTAATAAAAAAATTTGAAAAATGTTGAAAAATAGGATTTTCTGGTTAAATGAAGGCATTTTCATGGAAAAGTCCACTTAAAACTTCGATAGAAGTCCCCCCTACACTTAAGATAAACATTGTCCTCAATGTTTAAGCATGTGGGAAAAGTTCCCCTACACTTATGACATTGTGCACGTTGGTTAACTCGAGTTAAGGAAGAGACGACTAAAGTGATCAATTTCAAATGTGAGTATGAATAAAATTGAATCACGATAGTTGAGATATAGAACCGGATTTCGGATAACACGGGAGCACGGTTCTTCAAAGATTCCAAGAGTGCAGTTATCCCTGTAATCACATCACCACACAAACACAAACGACCAAAATAGGTCCTCCCCTACACTTAGGGGGTTAAAGGGATAGATACTCGGGCTGCCTCCCGAGGAGCGCTTGTTTTTGATAACCGAGTCACGAGCCTGACTCGACCCAAAATTAGTTCATGGGGAACGTGGTGAGGGATGGAATCACCTCCTGAGAGGTTTCCTCACCAAAGTACAACTTCACTCGTTGGCCATTCACCTTAAAATTCGGTCCATCAGGTTGAGCGAGCTCGAGAGTACCATATGGAAAAATTTTGGCAATGGTGAATGGGCCGGACCAATGAGATTTGAGCTTTCCCGAGAATATTTTCAACCGAGAGTTAAAAAGTAAGACTTTGTCTCCAACATGGAACTCTTGGTTTTTAATCTTGGAGTCGTGAATGAGCTTAGTTCTTTCCTTATAGATTAAAGAATTTTCCTAAGCCTCATTCCGAAGTTCATTCAGCTCATTGAGTTGGATCTTGCGTAGGTCACCGGCTTTGTTGATATCAAAATTAGCCCACTTCAAGGCCCAATAAGCCTTGTGCTCCAACTCAATGGGGAGGTGATACGCTTTCCCGTACACAAGACGATAAGGCGTACAGCCGATCGGGGTCTTGTAAGCAGTACGGAAAGCCCACAAAGCATCATCAAGTTTATCAGCCCATGCGGCACGATGCTCTCCCACGGTTCTTTCCAGAATTCGCTTAAGTCCTAGGTTGGATATTTCAGCTTGGCCATTAGTTTGTGGGTGGTAGGCTGTGGAAAGACGATGATTTACACCGTACTTAGCCATGACTCTAGCAAATTGGTCATTGCAGAATGAGTCCCACGATCACTAATAATGGCGCGAGGCACACCGAATCTAGCGAATAGAGCTTTCAAAAAGTTACAAACCACCCTTGCGTCATTAGTAGGTAAAGCTTTGGCTTCAACCCACTTTGAAACGTAGTCAACGGCTACAAGGATGTATTTGTTTCCTTTAGATGAAGGGAATGGCCCCATAAAGTCGATACCCCAAACATCAAAGATTTCACACTCTTGAATGAAATTCTGAGGCATCTCGTCTTTATGTGTGATCTTACCTTGTTTCTGGCAAGCATCACATCATTTAACCATATCTTGAGCGTCACGATAGATGGTGGGCCAATAAAATCCCGAATCAAACACTTTTTTGGCGGTGTAGTTGGGACCAAAGTGACCACCGGTGGGTCCTTTGTGGCAAGCATCAAGGATTTCAGACGCTGCCGGTCCGTCAACACATCGGCGAATAATCAGGTCGGCACATTGTTTGAATAGGTAAGGGTCGTCCCAAAAGTAAGTCTTAATGTCGGTGAAGAACTTTTTCTTTTGTTGGGACGTCAACCCTTCCTTTAGAATTCCACGCGCCAAGTAGTTTGCAAAATCCGCAAACCACGGGGTTTCATCAGATTTTGAATTTATAGACAATAAGGTCTCCAAGGGAAAAGAATCATTGATTTCTTTGTTCGGATGATCCCCTTGGTAAGGATCCTCAAGTCTGCTGAGATGATCCGCGGCTAGGTTTTCAGCTCCTTTTTTATCGCGAATTTCGATTCTAAATTCCTGGAGCAGCAAAACCCAGCGAAGAAGTCTTGGTTTAGAATCTTGCTTTGTCAACAAGTACTTCAGCGCGGAATGATCGGTATACACAATGGTGGTAGAAAGGACAAGATAGGGGCGGAATTTTTCAAAAGCATAGACAACAGCTAAAAGCTCTTTTTCGGTTGTCGTATAATGCAATTGTGCCCCCGTCATTGTCTTGCTAGCGTAATGGATCGGTTGGAAGTGTTTGTTCACTCTTTGTCCCAGAACCGCTCCAATAGCAAAATCACTAGCATCGCACATCAACTCAAAAGGCAGCTCCCAATTAGGGGTAACCAAGACGGGTGCCTTAGTAAGCTTATCCTTAAGCGAGTTGAAGGCTTCAAGACACTCTTTGGAAAAGATAAAGGGAGTATCTTTTTCCAAGAGATGGGTCATCGGGCGAGCAATTTGAGAAAAATCTTTGATGAATCGACGGTAGAAGCCCGCATGACCCAGAAAACTTCTCACACCCTTCACGGTTGAAGGTGGAGGCAACTTTGCGATAACATCGACTTTAGCACGGTCTACTTCAAGACCGGCTTTGGAATTTTTATGTCCCAGCACGATGCCTTCTTTTACCATAAAATGGCATTTTTCCCAATTCAGAACTAGGCGAGTGTCTTCGCACCTCTGTAGCATACGTTCCAAATTGGCAAGGCAAGAAGAGAAGGAATCCCCGAAGACCGAGAAATCATCCATGAAGACTTCCATGGTTTGTTCAACCATGTCATGGAAGATAGCTAACATGCACCTTTGGAAAGTCCCGGGCGCATTACATAAGCCAAAAGGCATTCTTTTGTAAGCAAATGTGCCATAGGGACAAGTGAATGTTGTCTTCTCTTGATCTTGGGGATCGATGGGTATTTCGAAATAACCCGAGAAACCATCCAGAAAGCAGTAATATTCATTACCCGCTAAACGTTCAAGCATTTGGTCCATAAAAGGTAGAGGGAAATGATCCTTTCTCGTGGCATCATTGAGTTTGCGGTAGTCTATACAAACTCTCCACCCAGTAACGAGACGAGTGGGAATCAACTCGTTGTGTTCATTGGGAACAACGGTTATTCCGCCCTTCTTGGGCACACAATGGATTGGACTAACCCAAGGTGAATCCGAAATAGGGTAAATCATACCCGCATCAAGAAGTTTGAGAACCTCTGTTTTGATGACTTCATGGATTTTTGGATTCACCCTTCGTTGGCTTTGAATAGTGGGCTTATAGTCGTCCTCCATGAGAATTTTGTGTGTGCAGAAGTGAGGATCAATTCCACGAATATCCGAAATCTTCCAAGCAATAGCCTTCTTATGATCTTTCAACACGGCGACAAGTCGGCCTTTCTCTTCATCCTTCAAATCCTTACCAATGATGACTGGCGACTTCTTCTCTTCTTCGAGGAATACATACTCAAGATGGGGCGGCAACTCCTTAAGCTCTAAATCCGGAGGATTTTTGACGGGAGGCGTATTCGAAGTCGTGGCATCGATAGCAATAACAGTGGGAGATGGAGGGGAAGGATTGTCTTCGTTGAGAAGATTGTCAAAGAAATTCATGTCTTCATCCCCATCGATAGGAGAATCATTAGTAGCTAAATTCGCATCTCCCATGGTATCTTCAAGATTGTTCCAAAATAAATCACTATCTCCAAATAGAGACAATGATGAATCAATAGAGGACACGGTCTCAACATTGGGAAGAGAGGTGGGAATACTTTTGCAAGCATCATTAAAGTGTTCTTCACAAGCCTCATCAAGAACGTCAATACAATTAACACTCTCATATGAATAAGGTTTTTTGGACAACTTCCCCATGTTGAAGACTACTTTATCGTCACCCACTCTCATGATAAGCTCGCCGACTTCAACATCGATGAGAGTGCGACCGGTCCTCAAGAATGGACGACCAACAATAAGTGGCACACGGGGGTCCATCTCGTAGTCGACGACAACAAAATCAGCAGGAAAGGTGAATTTGTTGACTCCTACAATGACGTCTTCGGCTATCCCCACTGGATAAGCAACCGTACGGTTAGCTAATTCCAAAGTCATTTTGGTGGGGACTAGCTCTGGGAGAGATAATTGCTTCCAAACACTTAGAGGCATGAGATTAATACTGGCACCTAGGTCGGCTAGGGCCATGCAATTCTCTACTCCTAGGAAATTGCAAGGGATAAGAAAACGACCCGGATCACCAAGCTTGATTGGCAATTTCCTTCAGAGCACTGCAGAGCAATTCTCATTAAGTTGGGTGTTGGCAATATCGAGGAGCTTTTCCTTGTCGCTCAGAAGATCTTTAAACATTTTTGCGTATTTGGGCATGTGAGCGAGAGCCTCAGCGAAGGAGATATTGAAATTCAATTGTTTGAACATTTTAAGGAAGTTCGAAACCTGAATATCATCCTTGCTCTTTTGCTTCTCTTTCCTCAACCTAGATGGATAAGGTATATTGGAT